>OY776090.1:6540521-7790521 GCA_963675205.1 Catocala nupta | reverse complement strand
TCTCAGCAATAATATAAGTCAATCCTATCAGTCGAGAAACTGGGAGGATAATATATTCATTTAATTAATTTCTCAAGTGCATAAAGTTGAATTCTTTTGCCATCAGATTTCATAGAAGAAACTCAACACGTTTAATAATGAACGTAAAACATCGAGAACTTTAGTTATTTTATGTATTCCTCAATTGCCAACTTATGTATTTCTATTTCAACATCAACGTGATATAACTTTGTAGGTATGTACTGTTATGTTATTTTAAACTTACGCTTAGTTCAAACGAGCAATTGAAAAGACAATAGACTCAGCTACTAAGGTCTTAACTCTACTTTGAAAGAGCTGTATATAGCATAGATACCTAATATAATACTATACTAGAAGCTGTAGATTGTAGATGGAGTATTATGAAGACAAGCTATAAAAACCAAAAACCATGCAAGAGAGATAAGTTTATACAAATAGACAAAGAAATAAGAAGGACGGCATTACGATTCTTTACCTCTCTCTGCTTGAGTATGCGCTAGGTTAGCTTTTCTAGTGGGGATTGTATAGTAGCAGCATGTTAGCGTTAATAAATGGAACCATTCTGTAAACAAAATATGTATACAGGTTGTCCGGTAATTAATGGATAACCTTGAAATGTCTTATAGTAGAATTGAAGGCCGTTCAGAAAAAATGATAAAAATAATAAAAAATAAAAATATATATATATATTAAAAAGTGCAAGCTATATTAGCATAGCATTTTTTGACTGTCTATCTGTTAGCATAATTAGTGTTTAATAATAAAACAACAAAAAACTGATAGATTTCATTTATTTATGGTCGTAGTATACAAGAAAGTCATACATATAAAAAAAAAACACATATCTCAGTTAGTAGTTAGGATAGATTTCTTTCATATTTTTTTCTGAACGGCCATCAGTTCCACTGTAAGACATTTCCAGGTTATCCATTAATACCGGACACCCTGTATATTTCATATAGAATATACATACTTGCATTCAATTTAGATAATATGTCAATTGGCAAGAAGATAGAAGTATCAAAGATGATTTAGTACTTAACAAGATATTTACGATAACCGCTTTTTTTTTAAATGGGTTATTCCGGCGTCATCCGATGACGTTCCATCCTACATTATCTTTTCCCCTAAAAAATAACAGTGTAGGAAGCTCTAAGATTTGGGTGACGGTCTGAACAAAAATTACTGTTTTCGTAATCTACATCTATAGTAATAATTATTATAAAGAGAAAATATATGCTGAACCGATTTTAATAATTTTCACCATTTGAAATCCTTATTATCTTCGAGTACCAACCTAAAATAGGCTATATTTTTTTTAAAGTACTTTTTTTAACCTAACCTAACCTACTTTTACGAAGGCATATAACCAATATTACCGAAAAAATTATGGATAGCAAAACAACCCTGTTTTGCTTTCCATACTTTTTCCGGTAATATTTGCCACGGGTAGAACGGAACGCATCTTGGTTGAATAAAGAAACTATTAAAATAATGTAATCGGATCAGTTAGGCATACCAGTTTAAGATAAGTAAAGAAATAGGATGAGACGTCATAGGATGAATACGGAACAACCCTTTTAAATATCCTTTATTAAAGTTATATTCGTTTTAGTATCTTTATTAATATAGTGTATTTTGAAGCATTACTTCCATAGCACAAGTTTGTAATGACACTTACCGTTCATAGTAAGTTCTCAGATTTAGGTTGAGATTCTCTGTTAAGTTCTACTGGGCTGGGGTAGTGGTTTAATTAGTAGTCGCCATACTAATAGCGCTACGCCAAGTGTTGTGGGTCCCCTACACGCGACGCGAAATAATTGTGCACTCCACATATTGTTCTTGCGAGTCTAGTGTTTTCAGTATCTGTTGTTTAAATGTTTGTGAAGTCCTCCGCAACAGGAATTATTCCTAGTGCTAAAGTAGTCTATTTAAATATTATCTAGCAGCTCGGATCTCAGCAAAGTGCAAGGTAGTACCAGTTCAGTTCGCTGGTTATTACGAAGGACCTATAGATAGCTATCGATACCAGCTATAAAGCACATCTGTCTACCCCATTGAGTGTATTCAACCGTGAATATAATATGTATGTATGTAATGCATTACAACTACTATGTGCTAAGCTATGTGCGTAAACTTTAGAATACAAACGCTCTGAAGTGTAAAATCTATTTAGATCACAATAGAGCCTAAGCTTAACACGGAGATGTAATATATCTACATTCATTAATATAAATTACTAGACTAATACATTAGCTTTTGCCCGCGGCTTTGCTTGGTCGGAACAGAACCTTTCTGGATGAAAGGTACCTTATACCCTTTTTGGTACTCCTGACAACGAGTATGCAAAATTTCATGACGACCGGCCGAGTAGTTAAGACGTGTAAGCGTAAGAAACAAACAAACTTATATCCGCGTTTTATAATTTGTTTTTAGATTTAGCCGCGCCTTCGCTCACGTAAATGTTGGTTAGGTTGAATTAGTAACAGTACTCTTTTCTGGGTGAAAGATACCTTATGTCCTCCCTTACAACTTGTATGCGAAATTTGACGACCTGTTAGTTAAGGCGTGAAAGCGTAACGATAAGACTCACATTCGCATATATGATATTAGCCATAGCAGCCCGGAGTTAGGAAGTTGGCGGTGTTAGACACCCACGTGCCTCGGAAAGCACGTAAAGCCGTTGGTCCTGCGCCTGATCTCTCTCCGGTCGTGTCGGATTACAGTCCCATCGGATCATGAGAGTTAGGGAACAGAGAATGCCCTTGTGTTTGCGTACACACATATGCACTATAATATCTCCTCGGTACTTGGCCAGTCTCCGTTAAGACTCGCCGCCGCCACGCCGTGGCCGAATTTCGGTCTGGAGGATATTATTATTAGTTAGGAAGGCAAGATATGCGTGTACTATCCTAGGCTGATTAAATAGGTAATATAAAAAGAAATAATTGTGCAGAAATGGACATGGGTACCTTTCATCTAGAAAAAGAAGCACTGCTCCCGAGGGATTAAAAATTTACGCAAGCGAAGTTTATGATAATAATGACAAATTAGTAATCGTCTAGGTCTATCTAGATATTGAATATTGATTAAAATGAATTAATGTAAAAATAGAATAGATTTTATAAATTCTCGCTTTCTGTACTTCCTTTCTATATAAACTCGAACTATACTTTATAAGAGGATGTTGCAAATGTTACGCTCTATGGTTTTTTTATTTCAACCAGCGTTCACGCAGTGACCGCAATTTAATCATAATAATACATATATATAATTATCATTGAACAGAGGAAAACATGTACAAATTTAAATTTGATTCAATATTTAAAAATAAATACGGATTCCAAGTTTCAGTGCTCACCAATGGCTAACAAAGAAACAGGAATTGTTCCGTCTTCGCTTATTTATACATATATACTAGATATTGCCCACGGTTTCGCTCGTCTTTAAAAAGATTTTGTCAATAAATTTCTTTCCCTCGGCAAAAGTTTCTTTTCCTGGATGGAGGGACCCTCCATCCAGTAAAAGAAACTTTATAAATATTCATTTTCCGTACCCCTGACAACGTGTTCGTGAATTTGTTGGTCATGTAGTTAAAGCGTGAAAATGTAACAAACAAACAAATAAACTTACATTCGCATTTAGAATATTAGTTAGGATTTGCCTTCCTCACCAAAATATTTAAGAAATAAATGCTCAATGCTTATAAATATTAGTTCTTATTTGTCGTAAACCTATAATTGTAAAAATCACAGCTAATGGCACATCACGAATTCTATTGAACATTTTACTAAAACGCTTTTTATTTTCTTTTCTACATCAAAATTGCGTTTAACAGATCAAAAATGTTCCCAGTCAAGTAAATACATTAAAGTCTTTAGTCTCAAAGTAAAAAATTGTAAATAGTAAAAAATTGTGAGCGATAATGTAGCAAGTGATTATATGTATATACCTATTTAAATCCTCAATTGGTGTATTATCATCCTACACCAAACGTATTCTAGCCGTATATATTATAGCTGTATATGTAGCAAGCTTTAACCGCAATCATTTTAGTCTGGAGGGCGTATTAAGAGCGCAATACTAAATCCAATCTAGAGTTCACAATAGACAATCCAACTCTAATCAAGCACTTTCTTAACCAGCGGTTAAATATTCACCGGCGTCTTTGCCAGACTGTAATCAGTGCTTGAATTTATTAAGCTAAGTATTCACACAGAGTGCATCGTTAGTGCAATGACGTAATTTTATGAGCATTTATCCAGAGAGAGAGAGATCTAACTTAGAAAAATTAATACCGTAAACATATATTAAAAACGGAAAGCGAGGCTATGATCGCATCAAAAGTGTGGGTGTCGAATGATCAGCTAGACACACACGCACGCAAACGCGCACACTATTAGCTTGAAGAACTTTTTGCTTATCGAGCCGATATACGATATGTACTAAAATATGTGAAATTATTTATAGTGTAAGCTTCATGTTAACTTTTAGGAGCCAGATCTAATTGTAAATCTTTTAATGTAATAAATTACACTTATTCTTATACGACTAGTTTTGTATAAACTGGACCTGAGCACTCGGCCTGCCTGGTGGTAAGCGGTTACCGTGGCCTATGTTCGCTTGTTTTACTTTAGTGCCGTTGCCGACCCTAAAAAAGGAATTAAATATGTAATTAAATGTAGACCGGCAGACCTGGTGGAGTTCTATAAGATAGAGCTCCACCAGGCGCGCATGTTCATTCCAACGGTGATCAACTCTTTCATTTTTGTTATTGGATATTTTGTCACCAAATTCTCAGAAATAGTCAGGATTCTCATCAGCTACAGTGTTTCCGATAGACGACGATATTTTAGTTCTTACCACTTATTACACGTGAGCCGCAAAGTACATAAGGAACACAGTACTAAATCATGGCTGTGTTGGTAGCGCGCCTACTTTCACTTCTGCCCATCCCTTACATACACGCGCGTAATACTGTATTATAACTGTGCCACACTGTAATTAGTTTGAAGAATTTATCAAGCTAAGTATTCTAAGTCCGGACCCAAATCCGATGTGATTAAACTGCGGAATTCGTATATTCAAATGATTAATATACCCGCGTCAACCGAGACCGTCCATCATGGCGGATAATATTTACATAAAAAACGTAATATGACAATAACAAAGAGTAACAACTATACTGTGTAACTTTACCTACTTATAAGATTAATGATGCAATTTGTGTAAGAGTGTTATCCATGTCTACAGATAGCAATTTAATTTTAAAATTATGTTGTTCTATTTCATGATCCATTTAGCATAATATTTAAGTTTTCTATCAAATCATGAGGTGATACTGTTTTAGACTGCCGAAGGTTTGGTGGCCGAAACATGCCCAAATATGTTTATAGAATAATTAAATTCAATGATAAAGGTAAGTGATAAAATGTATTCATATGGTCGGTTGAAGCAGTTTGTATGAGAAAAAGTACTATGAATACACAACTTCCAAAAGTGCTTTTTTTAAGCATTTTGTAATGAAGGTGCTTTTTAATGTAACCTCTGGCGTTATATTCTAAATTACCTTGATACTTTTTTAATAAAAATATGGTGTTATATCTTGCAAAGTAATTTTGATTTATTAAACTACTTCTTAAGCCTAGTAATATCTATTTTAAATTAGTTTCTAAATATTTTAAAACTCAATGAAAAATGTATCTGGAATAAATTAAACATTACGTGTAATACAAGTTTATCGTTCTTCAAAGCTATTAAATCCTAAAATCGGCAAAAGATTAATATTTACTGATACTATTACCGCTCTTGATTAGCGAATGTAGGTTTTCACTTATCAATCTTCTGCCTTCTAAAACTGCTGTGTATATACAGGGCTTATTATATTATATGAAATTGTAAGAGAAAATTGTCAGAAGTAGTACAAAGTCTTTCAGTAGACAAAGACAAGCTCAATCCTTCAAAATTAAAGTTAGCTTGTAAAAGATACCGCAGACTTCTCTCAACAGACCTTAATAAATATGTAGTATCATTATGTATAATAAATGTATGTGATCTATTTCCATTGTTTCAGTGCTGGATGGATTAAATTCAAGGTCCGTCAGAAATATGCCGTCATGCAGAAGTGTTAGGGGGATGGGACCCAGTGTAGCTGACTCCACTAGAAGAACGCATTCTCAAGATACTGACTGATGAAGACGGGAATCTGCTGTCTACGGGGTCTGTGTTCCAGCAAATGTTGCAGTATTAATTAACCACATATTCAGAGAAAGGCTCAATCGCAGAACACACCTAACGTTTTTGTAAATACAAGCGAGTTGTTACGAAAAGTTACAATACTGAGAACTTAAAATTAAGGATCCTTGTTTTTATCTCAAAAGCAAAATACACCAAGCCATTTTGATAAATTTCGTTCGGTGTTGTTTCTTGGCAGGGACATCAGTCGTTCCCCGGTGGCATCGAACGTTATTCAGAACTAGGTCAAAATGTGTACGTCACTGGAATTTCCTCCACAGGGGCAATTTTTTTTGCGTGTTTATTTAATCGTTTGACATTTTATATAACGATCAAGCTGTCTCCTATGCTTAAATCGCAGCAAAATTTCATCAGATTTGTAAGCAGAGATTAAAAATAGAATTATATATATTTTTTATTCAGCTTATTTTCTTTAATAACTTCATATTTGGATAAGATCCTTAAAGTTGGTTAAGTATCAGCAACTGAGTATATACCATTCAATTGCTTATTTTTACTTTTTCTTCTTTTACAAAGGTAAAACCAAAGAGCCCATGTTGTAAAAATAATTTTTAACGATTTATTAATTTTCATATTAAACCTTTTACTTTCTGTTTAATATTAAAACTGCGCTCACAAAAGGCTACAAGACAACTATGACAAGTCAAGTGGAAACGCTCAAGATGTATAGATTCTAAGTTTTATAGCGATCCCTATGAAGATAGTATGCATGAAAAAGCTCTTGTTAAATAAACAATAAAGCGATAATCTTATTCATAAAGCATTTATCAGCTGAACGATCTGAAAACAAACGACGGCGCTTAAGATATGCAAATGTGTAAAATATAAATTACTAGATTTTACCCTCGGCTTCACCCGCATTTAATGCAGATTTTATCATAAAATGTATCATATTGTTCGGAAATAGTAAGGTACCCTCTTACTGTCGTCGTTAGAAATGTAGCTTTTGTCGATTATAGTAAGAAATCTCATGTTTGAGTAGTTACAAACCTACCTTGGCTGACATCGACTCCAAAAAAAACAATAATTTAATTATTCACAAGAATACATAATTATTTTTTATCTTTTTAGTGCATTTTTGTTTTAGAATATTCCTTATGACGTCGGTTTTCTATTTTGTTAATATTTCTGTTTATTTCCTGTTTTTTAGTGAATCTAAAGTTCGATAACTGATTTTATTTGTCAAGATATGGGTAGACCTATTTAACGCGCTGCTTAAAGACAGCGCCTTTTAAATGAGACAAACGAGGAAAGGGAGAAACGCTTATCTCAAAATAGGAAATCTACATCCAGGGCCATTTCGAAATAGACTTGTGAAGAGCGCAAAAATAGACTTTCAAAAATGCGGGCTTACATGAATAATGTTTTGTACAGAAAAATCGCGATATACATATATACATATAACTTAAATAATTTTTGGCCATAGTGCATCTTATGATATTTTCAAATACGGTTGGGATTATATGTATTAGAGTTCCGGTACCTGATGGCTGCAGAATCATATTAAAAGCTGTATTATAGAAATAATTTTGTTGGTAGTCTCTTACTTCTCCTAAACTTGTTTGTCCGAAAATCATTATCCATAACACGTTTGCCATAAACTTCAGTAACCATAATGTTCAAAAATTCGAAATGTTGTTTTACATAATTATCTTTACTTCTAAAACTATTCTGTCATAATATCGAGTACTATAATAATTGAATCTCCTAATTTTGCATGAAATAAAGTCATATGTCCCAAGTATTGTATTGTATAATGTGTATTATTCCGAATGTTCATTTATAAAAAAAATTTTAGTCGTAAAACATTTGCTACATTAATGAGGTTTTAGTGACAAAAACGAATCGCTGTAAATCCGACTCCACGCAGTCTTGTCTGCCCTACTCCTAGAGTGTAATTTAGAGTCGCGTAGGCGCGTAGGGGCGATGCGGCCTGCGGGCTGAGGAGCGGGAGGCTGTTTGCGAGCCGCCGCTGCTGAGGCTGGCCGGCGTAGCAAGCCAGCAAGCCGAAGCTGCGGGGACCACCGGAGACCCGCAGCGCCGGAGCCGTGACAAAAGCCATATTGCGCGTTTGTTACCCGTGTTACTACTGGCAGTATAGTAGTAATTGTTTCTACTTTCTAATACAAATTTGTTTTAAGATATTATTAGAATAAATAAACATTAAAGAATTTGAATTTAGGTCTTATAACTTTTATTGAATACGGTTTTAAGTCTTTTGTATATTATTGATTGTAATATTTATGACAAACAAATTTAGGGCATATTGTATTTAGGGATTTCAATTTTATGGCATGTGATATTATGTGATATTAAGTTCGGGTAATTTATCATTCGGACAAATGATGAATAGATAAAAAAAATAGCACTTTAGATTATGGATAAAAAAGTTAGGTAACACAATAGAGAACCAATTTTGTTATTAGCTTTTTCGGGTATACCTTGTTGAGTTTAAAAGTTGCACATAATCCTATACTTACTATTAAATGCTCTCAAAAAACAATACTTGTTACATATAATATGTATGTGATTGTAGCAATCACGGCAGATTTGCTGTCATTTATTAAAAAATTCCATTGTATAAAACCGAAGATCTTTATCAGAACATCACCAAATTAAAATACCTCGAAATACTACGAGGGGCTTCCAAACCATCCTAGACAGTTGTTTATTTTATTGTTGCCAGAAATGAGAACATCATCAATGTAGCCAAAGTCAACCAAATACGTATTATTAAGGATAACTCAAAAACGAACGGTCTGATCTTGATCAAAATCAAATAGAACCAAATGAAAAGCACCAGCTTTCAAATAAAAAAAGAACCATCAAAATCTGTTTACCTTGGAAAAAGTTATGAGGTAATACGCAAAAAAGAAAGGAGGTTATCAATCGACTGGAAGTCGATTGATAACCTCCTTTTTTTTTGGAGTCGGTTAAGAATTATACACTCTCATTCTCCATCGTGTAAATGTAATGTGTGAACTAACTTTTTTAGAGTGGATATTTTTACGTGCAATTTAAGTACAAACAGGGTATGCGTAGAAAGTCAAAGTCGGCCAATATGTGGTTGTTACATATCCTTCAAAAATATTTTGCTTCAGAGCTTAGATGTATATACTGCACGGACTGCCACGCAGAGGTGGTAGTCCAACGGCTACTACTTTGCTATCGCTGCTAATATGACGCAACATGTATTCATAGTTTAAATATGTACTCATAATTCGGTAACGCGACATTTAGACTTACTCCAACATTTATTTTTTTTCAAAATCTCTTACATTTCATTTTACCTACAGTCGTAAAAGCATTTTTCTTATTTCTCCATAATAAAGACACACTGCTCTGTTAGTGTTATTCACGCTTATATTAACTACTGATTGTAGGATTCCAGATTTATTTCAGTTCAAGCAGTGTTGCTAGGATTTACCGGTAGCTTGTTATATAAGACTTAATAACAACGGAGCCTAAAATGTGTGTTTGATGGGAATCACCTCGACCTGAAATAAATAAGTTCATTGTTCAAGCGCGAGTGATTTCACGTATCTACAATCAATTATTCTTCTGGTCACCTACAGCACTGACTGCTTCAGTGTCGTGGCGGTAATGAATACTGCGCATGGGGATTCGAGTTCCTGATAGGGCAAAGTAATATTAGTATTTTCTGTCAAGAAATTCTCATTAGTAGCGGTATATGAAACTGTGCCCGGTAAACGGCATTATGTCTGAATTATATTACGTGGAACTTAAAAACATATTTGGGAAAATGTGAGTGTAATACAATACACCTCTACCTACTTCTTCGGGGTTACGAATGTGACTTTATGTTTTTTCGTCTGAAACAAAAAATTTTATATATTATTAAAACATATTTTCTTTGATATTATGAGCTAGAATGAAAAATACATAAATGTAAGTGGAACTAAAAGTGAAAAATAAAAAGAGAATAGAAATGCATCCGCTAGGGTTAATGGAAACGTGTCGCTGCGTTTATTGATAGTCGTTACGCAATTTATTTAAACAAATAGGATTGCAAGTAAAAGCTTTTTATTGAATGTTCAAATCTTGTGTTTTAGAGTAACAGAGGAATTTTTTAGGAAATCTACATTTTATAGCTGTTAGCCTTGTTAAATGTTATTTTATTTTAAAAAGATATCACCCTAACTAGGAATAATACCTGTATAGCAGATGATTTTACAAACATTCAAAGCACGGACACAATAAACACTCAGACTATTTTTTATTTTCACATAGGGATGCGCCATTGTGTCATGGATCTATCTTTGTTGACTTAATGAATTATTATTGCATTACAACCGGTGCAAACACGAACATTAGGCAAGATGGCGTAGTGATTAGTGTAACCGACTGCTACGCCTGTGGTCGCGGGTTCGATTCTCGCACAAGTCAAACATTTGTGTGCATGAACATGGATGTTTATCTTGGTCTGGGTGTTTCTATATATAATATGTATGTATTTACAACAAAAAAATACCTATATATATTATGTAGGTATGTTTATCCATTGTCTAGTACCCATAGTACAAGCTCTGCTTAGTTTGGGCTAGATGGTGTTGTGTGTATACGTGGTAGAATATTATATTAAGGTACAAGAGCTAACTCCTGCAGTCAAGCCTAAATTTAACTTGTGTATCGAACCAAATCAAATAAGACTTCAACACTGTTCTCGAATTCGAGCTAAAACCATCAGAGATTTGAATTGAAGTGGATTACCAAATGTTGTATTTAAAATATTATGAATAACTCGCGTTGCTAATAACATACAATATTGTGTAATCACTATGTTACATATTTGTGTTAGATAAGGGCTTATTTGAAGACATTATCATATGTATTCATATATATAATGTTTGCAGGGGAAGGTAGTCCATTGGTTAAGATGTCGGAACTATGATCAAGGTAGTAGGAATGTATTGCAGATATATTTATCTAAACTATTGGTAATGATAACAAGAATACTTAGCACTTTACATTCCAAATTGCTATATACTTAGTATTACAAATAATAACTTATATGAATTTCTTATTTACGATGCTAAACTATTTATATTTTATATATAATTTCTGTGTCGCAGAAGACTTTACAAACGTTTAATAACGGACTCAAAGAACAGCTCGATTCGGAATATTCATTGATGGATCACACAAATGTTTGTCCCGTGTGGGGATCGAACCCACAACACTCATTGCAATGGAAGTGACGATGCGACTACTGCAGCAACTAAAGCACTACGTCATCCTAGCAGCCAATTCAAAATATCTCGGCTACCAATAAAAAGCAGTTTATAAAGTAAACTTTTAACTGATTACAACTTGTTAGCTTTTTAAAAATAATATTCTTACAGATATATCCAAAGACATTAAAAGAATATCATCTCTTCTATATTTGGATATATCTCATCTATCAGGAAGTCAGTAACCGAATGCCTAATTTTGAACCGAGGCCCGTGAAACTTGCTCATACCCCTTGATCAACTATAAAAGAGCTGATATCTTCAAAGCTAGGAATAATTGAACAGATTTTCTTGCATCACAACTAAAACGCTTACAAACAATTCACCTTTCAAATAAAAGTCGTAGTGATAATCGGTTCATCCGTTTAGAAGCTTACGATTCCACAGACAGTTTCACAAATACACACTTACTTGCATCGTAGGTTAATTAAAGAAAATTGGATAGCAGTCACTTGTGAGTTGTGCTACAAGGGGCTTGTATGAAGATAGTTAACAGACTGACTGGCTAGTTTGTAAAGTTGGTAAATTCAACTACGTGGAATGTTTGATCTCTGGGGCTTGAGACACCTCTGAGCTCACTTGTAAGGACTCATGATCGTATTGCTAAATTGGACCTTACCTGCTGGTGCTTAAAGTTGAATAGCTAACTTGTTTATAAACAAATACTTTAGTATTTGTGGCTAGTCTTAGGCCTATTTACCGTTAGCGAGACGGCAAGACACGAACGTTTAGATGATGAATGATAATATGACTTAATACTTATTATGGTTGACATTTCATTAGCAGCTAAAACAAAAAAGGTGCTAGCTCGGCATTCCTAAGCTTACAAGCAGCCCTGTTAGAATTCCAACTGTAATGTCATGATATTAAGTTACATTACTGGTGATATTAAAATCTTTTGACGTGCCGTACGGCCACTGAACGCCGAGTCAAGGAACAGCGATAATAGTGATACTCGTACCGTTAAAATATGCATTCGTCATCTTAACTAATATTCGAATAACAATTGAATATGACACCGCAACCTACGATTCTGAACAGACATCACCAAGTTAGAGCAGTTCTTAAAAATAATTATTTGCACACGTAATTAACTGCATCCACATATATTATTGCACGGATGGCGTTATGATTTATATGGAAACCTAGACATTGCGAAGATTAAAAAATAATTTGCGGAGAATGGAGCCTACCACGCACCCCATATTGCCTATCAGAACTATTGCAATAGAAGAGGTTTTCATTACCGATCTCTTCTGTTGATGGGCAGCCGGATCATAGGATCCGAGCGTAATCCAACTTACTGTATCCACATGGCAACGGATGACGGGTGTTTCAACACAACTACTTCCTATAGTTAAAGATTCTAAATGTTAAAAGTTAAAAGTTAAAATTGTAATTTGTAGCATTTCAATAAATGCCAGATATTGTAGAACAAATTGTAACTAACTAAAAGAGGATCGGGACTTTTACTCTTTAATACAGGTTACTACAAATACAATAAACTAGCTAGGTGAACAATACTTCACCCACATAATTAGATATAAATGTACAAACTCAGTTTGTAGAAATATCTAGTAATTTCCATATATCTTTTAACCTCTTTTTAACGAATAACGTTTATTATTAAAATTTATTCGTAACAAAGATAAAAGTAAACACCGTGATAACAGTGCTGTGTAACAAAAAATAAGCTATTTTTATTGTCATTTTAAGTATGTTTTCGAACCGCCACTTCAGATTTCAAATTATTGTTAATAAAATCAGTTAATGCATATCGCAAAACATCAATTATAAACATGACATTTTACTTAGTGAATTTCTAAATTTATATGTAAAATGTTGCTTGAACGATATCGGCGAATAACGTATTGGAATTAAATATTTATTAGCTTAGAATACCGTATGTAATAATGTTAACAAAATGAAAATGAAAGCCGAGATATTCGACTAAACAGGCTTACGAATCTTGCTCTTAATAACTAAGCAGTTAAAATTAACAATAAGTATGTAGCTTATTCAACATAACATATTTTTGGGTCTAAGGCCGTTGCTATGCCCATTAGCTACCTGCGTGGCTGATCGTGGTTTAGAATTTCTCGTTAGTTTCTATGTTCTGCAGATTTAAGTACCACGAACGTCATCTACTTATTGTACAATTATGGTAATTGTATCACCACGGCACGATCTCAATTTTAACAAGCTCTAAAGTTACTAGTATTTTATCGTTATAACATTTCATTTTATTTATATTATCTAGCAAACAATAAACCTTTTATTGCAGAATGTACTTAATGAAACTGTCTGTTTGGTATTGACGCTATGTCGATTTAACGGAAACATATACATATATAACATATACATACATATGATAATATTTATGTTACAAAAGGATAACTGTTACATTAGGAATTATTTATGTGTGGCGACGGACTTCACATCTCTTTGTACCACGAACACCAATAACAGCCAGACTCGGATCAGCTAGTAGATTGGTGATCACACAAATGTTTGTCTCGTGAATATATCGAACCCGATCAACATTTGGCGCTCTGGGAGTGGTTAGACGACCACTCAAACTACCCCGCTATCCGTGCAGTAAGTGCATAAAGTCATATAGTTCGTCAGACAAATGCGGCAAAAGCACTCCGTTTGACGCGTCTGACGATCCTGCGATTGACGCCGCATTCAAGGCAGAAATAAACTAAGCACTTTAAAGTTAATCTACATTATGCACTTTAATATACTATAAGTAATACAATAGGTATGCGCTAAACGCTATAAATTTGCATTACAATAATCTCATAAAAGTTTCGGCAACGATTATTTCAGATATAACTGGCTCAATTCAGAATAACTTACAGTTTCTATTAATATTATATAATTATATTGTCAGTATATAGTTACAAAAATATATTGT
Source organism: Catocala nupta (assembly GCA_963675205.1). Lineage (NCBI taxonomy): Eukaryota > Metazoa > Arthropoda > Insecta > Lepidoptera > Erebidae > Catocala > Catocala nupta. The sequence goes on along the minus strand of OY776090.1, from coordinate 7,776,073 downwards.
AGCGGGATTTTTCAGTGGCAGTCTCAGGCGCGTAACGAACGATTTATACAACAACAACTGTTGCCCGGCAACAGTCGGTAAAGTGGATTTGAAAGAATCTTATGTACATATATTAGATAAAAATATTGAACAGGCGTTTTAACCTGATAATTCTTGGAGTGCCATAAGACATAATTTAAAATCTGGTCGCCGGTGTGCCGCCGCAACCTTATAGGTTGATTAATTAGTGATATCAATCACACGTTCGGTGGCGAAGTAGTGAATGCGATTGCTATGCATGATGTCTTGAGTGCGATGCCCGCGTCGGGAAAAGTATTATAAGGTTGTTTGGTCATGATTTTCTCAGTAGTAGGACGACATTAGGTTACTGTGTTCGGTAGAGGCAGGAGGTTCAATCCTAATTACGTAAAAACTAAAACCGTTGCTGGCAAAATGTGGGTGAAACACATCTCTACCAACGTAGGCGTGAAACTATTTATGTATTTATGTTCACCTAGTGATCGGAATTCGTCCGTCGTTTTGTTAAGTCACCAACATTTTATCTAAATTTTTGTATTAATTGATTGTTTATGTGGGAACAATACAAATAAATAAAAATAAATTGTTTCCAAAATGTGTTATTGATCGAAACCTCGTCAACAGCTACGACACAAAACAAAAGAAAGAAAATCGTTTGACAAAACGCATGAAAATAAGGTACGGTGGTTTGAGGGATCGCCTCGTCACTGCCTCTATGCTGAGTGCAGTGGATTTGAATCCCACACTGGACAAAGATTTGTATGCTCCACAAATGGATGTTCCGACTCTGGATGTTCTTTGTGTCCATTGTTTAAATGTTTGTAAAGCAACCCGCGACCCAGGTACTCCTAGTGCAGAAGTTGTCTTTAAAAAAGCAAATATACGAGTATATCATACGACTCACTCCGGCAGCGTTGACTACGACGTAGCCGATATTGCACTAAATCGCTACGTGTACTAACACGTCACGTTTGTTGCTCTATGCAATAAGGGATGAGTCTATTCTCGTCGATTTTGCTTCAACCCTGCAATAATACTTTTGCCAACTAGGAAACGAAATTCAACAGAAGGCGTCACTATAAGGCATTATAATAAAAACACTATATTCGTTATGGTATTCGGAATCATAACTAATATTATAAATGCGACTGTAAGTTCATTTATTTGTTCGTTTGTTACACTTTCACTTCTACGCTTAAGCCTTAGCTACTCGACCGATCATCCGCATACACGTTGTCAGGGGTACAGAAAAGGCCATAGGGTATCTTTCATTCTGAAATAAGTACTGTTCCCGAAGAATAAAAATGTATTGACATAACCTACATTAACAGGAGCGAAGCCACGGGCAAAACCTAGTATATAATAAATATTTTGCCGAATTTATAATTTAATAGCTTTGAACAACGATAGACTTAAATTACACGTTAAGTTTAATTTTAAAATATCTTGAAACTAACAAGCTATAATAAGTACTTTAATAAATCTAAATTACTTTGGAAGATATATGGCTACATTTCAATATAAATCAGAAATGCATTTTTTTATATATTACACACAGTGAACCATATTGAATCAAAACATATCTGAATATGACCATTGATAGTTCTCTATCACACCTATACGTTTTCTTTTAGATGTTTAATCACAGTGTGAACATACCCTTTAAGAGTTTCGCATTCGGCTTTGTTATGTACCCAACAAATTGACAATCCCCTCCGATTATATTGAGACAATATATGCGTTCATGTTGTATTAGGCTGATTGTAGATCGCTTAATTAATGGCAAATAATAATAGTATTACAGAACAAAGCGTATATTCTGTAAATCCTAACTAATTTTATAAATGCATGTGAGTTTGTTCGTTAATTTATTTGTTTGTGTGTTACGCTCACACGCCTCAGGTACTTTACCGGTATTTCGCATATACGTTGTCAGGGATACAAAAAGGATATTGGGTACCTTTCATTCAGAGAAAGCGCTGTTAGTAATCTAGAAATTTAAAAAAACAAAAATCCGCTTTATTGTACTGTCCCCAAGAGATGGAAATTTATTAACAAATTCTACATAAACAATAGTGAAGCCACGGGCAAAAGCTAGTTCCTATTCTCAATACTAAAATGATAATGAAACAACGGTCCGATTTTGAGTTAAAATAATACTTAATAACTTGTTGCGAAAAGTAAATAATATACAGTAGAACTCCAATTATTCGGACTCAAACTATCCAAATCGCTGGTTATCCGAATCGCTTTCGGGGAAATGTTATTGGGAGATGAGTTACCATGTAAAATGTATGTATCCTATATGTATGAAACACGTTTGTGTGTTGCAATTTCATCAATATCAAATTAAAAAGCATATAGTGCCAAAAATTAACTCCATTTATTTGAAATATGTTTTATACAAATACATACGAGTGTACGTACATACCCTTTTTCCGGAAAATACAATTATCCAATTTTTTTATTAAAGTTGCACTGTAAAGCACCTTTGTTTTTTGGTAAATATAAATACATTATCGCAATTCCTAATCTTATCAATTTATAATATACTGTAGGTCATTTTAAAAGTTATTGCTTGAAAAATTACTGATCTTTTATAGGCAGGCACGTTCAATTTATTTAAATTATCCATAAACGGTATTTCAGCATTTTGACGTTTCCACACAATCGCATAAATAATGTTCGACCCCTGGTTTTCGAGCGTCTAATATTTATTCGGAATTACAATGGAAATATTGGTAAGACAGGTCGTAATTGCTGGTCAGTAAACGGTCGAAATATTGCATATATATAACTAATGAGAAATATTTGTCTATTATACACAAACACATATTAAAAAAGCGAAGCGGAGTATTTGTGGATCACACAATTTTTTGTCCCGTGTGGGAATCGAACCCACAACACTCGGCGCGGTGGCAGTGGCGAGACGACCAATTAAACTAATACGACATCCGTGCAGTCTAAGCTTTGAATAAATAATAAGTTTTAATGTAAAAATATACACCATATACACCAAGTTTTCATTATTAACCTCCGAGTCTTCGAAGAGGTTAATGAATACTATGTGGGTCTGTGTGTCTGTCTGTTAGTGACAGGCATAGCTCCGGAATCACTGAACCGATTGACTTGTTACTTGGTGTACAGACACCTTGGGGTCATCCCTCGGTCGAGTTTGAATATGGGCCCTGTGGGTCAAAAGACCCTCGGGATATAGGGGTCACAAGGTCATAAGGTCAGGGGATATCCATCAACAGAATGATTTCGAAGTCCAAGGGAGAGGCTTTTGCCCAGCAGTGCGACATTACAAAAAGTTGATGGAAAAAGTCACATTAAGACGAAGAGCTTGAATCCTGGGTTTTTACCACCCATCTCGTTTTATATCAAAACATTCTGGCCAAATAGGAACCGGTGTTAAATCAGCACACTGCCCACCTAACGGTAAGAAATTACCTTGGTCAATTGCCTTGGATAAGATAACTCTTGAATTTACAGAAGATTTGATGCCCGGGTTGCGCAAAATGTTGCTCTGCAAAATAAAAAAAGACAACTCCCACCCTAAGAATATTGCAACGGAATTTACAAATATTACAATAAGAGAATCCTTTAAAACCCAGACCCTGAATAATAGACTTTATTAGATCACACAATTATTATCACAAGTAATCCAACCATTCATGATATAGAGTGCCACCCTGTATTATTTATTAAATAACTATTAATAAAACATTTGTACATATATTTCAAACATTTTTACACTAACTGGAAACAGACTACGGTTTTTAAACAGATTGCGTCAAAACGTAGCTAAAGATATATATGTATATGTATATATATATATACTAGCTGTCCCGACAGACGTTGTCCTGTACAGAAGTAAAAATTCATTCAAATCGGTCCAGGCGTTTAGGAGGAGTTCACTGTCAACACACGTACAGAAGAATTATATATATAAAGAAAATATATCCAACGTCCAACACAAAGTACCGCTAAGTTGTAGATTTTATCTCGCACAGAACAGTTTTTCAAGATGAAATGTACCCTATGTCCTTTTCTCAACCAGTGAAAATGTGTATACGAAATTGTATAATCAGCGCTAGAATAGTTATGGCGTGAAAGAGTAACAAACAAACAAAGAAACTCACATTTGCATTTATAATATTAGTGAGTATTATGACGTCAATAAGAATAAATGTCAGCGTAAAGCTGGCATGATTTTCATCAAATGTTATTCTGATTATCTAAGAAATGGTTGGAAATGGTTTCCAAGATACAGTCTACAAGCAGAGACGATGCTAACACCCACTTTTACGATCTGGGAATAAACAAGAAAGTATTCATAGTTTAAGTTGAAAATTATAATTTATATCACTATTGATTTAAATTATAAGCTTTTTTCTGATCAAGTTAGCAAAGTGCTGCTGGCGCGCTGCCAAACCCTCGAGACGGTCTTTGACTTGAAAATCCGATAATAATCTCTGCCTGCCTAACTGTATTCAAAAGACACAATCACTTGGTTGAAATTATGTATCAGTATATCTGCGACTAGGTAGGCAGCATATTACATTATTTAGTTTACGTACATACGTTATTTCATACGTTATTTCGTAATTACCTATGTTTTAAGGTTCCACGAAATAAAGAAGCCTTTGCCGACTTTGGACCTCAAAGTTAGATTTCGTGCTGTTACTGAGAATTTTCCAACGAGAAATGTAATAATATTAGAATCTTTGAAAATAAGCACCTTTTATAAAATACGCACATTTTGTATTATATCTATCTATTAAATTGAGGTCTAAGATAATAAATAATAAAGTCTAAAATAAAGAGTAAGCCGCACGTAATATTATATATATATTTATACATATATTTCTGGAAAAATATTCGTCAGTTTTTTTTTTTTTTTTCTTTAATTGGAAAACAAACAGTCTTACTATGACTAAATAATTTCTAATACTATAGCTACAGACCATGAACAGTTTTCGCATTATAAAACTATAGGTGCCCATGAGCTTAAACAACAACAAAAGAGATAATTAACGTTATGCTAGTAAAGTAAGTGTACATATAAGAGTATAAATTTTATTACATAATGCAGTTAAACCAGTCCCTTGATAACATCTGTCTTAATGTATTAGGAGAAGTATTAAACAGGTCACATTCAGGCAAGTCAATACTATTTAACTGTTTTGCAGTTCTAATGAAGAAAGAGTTTTGTCTATAATTGGTATTACAGCGGGGAGTATGTAGATAATTTAAGTTTGGGTGCCGATGGACTCTTGTTGGTACCGCAAGACTTATTTTGGAGAGGAGCTCTGGAGAATCAATTTGACACTGTGCGATTTTCATGAATGTAGATATATCTGCGATTCTACGCCGTTCGCTAAGAGGTAACATATGTTGTCTTTTAAATCTTAATTTATAATTGTCATCCATAGTCCCACACTTGTATTGCAAATGTCTCAAGAATCTTTTCTGAACTAATTCAAGTCTATTTATGTAAACCTCGTATTGTGGGTTCCAAATTTGTAAACAATACTCAAGTATACTACGCACGTATGAACAATATAAGATTTTCACTACTTTTATATTACGGAACTGAGAGCTGGACCTAATAATAAATCCTAATGCTTTATTAGCTCTCGCAACAATATTATCTATGTGGCTCTCATAAGTCAGTTTGGAGTCGTGCAGTACGCCTAAGTCCCGTATCTCGTTTAATTTTCTAAGATGTTGTCCTTTGAGTGCATATACAAAGTTAGTAGGTTTTAACTTACGGGTAAAGGTGATTGAATAACATTTGGCCACATTGATATCGAGTTTGTTAAGGTCGCAGTAGTTTTCGAATCTTATCAGGTCTTGTTGTAACAGAAAGCAGTCACTAGCACTAGTGATCTGCCTAAAAACTTTCATGTCGTCTGCGTACAGAACAAATTTCGAATGTAAGAAACATGATGTGACATCATTGATAAAAATATTAAAAAGTAGGGGACCCAGGAGGGAGCCTTGCGCCACACCTGAAGGCACTAAGTTCCATCTGGATGAATAACCATTGAGCACCACGGCCTGCGACCTGTTCTCAATATAGGACTTGAACCATCTGTATAAGTTTCCATGAATTCCAGCTTTGAGAAGTTTTTGCAATAGCAATGCATGATCAATACGATCAAAACATTTGCTGTAGTCTGTAAAAATTGCATCGACTTGGCCGCCTGAGTCCATATGAAAGGTTGTGTAGTCTATAAATGTTAGCAAATTAGATGTAGTGGAGCGATTTCGAAGAAAGCCATGTTGTTCAGGAATGAATGTTACTGAGAGACTTGCGTAAAGCTGGGTATAAACGACTCGTTCAAATACTTTAGCAAATATGCATAATTTAGATATGGGTCTGTAGTTTTTAACTTCATTCCTTCCACCACTCTTGTGAATTGGGGTTATAAAAGCTGACTTCCACAGTTTTGGAACAATCCCTTCATTTAAAGATCGTTTGAACAATATTGTTAAGGGTTTCGTTAAAGCCTCTGAACATTTTACGATAAAGAAAGTTGGTATACCGTCTGGTCCTGCTCCTTTTGTTAAGTCTAGAGAACGAAGTAATGTATTTATTGTATCAGGAATAATTTCTATGTCACTAATAGTATTAATATATTTAAAGTCACTGTCAGAATTTTGACCACGTATAGATGAGGAGTTGGATGGGAGAAGAAAGGTTGAATTGAAATAAGTTGCGAAGAGGTTGCAAACATCCGTCCCTGTATTTGCTATTTGCCCTTCGTACGTAACTGAGGAAGGAAGGGTGTTACTACTCTTTTTATTAGATTTTATAAAAGACCAAAACATTTTAGGGTTTGTAATTATCGAATCTTCACACTTGTTAAGATAATTAAGGTAGCAGTCTTTTTCAAGGTCTTTAGCTCTTTGTCGTAGAAATGAAAATGTTTTGTAGTCTGAGGCGTTGCCATAATTGCGAAATTTTTTGTAATATTTATATTTTTCTTTGAGAACTTTCTTTAAAGATACGCTGTACCAAGGTGGGAATGTAGACGTTTTTAACAATTTGTGAGGTATATACTTGTCTATAACATCATATAATTGTTTATAAAAAATATTTATTGCATCCTCTAATGAGTTAGTGCACAGATAATCATCCCAGTTTGTGTCGCTTAAGGTCGTTGAAATGTTGTAATAGTCTCCAGATTCATAAAAATATTTTAGCCGAGGGTTGACCCGCAGCGGTTCGGGGATTAAAATATTTAAACTTATCTCTAAAGGCCTGTGGTGGACGTTTTCAGATACTAGAGGGTTAATACATACAGACACTTGTGTGTTGATATTACATAATACCAAGTCGAGGAGTCTATTGTTTGAAATATTTTGACAAAAGTTAAATTGAGTTAAATTACATAACGATAAGGTATCAAAGAAATTTATTTGTGAATTACCTGAGACTCCTGAATATTGTAGGTAAATATTACTATCGGGCGTCCAAACTATGTTAGGAAGGTTAAAATCTCCCATTATGACAAAATAATCATTCGGACAAACATTAACTACTTGTGATAGTTTATCGTTGAAGTTAGAAAGTTGTGTGTTAAAGGAATTACCCAGGTTTTCCTCACATAAATAAATAGTGCAAAAATGAACATTCCTAGACCTGCCATTTCCATATTTCAATGTTACAGTAACCCATATATCCTCAGCTGAGGATGACCATTCTGGTCGCACCATCGCCGTTAGTTCTCGCCGAACCGCTAAAAGAACCCCTCCACCGTACTTCTCTCGAGTGGTGGCATAATTTCTATCCCTTCGCCAAACAACATACCTTTCATCAAACAATTCGCTATCACTAATTCCGTCGAGCAGCCAAGTTTCCGTTATAGAAATTATATCAAACGAGTTCAATAACAAATTCCTTTTAAATACATGTGTTTTAGTGCGTAGACCTTGAGTATTTTGGTAATAAATACTAAGCTTGTCATTGGTCATGGTTAATAAAAAGAAATGTATACAATATTATGACTATTTAATTTAATTTGCACATAATATTGTAAACAAGTGTGGGGTAGAATCAAAATAATGTAAACAGATGATCGGAACAGCTGACATGAATGAGTTACCACTAATAGGCCCGCTATTATATCATGTTTATTCACATAAATAACACAGATTATTGTTTTGTTTTGTAGAATAAAGATTAATGTCACATAGGTGATTATAATAAGCACTGGGGTAGTAAGGTAATTAAGTAGACTCTTGTAGTGTGAAACAAAAAATAAATAGTTGCAAAGAATTATGAACCTTATGATAGAATAATCGTTAGCGTTTGATTCTGAATATAGAATGAAGAGATAGCACTGACTTACGTGAACTTTGATCGTGTACACTGCATTCCGAGCTCGCACAGGTAAACAAAAGGCGACGGTTTGAACTGCGTTTCTCAAACTTTCTATAACGAAAACTAATAAACAATTATTGACTTTTAATAACGAAATTACACTATCTTGGCAAGATCGCTTTCGTGTTTTATAAAAAATACTTGGGATGTATCGGTCTTCCTCGCCCTTATTTTACAATGTTTATGAGATAAGCTTTTCTCGTGTCTACCGAAATAATATATTTCAAGTTATCTTTTATACATTCATCTAATAATATAAATACGAAAATAGCGACGCCTCTATATCTCTTAGTTATGTTTTACCTAGAGTTATTTTATACATATAAAAAGGATTTAAAATAAGGAAATATAAATGTACTAGCGGTAAGTTTCAGTAAAAACTTGGAGAAATATGTGTAGAAAGTGACAGTGTAGTGGATTACTAAACCGACAAGGTAAAAGGATCATTTAAAGCTAGAAAGTATGGTTCAAAGCAAATGTAAATCAAGTCTCTTTCCACGGGTGAATCGCACTACAAGTGTTAATATCCTTACGACAATTTCCTGTAAAAGAAAACTCTTACAAGAAATTTTCGGGTCGGAATAAGTCGGGTAAATATCAACTTGCCCGACTTATTCGTACCATTACTAATCAAATAATTAGCAACAGGGGGCTCTTAAGTTTCAATTACCATCGGCACTGAGCGAAAGCACGTTTAGCATATTTCATTAAACGGTATTTAATTAGATCCGAGTTCAATATCATCTCATATACACTTCAGTTAAGTACCAGTTACCAGTGTACGTCCACCGAAATCCGTGATAATTCGAATCCAGTTCACGACTCTTAGATTAGCAATAGCACTTCCACCCTTACAAAATTTGATTGCTTAATTTAATATTAGGATCAAGCCTCATGGCAGTCTGAAGATTGGTTGTGCTAAGACTGCACATTTCGTATAAATTGTTAAAATAAACAACGATTACTTATGGTACTAAAGACTATTTTAAAATAATTAGAATCTATACAAAAACTGATATAATTGTTTTACAAACGTAATCAAGTAATAATTTCTATTGGTATTAGTCTTAAATAATTTAAACATTTCAGTACAAACTTTCAGTCATAGTGATGCGACAATATGAATCGGATAAAATCGGACTAATTCGAGGTAAAACAATTGTCCGAGAAATACTTTTGTAAATTTGTATTTGGTATTAATTTTTATTAGGTTGCAACGTACCTTAAGACTGCACCGAGCGAAATGTGCCAAAACAGTCGGTCATAGTTAAGTTGATAAAATCAACACTTTTTGTTTAATACAAATATAAAATATACATTTACCACCAATGAATGTGTTTACAATTATTCCGAATAAAAACCTTAAAATAATTAATACAAAATTACGTAAATTTGCACGAAAAATGCAAAAACGTAAGCTCATGTTACGTGATTTTTAGATTATAACAGTAGAAATCTATCCTATTTTACAGCTTAAATGAAACATAAATAGTTATATTACAATTTATCCGTCCCAAATATTATGTTATTGGTTGACAATAAAGATACATATTTATCAAAAAACACTTCAAATCTTCCATACAATTTTACTATGGCGGCCGGGCGCCGATTTGTATATCGAGCTCTGTCATTCAGTCCAACTGCATCTTACGCTCGGCGTAGTCTCATACCCCATTTTGCAAACCCTTAATATATTCTCTTTATCAAAAGATGAATTTGAAGATGTGATATTCGACGTATGGTTTAAATATCCCATAGTTTTTAAAGAGTAGCCGTCTTGCCAATCAAAATCTGTTATACCACATTTATTTCACCCTTACACTAAATATGGAGTAAGTATGTCATACTATGAATTAATCAAGGATAAGCCCAGATTTCATTTAACAAGTTAACACATTATATGCAACTTTGATGTAACTCCCTCTCCCCCGTGGACCGCGAAAGCGTTAAGACGTGTGTTTCATTTTGAGTATTATTTATAACTTTGATAATTTAAATATAAAATAAAATATTGAAGTGTACTAGGAGCGCAAGCCACTTAAGAGGTCGACGAGTCATTGTGTAAACAGGACAGCAACAACTGAGACGGACATTATCGCTGAGTTGAGCTGCTCACGCGCCGCACTACAATCTACGCCGACGTCACAGCTTTATGGTGCGTGCTCCAATTTTATAAGAGACAGTGGATAGCGATTTTATATAACGTCCGCTACAATAAACTGCTGCTACACTGAGAAATACTGCTAACAGCCAAATTGCAACAACGTACGCTCTGCCATAATAAAGGTGATATTTATTTTTATTACTAAGAATGCCACTTAAACGTACACCACCCAACACCCCCGTTATAGAGGATACCAAGAGCGCTAGCACATCCACTAAACTTTCTACAGGATTTGGATCTTCGCCCGATCTTTCATTTACGGGAGGAGACATGAATGTAACGTCCCGTCTGAAGCGAAAACGTGAAAATTGCGATTGTACATCCCGTCTTGAACAACTACATTCATTAGTGTCTGTGACTTCAGCACAATCTGATACTAAGTTTGCTGAATTACACGCTGCGATGTCGGAAATTATCAAACAAAATGCAGAGATAAAGGAGTCGATAATTTACATATCCAAGGAATTTGATGACATGAAAATAAAGTATAAAGAATTGGAGTCAAGCCGTGAGAATGATCGCCGTTATGTACTTTAAGAAGAAAAGATTGACAACTTAGAAAAACAACTATACTCCACTAAATTAGAAATAAGAAATGTTCCCCAGAAACCACAGGAGACGAAAACTGACCTATGTACTATTGTCACTGAGACGGCCAAAGCACTCGGTCATCCAATACAGGGCTATGATATAAAAGACGTTTTCCGAACTAAAAATAAAAATAACACGAGCGTAATAACTGCTGATTTCTCCAGTGTCCTCACCAAAGACACTATTATCAAAAAAGCCCGCATTTTCAACAACGCGAACAAGCAGAACAAACTCAGCACTGTGCATTTAAAAATTGATGGACCAAGTAAACCAGTCTATGTGTCAGAAAAACTCACACCCAAAAATCAACGTATCTACTACCTGGCTCGTTGTTTTGCTGATGAAAATAATTATAAATACTGCTGGACATCTTTTGGACGAGTTCTTCTGCGCAAGGCAGACAGTGACCAACATATCGTCATCAATTCAGAAGCAGATTTGAACGGCCTCCGTCGCGACAAGTGACTAGAAAAGCAAGTTGAATATTGGTACTTACCTACCTTCAAACGTTATGTTATTATGTTTTTGTTCAGTATTTTCCTTTATATTTTTAAATATTGTAAAACTAACAAACATTATCACACACACACTCACACCTGTTTCGCCTTAACACATCTTAACAAAGCAATTTATCGCGGAGCTTATAACACCACACACACCTTGATCCTGACTTGTCTTCCAATGGTTAACTCTTGTGTCAAACTACTGCTACTCGTATATTTATACAACATTACTCACATTATTTTTAGAGTCCGAGTCTGCCTATACCTCGCTACTGTGTCCTTTAGTTTCAAATTTACAATTCAATACTGTTGATGTTATCCAGACCGAATTAGATCTGGTGTCGGTTGCAGATTCATCTACCTGTGAGATTGAGGATTGTTACCAAATTGCTAGGTCACATAACAACGCTCTAAAGCTTGTTTGTCAAAATATACGGAGCATCAATAAAAACTTTGATGGCCTGTTAACTCTTTTACATAGAAGCAAAATTTCTTGGGATCTCGTTATATTAAGTGAATGCTGGTTATCAAAATCACCTGTAATACCGGTAATTCCTGGATATAACTCTATAGCTACTACTCGTAATCTTACTCAGAACGAGGGGTTAGTTGTTTACTTTCGCTGTAACGCTAAAGTTTCCGTATCTGAACCTGCAATTCTTGATGCGAACTGTTTATCTTTGAAAATAAATAGGGAAACTGTCGTGATAGCAATATATCGCCCTCCTGCTTACCAGAATCTAACTAAGTTTCTTGACAGCTTAAATAATCTCTTGAAATCGTTATCCTCGTTTAAGAACATTTTAGTGACAGGAGACATCAACATAGATATTTCCCATAATAATAATGATCCACGTTCATCTGATTACCTGACTTTGCTAGCATGTCACGGCTTGTTACCGGCTCATACACTGCCTACACGTCAAAACCATTCATGCATTGATCACGTAATCTTAAAATCGAAAAATTCCTCCTTCTGTTACGTTGCTCATACATCTCTCACGGATCACGATACAGTGTTACTTTTTCACCACACCTCTGTTCATCAAAATTTTGATCCTGAAACATATAAATTACGCCGTGTACTTGATTATAACAAAATAGAGCAGGATCTCATTAATGTGAATCTGGTTCCTATATATTCCACGAATGACGTAGATAATGCCGTAAACTACTTTATTAATACCTTGAATACCATTATAGTTGCTAACTCGATTATGAAAGTCGTGCCCAACCGTAAAAGACTAATGAAACCGTGGATGACTACAGGTCTTCTAAGATGCTTAAGAAACCGTGACATTCTGCATCGCAAGGTCAAGAAGTCCCCCCTGAGCGAAATTCTTGTTATTACTTTCAAGAGATACAGGAATTATTGCTCGATGATACTTAAAAATGCTAAAATCAAATATAACAAGTCTCAAATAAATAACGCACAAAACAATAACAAAAAGCTTTGGCAGGCAATTAAATCTATAACCCATACAACCACACAAAAAAACTCGCCAACCGAACTCCTCTCTCACGCTGACCCCAAAAGATCGGTGAATGAATCCAACGCCTATTTTGCTAACATTGGTCGATCATTAGCTGAAAAACATATGCCATTCGTTAACCAACACACGAAGACTACGCCCAACAATTCAAGTTCTTCTAATCATACATTTGTCCTACTGGAAACTGACGAGTCGGAGATTGACAGTTTGATAAATAACCTGAGAAGTGATTGTGCGATTGGCTCTGATAATATCTCAGGCTCTTTCCTTAAAACATTTCAAAAATATTTTAGTGTCACCTATTACATTCATTTGCAATCTGTCATTCTCTACTGGCAAATTTCCAAATGCCCTGAAAAAGGCAATTATTCATCCTGTCCACAAGGGTGGTGACAGAGACTGGCCGAATAATTATAGACCGATTTCTATTCTACCAACACTTTCTAAAATATTGGAAAGATTGTTGAATAACAGACACGTTAAGTACTTGGAGAAATTTAATATACTCTCTTCAAGGCAATATGGCTTCCATACAGGTCTATCTACCAGTAATGCTGTGCTGGATCTGACTAATGAATTGGTTACAAAACTAGATCAGAAGCAAAAGGTCGTTGGTATTTTTCTAGACTTAGCTAAGGCCTTCGACACAGTCTCTGTCCCCATACTTTTGGATAGACTTGAGGGCATCGGCATTAGAGGTTTACAGCTCACTCTCTTTAGGAGCTATCTTGGCGGTAGACGACAATGTCTTAAAATTGGTAACCTCACTAGTGATGAACTCCCTATAACCTACGGCGTGCCCCAAGGAAGCATAATTGGCCCAACTTTGTTCATTATCTACATTAATGAACTTTGCCGCTTGCACCTTTCTAATGGCATCATCTTTACGCTGATGATACCGCTCTGGTATTTCATGGCACCACTTGGGATTCAGTTTTTAAACTCGCTCAAACGGGTTTTAACACTGTTTCTAATTGGCTGGCTCTAAATCAACTAACATTAAATATCGAAAAAACTAAATATGTCACATTTTCTTTATCACCAAGAGGTAGTTGTTTGTCCGCCTTTAATAAGCTAATAGCTCACTCATGCAATTCGATATCTAATGAAACTTGCGACTGTCCCGATATTAAAAGCACAGATTGTGTAAAGTATCTCGGTGTTGAAATTGATAATAGCCTCTCGTACCATCGACACATAAACTCACTCACTTCTAGACTAAGAAAGATGATTTATATCTTCTCCAAACTTAGACATGTCGCAAATGACGGTGTGCTAAGGCTTGTATATCTCGCTCTCTGTCAATCGCTTACTCAATATTGCGTTGTAGTTTGGGGAGGCTCGTCTAAAACCCACTTTTTAAAACTTGAGCGTGCCCAAAGGGCGCTCTTAAAAGTAGGTTGGAAACTTCTTTATCGATTTCCCACAGCGGCACTTTATAAAAACTGCGGTATTCTATCTGCCCGGGCTTTATTCATTCGCACTGTCATATTAACAACCCATGCGCAAACACATTACAATCCGGTGCGATACGCAAATACCAGACGTCGGCACACTATTTACCCCCCTACACCGGTACACACTAGCCTGGCCCAAAGAAGTTTTTACTTCTTAAGCAGCCATCTATATAACAAAATTAACAGTTTAATATATGTATATCCGCTGACGCGTCATGAATGCAAAAAGATTATCACTGATTGGCTTTTTGGGTTGAGTTATGATGACACAGAAAATTTCTTACAAATAGTTTCGTAAGTTGGTGTAATTAAGAATCCATTTCATTTACACTCTACAGTCGACTACTTGCACCATACGCTCACACACACATTGACAGTTCCCTCGCACTGTGCGAATGCGATTCTCTACTACTACTCACGCACACACACACTCACACACACACATACACACACACACACATACTCTTACACTCATTTACCCATTCATACAAAATCACATTCCGATACTAACGTTCTCATATACAATTTTTATTACTACCCACCTTTTAGTTTATATTTATTAGTTTTTAAAGTGCATAATTTTAAATATTGTAATATTAAATGGTAGATTCAATTGTAGGGCCATGGGGAGGGCCTGGAGATTTGTCATACAGGTCTCGAGCCTAGTACAGACTCCAGCTCTCACTAAGGAACTTTAATATACTTACTTAAAAGTTACATGTAAGAACATATTATGTACATGACTGTGCCTTATTGAGAGAAATAAACGTATATATTATTATTATTATTATTAACTATTCTTTTGATAAGTCAAACTTGATTCAACTCCTTTTTTGTTCGTTTCTATCATTTATGTTTCGATTCTAAACACGCGATTACAGTTTGTTTGGAAAGTTAATCGGTAATCGATTTCGTGATATGTCGATTGAAACGGTCACTTCACTATTGCTGTTTTACGATCATTTGTCAAATGGGACTTCGTATTTGATACGGACTATAACAAAACAATCAACACAGTAAACTTAAATACAACTTTATGTAACATGCCAAGTAATTTTTTTTATTTGTAAGAAGTTTTATCCAATAAATATGATTAAAATTATGAAAATGTCTAATACCTGCCAAAGACAAGTACTTTTAGACAATAGCACTATTGCGTTTTCGCAGTGCTTTAAATCTAATTCCCTTTTCTTTTATTTATTTATTTATTCATTTTAGAAAATGTTACAGTCTATTAAATACATTTGATCAATTACAATTAAGATACACATGTTGCTAATTACAAGCTTTCACATAATAATTAGTACACAACTTGTATAACTACTCTGATTTCCTATGAGTTAGTTATCGTATCTTCAACTAAACAAATGGAAAAAATTAAAGAATATTTTTATATATAAAAAATAACAACAAAAAACACGAAACATAAAAAAGCAATAATAATTCATACACTTCAACCAGAAAAACACATCGTGATATAAGGAGATTACCCGAGACCAAAAAAATTGTAATTAATCCGTAAATAAATCTTTATTAACTTTATTTTTAATTGAGTTCGAGCTTGTACAAAATAAGTCAATTTCCAATTTCGATAAAATTTTGTTGAAACTCATTGCACTCCGCGAGAAGAAATATTTCGTCTATAATTAGTGAGTGAAAATGGGACTATAAACAAAGGAAGCTCTCTGAAATCCAATTGATTAGTGCGTAGTGTTATATTTGATAGAAGTTCAGGACAATCAATGGAGCCATGTGCGATGTTTGCCAACTAACATATATCACGAATATTACGCCTATATTCAAGTGGTAGGAAATGGTATTTCTTACATCGGTTGAGGTAATCAGTTGTATATTGATGTGCTCTGTAATCAAGATATCGTAAAAATTTTCTTTGTATACCTTCGATGCGAGTTACTTGATATTGCGGATTCCAAACTTGCGAGGCATACTCGAGGTGGCTACGCACGTATGAAAAGTACAAGACCCTCACTGGTTTTAAACACCGAAAATAGGCTGTAGATCTCATAATCAAACCGCTTTCGACGCTTTTTTTATAATATTATCTATGTGTTTGTCGAACAGAAGTTTATTCATTGAAATTAAACTACTATATACGGATTTTATCGCGTTGTTTATTTAGCACTGTATTATCAAGTTATTTAATTATTAATTATTTAAGTTTATTATCAAAAAATCCACCAAGTTCAAAGTTAATATGGGTAACTTGGGAGACAATTTGGTTGTCAAGTATATAACCATGACCGATTCTTGAGGTTTGCCGCGAAAAGGTTAGGTAAGAACATTTATACACGAATCAGGCAAGGTCTTCTTGAAGTTCCACGAAGCTATGAGGAACCCTATGGTTTAAAAATGTTCATATCGTCAGCATATAAAAGTATGTATGAATTTTAAAAACAATGTATTACGTCTGCGATAAATATAGTTAAATACAATGTACTATAATTAAATTTATTTCCTGCAACGATACTCCTAATACGAAATGATAACCACCATTAACCACAAATTGTGATATTCAAATATAATTTGTACTCGCAAAGTTCACAGGTGTAAGTTTACCAAAATATTTCGACGCCGCCATGGCTGACTGGGTCTAACTGTAACGCTTTATTGACAAATGAATTTAATTTCCTATAATGGCTAGGTAAACGTACTAAATTGTGGGTATTCGAGCGGCAATATCTGCGTCGCATCAAAGTTCGAATTCACTCGTTTTACAAAAAGGTTTCAGCAACATTAACACACGGACCGATCCTAAGCGTAAATAAAAAAAAAATTGTGTAATAATTCTGTACATTCGATTATATTTGATTTAAATGCACGGACGGCGTAGTGGTTTAGGTGGTCGCCTCGCCACTACCGAGGGTTGAGGGTTCAATCACCAATCACAAACATTTGTGTGATCCACACATGGTTTTTCCGAGCCTGGGTGTTCTTTGTATGTTATATGAATTAAAGTTTGTGAAGTTCCCCGCGACACAGGAATTATTTATTTGTGTGGGAGTTGTATTTTTTAATAAGACTAGAAGAAGATATTAATAATTAGCTATTTAGTTTTCGGTGAGGAATTATCATGGACATCGATCTAACTTTCACTTAACCAATTTATATTTTGATACATGTCTATAAAATGTCATAAAGAATTCTTTTTATGGAAAGTCGGAATATTTTATTGATAAATGTATATTTTTGAACATGTCACAGCCAAATGTTATTTTACATGATACTACGAGTACAATACAACTCATACAGCTACTTTGCAAAGCAACAGTATTTTCAAACAAATAATCGATAATTAACGACACGTTCAGCAAAATTTGGTCGTTTCGTATATTTATATGTATTTACCGAATAATAAATACAACCTTATCTTATCTTATCTTGTGTGGGGGCCAGTCAGCACAGACCGGCGACACCTCGACCCAGTGGGATCTTTTGTGTCAACTTCCCCAATACCGACTGCCATAGATGTTCATGGCAGCTGGGACCGACGGCTTAACGTGCTCTCCGAGGCACGGAGCAGGCGATAATTGTCAATCAATACGCACATAATTTCGAAAAGTCATGTAACTTCCGAAAGTCATAGGTGCACGACGTGGGTTCGAACCCGAGGCCCTGTGCATTGCAGTCTGTTGGTCTCCCCACTGAGCTATCGCTGCTCTTTCTCTTTCAAATACAACCTTTGCTAACAACCTATTGCTATTATAAAAATAAATAAATTAATATTAAGATACCTACTGCTGCTTCATGTAACAATATTTAAAGCTAAAAAACAATAAACGTTTTTAAACACCAGGGATGTCTTCACTTTCTACATTTGAGGACGCGGAATATTTGTTTGATTTGGCAAATTCAATGTATTATACAATAGCGATGCAATGTGACTTGTTTTTCTTAGTAACCTGTCAAGTCTTAGAATACCAGACATAATTAGATATCTATTATGTCTGTTAAACACAACTCCCGCAGCAACGATATTCCTTGGAATGGGGGACTTTACATACATTCAAACGGACACAAAGAATACCCAGAATCCAAAACAACTAATTACGAATCACATGCTTTTTGGGACGTGTGGCAATCGAACCTACTACAATGCACTAGTAGTGACCAGGCGTCCACTTAAACCACTCCATGGTAAGAACCATGGAGTGTACCTACAAGAGTACTTCATAGACGTTTCCAAATACGGCGATTAACATTTTGACTGCAACATAAATACAGATTTTCACAAGAACGACTTTGCGAAATTGTTATTGCAGTTATAAGACTTTGAAGGAAACGAAGACAATAAATAAGTATCTTAATACCACAAATAAACGTAGAAATGTTCAATCAACAAAGAGATTTCTTGTTTTCGGCCTTCTAAGGAGTCGACAGATGATTGGAATTTTGTAAGTGACCTAATATATACTTGTATGTCTTGATTGGTACAGCGGTAACAAGTGCGACTGTTGCGTATGAGGTCCCCGGTTCAATTCCCGAGCCAGGCAAAATATTATTTGGTTTTTGTTTCTAGTAATTCCCAGGTTCACCCATTATTACATGAAACCAAAACAATATTTGGTGAAATATGAGTGCAGTACACCTCAGCTCACCCTTTTGTATAGACGTTTGAGGACGTGTGTATATTTACGCATTTGTGTCTAGATTTTTAGACTTGCATACGACCCGCAAACAGCGATAGCCTAGAGGGAGACTGTCGGACTGCGACGCAAATGACTCGAGAGCGATTTCAAGGCGCACATCTCTAACTTTTCGAAATTATGTGTGTATTAAAATAGTTAATTAATCGCTCGCTTTAAAGGTGAAGAAAAACATCGTGAGGAAAACTGCAAATCTGAAAGTTCTTCGTAGTGTCCATAGGGCCAGTTTAGTGAACTATGGCCTAACCTTTCTAACATTGAGAAGAGGCCCGTACCCAGCAGTAGGACAGCTTAATACAGGACTGATATAATAATGTATGGCTTGCCTAACAATAACGTTAACTTATGCTTTGGGCCTATGTAACACCAAGGACGTAACCGAGTTACGATATTTTCTATTTTAATTTTGACGGGAATTTTAAACTCTCTCAGCGGCGCACCGCGTCTGACATAATAGATATTTAATTATGTCTACAATCCAAAACATTTCAGGTTAATATAAATGGTACGTTATAAACAATTAAATGCTTAATAAATTCTGAAATAGAAACGAGTAAAAGCCAGACGGAGATAGTTAACAAGTTAAGCCGGAGTGCCGTCGATCACAATTTAATTTAAATTCACTATAAAGAGCTTCTCTTTAAAGTTTTATTACGAGCAATTATTATGCTTTTTATATAGAAATAGGAAAACTATTTCTGCGCTGTGATTGAAATAAGGCTGTACAGGTTGTGTTTACATTGCCCCGCTTCATCATTGTCATTAATTTAAACTCCACAATATCTTATTTTTTATACTAATGACAATATTTAGTTTTAAATGAAATTCATAATAAATTATTGTTATGTTATTGTTGTTATAACCATTGCAATTGCAAGCAAAGTATAAGCTATCCGGGTTATTTCTTGTAAGGATATTTTTTTGTTTCACTTTATTTATTTTTAAATACTTATCTACCAAATTCGAACAATAAACTAAATTAAGTTAAAATATTATTAAGTATATTATAATTATTTTATTTCTCTGAAAACTTGTATTAGACGCTATAGAAATGGTATTTTCATTTGCATCTGTGATTACTCTATGATATTCGTCTGCCTCTAAAGCTTTCAGACTTCATCATGAGACCCTGCATGACAGTCATTGGTCATTGGATCACATAACTAGCGACCAGCTGTACCCGGGATTCGTATTAGATGCCTAGGGAAAAGTGTGTACATGCTACGTGTATAAGTATGGCTATATTGACACTAATTTCGCCGTATCTAATCAGCCTATTTTTATTGCGCCTTTAAAAAGGCTTCCTCCTACAATACTCTCCTATACCAGTATTATTTATTGGTGTTCGGTAATAGAGTCAATAAAGTATCCATCCAAACAATTGATTTATTTGTTTTTACGATAATGTTCGCCAGGGCTTTGAGGCAATATCTTTAAAGTTTTAAGAAAACTGAATTATAATTGACTTATAAATAAATGTTTCAAAAGTACTTATCCTTTACCATCATTATTTATTTTAAGTAAAAGGGCAGATTATTATCAGTTTATAACTTAATTCGCGCCACTATTAACATCTTTAGCTGCAGCGGCCGCTGGAATCCAGATACAATTGTTTATCAATTATGTCTGGCCTCAGAATAATCGCTACTGGCATACCAGCAATATACAAATACTATAAAATTGTACGTTCATTTCTGCTATTTAGACGCTGAAGGTTTTATTTGGACGAAGCCATTGCAATTTTGAACTAAGTATAATCCTTAATATTCCACATACAAATTAAAGCGATAATTTCTACGGTAAGATGAATATATTTCTTTAATTTATATACTAATATGAAAAAATAATGACGTTGCGTTCTTTTCAAGAAATTTTTAAATTTTGAAAATTACGAAACAAGGTTAATTCATATCAGGTGAATCTAGGTTTCTAACTGAAAAATAATTAATTTTTCTTTATACCTGT
Source organism: Catocala nupta (assembly GCA_963675205.1). Classification (NCBI taxonomy): domain Eukaryota; kingdom Metazoa; phylum Arthropoda; class Insecta; order Lepidoptera; family Erebidae; genus Catocala; species Catocala nupta. Next base: position 7,754,823 of record OY776090.1, on the reverse strand, counting down.
TCTTTTGTTTGTACAAGATTCACGCAACAACAACTAAACAGATTAGTATGTACATTTTGCAGTTTGGTAGCTTGTAGATTAACTTATAATCTAGACTATGTTGCATGTCATTCCGTTTAGCAGTACTGGTGCTATAGTATCCCAGTAAAGTAGATTGCACGTGAATTGTAGTGTACAATTTAATTGTAGTCTACAATTTAAATGGTCGTCTTGCCACTACCACTACGTCGAGTTCGATGGTTCAAATTCCAAACACTACAAAAGAAAATAATGTGCCGAGTCTGGGTGTTCTTTGTGTCCGTTGTTTAAGTCTCCGCGATACAAAAATTATTCGTAGTCTAATTTGTATTGTTGTTATCGATATATTTGTCGAACTGTTTCAATTTTGTTATGTAGTAAGTAGCTTTGCTAGCTTTTCTGGATTTAACATGAATGGATCAGCGAAACCGAAAAGTACTACCATCCTACAGATGTGAAAAATAGGTATGTCTACTGTTGCGTTCTATTTGGTGAGTAAAGCTGCCCAAGGGCCGATTATAGTATCGGTCCAGTCCACCCGTTTCTTGTCATATGTGTTACTTGCATTCTATTCCTCTTACATATGTTTCAAAAACCAATAATGTGATCTATGGTAGACAACAGCTTGATTAATAATATAATCATATCAGCCCTGTATTAAACTGTCCCTCTGCTGGACACGAGCTTCTTCTCAGTGTGAGCAGGGTTAGGCCATAGTCCACCATGCTGGCCCAATGTGCGTGTGCAGACTTCACATATCTCAGAGAACATCATGGAGAACTCTCAGACATGCAGGTTTCCTCACGATGTTTTCGTTAACCTTTCTCAGTCTAACGGTCTCTTACTACAATTGCTTCTATGAAGGCGTGAAATGACAGCAAATTACAAAAAAATAACAAACATGGCGTTTCTAGTAGAAGCTAGTGTAATATAGATTCGTGCTCTGTAATTACAACAATATCAGTTAACTAAATACCAACTTATCTGTTGCCACCGCATAATTACTAAACTGTACGAACCAACTGCAAACACACGTAGATTGAATACAAACCGCATCATTCAGCGACAGACAGACACAAACCAAGATTAATATTATACTGACGTAATATCAATTAATATGTCAAATGATGTATCTGTTTTGTTACCTATATAGCTACGTATATTTATGCATTAAATGGCTCATTATTGTATGCAGCTGCTGCGCGTAAAGTCTGGGGTCTATCTCCGCGTAAAGTATTATTAGGTATTTCTGTCGATATATTTTCAGTAGAATCACAGTGTCTGGATCTAAGCCCGGTAGACGGCAATAGGGTTGCTGCTGGCTTAGGTGAATATGTCCTTCTTAAAACGAATGAAGGAAAGGAACCGCATTCTTCGTGCATATTGCCGTTGCGCCATCGGAGCTTTCATTATAATAATTAGTACAATGATTTATATGTATATATACAGCGTCGTGTGCATGAAGTTAGCGGCATAGACAACTTCAGTAGAGTTCTCTGGTAGCGAGTTCATTGCGTAAATTTCAAACCGCAACTATATACGTCTTTTATCACTTTATTTCACAGTAATGCCAGTCGTAGGTACATTAAATAGTTTCAGAGTAGAAATATTACCACTAATTAAAATTTGAACCTAGAGAACCAGCGATTCCGTTAGGCTGGTCCGATCTTTTTCGTAGCTTTCGAACGAATGCCCCTTGTTAGTGGTCTCATTTCAACGTAACCGGTCCTACCAAACGATTCCGCTGACGTGAGTCCTTGACGTCACGACGTACACCGCTCTCGCTCGTACAATGAAGTCAATTGAGTGTCTTATTATCTCTAAATTATCGTGGTCTTCGACATATAGTCTGTATGATGTCCGATCTAAACATACCCTTAATACCTTCAACTTTAATTAAATTTCTACCAATAATTGTACAGTTGACCGCTACGAATGTGCTACGAATTTCGTAGCGTCGTAGCCCGTCTAATACAATTAGTCGAACAATTATTTAAATGGCTATACGGCTGCGGTTCCGTTAGCACTGACGTTCATCTGACATTGTCATTGACAGCGGATAGTTTAATTGCCTTAAGCTCAATTATTAACAACTAACTAAAATTAATGATTCTGATTTTGCAGTGGCTATTATAAATATTTACATTATAACACTTTTAAATAAGATTAACGGAATAATGGCTGACCAACAATTACTAACGTGGTGATTGTTAGGTTTCTATGTCCACATTAGATAATTATATGATCTGTTCTATGGCAGTAGTATATCTAGAGATAAATGCTATAATCGTGACACATATATTTTATAAATAAATTTATCTTTTGTTGAAATTAAACTACTTTATACGCATTTTATCGCGTTGTTTATTAATCACTGTCTTACATAATTCAACACAGACATCGACAAGTCCTGAATTTTCACATAGAGCAGACAGTCTAACCCGACACATTTATTTTTTATGTCAGCGCTAATGTGTGTTTCTGTTAGAAAATTCTTCAAGCCCATTAGACGATAATAGCGGATTCTATTGCGTGGGTTATAAAAAAGGAGTAATTCATATTTTAATTTGCATTTAAGAAAAGTATTTAAAGTAGCGGCTACGTCACAGCTTGTATCATGCATCCTTTTTCTGTTATTTGACAATTACTTCCACCAACAGATTTAAAGCACTCGTAACTTATTTATGTTTGAGTACCTAAATTAAAAAATCTATTGATTTTAGTTTTGAATAATGTAACTTTTTGTTCAAGCTTAACAGTCACCTAATATTGTCTTCTGTTTACGCGAATGTCATTCATTGAAATTAAACTACTATATACGGATTTTATCGCGCTGTTTATTTATCACTGTATTACATAATTTTGAAACTGTTACACTATTACTACTATAGAATTTTACTAATTTATAAGCTAATAAAATTATTTAAACTATTAAAGCTATTTATATTTAGGTTTACACTTTCCCCGAATTTGCGGTTGCTTTTCAGCAGCCATGGTCACGGGCAGACTAAGATGGTAGTTCTTTTTATCTCTGCGACACTCTAAGGTTGACTGGCAGATAATGCCCTTGGTATTAAATCCACTATTTTACTATTTAGTGCATAAAGTTTTAAAATAAATAAATAATAGTCAAATATCCTATCAAATCACTAAGGACTTGGGGAAATACGCCTGTGAGTCAACGTTATACTTTCTTATAAAAAGCCGCAAGCAGACTTTTGTAGAGCGCGTATTATAGACTTTTATTACAAGAATAAAAAACTTTCATACGCTACTGTGAATAAACTCATAAATACTATGTAAGATTACATTGAATGCGTTTTATAATACAGAGCGTAAACAGAATGTATCGCGTGTAATAAGTTTGATTATATTAAATTATATTCACAAAATTTCAAACATAAAACTAATATCTGCAGTTGCACAAATTCAAACATCATGCCAGAGGAGGCAATGCACTGCACGCCAAGCTAACTCTATTTAACTTCGCAGCTTATATTAGGTACAGTTATTAAGAAACACTTTTGTACAGAAATATTAATTTCTCGTACAATCAACTTTGGTGCTACGGTACACAAAGAAACTTTATGACGCGTATGTTTAAAAGTATTTTAGGAATGAGTCAAACGCGATATTTATTTTTTAGTAGATTTTGTCCACGGCTTCACTCGCGTTAATCTACATTTTATTAATAAACTTCTATGCCTCGTGAGCAGTACTTTTTTCTGGATGAAAAATACTCTTAGTCATTTTCCGTACCCCTAAAAACTGTATGCGATATTTCATTATGATCGGTCGAGTAGTTAAGCGTAGCCACGTTACCAGGGGAACAGAAAAGGACATAGGAAACCTTTAATCCAGAAAAAGTACTGTTACTACCTTAACCCACATAAGCTGACTTACATTACCGCGAACGACGCCGCGTGTAGAATCTAGTTTATATATTTGTTAAGATCACGCTTCATACCAATAGTAGATGCACGAAGTTTGTCTCAATCCAGCGCCTAAAGAACAACCGTATGCTCGACGTTGACCTTGTTCTTATGTGTGTTCTTGTGTTTGTATGTCTAGATGTAGTCTATGACTACGTCTAGACATACAAACACTCGCATCTTATCCTCGGAGGGGTAAGCAGTGGTATATTATATCTGTGTTTCGCTAGCTATGGTCTTAGGTCTTACGTGATATGAAGCCCATGGTCTACTGCTACTACTACTACTATCTTGGGGTAATAGTTGACAGTAAATTAACTTGGGATTACCAAATAGTTACTCGGTCTAGAAAGTTATATACACATTATCTTCTTAAAGCCTTCTATAGTCTATGATTACATCTACACATACAAACACTCGCATCTTATCCTCGGAGGGGTAAGCAGTGGTATATTATATCTGTGTTTCGCCAGCTATGGTCTTAGGTCTTAGGTGATATGAAGCCCATGGTCTACTTCTACTACTACTACTATCTTGGGGTAATAGTTGACAGTAAATTAACTTGGGATTACCAAATAGTTACTAGGTCTAGAAAGTTAGTGTATATTTTCCAAAAAATTAAGAAATACTACAGATTTAAGTACTATGAAGATGATCTTTTATGCGCTAGTTCAATCCATTATTGGCTATTGCATTACCTCTTGGGGTAATAGTTATAAAACGTTAATGGTGCGTCTGGAGAGAGCCCAGAGATGTATACTCAAGGTATATTTCTGCAAGGTGCTGACGGTACGACAATTATATATACTGCAGGTGATTTTGCGTAAGCATACTAAAAAACCTTTTGACATAGAATTTACTTAAAAAAACGTAGATCTGACAAAGTCTGTTCTTTTAAATCACACAGGACTTCTCTGGCATCCCGTGAATATTACTGTCTAAGGCCCAAACTTTACAATAAGATAAATAGGGTGCTTAAAATCTATCCTTCGACTCTTATAATAAAATCTAAACTGAAACTAACAGAGTGGCTTCTTTCACAAACTTATACACAATGTGAGGACATCATAGTATGATAACAAATACATCTTACTCCCATACATATACACACACACACACACACACACATATGTACATATACACAATACACACACAGACACTCACCGACAAACACATACTCTCATCCCCAATATAGGCACAAAATTATTTAAATAAATAAATAAAAATTGTACCTTTGTTAAACTTAGTTATTTAAAATATATTCGAATGTGGGCGTTTAAGGCTACGCCACAGTTTATACCACTGTAGTCATAATAGTTTAATTATTGTGAAAATAAAAAGGTTTTCAATAAAAAATATTTTTATTATTACTACCGGACATAGGTCCAGACTCATTTGACTGAGAATTATTTGATAAAAAAGCTTAATACTTTGTCTGACCCGGAAGTCAAACCACTGCAGCATTTATTACTGCTGCGTTACCGAGGCAGTTTTATGTTATTTATTTATTTTGATTTATTTATTTTATTTCGTTGCCTAACAGTAAATATAATATATCACACTGAAATAATAAATGCGACACAAAAATGAAATTACTGATGTATTTACCAATTATAAACTAACCAGCACTTATACATACTCATGCGACATGATGCCGTGTTACATTATAATATTTAGTAGAAATTAATAGAAAATATAAAATGTTATAAAAATGATTTAAGTAGTTCCAACATTCACTTTTATCGTATTAGTAGTATTGGTATTGTTTTACTTAAATGTTATTATTTTAAAATGTTGCATTTTAGGATCACTCAATCAATCATTACTCATATACTAACTTACATTATAAATGCGAATGTAGGCTTTTTTTTGTTTGTGATAAAAATGAGCTGTACCCGAGGGATGGAAATAAATATATGGATAAAATCTAGAGTAACGCTTGCGAAACCGCTGCCAAATCTAGTAAACAAATAAATAGAGCATCATGTGTAATAAAAGCCGATAGTTCACCGTATATTATAATTTATACTTTATATATATAAGAATTATTCTATTAAAACTCACAAGCTCGATTTCTTCTACATAATTAAATCTGGTTCTATCTAAAGTTTTACCATTTCTGTACAATACAAGGGCGATTCAATATGTTATATTAGATAAAATCATTAAAGCTTGCTGCTCTGCCATTAATCTTAGCACAAATCTATCTTTGTTGTGTCGCGTAAAACCTGTATGTTGGAACAAGGCTAAATATTCACCTTGTACCACAAAAATATCAGCTCTTCGACAGAGTCCCCATTCCCTAAGATGGGACTTACGTGAGAACCGAACTCTTGATTGTATCGGGGAAAACTCAACAGCCTTATATAGGGTTGAGACCGAACTAAAAGTTTTGTAACTCTTGATAATGCTTATGGCGATGAAATATGGGTATACATATCTAAATACGTAGCGTTGTTCGTATGGGTTTTAACCTCGTGCTTGGCGAACATAGCGAAGGTTAACGTTTATTCACATTAATAATACCTTTGACATTTATAAGTGCTGATGAATAAAACGTATTCTAATTTTTTGCCAGGTTAAAGAACGCTCACTACTTAGAGAATCGCAACTATATAATGCAGTGATATGAGATATACGCAGGGCAGAATACTGAGAAGAGTTACCAAAAGTCTTTAAGAAGATAGTGTGCTATGAACAGAAGAATCAGAAGTTCTTCTTGCGCTGACAACATAGGGACTTTATTCTTGCAGAGCTGGCGATGCCAGAATAATATTACGCTTGTACATTGAAATTAAACACTTTATACGGATTTTATCGCGTTATTTATTTTACTTTAAACACTGGTATTACATAATACCAAAATTATGTAATACCAGTGTTTATACCAAAATTATGTAATACCAGTGTTTAAAAAAAACTACTCGTAGTTCCTTAATCAAACGAAGCAAACCATCTGCTGGTAAAAGGCAAGTAGAAAATGAGTCACAGGATCTCGATCTTTCTAAAGATGACAGTTTTTGGGTAGAAACTTCATCTATTGATGAAAAAAATTTAACACCCAATTTTGCTAGATCTGTATTAGCAACCCTTTATCAAAAAAATACTGTTAAAGATAGAGATGCCGACGATGCCTTCAAAAACCTTGGCTGACAGTTAATAAACAAAAACAGCCAGATGTAATTGACGAAACCACAAATTCTCCTTGCTCATCCAGGGTATTAACCCCTCATACTCAGGAAAGTGCTATCAATGAGACTGATTCTGACGATGACGAAATATTTTTTTTAGAAAGCCTCAATAGACAGGTTTAAAGGCCTGATATCATTGACGAAGAATATTTATTTATTTTTTATCTATATTCAATTTTACTTTTTTCCATAATTTTGGTTATTGTTAAAAGTTTAAACGTACTTGATAATATTTATGTAGGTCTTTAGTTTTTTTTAGAGATTTTATGAAACGAGATACTTACACAAAAAATATGATGATAATTAATATTGTCGAGTATCTTAATTATAATTATCATGCTGTGATTGACTAGATTTAAGCTTTTATAAAACAAAACGTTCATAATAAAAATACATATGATAATTGATATTGTTAAGTACCATATCATGCAGTTTTTAACTAGATTTAGTTTCTATGAAACGAGACGTACAACGTTTATTAAAAAGTAATTAATATTGTGATAATTGATATTGTCAAGTGCCATATCATGCTGTGATTGACTAGATTTAGGTGTTATGATAAGCATCTTGCGCATTTACTGTAATTTTAATAAATAATTGACTGATTTTCTAACTAGAATTTCATTTCTATCCCTAATTCTGATTCGTATGTCACAGATTCTGATTCATATGGCCCCAAAAATTTTAAAGTTAATTATCTCGGAAACCATTTTATCAAAAAGTGTGCCCTTTTCAGACATTGTATCTTAGGTTATCATCTTTTGTAAAAATATGTTTTATAATCTTAAATGTGAAAAAAAAATTAGACCATATGAATCAGACAAAGAACGCAATTTCGGAGAAACACTCTCTACAATTTAAACGGTCGTCTTGCCACTACCACCAGTACGCCGAGTTCGATGGTTCCAATTTCCAAACGCTACAAAAGAAAATAATGTTCCGAGTCTGGGTGTTCTTTGTGTCCGTTGCTTGAGTCGCCGCGATACAGAAATTATTCCTAGTCTAATTTGTAATCATCGATATATTTGTCGAACTGTTACAATTTTGTTAAGTAGTATACTTACTACTTGCTGGATTTAATATGAATGGATCAGCGAAACCGAAAAGTACTACCATCCTACAGATTTGAAAATAGGTATATCTACTGTTGCGTTCTATTTGGTGAGTAAAACTGCCGAAGGTCCGATTATAGTATCGGTCCAGTCCACCCGTTTCTTGTCATATGTGTTACTTGCATTCTATTCCTCTTACATATGTTTCAAAAACCAATAATGTGATCTACGGTAGACAACAGCCTGATTAATATTATAATCATATCAGCCCTGTATTAAACTGTCCCTCTGCTGGACACGATCTTCTTCTCAGTGTGAGCAGGGTTAGGCCTTTAGGGTGGACTATCCACCATGCTGGCCCAATGTGCGTGTGCAGACTTCACATATCTCAGAAAACATCATGGAGAACTCTCAGACATGCAGGTTTCCTCACGATGTTTTCGTTAACCTTTAAAGAGAGCGATAATTAACTATTTAATACGCACATAACTTCGGAAAGTTAGAGGTGCGTTGGGATCGTACTCGAGACCTCTGCGTAGTAGTCTAAGGGTCTCCTACTAGGCTATCGCTGCTACTTCTACAGCGGCTTGGTTGTATCCTTGCAATTGCTTCTATGATGGCAAGAAAAGACAGCAAATTACAAAACAAAACCAAGCATGGCGTTTCTTGTAGAAGCTAGTGTAATATAGTTTCGTGCTCTGTAATTACAACAATAGCAATTAACTAAATACCAACTAATCTGTTGCCACCGCATAATTACTAAACTACCAACTGCAAATACACGTTAGTTGAATGCAAACCGCATCATTCAGCGACAGACAGACACAAATCCGGATTAAAATCATACTGATGTGATATTAATTAATTTGCCTATTATTTTTGTTAGCTATATAGCTGGGTATATTTATGCATTAAATAACTTGATAGTATATGCAACTGCTACGCATAAAGTCTGGGTTCGATCTCCGCGTAAAGGATTATTAGGTATTTCTGTCGATATATTATTAAGTTGAATCACAGTGTCTAGATCTATGCGCGGTAGACGGCAATAGGCTTGCTTCTTAGGTGAATATATCCACCTTAAACACAGAAAATTAACCATAGTCTTCGTGCATATTGCCGCTGCGCCACTCATGTCATTATTATATTTAGTACAATGATTTATATGTGACGTCGTGTGCGTAAAGTCAGTGGCATAACCAACTTCAGATGGGTTATCTGGTAGCGGAACCATAGCGTAAATTTCAAACCGCAACTATATACTTTTTTACAACTACTTTATTTTACAGCAAATACAGGCGTAGGTACATTAAATAAGTTCAGAGTATAAATATAACTACTAATTATCTCCCGCGGACACTCAGGTTGTGGAATGAACTCCCTGCCCAGGTTTTCCCACAAGACTACAGTATGGGGTTCTACAAAAAGGGCGATAAATGATTTTCACAAGGTCGGCAACGCGCAAGTGATGCTTTTGGTATTGCAGGCGTCGATAGGCTACGGTAACCATTTACCATCAGGTGGGGCCGTATGCTTGTATGCCACTTAAGTAGTATAAGAAAAAAAAAATATTGAGACCAGAGAACCGAGAAGATCGTCTCACTGCAACGTTATTGTGACCCCCACCAAATGATTCCGCTGACGTGAGTCCTTGACGTCACGACGTACACCGCTCTCGCTCGTACAATGAAGTCAATTGAGTGTTTTATTATCTCTAAATTATCGTAGTCTTCGACATATAGTGTGTATGATGTCACATCTAAATATATCCGATTTCTATGTGATACACCTACCACCTCCAACTTTAATTATATTTCAACCAATAATTATACAGCTGACCGATATGAATGTGCTACGAATTTCGTAGCGCCGTAGCCCCTCTAATACAGTTAGTCGAACAATTATTTAAATGGCTGCGGTTCTGTTGGCACTGACGTTCATCTGACACTGTCATTGACAGCGGATAGTTTAATTGACTTTAGCTCAATTATTAACAACTAACTAAAATTAATGGTTCTGATTTTACAGTGATTATTTTAAATATTTACATAAGGTATAACACTTTTAATTAGGACTAACGGAATAATGGCTGCCCAACAATTACTAACGTGTTGATTGTTAGGTTTCTATGTCCACTTGAGATAATTGTATTTTCTATTCTATGGCAGTAGTATACCTAGAGAGGAATGCTATAATCGTAATATACTTTATAAAATAAAAATATTTTTTGGATTTGTACATCTTGTTCTGAGGCATTGAGACAGTTTCTGAAGATAGAAGAGATTGGTATGCTTGTTACTTAATCACGTGTAAACGGTAGACGGTTTTGGATGAAACATGGCACAGACATCGACAAGTATTGAATTTTCACATAGAACAGACAGACTAACCCGACACATTTATTTTTAATCTCAGCGCTAATGTGTGTTTCTGTTAGAAAATTCTTCAAGCCCATTAGACGATAATAGCGGATTCTATTGCGTGGGTTATAAAAAGGGAGTAATTCATATTTTAATTTGCATTTAAGAAAAGTATTTAAAGTAGCGGCTACGTCACAGCTCGTATCATGCATCCTTTGTCTGTTATTTGACAATTACTTCTACCACCAGATTTAAAGCACTCGTATCTTATTTATGTTTAAGTACCTAAATTAAAGAAACAATTGATTTTAGTTTTGAATAATGTAACTTTTTATTCAAGTTTAACAGTATGCACCTAATATTGTCTTCTGTTTACGCGAATGTTATTCATTGAAATTGAACTACTATATACGGATTTTATCGCGCTGTTTATTTATCACTGTATTATATAATTTTGAAACTGTTACACTATTACTACCATTGAATTTTACTAATTTATAAGCTAATAAAATTATTTAAACTATTAAAACTATTTATATTTAGGTTTATACTTTCCCCGACGTTGCGGTTGCTTTTCAGCAGCCATGGTCACGGGGAGACTAAGATGGTAGTTCTTTTTATCTCTGCGACACTCTAAGGTTGACTGGTAGATAATGCCTTTGGTATTAAATCCACTATTTTACTATTTAGTGCATAAAGTTTTAAAATAAATAAATAATAGTCAAATATCCTATTATATCACTAAGTACCTACTTGGGGAAATACGCCTGTGAGTCAACGTTATACTTACTTGTAAAAAGCCGCAAGCAGACTTTTGTAGAGCGCGTATTATAGACTTTTATTGCAAGAATAAAAAGCTTTCATACTACTACTGCTACTGTGAATAAACTCATAAATACTATGTAAGATTACATTGAATGCGTTTTATAATACAGAGCGTAAATAGAATGAATCGCGTGTAATAAATTGGATTATATTAAATTATATTCACAAAATTTCAAACATAAAACTAATATCTGCAGTTGCACAAATTCAAACATCATGCCAGAGGAGGCAATGCACTGCACGCCAAGCTAACTCTATTTAACTTCGCAGCTTATATTAGGTACAGTTATTAAGAAGCACTTTTGTACAGAAATATTAATTTCTCGTACAATCAACTTTGGTGCTACGGTACACAAAGAAACTTTATGACGCGTATGTTTAAAAGTATTTTAGGAATGAGTCAAACGCGATATTTATTTTTTAGTAGATTTTGTCCACGGCTTCACTCGCGTTAATCTACATTTTATTAATAAACTTCTATACCTCGAGAGCAGTACTTTTTTCTGGATGAAAAATACTCTTAGTCATTTTCCGTACCCCTAAAAACTGTATGCGATATTTCATTATGATCGGTCGAGTAGTTAAGCGTAGCCACGTTACCAGGGGAACAAAAATGGACATAGGAAACCATTATTCCAGAAAATAGTTCTGTTACTAACATAACCCACATAAGCTGACTTACATTACCGCGAGCGACGCCGCGGGTAGAATCTAGTGTATATATTAGTTAAGATGACGCTTCATACAACGATTTCAATTTTCCTCAAAGGGTTTACAATAGTGGATGCACGAAGACTGTCTCAATCCAGCGCCTAAAGAATGAACGTATGCTCGACGTTGACCTTGTTCTCACAAATTCTAGACATACAAACACTCGCACCTTATCCTCAGAGGGATAAGCAGGGGTATATTATGTCTGTATTTCGCCAGCTATGGTCTTAGGTCTTACGTGATATGAAGCCCATGGTCTGAGAATTATTTGATAAAAAAGCTTAATACTTTGTCTGACCCGGGAGTCGAATCACTGCAGCATTTATTACTACTGCGCTATCGAGTGTTATTTATTTATTTTATTTCGTTGTCCAACAGTAAATATAATACATCACACAAATAATAAATGCGACACAAAAATGAAATTACTGATGTATTTACCAATTATAAACTAACCAACACTTATACATACTTTTGCGACATGATGCCTTGTTAAATTATAATATTTAGTAGAAATTAATAGAAAATATAAAATGTTATAAAATTATTTAAGTAGTTCCAACATTCACTGTTCGTAATAATATATCTGGTATTGTTTTAGTTAAATGTTTACTGGTTAATTTCAATGTCAAAATAAATATTCGTAACTTGATTTGATGATGACATACTAGTAATTAGACGATTAGAGGTTGATCTTGCTAAAGATGTTTTCGTTTGACGGTGATAGTTATATATTTCTTTTTTTCTATGTTCTCGTACCGCGTGAACATAACCCGCATAGTCTATCAGAAAAATAATAAGTTTAAAACGTTAAAACTAGCAAGCTGTACACATCTATGGGAAAATTATAACTTGTCTAAAATTAAGTAGGTAGGTAGGTAATAGCATCTATCTTGCCATACTTATGGTTGCCGTATTCTAACTATAAGTCTAGCAAGATTAATTCTCTAAGAGACTTACACAACTTAATCCAGCCATTGTCATTTATTCCTGTCGTCATTAGTTCAGCTAACTAGATCACAACACTTCGAAAATAGGAGCAGGGATCGTAGCGAGGAGTTTAAGTGGATACGGTTGTCTCCAATATCGCGGGAGCCGACAACTAGACAGCGACAAATGTGCATTATCTGTTATAAGATTTCTCCTTCCATACAATCGCTCATCGGCCGGAACCGAATTTGCTGAGTCGATTCCTTTTCCAACGATAATGGTACGATTACAATAGTTTGGTGACAGAAATAAGTCTTTCTGTAATGTTTTGATATTATACTTACTAAGCTTTAATCCTACCATACTCAGTATACATTTTTGGGTCAACAGTAATTTTTCGGTCATTTATTTTTATGGCAACAATCTCTAATATTAATTATGATCCTGCATGATATTCTATATATTATATTCTATTCTATTCTATCACATAGACACAACACCATCAGCCCAAACTAAGCAGAGCTTGTACTATGGGTACTAGACAATGGATAACCATACATATATGTATACGTTTTTTTTGTAAATACATACAAAAATCCAGATCAAGATAAACATCCATGTTGATGCACACAAATGTTTGACTCGTGCGAGAATTGAACCCGCGACCTCAGGCGTGGCAGTCGATTACACTAACTACTACGCCATCGAGTCGTCAAATCAGCTGAAAGAATAATTATTTTTAATGTACCGTGACTTGTAACCTTATCCATTTCCTAACATTTTTTTTACCTGGGAATTCATTGACGCATACCCCTCCTCGGAGGCGGGCAGAGGGATTATATCGGACTCGCAGGGGTAAAAGAAAGATGTTGAAAAGATAATAATGTACCTCCCGGAATGCTGACTAAACCTACCTCGGTGTTCCTCGACAAAACCGCTATCGACGAGGCCGCGCGAATCACTTTCGCATGCGGTCGCGACCCCGCCGAAGTTTCGGCCCTCCGTATGAAACGGCAGGCCACTACACAAGAGACCTACCCAAAGGACTCACTCGAAAAAATTCCCTGCTGTCTCCCCCCTAGAGAGGAGACGGACTCGACACAGAGGCGCGCGTGGGAACACGCACGCCGCCTCTCGGACCTGGTGCTGATTGGATGGCGGGCAGCCCCACAAAGCCCGCCAACCCCAGGCCAAACCTCAGGGTGGTTGGAGGTCGTCTCGCGCCCTCCGGCGCCCGGCTCTGCGGTTGGGGAGAGGGTTTAAACGCTCCCTCTCCCGCTCCGCCGCCTCCTTGATGGAAATTACTTCCTCGCAAAAGGAGGCGACGGCGTTCCACGACCTCTCACTCCGGACCATAGACTGAACTACGGCCGGGAGCAAGAGAGCAACCGATCCGACTGCCGCGATCAACTCACGGCGCTTCGATGCCCAAGCGGGGCAAACCACCAAAGTGTGCAGCGCCGTGACCTCTACAATGTCAGTGGCAGTGGTGACAGCCGGGTATCTCTTGCCGGCGTATACGACACAAGAAATGGCCAAAACAACTGTGGCCAGTCATTACCTGTGTCAGCCGGAAGGTGAGGGCGCCATGCCGCCTCTCCAGCCTCTCCTCAAACACGGGACTTACCGCCACGATCGTGGCGTGCCCGATCCATTTCCTAACCTTTTTTTTTTTTTTTTTTTTTTTTTTGTTGCCCAGGAAAAAATGCTTGATGCACTACCCGCCGGCTAGGGGCGGCACCGGCGGGGCGTGTGGGACTCACCAGCCTAGTGCTGGGATACCCACTAAAAAAACCTGGGGTGTTCCCTCTCTCACCCATGGGGGGGGCCTGTTGGGAGTCTAAAAAGATTCATCCATAGCAGGCCCCCCGTATGGGTGCCGGCCGGGTCAATGGGACCCGACCTCCTCTCGTCCCCGGGGGAGAGCATTTCACCGCTCTCCCCTTTCGACGTTAGAAGGCGCGCGGGAACACCGCGCGCGCCCTCTATGGGTTCTTACTCACGGGTGGCAGGGTCCCCTGAGGCCTTGCCACCCAGAACCCTTAGGTGGGGGGCAGGAGAGCGACATAAGCGCGTCTCCTGCGCCCCCTCCTCCGGCGGCGGATGTCCGGGGCGTAAGGATCTTCCTCACGCCCCCGCTCCGCCGCCTCCTTCTGCGAGATGACAGCCTCGCAGAAGGACCTCATTGCGCCCCAGCACCTGTCGTCACCGACCATCATGGATACGACGGTCGGCAACGAGAGGTCGGGGCCAATCACGGCGACCAGGGCACAGCGCTCCTCGACCCACGCCGGACACTCCTCCAGCGTGTGCTGCGCCGTGTCCCGGTCGCACTCCTCGCAGTGGTGACACCTGGTTGTCGGCTCCCTACCGGCTATCTTGCACAGGTACTCTCCGAAACAGCCGTGTCCGGAGAGCACCTGAGTAAGCCGGTAGGTGAGCGGTCCGCGCCGTCTGTCCGTCCATTGCCTTAGCACCGGACGGACAGCCTCGACTGTCCTCACCCCATAGCGGGGCTGGGCCAGTCGCTCCTGCCACTTGGCCTCGAGGAACAGTCGAGCCTGGGACCTTCGCGTCTCCACCGCCCCGTGAGTAGGTTCCTCACCATGGAGCCGGAGGTCCACGCGCCAGTGATACACCGACGCTTGGACCTCCGCCTCCAAATCCCAGGGCGGCGATGCCGCCAGGACGCACGCCGCCTCAAAGGAGACGGTGCGGTACGCCCGCGACACCCTGATCGCCATCGCCCTCTGAGGTTTCCTCAGGAGGGCGATGTTTCGGCGATCGAGGGCGCCGGCCCAAATGGGCGACCCGTAGAGGGCCATCGACCGCACCACCCCCAAATAGAGGCGGCGGCAGACGACACTCGGCCCCCCGATATTCGGCAGCAGAGAGCTAAGCGCTCCCGCCGCCGACATCAACCGGGGGGCCAGGCGGCTAAAATGGACGCGAAAGTTCCAGCGGCCGTCGAGGTGGAGCCCCAAGTATTTCATACTCGGCTCCACCCCGATGCGGACCCCTCCAACTATGATGTGGGCATCTGGTGGCGGCGCCCGCCGAGGCCCATGAAATAACAGGGCCTCGGACTTTTCCAGCGCCACCTCCAGTCCCAACATCCTAATTCTACCGACAACCAGGGCCACCCCTGCCGTGGCAAGACGGGCAGCTGCCCCGTAATCCTCTCCCCGGGCCGTGACCAGCGTGTCGTCGGCGTAACAAGTTACGCCGACGCCCGGGGGTAGGGCGCCCCGCAGCACCCAGTCGTAGCCGATGTTCCACAGGATCGGTCCAAGAACGGAACCCTGCGGAACACCGCACGACACCTCCCTCCGGAACGTCTCTCCGTTCCGCCCCACACAGAACACACTCCTCTGGTGCAGGTAGTCCCCGACTATTCGGCGCAGATAGGGAGGCACTCCATGAAATCGGAATCCATTTCCTAACCTAACCTAACCTAGTTACACATTCGAATAAAAATATCTCGTTATTGCAATTGCTAATTTTAATGAAATAAAGCAGAAGTACAATTTATGTATTTATCTAACAAATGCCATCAATTTTATGACTATAACAAGTGGGCCCAAAGATGTAGGAAAATTGGGGGATCTCCTTTTCAAACAAGCCAGTGACTCGCCCGAACGTAAGAGGTAACTGCCATTTGTAGAGACAGTTGGATTCCCTTGGGACAGCAGAAGCTAACTAGGATACGCCAAAAAATATCCAACCATTTGAATCTAATTTGCAAATTAACCAGATATAGATATAGATGCAGAATGTTAATACGAACCCGCTAGGAGCCAACATTACGTAGACAATTCTTATTTACACAAAACCCTGCTACCAATGATAGGACAGGAAAGGGAGAGAAGATGAGAAAGAGGAGATTAACATGGCTGTAGATGAGACAGAACATCGATGGCTCGAGCAGCCAAAAGGTTGAAATACAAATACAATATAAATACTAAACATAAGAAACATTGAAATATTCATTAAATTGTTATTATTATCATGTCACATTTACAGTTAATTAGATATTAAAATTAAAACTTATATAATACTACAATTAATTAATTAACATTTTATATTTCATTATATTACAATTATCACAGTGTATCATTTAAAAATTATTCTACCGTGTAATAACATGTTTCGATTAGTAGGCTATTAAGTGTCTTTTTAAATTCTATTGTAGGCAGATTCTTAATGTCATTAGGTATTTTATTAAAATTTAGGGTAGGCAATCTCTCTATTGCCAAATATTATATTGCTATGGAATGAATAGTAATAGTTAATAAAAATAATCATAAAAATACAAACAAACATTATGTGAAGCTTATATCCCCGAAAGAGTTGATAGTGATGTATTAGCCCCAATTTTGATAGCTATACATTAAGGTTCCATATAATAGGAGCTGAGCCTAATGGCGTCCACCTAACATGGTTCCAGACTCCATGCTACTTAAAACCCAATAAGTCTTCACCTAACTCGGGGATCCTTTTATGTGGGATTTAAATCAGCTGGCGAAATATGCGATTAATACACCTCTACCCACCCCAGCGGAGTTACACAATCGTCATTTTGTATCCCTTATAAATTAACGAATAAAAGATGAAAGCTAAGATAAAAAACCCTCAATAATAATATACTTTTTGAGTTTGGATATGGACAAAAGTGTCGGATTAGGTTATTTCCATACCTGGTGTTATGCTTCAACCGCTGTACCTAGAAACTTAAAATTGTGTATTAAAAAAGAAAGAGTATTTTAAAATTCATTGCTTAAAGGTATTGTTAAGGCCCCAGGCTTCAAGGTTTATAGTAAAAAAAGTTTTGAGAGGTTTGATTGAGTTAAACCGACATATAAATAATAAAAAGTATAAACACATTTATTACACAGTTGTCAATCTTCCCTTAAGAGTTAGTAATATACTATTTTAGTTCTAAAGTTAGTAATATACTATTGCTAAGTTGACTACGTGAAAAATAAAACCACATGAAGGCACTATAAAAATAAACATTAACCTGATATTTTATAAGGCTTTAAACTATTCTAAAACCTTATAAAATATCAGTTTTATATTTATTAGCAATTAGTGTATTGTCATTCCAGCCAATATACACGCGTAAACAAGCAGTTATTTTTACATCACGTAGGAGTTGATTCTTCAATCTCTGATCTCAATAAAGGATACCATCACCCACAAGCTCACAAGTAATAATAAATGTAGTTTCTAACATAACTTTGTCATACGTAGCCTGTCTACCATGATGATGAGGTCTTTTATCTATATAAAGGACTAGATTTTGCTAGGAGTTCTTTGAGTCCATTGTTTGAATGTTTGTAACGCTTCTGCGACACAGGAATTCCTTCTAATGCGGGCATTAGAGACAAGGAATAGCAATCTATTCTAAAAAGCTACCCTAAACTAAAAGAGCCAACATCAACGTGTTGACTCTTTAAGCAAATAGGTAAACGAGCTGAACATTAAAGAAAATTAATGTGACCGCTATGCATGAGGTCTCAGATTCGAATTCTCTGGTCCGGACAAACTGTAATTAAGTTTTTCTGTCAAGAAATTTTCAGTAGCATGGAGTATGAAGCTGTGCCCGGTAGACGGCAATAGACTCAACTTTTACGTAAGACCTAAAAACATAGCTGGCGAAATGTACTGACACCTTTGCCGAACCCTTTGGAGATATCCACATGATATTATGCAAGCATATAGAATACTAGATGTGCCCGCGGTTTCACCCGCGTTTATCGTTACTGCGCGGCCCCCTTGGGTCGTAGCATGAATTTATATAGCCTATAGCCTTCCTCGATAAATAGGCTATCCAACACTAAAATAATTTTTCAATTCGAACCAGTAGTTCCTGAGATTAGCGCGTTCAACCAAACAAACAAACTGTACAGCTTTATAATATTAGTATAGATTTATGAATAAATAATATAAGAATCAAATAAATTAATAAAATATGAAAAAGGCTTCATTGAAAACTCGCAAATCCTTCACGGGAAAATGAAATCCCTTATATCAAAACTGCGGTCCCCACTTGACATGCACGTGCGTTACTCAAAGGATTCTATTCTGACGTATGATTAAGTATTCCTGTTAATTCCAGAGCTGTATTCTTTTTTCGAATATATTACGTAACTCACGTCCGTACGAATTGTAAATGTATAAACAAAATGGCGTGACAACGTGCAATGAAAGAAAAGAATGTACAAAATGTACTGACTTGCATATTTCACACACAAACACACGTGTGTGTGTGTGTGTGTGTATGTGTGTGCGTGCGCGTGTGTGTGTGTGTATGCGTGTGTGTGTATGCGTGTGTGTGTGAGTGTGTGTGTGTGTGTATAGATATTTATAATAGTCATATCAACCCCGTATGTTTATGGACGGTTTGTCCTACTGCTGAACACGGTACTTCTCAGTTTGAGAAGGGTTAGGCACTGGTTCACCACGCTAACCTAGTGCGGTTTTTCAGACTTCACACACAATTTAGAACTTTTTGGATAACTCTCAGAGATGCAGGTTTCCTCACGATGTTTTTCTTCACCGTAAAAGCGAGCGACAATTAACTATGTATTTATTACGTATATAATTTCGAAAAGTCAGAGGTGCGTGCCTTGGAATCGAACACGAGACGTCTGCATAGTAGTCCAACGGTTTACTAACTAGGCTAATCATATAAATAAATAATGATGAAAGTATTTTCTAGACGCCGCTATCCGCACGGTGATAGACGAATTAACTTAAGTAATAATTTAATATTAAACAAATCGATACAAGAGATCTAGTATTGTGAATTCTCTTTTTATCCTCCTTATTTATCAAAAGCGATGACTAGTTACAAAAAAATGGTTCCCACAGTACTGTAATTAGGAATTACTTTTGTACCCTGCTTTGGCAGTATTACTGTAATACAAATGAATTCTGTGTGTCAGAATTCATTTGTGTTTCAAACCCTTGTTGTCAAACTTGGCCGACGGACAAAGACCACAGGCTTACCCTATTGACTGAACGCCTATTTACTCTGCGAGCTAGATTAGTACTTAGTTGCCTTCTGTAAAATAGGTACATACTCGCTTCTACCGGATTCAGTATTCTAGGTTTTAACGGGGTAAACCACATATTCCCTAATCCTATCTCCATTCCTGCATGGTGACGTCACAAGCCAACGAAGCAGGCGAATTGTAAAAAAACAATCAATGCATTGACAACGACTATGTTATTTTAAGAGCCTATTTCAAAAGAAAACATGAACAAAAAGCACTCTTTGAACGAACCAATCGTTGATTGCCCGTTTTCCATTCTGTATTCCCCGAATATTAATCTCGTTGTTCCTTTATTTGTCGAAAACAATACATGGTAAGAAATG
Source organism: Catocala nupta (assembly GCA_963675205.1). Lineage (NCBI taxonomy): Eukaryota > Metazoa > Arthropoda > Insecta > Lepidoptera > Erebidae > Catocala > Catocala nupta. The sequence goes on along the minus strand of OY776090.1, from coordinate 7,734,420 downwards.
AGTGTCTCTGACGTATTGCCTTTACGGAACAATTCGGGCTAATTAATGTATTGTTATCCAGTGTATGATTAGGTGTTTGTGACATGCGTATCCTTTATAAGACTAAGTAAGTAATGATTAAATGGAATTACATTTTCTTAAATTAGATTTGTTTTAGTATGGCGCAAATTGGGAGAGGTGTGTTCCCAGCTTTGGTGGTTTGAAAGTGGTTCTTACTGCATAAAGCTTTTGGCACGTATGAGATGGCGAAGGTTTTAAGTGATGGCCTCGCCACTGCTCGGAGTGTTGTGGCTACGATCCCCAAACGGGATAAAATTTTGGTAGATCCACATATGTGTGAAGTTCACCGTAGCAAAGAAATATCACGTAATACCGGAGTTATAGTTTAAAAAATAATAAGACATGTAGTCAGAGTGATAACCTTTTTACTACACCCAACCATACTATTTAATGGAAAGTGCAAAATTATTATTACTGTTTACACTTTACACAAAAGTACGGCGTATAGAAAAAAAATATATTTGTTACCTCAACGCAGGAGCGAAATAGGCTAGGGGTGACATCCGATGAAACTGAATGTGTGAAGATACAGGTGAATGTGTGATGAGTTAAGGATATGAGTTATATCTAGAAATATGTATTAAACCTTATTGTTTCGCTCGTTTGATAAGAAACGAAAGGAAAATAGGTTAAGCTAAACGTATCCATAATACACGGCAGAATAAATTCAAAATATAGGTAACTAGCTATCCTTCGGTAATTGTATTGTTTTCTGGATGAACGGTCACATTCAAGTAGCTAAAGCGTTAAAACGTAACAAACAAACTTGTAGTAGGTATTATCGGTAAAATTTACGATTTTCCGGGATAAGGCCTCGAATCTGGAAAGGGATTGGAATGGGCTCAACGTCTATTTAACCGCGTTCTCAAAGACCCTAATTTCTAATAACCATACTTATATACCTTTAAGCATACATTTACATACAAATTTCTCGGCGCAATTATAGATTAGGAAGTTTCTTAACAATATTCCTTTCAATAAACATTACAATAACATACCTTCGATATTATAGAAAAGACTCATTCAATGGCGTCCCATTTCGAATATATAACAGGAAAATGTAACAAACGGGACCCCATAGAACATATGCATTTATAAATACTCACTTATAATTGAATATTTCATAATACAACCTTACCAAAATTACGTATTGGCTACAATTTTTGAGTCATACAAAATGTTATAAGCTTCTGGCTCATTGATCAAAATAAGAATATCTTTATTTATTCAGTTCACAAAGTGACATTAAAACGACACAAAATTACATTCACGGAACTATACTATGAATTTATCATGGCCTACCTTCTTATCACGTCATAAGAAAGTGACGTTATATCTAGACAAACATGATCATGATAACACACCAGCATTACTAGCAGTCATTAAAGGGGTTCTATTAATTACGATAACGATGAAAGATATAGAAAAAAAAACCAATGTTAACAAGATATCTCGTAGAAATAAGCAAGGTGAAGAGGCAATGTGCCATATCTATCAAAGGGCCGATGGCCGCTGAAGCAAACGTAGACGCAAGCCAATACGCCTCCGACCAGATGGACTGATGTACTGAAGAAGGTAGCTGGATTAGACTTAATGCGAAAGATCGGATGTTGTGAAGTAAAGTGGGAGAGGCCTATGTCTAGCAGTGCTAGTAGCTTTATTATAACAATTTCATTGGTACTTTTTTGCATTTGATATAATGGAATGTTTAGCAAAATAGTATGCTCTTTTTCTTTTGGCGTGTGAGAGTAAAGTCAAAGTGTTCTAATATTTAAGCAGAGATTGTTGCAATTTTAGCGATCGCACTATGTTTAATTGACAGAGGAACGATATGTTTCGGACATTTTCTTTAATACTCAATAGTTAAGGCAAAATGATCTAAAGTTAAAACCGCATTCAAAAACCATGGCCTGCCTAAATTAACGTATTTTGTTAGTAGCAAACACTAGCCCCGCTACTATTTACGCGAAAATAAAATTGTCCAGAGCTCAAAATCTCTAACTTAATTTCTAATGAAAGTGTATTCATCAATGAACTTCCTCTTACCATCAAAGCCCAACTTCAACAATAAAAAAGGGTACAGCATTATAAACAATGGAAAAGTTTCCTTAAAAAAGAAAACAAAGGAGTGAATTTGAGCCTCAAGCAAAGGGACTGTGTAAATAAAGCACACCCATGGCTACCCTTTATAGGAGCACAAGCCATCCGGGCGAAATCCCCGTTGTCATTACGACAGCACCAACTTAAGTACGTACTAACTGCTGTTGTATATAAAAATATTGTATTTTGGGACATAATAATGACTACAGGGGTTCGTAGATAAATAATAAATAAATAATAATAAAATCCTTTATTTCTTTATCAACAGGTTAAAACGCAAACGTTGTAGAGGCCTTCTTTTAAGTATATAAATACTTGTGACAGAAGACCCCACTCTTCCATATCTTTAAAATTTAGACATAGCCTGTGACTAAAGTAAAAATAACAATCTTAATATTTTAATAACAATATGAAAAAATGTATTTAAAAAGGGAAAACATAAAAACAGAATATTAAAAAGAGATAATATAAAAGTATGTGTGTGTGTGTGTGTGTGTGTGTGTGTGTGTGTGTGTGTGCGCGTGTGAATGTGTGTGTGTGTGTGTAGCTGTTGTGTGGATGCGGTATGTGGTCTGTGTGTGAATGTAATCTTACTCATAAACTACTGCCTATTTTAAAGGTTGAAGAAGTGCTTCCGTTTCTGTGTAGGTGAGTTCCTTTAACCACAAAGTAAGGATATTTTTGCATTCATAATATGGTTTTCTGTAAATAGCATACATTTTATTGACTGCTTTATAAAGAAAGGAAGCCTGGGTGACAAATTGGTATCTAGCAAATGAAGTTCTCACTCTATTTATCATCACAGTAGCATATCTTCTATTTGTTAATACATTTTGGTCAAATTCTGTAGCTTTGTGCATTTTTAATAAAGCATTCAAAACATATAGTTTTCTTACTGTTAAAAGGTCGCATAGTTTGTAAAGAGCATCTGTACTGTAACGATATGGTTTGAAAAACATGGTTTTCAGAAGAGCACGCTGAGACCTCTCAATTTCTAAAAATTTTGTTTTTGTTGCACCGCCCCATACAGGAACGCAATAACTTAAAATAGACTGAGCGAGAGCAATATATATTTGTTTAAGTAGACAAGTTGTAGCTACGTGCCTTAGTTGTTTAAAAATCCAGATTAATTTTCTAGTTCGTTCACTTACTAATTCAATGTGATTATGCCAAGATAGTCGATGATCTAGTATAACACCTATATATTTAGTTTTGTCAACTTGTTTAATTATCGGACATGCACAATTAAAAGGATAAACATTATTACATTCATGAATTTTTACGTTAAAGTTATTGTCGGGTTGAGATTTTTTGCTTAAAGAAAAAGACATATAGTTTGTCTTTTCGGTATTAAGTGTTAACAAATTATTTCTTAACCAAAGGCTTATTTTAGACATTCCTAACTCCGTGTTTTTTCGTACATCTGCCCAGTTATCACCAGTAAAAACAATAGCAGTATCATCTGCATAGGAAAATACTCGGGCACCACCTGACTCTAGTTTACATAGATTATTAATGTAAATCAGAAACAGTGAGGGCCCTAGAACACTCCCTTGTGGGACTCCGTATGCGATATTGGAATGCCTGCTAATATACTGACCAATCTTAACCATCTGTGTTCGATCAGATAGGTAATCTTCTAATAATTGTAGAGCTGTACCTCTAATCCCTACAGATTCTAGTTTGCGTACGAGAATCGGTACAGATACAGTGTCAAACGCCTTTTTTAAGTCTAGAAACACCGAGAGGACTTTTTTTCCTTGATCAAGTTGTTTAATAATAAGAGAAGTTATAGCTATCACTGCATCTTCAGTCGATGTACCAAACCTAAATCCATACTGTGTGTCTGAAATTATTTGATTTTTATTTAAATAGTTTACTAATCGTTTATTAAGTAATTTCTCTAATATTTTTGATATAGCTGGTAGCACGGAAATTGGCCTATAATTATTGACTTCATCTTTTGGTCCATTTTTGTATACTGGCGTTATAATAGACTTCTTCATTAGCATAGGAAATACACCTTTATCAAAACACAAATTAGCGAGATGAACAATAATTGGGATTATTTGATCTTTAGCTAGTTTAAGAAAACTTGTAGGAATATTATCCCAACCAGAAGCGCTACTAGATTTTAGGTTCATTAGTATATCATGCACTTCAGCGACGTCTGTACTCAGGAGTACAAATGATGTTAGTTGCGTGTCTGTGTCAAATACATTTTCTTCACGAGCGCTTGTGTTTAGCATAATTTTCTCAGCAAGCTGTTTACCTATTCCTACAAAGTATTCATTTACGTAGTTGACTGCTTCATCTGGAGTTGGCTTTAGATTTAAAAGTTTCGTGTTATCTGTTTTCGTTTGATTAAGGTGAGTTATATTTTTAATGTTAAACCATAGCTTTTTAGTGTTTTTTGTTGAGTTTGCTAGTTGTTCTCTTTCGTATTTACGTTTAAGTTTCTTAATTAATTGATTACAATAGTTTCGATATCTTTTGTAACTTATATTGAGTACGTCATTATGGGGTTCACTTTTAAGTTTAATTTGCATCTTGTTTCTGTTTTTTATACAACGCAATATACCCGGGGTGATCCAAGGCTTTATAGTTTGTTTGCTTTTCGGAATATTAATATTAGTCGTGTTTTCTTTTAGAGCTTTAGATATTTTATTTATTAAGTGTTCGACTATAATATTAGGATCGTCAAGCATGAGTAGTTCTTGAAGATCTTGATCTGCTAAAGATTTTAGCGCCATGTTAAAATCTGTATTAATTTTAGATTTTTGAATTTCATGTTTTTTCTCTACTTTAGATAGGTTTAGGAATAATAGGGAATGATCAGTTATTGATGTTTTAATAACCGCAATATGAGCACAGGATTTTGCATTATTAAGTTTAATCATAAGATGATCTAAGCAATTATTTAGCCTAGTGGGAAAAGTGTGCCCTGGCATCATCCCATGCATAGTTAACATGGTCATGTAGTTCTGCCTGTTATTACGCTCATTAGTTTGCTCTAATGAGGTTGGTGTTAAATTTATATTAATATCTCCAGTCAGAATAATATTACTAACAGATTTCATTGATACCAAATACGCGTTTAAAGAATGAATAAATATATCCGCATTGGTGTTTGAGGGAGAATGATAAATACCTATTATTAAAGTGTTACCAATTTGTACCCCTAAAGCTGATGCATGATTAAGTTTGATTTCTTTAACACTAGCTTTGATATTACTTGCGATATAAACTACAACTCCATCATTTTTGTTTATATGATATGTAGTTTGAAACATTGAGTAATTAGGTATCATAGGTATAGGTTTATTAGGATTTATTTGACATTCGGTAAGTATTAACACATCTGGCTCAAATTTAAGGCATGACAGGTTCAACTGTAAATCATCAATGTTATTATACACGCTTCTGATATTTTGACAAAATATTTTCAAGTCATTCCTTTGGACTTTTATATGCTTTGATATATCTTCAATATCACAATGAAATGCATTTGCGAATAATGTGTTATCAATTTCTTTAAGTGCGGATAATGAACTATCCATATTTTTTTGAAATATATATGCTGGGGATGTAACTTAGGTGCAAGTATACGAAACGAAGACATATCAATGAGGCATACGTATATGAGTATGTGTATATTTGAGTAATGGTGTGTGTGGTGTGGCTAAGTGTGTGTGTATGTTTGAACATAGTTGTACCTGTAAAAATGATCATAAGTTCAAAAATTTTAACGAATCTTACTAATAAAGAAAATCTTTCAAAAAATAGAATTATAAAATAACTATAACTAGTTAAGAAGTTAATAAGTATCAAATCGAGATTTTTTATATTGTCTAGTCATGCTTCTTGCATAAGTTGCTGGATCTGAACTTCAGATTTAATATTTATTTTCGTCGACCTTTCATCTTTCTTTACATAAACTTTGCCGTAGGCTGTCCAGCAGAATTTAAAGTTCTTGATTTTGGCCAAATCTCGTGCTAAGAAGTAGAGACGAGATCCTCTCGCGGTTAACTGCTCTGAGACATAGATAGGGATATCCGGCTTGGAGCGACATCCTAAATGTTTAGCGGCGAGTTTGTGATTTTTGTGTTTAGTGTTAAAATTCTTACACATTTTCAGAAAATCATTTTTGACTATTGTCGAAGAGGTTTCTACAACTATGAGGTTATTGTTTTCTCCTTCTTTCTTACTGCTCACTCTGTAAATGTCTTTAATGTCTTTTTTATCTATTTTGCAATCTACGTTATTTGACAAACAGACTACCATTTCAATTAAATCTTCTTTAGTTTCTCCGCTAATTTTTGGTACATTTTTAAGTTGAATGTTTGCTTTCCGGCTCGATATCTGCATATCTTCAATTTTATTCTCTAAAACGGTTATATACTCTCTATCCTTTCTTGTCTGTCTTTCTAGTTGTTCAATCTTATTTTTCAAGTCATCATTTTGTGCTGAGAGGAAGGCAATAGAACTCTCGATATTGGTATTTGTATGTTTTATATCGGATAATACATGGATTATGTTTTTCATTTCTTTTTGTTGCTCAGCCATCAGGGAGGATATAAAATTCTTTATATCAGCGGTCTCTTTATCCTCTTTCTTCCTTCTTAATCGGGCAAATACAAAGCTTGGTGGTGTGAAATTATCTTGTTGCAATTGGTTTAAATCGGTTTCTGAGAGTGATTTATCCATTTCGTTCTTTGCCATTATAATTCTAATTGCGAAAATCAGTTTGTTAAGACAAACGGTAACGAACCAAATTATATGAAGCGTACAGATGTTAAATTTTCCCGCACAAGACAAATATTTGTGTGCATGAACATGGATGTTTGTCTTGGTCTGGGTGTTTCTATGTATAATATGTATGTATTTACAAAAAAAAAAAGTATATATGTATGTTTATCCATTGTCTAGTATCCATAGTACAAGCTCTGCTTAGTTTGGGCTAGATAGTGTTGTGTGTATGTGGTAGAATATTATTATTATTATTATAATTGTACAATATCTGTATTATCCAGTCTATATTGACCTTGGGGTTTGGTCTAAGTAATAATATGTTTTCATATAGGTTTCAAGCGTGCGCTTAACTCAGATAATTTCTTTTTATTATTATTATTATTATTTTTTTTTTGCACTCAGTGTTTGTTGTTTCTGAGTATTACGTAGGTATTAATGAATTGAATTGTTTTTCTCACCAAGTCTAATGTTGTTGATTCTCGTTGCGTCGCACCGAGTCACTTGTATCACTTTCAAGTTCCGCAACTCGCTCCCGCCTTTGGACTGTACCAAGCGTTTAAATTGCACGTGCGCGTCGTACGGCGTAATTCTCGGAATTTGGTTCGAATTTCTTTACGAATTGTTTTATATTAAATTTCTTGGAATTTGTTTCTATTATTTAGAAATTGTATATTATTATAATACAGTGCACACGTCTGCTCCCTTTCGCGGTACCAGGGGAATACTGTTGAGATATATTGACATACTTTATTGCTAGAACTTTGAACTCAGAGAATGGACGGAATCGTGTTTACAGAGAAACCGCATTAGACATAAGAACTGAATTAAATGATGCTTAGGTTTTGACTGCGGTATAATCAATGTGATGATGATGATGAGATTATATGTTTATTCTCTATCCGTCAATATAATAATATAGTTTAATTACATACGTACGTCCATAGATGTATACCTATACATTCCCGAAGTGTTGAGCAGGGGCGTTTCACAACTACATTTCTCCAGTTATATTTCAATGTCCCACGTAATAGGAGACAAGCTTATTGCTTTACATTTCTAGACTCTGTACTGCTTCTAAAGATTTCGCTCTGCAATACATTCTTCTCTCAAAACGAGAAACCTAAACATGTCTAGTAATTATTTAGATATGTTAGGTATTACACCTTTTCTCAACACTTCGGCAAGCTTCAGGCATGATTTAGTCTGTGCGCAATGCCGTGTGAATGTTCTAGCTCAGCTTAGATTATCTGGAAAGGTCTAACAGACACTGGACATAATTTTATACTATTATAGTCGGCCATACACAATCGCAGCACAAACTCCTTAGTGGCCACTAAGGAGTTTTATTATTACTATAGTTACGTTATTAACAATAATAATAAAATAATTTACCAAGAGACATTTAGGTACAATACGATCACAATAATGGATTACACGACCTGTAACCAGCTGTTTCTTACTCTATATGTTTTTCTGGCAAAACTTTTCTATAGTACCTATATAATATTAGCCTTTTATGAAACTGTCCCTCTTCTCAGTGTGAGGAGGGTTAGGCCATAGTCGACCATGCTGGCCTAGTACGGGTTGGCTGACTTCACATATCTTCGAGAACATTATGGAGAACTTTCAGACATGCAGGTTTCTCTTCACCGTTAAAGCTAACGGTAATTTACCATTTAATACGCATATAACTTCGAAAAGTCAGAGAACCACACCTTGGGATCGATTTCGAGACGTCTGCGTGGCAGTCCAACGGTCTCCCACTGGGCTATCGCTACTTTTCTATATAATATTACTAAAATATAAATTCTTAATCGTTTACAACCCCAACTAAGAGGAAACCTATTTTCTCGATTACCTAGTAAACAGCTTCATATCGAATTTTAGTAGATATAACTCATAGTGCTTTCTAATGTAGATATAATCCACTAAATTTCTGCATTAGTTTCTACAGATAACAAAAATAAAGCAGATTCAGAATATTATCTATCTGGAGTCACATGCCCTCTCCCTCTCCGAACATACAGAGGATACAAAAGAAAAAAATATGGATCCTTCAAAGCGTTTATTATGTTAATTGTTGAAATGCCAGGCATAATGGAAAACCTATTATATCTGGTCGCAGGAGTGATCCTGCATCTTGATAGGTTAAAAACTACGGTTAACAACTGCTAGCAACAGCCACTATTCAAAACAGGCCATTGTCTGTGGAACATCTAAATAATATATCTTTTGAATGTTATATCCGTGAACACCATAAATCTTCCTTGTGCGCGTACCTATGTATTATTCTCCGTCGGCATTTACAACAACCACGCATGTTTCTTCATTAAATAAGGCACATCAATATGCGTTACACATTTTTTTCGTTTAGAAGGTACCTGCGTTACATACTAAATAAATAAAGGACATTAATTTCCACCGTAATTATGAGTGAAATGGGACTTAAATAAGGATCATATTCCGGCGAGGGGAAGTGAAGATGAAGGGAAGGGAAGGGTCCTACTTTTTCTTGATTATAATTAACATTTGGCCTTAACATGGCAATGCTTAAATATAATTTCTAAAACGAGTATACTAAATATTAAAAGTGCAGTCATCTTTAACAGCAATACTTACATTCGCTAATCTTAAGTATTTGCTGATCGCATAGCTCTACAACTATGCGATAGATGACCCATAGCATTGCCGATGCATGAATATTTAATCCATGCATAGCTTAGTCAGTGAAGTGACACGGCTTATCAAGGTCTCAGGTGCATGTCCTGCTTCAACGATTGTCTTTTTCCCCGTTTACAAGTTCTATACTACCTTAGCTATTCCCTTAAAATGACTTTTAATATACGTTAAAAGTCATGCTAGGTAGTAGTTTCAATATATAAATACGAAAATGTACACAAATTATGTTCTGAGTGAATTGTAAAATGGCCAATCAGGCGCCGGCGATCATTCGTTTCGTTAGCGACAGGCCTTGTTATAAATGAGGTCATCCGTTTGTTCGACAATTGCATACCAAATAATACCACTTCTACGCGTACATGTTCGTTTCGGTTTGTTCTGCGCTTCGAATACTATCAAATCTTCACATGCACACGTAAACAAAACTATATAAATATGCAGGGCCAAAATAGCGCGCCGAGGATATTTATCTTCAATATTAAATAATCTGATTATTAATATAGTCTGGTAAATGAAAAATGCAACTATAACACTACAAATCGTAACTGTGCACGGTTTTATGCTTTATGTACGACACTATGTACATCTACTCTAGAAATACATACTTAAACTTGTATATTACTTCTTCGGGTATATATCGGTAGGCAGCAGAGCACCACACACGTAATTTCGTTAGCTATGTTAAAAAGTACCACGCAACAGCAGGCGAGCACAAATGCAAACTTATGACTCAGGACTCATCAAATTATGTTCAAAGACTATAGGACAATGATAATACACGTATGACAGTCTGTTAATTATATAATTTAAAGTTGAGTCGAATTCAAATATAATAGAGGAAAAGACAATCCGTAAAGCAAGTCTTGAAACTGTGACCTCGTAAAATCTTTTCTTCGATTTGCCAACCAACCTTAGATACCAAACACAGTGCCTATCTATCCTAGAAACCAAATTATTGCAAAACAATGTGCTTATTTAGTAGTGCGTAATATTTTTGCAAATAACTATAATATTTATATTGAAGTCTCGTTCGCTAAGTAGATGTGCAATAAACCAGTTTTCTAACAAAGCTCTCGCTACTAAAACTTATCCGTATTACTTTAAAAAGCTATTCATAATATTCAAGTACAGTCGCCGCAACAAAATAATTTAATTGAAATTGATTGAACAACGAGCAGTGATCACAAAATGGCTATTGGCGCGTATGAAATTGAATTTCTGTCAATACGCATTCGGATCCGATTTTGCGATTTCGAAATCAAAATGCAATTATTTCCAGTGATACGGATTTTAAGTCAGGGAGGCTTAATAGCGCCGGTCCGTCATTGACTTTACGTGTTCCATTTTGTTTAATAATATATTTTGCTTTTCTTTGCATATACATATAATATGTATTTATACACGCAGATTAATCTAAACGCTCCGATTCAATTTCACTTACGAATTAATGAGCGCTACATCGAAAGCTTTTATTTGTATAGATGGCAAACATACAAACGGCCCACCTAATACGTAAATTGTTTTGCTCGCGCGATGCCGACTGATCAAAACCACCGATCAAATGAGAAGTTACTGTGATGGCAACACATAAGAAAAGGAATTGGTAACGGATTCAGGGGTGCTGACAGCACAGCGCCTCCGAGGCACTGCGGAAATCAATTAGGCTTGGCTACGATTTTAAACGCTATTTATAATAAATATTTTACTTAATTTCGCATAGTCTTGCTGAAACCAATTGGTTTCTACTGTCTTTAAGCGGTTTTAAGAAAGAATCCCTATTCATAGCTGGAATATATTCTAAGAATGTTTGGCAATGATTTTATATAGGCCGCTAGTATTTTCCCAGGCAGGATTTTTAAATGCAATCCAAGGTGTTAGTGAAAATGGTGATATTCCATAGACAATTTTGGAGTGGTCGTTTTTTAAACAATTCTCATGATCATATAATAAATACTTAAGAGAAGTGTATTAATGTAAAATTTAATAGAGCTGATTGAAATATTTTATAAATTAATCATGAATAAATCTTGCATATATAATAAAAATAATAACCATAATTTACAATCTGAATTATATAAAAATGCGGACTTTTGCAATCTTCCTAGGATTTTCACAAAGTTGCTGTTTGTCCAATCTATCTACATTGGTTACAAACGACCGATGCGTCGCAAGCCACCCGTGTAAAAGTAGGTTACTTCACGGATGGCTCGCGTCGCTCGGTTGTTTGCCGCATGATTAACAAGTGCATGTAACCCGCACCATCTTTTTGCCAAAATAACATAAACTCTCCTACAACATTGTTGAACAAAACGACATCGGATGATGTCGTTTTGTTGCATTTAGGTCAATCTCTGTTTCCTAGGCATTGTATTTTTTTAAAGACGGTCTTGGCCTGGACAACAGATACAAAGAACAACACCCAGACTCGTAAGAACTATTTATCTAATATATGTCATATTTCTTGTCCTGTGTCAAACCGACAACACTCGGCGCAGTGGCAGTGAAGATGCGGTGACTAAAACTACTTCGCCGTGCAGTCGAAATATACAAACATACAATATATAGACACAAACTAATCACAATAAACACCTGAAGTTCGCGCTATCTGCTAGCATGAACGTATTAAAAAATTAATTTATAAATATTAAAAGAATTCCTACTTTCCTAATTAGTAATACTCAAACACACAAAGCACTGCGTCTGTATATCCCCAAGCGACGGAGATAAGTGATACATCTATTACGCCTACATTTCACAACATATGTATGTATAGAGCCTCATCCTAGTGGGCGAGCCTATTGCCCTCTGCCGGAGATACATTTTCAGAGTTTATAAGAGTTTAAAATACGTAGAATTAATTATTACAAAATTTATGCTATTCAATATAACATAAATTGAGTCCTTAACCGAAATAAAACAAGTAAACCGCTTATTATCAGGGTGTCCTAAAAAATGTGTTTAGTAAAGGTAGAGCATCCTATTTTTTTTTTAATACCTTAGGATGAGGACTCGAATTACTAAAACGTTAAAACGGATATATTTTTGTTTCCCTGCTATTTTTGTAGTTCTTTGAAATGCAAGAAATTAATTTTAAAACATTTGCATTACATTATTTACGGATACATAGCAACAATTACCGTCAGTTAGACTTCGCAACAAAAAAAAACTCGATAACATGTACGTTTTCTCACAAAGTTTTCCTTAAAAGCGAGCGATAAATAACTGTTTAATACGCATATAACTTTGAAAAGTCAGAGATAATTGCCGTGGAAGCATACCCGAGACCTTTGTAGCAGTTCAACAGTCTTCCAGATATCGCTTCTATACCCATTATGTATGAACAACGGACGAACTTCTCTCTTCACAACATTAATCCCTTACTATGTTTGTGAGGGAGTACGTAAATTGAGTAACCGAGCAACCCTTCGTGTAGGTCACTTATGCTCATGACTCAATAGGGTAGTTGACTTACATTAATCACATTTTTTTATTATTAAAGTCAGTTACCCGAACCCGAAAGTACAACGAATTCTTGAAATCTATTCAAAAATAGATAAGATGCATGGGTTTCAAATCTGGTTGTAGGGATAGTTGTTAAATAACAGGAAAAGGATGCACGACACAAACTGTAACGTAACCGCTATTCAAATGTAACTGCCCGATGGAGATAGAAAGATATTCCCACAACACCCCACTTTTTTGTAAATTTTGATACTGTTTGCACCTGTGGTTTGCACAAAATGATTTATTTTGTTTGTGTTTCTTATTTCTGATTACTTACTACATACAATAAGTATATAATAATTTTGATAATCAACTACGAACTTTTAACACGATAGCTATAAGGAAATATTACCTTAACATCAAATTTCGCTTACAGCTAATTGAATGCTCGTTGTCCGGCCACAGTTGATACAAGAGCTGTGTAAATTGCTCACGTATGTCCACTCAATCACACGGCTCATAGTGTAAGTGGGCATTGTGAATGGCACATATCGAATTAGCAAGTCAAATGTACCGTCCGCGGCTCAGCAATGAATAGACGATGTCAAATAACGCTCTTGAATCTACGCGCTAGTATATTTTGATTTACGCATACATGCTATATTACACGAGTAGTTGAAAGTTATCTTTATGTTAGTTTCATGTTAGATACTTTAGTACACGTATCACGTACGTAATACGTTCATTAACGCCTGTTCTCTTGTGTACTCAAGTTGAATTAAACAGAAACTGTAATGTGTTTCGTATGTAAGTTTCGCCGTTATTTTGAAGTGTGAGTGATATGTATATCATATGTGTAGTATGTTTAGGTAATAGATCTAGTATCTTAGTACTGTGTATATGACTGCCTCGTTGAATGTATGTGGCTGCTTGGCTTTTTGGTCTCGGGTTCGATGCCCAGATCGTGCAGTGTTATAAGGGTATATTACTGACTAGAAATTTTGAGTAGCAGCTATGAGTGTGAATCAGTGCCGGATAAAAGACCAATATGCTCGCCTCCAATTATGTCGAACCAAAAAGCTATAGTTAGCGAAATATGCGTGTAATTCACCTCTGCCTACCCTTTCGGCGATGTAAGCGTGAGACTATGTATGTTTGTACTCTATATCTAATACTGCCTGAACGGTCTCGTGGTATACATATCCATGCGGTTGTGAAGTCTATATTCTCACAAATAAATGAAACTTTTTTCTCTGTCTTGATTACCGAACAGTAAAACTTTTATTGAATTTCACTGTTAGAATTTTGTATCTAATAGCACATAATTTGTTGAAGCCATTAAGCTCTACTACGTGGGACGAAAACGTACCTAGTGTACGTAGCTGGTGTAATATAAATAAATAATAAATATTCTACCACAAACACACAACACCATCTAGCCCAAACTAAGCAGAGCTTGTATTATGGGTACTAGACAATGGCTATCCATTGTCTAGTACCCATAATACAAAAAATATATATGTATGTCTATATATACATATATATATATTTGTATAATTATCCATATTATACATAGAAACACAAACATCCAGACCAAGACAAACATCCATGTTCATGCACACAAATGTTTGACTTGTGCGGGAATCGAACCCGCGACCTCAGGCGCAGCAGTCGGTTACACTAACTACTACGCCATCGAGGTGACATACACAATTTTACATAGGCGTGTCATGACGATAATAACAACATTTGTACGTCATATTGTATATAATATTATAAATTACTATGCTACAATCAATATAACACGTAGCATTAAGGTGTTTAAGTAATAATAACATATTAATACCTCCTCTAATCCTTAATCTCAGTAATTACAAGCAAATTCGCGACCTCTTTTCTTTTTCCAGACTTTATATTCACTTTTCATCATCCTTGGCTATCAAGGTCACTCAGAAGTAAAATTAAACAATCTGTAAAAGTGTTTGGTCTTCAACACACTTTACGTAGTGTCAAAAGTGATGAATGTTCTAGAACCTATATTTTCCTTTTCTTTATTCCTCGTTGTGACAGACGTGTGATCGAAGAAAAGCCCTGAATATAATATAGGCAAAAGTAAATCGAGTGGAATGAGAATGATAAATGACTTTATGCACTTACGTGCCATGAAAGGGCTGGCTGATCTTGACATACCTACTATTCCAGAAGCCCTTTGTGAACTCAAATTACTATTGATACAAACTTTATTCTTCTAATTAATACTCGTATTACTAGTGTAAGCTCAGTAGTCGAAATTCAACCAAAATCAGTATCGGAATAATTTATTCGGAATTAAATTTATAAACGTTTTAAATACTGAAAATCGGTTGACAAATAGAGAAGGAAAGGTATTAATCCAGTTTGTTTTTACGTATAATATGGCATATAATACCATACCGTCCTGACTAATATTATAAATGCTACGCTTGTTTGTTACGCTTTCACGCCGAAACTACTTGGCCGAATTGTGAAATTTCGCATTTACGTTGTCCGTGGGACAAAAAAGGCCATAGGGTACCTTTTCTCCAGAAAAAGGAACAGTTAATAATTTTTTTTGTTTGACGTTTGTGAATGCTTTGACGCATATTTCGCCGCGGGGCGACGGAGAGTCGGGCTCACCGGGGGTAAGATACCTCGGTAATACAGACTAAACCTAACACGGTGTTCGTCGACATAACCATAGACAGCGGGGCCACGCGAATCGCTTTCACATGCAATCACGACCCCGCCGAGTTTCGGCCCGCCATGTGCAACGGCAGGCTACTATATAAAAAGACTCCCTCTACTGTCTCCTTGTGAGGGGATGAAGACACGACACAGAGGCGTGCGTGGGAATACGTACACCGTACCTCGGACCTGGTGCTGATCGAGTAGCGAGCAAGCGAAGCCTACCACCCGCAGCTCAATCCTTAGAGAACTAAATTTTTTGTTCTGATCTACACTAACCTACATTTACACAAGCGAAGCTGTAAGCAAAAACTAGTGCTTAATATAATATTAAGAAACAGGTCTTACTCGTCAAATAATGATCAAAGTTCACGGTTTCACCTGCTGAAGGTTCTACCACGTACCAAGCTCGCGGCCACGAAACTCACCAAGTTGCTCAACTCAACTTAATAAGTTATTAAACACAAACAACAAAAAGTTATTAAAACAAAATTTAATTAAGAAAATTATTTCGTTTGTACCTGACCCTTTGGAAGCTGATATCTGTAAACAGAGCCAATAGAGCAATAAATGGAATTCTTGGAGATATTTATTGACATAATTTATATTATTTTGAACAGAACCCAAATAAATTTATCGGTAAAATTAAATTAACCCCTAAAGTATTTCTCCAATAGTCCAATGGTGTAAGCTTTTATACAGCCACAGCTACTTTTTATCTACTCTATTTATTTGAAGGAGTATTATACTTCCGAAAGTTTTTCAACCTATCGAGTCGCAGCGGCACACCGGCGACTAGAAGCATTACGTTTTTAATTTTGTCAGGCATTCCAACAATTGACAGGTTAATCAACAAAATCTACATGACAACGCTGGAACAAAGCATAGAGAAGATT
Organism: Catocala nupta; assembly: GCA_963675205.1. Lineage (NCBI taxonomy): Eukaryota > Metazoa > Arthropoda > Insecta > Lepidoptera > Erebidae > Catocala > Catocala nupta. The sequence continues at coordinate 7,717,786 of OY776090.1, read as the reverse complement.
GGTAAAAGGCTGGGGGATAATCAAAAGAAACTAAATTCATAGCAACACCAGAACAGTATTTACTTTAAAAATTGATAACACTTTGAAGTTACGACCCCGTGAGCAAGGCGACCCGTGCGGCCGCCTTCTTTCCACCGCATATACAGCTTAAATAATTACCAAACTTCTATAAGACGATTGGAGTAAATAAATTTCACGCTAAATCTTAGAAACTCTGGTAAAAAGTATTTTTGCATAGCTATTTATGATTTCGGTTTTCTTCCATTAAAAACAGATAGAATGTCAATACAAGTTTTCTTTTCATTTATTTATGTAGTATCTTCCCGCATAGTACTGTCGGAAACTGTCTCATTGTGTGTACGTTACGTCACGTGGAGAAGTTGAGCGGAATATGTTATGTATTTTATGAGTGGCATAACGTGAATTTCCGTACGACGCGAGGGATAAAGTTAGATGCCGGATTGCGACACCGGATGTTGGATTGGTCGTACCAAACTTGCTAAGCTTTATTTTCTATTGTGAGCCCATTTTGCATGTACTTTTATATAATTAACGACCAAATTTTTGATAGTCAGTCATTTACCTGAAAAAATGAATTTGATAGTGTTCTATACAAAACTGTCAGAACACTAAATCTTCATTTAAGACATCTCTGGTTATAGAAGCATCGGACATATGTATACTGCCTCGCTATTACAATTGTGAATACATGAGTTCGATATTGGATAATTATTATAGGAAATTCTCATTTACAGCTCTCTGTGTAATTTTGCATCCAATACATGACTACGACTAAACCTCTTTAACGTCAGATCTATAGTTAACTGCCGATATGTGAGTGTCATACATCCTGCTAACTAGTATAGCCATATACACAGGTTTTACACGTTAATTCGTTAATTTGATTTTGATTTTGATTTATCTAAAAAATATACATTTAGTAATCAACTTAATACTACTAATAATATAACTAATATTTCATCTATAGTTACCAATATACCAGTCCACCAAACATCCATACCCATAGCCTTTGGTCTTATTAAAATCTATACGCAGCAAAAGTCCTACACCTGCTGCGGCTAGTGCCGCAGTAGGTGTTCCATCCCACTTTTAATTAAAACTCTCGAAGGGGCTCTTCATGTTGGACCAATGATTCCGTGTAATCCTCCTAAAGGGCCAGGTATTTCCTAATATAATATGTTAGAAAATACCTGTGATAAGAGAAATATAACTAACTTTTACCTTAAATATTATATAACAGAACCAAATATTAAAAAAGAGTAAAACTTAAAAGTGAAACCTTCTAATAGGTCATACTACGTTATCTTTAAAATATACATATAATACTTTTATTTTGATGTAGAGTAAATACTGAGAACTAATAACTCTTATCTAAGCCTAATAACTTTTAATGATATTAGTTGAAATAACTTAATTAATTTATACCATTTACCAAAACCTGTAATAATGCTCGTGAGGAGGATAATAACAACTTGTATTTATATTTATATAAAATCTACAAGTAGGTATTTATTAGATTAGACTGTGCAGTAGATCACTTGCCTACGTTTCTCCATAAGACGCGAGATTATCGTAGCCTGTGCTTATCATACCCTCGGTCTGTTTGGGGAACCTGCAATAATTAATTATTTTATGCCTTTCTCTAAGAACCATTGCTAAAAGCTTTAGAGTGACCAACATTAGTTAGTTGAACGTTTATTCTCGTTTCGATATACATTACGCAGGTGCATTTACACAGAGGTCTGTGTAAATGTACCTGCGTAATGAATAAGTTCTTTGTTCCGCTAATGTAGTGGATATAGGTACTTCTACTACATTAGCGGAATAAAGAACTTATTCATTTTCTGACACATGTTATTAAAATGTATGTGCCTTTAGGATTATACGTAGTAACTATCAAAATACCGCTCATATTAGATATAGGTACCTTGTGAAAGGTCACAATAGCAGTTACATTGAACCGAAAATGTGTGAGATTACACTCGGACGTCTACAGCAAAATACTAACTTAACCTACTTAAAGTTGCCTAGTGATGGGGTCAATGAACGGAAGGATTACGTGGTCGACGCCTCGAGGCCAGTCTTAGGGGGAATACACCCGACCAAGTAAATAATACTACCGGTCGGACGATTTTAAATAATGGTGGCCGTTCTGAAAATACGTCATGCAAAGTTCCATCTTCCAACAATAATATTGTGATAGAAAAGTAACTAGATTGTAACTTGTTTGTTACTTTTGCGACATTACCACCAGGTTTCTGAAAAGCTTATCAACGACGTATTCATCAAACTTATTTCAAGTGATTTTATTGTTTGTTACTAATTCAGTCAGCCAATCACAGCAGCTTACATATGGTTAATCGTCTGTTAATTTGTGTTGATCTGCCTTTTAGGAACTGGGCATAAAATATTTTTTACGCTTGTTAATTATCGCTTGCTATTTAGGTTTCTCGATAACCACAAATATTTAACACCGCATAATACCGACTTAATACTATAAATTCAAATATGTGTTTGTTTTGACCAGTCATTATAAAATTTCGCTAACACATTTTCAAGGGTACAGAAAAGGACAAAGAGTAGGGTACCTTTCATCCCGAAAAAATGTACTATGCCATAGCGATAGCTAGATATACATTAAATATACATATTATAATCATATTTCGTATTTTTTCGCCGCTTGAAAAATTGTCCGCGAATCCATTTCTCATTCTCATTTCTCTACTTCTGCTGAAAAAAATTCGATGTATTTAAACACGATTCGATCTAAGAAGCATTGAAATAACGGGTAGAACGGGCAGCTGCTAGACTCGCATCAACCATTTATGGATCACACAAATCTTTGTAATATGTGGTATTCAAGCCCACAACATTAAGTACTAGCAGTGGCGAAACGACCACTTAAACCTTTCCCTTGAATTAAATCGAATCGCAGAGTCAATTTATGAGAATAAACCAACATGATTTTTCTGTGTTGGAAAATAATATCTGTAATATATATCTGTAGTAAATGACTTTACAATAAAAAATAAAAATCATGTTTAAAACAAGCAGAGCGACGAGAATAATTACCTTTGCGAAAAAGCTTTGACTTTAAAACTCGGTTCCTAATGGACTACACCGTTTAAGTTATGTCTATTGGTTAACTTAATAAAGTTATAACATTCAAAAATGCATTACACGTCTCTCACTTTATGTAAACTTGCTTGTACGTAGACCACATTACAAGATATATTATATACTGCTATATATATAAGTCAGCTCACAAGACGTATAATCAGTGAATACGATCACGTAACACACGTATTTGTCTATTTTCATGTCACACGCGATTCCAATGAAATTTGCCTAATTTTCATTTTCTGGTAAAGAAATAAGGTCGAGTGTTTTGGGACCTTTTATTCCCTTGACGAAGATAACATCAACCATCATCAATCCTACAACAGAAACGACGGATTGACTTGATTTTTCTTTCCTTCTTATGTAGACTTTTAGGCATCGTTACATTCACCTTTCTTCTTTACAAACTTTTCGGTAATGTACCACTTACGTGTGTAAGGTTAATTACTCAAATATGTGCCTACTCGCGTACAGTAAAAGGTGTTTTATAATCCAATCGAAAGTGTGCATTGTTCGCAAATAGTTTTATGGCATTCAGCTAAGTACCGAACAGTGTACCTCTGAAAAACATGTTACTTGGAAATAGGTATCTTGTAATATCGATATGAATATTGATTTTCGTTGTCGTTAGTAACTAAACTGTTCTTAAGGTTCTTTCGCCCCAAGAAACTCACTTTGCATAAACTGTTATGTAAGATAATTTGTTATGACTATAACAAGTCATTGGGTTCTTCTTGGGTTATTTACATGGATGTGATCCATGTAAAGTATATTACGGGCAAATTGTAAGCCGTAATTATCTCCAATTCTACAAAACGGAATTAGATGAAATGTGGTAGATAGGCAGCTTTCCGATATAAAAAACAATATCACTATGCTTTACTCATGATATTATTAATATGTACCACTTGCTTTCGTGCCTAACTATTATACCAAAGAGATTGTCTATAGAATTAAGATAATTCATAATTTTGTTTTAACACAATGTTTGCTTGTTAGAGGCTTCGTACATTTATAAAAAGCTAAAGACCGTGTTAGAAAGCTCCTTTCTAAATTCTGTTTGCGTTATTTCTTTTCTGCTATTAGCACGTCCTTAAATAATTATTTTCTTAATAGGAATGTATAACGATACAGTTGAGTACTTTAAAGCGTAATATGTGCTTTTGTTAGTATGGCTAGTGGGCCATGCAAAAATACCGTTAGATTACTTCAAATACCAATACGGAATCCAAAAAATGCAAAAGAACGTAAAAATGATTTTTATTTTTGAAATTAAACTACAATATACGGATTTTATCGCGTTGTTTATTTAGCACTGTATTACAAAATTTTGAAAATATTACACTACTACTACTATTGATTTTATTTTACTAATTTATAAGCTAATAAAATTATTTAAACTATTAAATCTATTTATTTTTAGTTTACACTTTCCCCGACGTTTCGGTTGCTTTTCAGCAGCCATGGTCACGGGGAGATTAAGATGGTAGTTGTCTCAATGTTTCAGTGTAGTTATTTCAAAGTACCCGAACATAATTTAATTATTGGTGTTTCTATTTACGCAGAATGAGCTCAAAGTATCATGAAGTCTAGCTGTGGTTTGTTTCTTCTTGGGTTTGACTATTTGAATTACTGGATCCCAAGCTGGTGGTACATTCCAACCATATTTTCTATTGAAATTGGGATGTTTTTTGATTTCAATAGCCTCACGAAGCATCCTTGGTAGGAATCGGTGTTCTTTAGCGAGAATCTGTGGTTTGTCAAATCTCAGGTAGTGGTTGGTCCCCTGTTGTACATGTTCACACACAGCAGACTTCAACGAGCGTTTGTGTTTTACGTCAGCTATGTGTTCTTTTATGCGGGTGCCTATGCTTCTCTTGGTTTGACCAATGTATGAGAGTCCGCAGTCACAATCTATTTTATAGACCCCTGTATCTTGTAAAGGTAATTGACACTTGACGGATGGTAAAAATTGAATTATCTTCATTGGCGGCTTGAAGTATGTGTTGATTGAAGCTCGCTTCAAGATGTAGCTAATCTTGTCAGTGACACCCCTTACATAAGGCAGTATAGCAGGCTGGCGCTCGACTGTGGCTGGCTTTTCTCGGGACCTGTGACAGCGGCGCGGCTGTTGGAGCTTGTTGTCTTGCAGTACTTGCTTGACATGTAGAAGCTCGGCGTCCAGGTGTTTCTTGTCACAGATCCCGTGGGCTCTCTGAAACAAAGACATTCCCACGGTAGCTAACTGTTTAGGATGGTGGTGAGATTCACCGTTCAAGTACCTATTTGTATGGGTCTTTTTCCTATACACAGTGTGGCTCAAAGTATGATCAGGATTCCTGTTGACAAGTACATCTAAGAATGCTAATGAATTATTTGCCTCTATTTCCATAGTAAATTGGATGTTGTTATTAATGGAATTAAGATGTTCTAGGAATACACTAACACTATCTGTTGGTAATATTGTAAAAGTATCATCTACAAACCTCTTATAAATCCTGGTTGTGATGGGGGCAGTCTGTAAAGCTCGAGCCTCGAAGTCCTCCATATATATGTCGGCAACAACAGGCGATACTGGAGAACCCATTGCCACACCATCGACTTGTATGTAGAATTTATTGTCCCACAACAGATAGCCAGTTGTTAAGCAATGCTTAAGTAGTTCTGCCTATTCCTCAGGCATATTGTACTCTATTAGCTTCCTTTTAGTTATTTCAATACAGTCGTGTACAGGTATGCATGTAAATAATGACTGTACATCAACACTAACCATTGTTTCATTGTTAGTGAGACATAGGTGTTTAATCTCAATACACAAGGAAAACGCTCCCCTACGTCCTATTGTGAGTCAGATCGACACACCAACTTACAGACTGGCTCAGCACGTAGCGAAGATACTCTCACCACTCAGAGGCAACTCGAGAGCACATGTAAAGGATTCATACCATTTTGTGAGTGAAATTTAAACACCTATGTCTCACTAACAATGAAACAATGGTTAGTTTTGATGTAATATTACGTAAAAATGAATAAACACAATATAAAAATATTTTTTAAATTCTACGAAAATGTTTCGCATTTGATAAGAAATAATAGCCAACTATCGAAACTTTGCCAAAAGACCAACAACTTGTCTTATAAAAGCATCTACTAACAACATAAGCACATAAAATAAAAAACGGAAGAAGAAAAAGTGTTCAACAAGAGTACAAACAACGGACTTCAATACTCGCTGCAATAATCCATTCAGAATTTCTATCAGCTCTAACACTTACAGCTTTTACAGTTATTAGGTCTCCAAGGCCTTCTAACAATAGAGGATTTAGCTTTATTTAGCTTACGTATAAAATTACATGCGCGATAGAAAAAACAACAAAAATACTGGCTGATAACAATCGGTGTTCAGTAAATCTATAGTTTAATGGAGTACCCTTTTGAAAGCATATTGTCAGTTTATTTCATTTGTTGATTGTGACGACGTGACAGGTAATTTAAAGGTCGGCACACACAATTGACTTTTGTCACCGTTACTGATCCACTTTACGTCTATGGGTTTTATTGGTATTTGCGCTTGCATGTTTTATGTTAATATAGGTTTTGTAAGATTGAAAAGTCAGTTATAGTCTAAATTGTTACCAGGATACAAAATATTTTAAAACTTTTTACAGATTTACCTTAGTTAAATGTGCATGTGAAATAAAAATAAATCGACCGTATATGTAAAAATACGTTCGTACTTCGTTAAATATTTTGTTGTAAGACGCAATTTAAAACTAAGTTACCGTTTTTTTTTAAAGGGTTATTAGACAGATACATAACTTTTACAGATAGCAATCTATACAAAATTGTAACAAACATACTTAAACAACCTACACTATTATTTTCAGGTATAATAAATTGTATGATTACCGATTTATACAACAAAAGCGCATAGCATTAAAATGCTTAACACGAAAAAGAAGTCCAAGTTCAACTCGTAAGGCAAAGTTTACTTAACTTGCTTAGGTGGTAATGCGGCAGCAAAGTTCACGAACGTTACCAACAAGTCCAGCGTCTCGGTAGAATACGAAAATTGCGATCAGCAAACTATTAAACACATTACAACCTAAAACATATACTAATACTTTTTACCTTGATTTGAATCACGTATTCCGTCACTCTAATAAGTCAATAGATCACAAGATCCTCGGACACCATGGGCTGTCCTGCAGCAGAAGCGCTGGTCGTATTTCACGACACGCTCACCTTAATGACATTATCCGTCGTGCTCTTATCACCGCCGGCGTACCAGCAGTATTAGAACCCATAGGCTTGGTACGTGACGATGGGAAGAGACCCGATGGTATGTCTTTGTTACCTTGGAAAATGGGTAGGCCTTTGGTGTGGGACGTCACATGCGTCGACACCCTTGCGCCATCACATCTTCCGAACACGGTGAGCTGCGCCAGTGCTGCTGCTGTAGCGGCGGAAAACCTCAAACGGCGCAAATACAGTAATTTAATTGGTAATTACGTTTTTGAGCCGTTTGGGGTGGAGACGCTGGGTTCATGGGGTCCGGGCGCTCGTGCGCTTTTTAGAGATATATCTAAGCGGCTAATCGACGCTTCGCGTGACCAGAAGGCTGGACTTTTCTTGGCTCAAAGAATCAGCATTGCCATTCAACGTGGCAATGCTGCCAGTCTCCTGGGCACTTTCCCGGTCGACAGCGATTCTGAGGAATTTTACGACGCTGCCTGAACCAGCCATTTCCTTTCTTTATATTAAATTTATAGACCCATATTTTGTTACTTTCATGTTTTATTTATAAGTGGTTAGGTTTGTTAATATTAGTTAAGTTGTAAATTATAATTGTTGCTTTGTTTATGTAAAAAAAAATATTATTTTAAAATAAATGTCAATCTAAAATAGATCACAATCAGGTTAACAAAAATCTAATATGTGCGCTATTCCTAAAACCATAGATTTTAAATAATATAAGTTGTTTTACGTCCTATGTCCAGCAGTGGAATCATTATGATAAAACATTTTTATATTCTACTATTGAACGCATATTCTCTTTAAGTATGTAGTGGATCTCAATTTATTGAATATGCTATATAAAGACAAGAAAATTATTTTACCGTAATGTTTAGCGAAATATTGGAATGCAAACGCACTTACCAGTAGCACCTTACCTTACACCTACTTTTCAGAAAAATACATATACATTTCTTTGTCTGTTCGATTTTCACTTGTCACGATTCTGACGTATCTGGACTTCTATTCTTAGCACATTGTTGCATGCTTCTCATAGCATATGAAATTATACGGTCCCGTACGCAATATAAGTGAGGTTAGAATTCTGTAACTTTTACTTGCAATTTTTCGAAAAAATGTCTTGTCGGGTGGTGTTAAATGATCTCCACTGCACAAGAATTACATGTAATGCGTTATTTTTTTAAATAATCCTAATTATATCATAAATAATATTATAAATGCGAATGTGAGTTTGTTTGTATATTTGTTTTCACACTTACATTTCTTGACCGATTATCTTGGAATTTCGCAGACACTTTGTCAGGGGAACGGAAAATGACATAGAGTACCTTGCAACGCAAGCGACGCCGCGTGCAAAATGGAGTAAAAAATATATGATGAATTATTTCTTCAATTCGGGCAATAAAAAAGAAATATTTTCAATATGTTATATTGACGCACTAGATCACAAAGTTGCGTATCTGTAAACATCAATATATTGATGTTGATGTTTACAGATACGCAACTTTAATGGACCTTTAGATAAATCTTAGAAGAAAAGATCTGTGACTAGTAGATTAACTAATCAATTAATAGTGTTGTTATAACGACTCATTACTCACATATATTGCCTCATTTGAGTAAGTGCCTAGTAACAAAAATTGCTTTCGCTCTGATTAATTTACCTCGTGTAAGTATGTTTAGGAAAAAACTTTATTATAATGATAATAGACGTAAATAGACTCACGCTTGTAATTCTCTACTTAACCATCGGTGAAATATATTTTTGTGTATACAACATGACACCGACATTTCGCCAGACATGATTCCTAGGTACTTATATGTGTGACTCGACGTGGCAACAGGCAACACCTTTGTCCGATCGTGTGCCAGATATATTCGCAGAGCTACCACTAATACTAGAGTGATAGGGCCACGCTGGTTACAGCATGAAGCCCATTCATGGCTCGACCGGGGAAGTACCACTCTCTCACAGAAGATCGACGTAAATTAACAGTATCTGTTATGTTTCGTTCGGTGAGTGAGAGCGCCGGAGGCCCAATCACCCTTCCCTAACCAAACCCCATCCTGCTCCATTTCACTTTTCCTTCCGTTAGGCAGCGACTTGGTTTGTATTTTTGACATTGCTTCTGTAATGCTAAAAAACACAGCCATATGTATGAACCACGGTTCTCGCTTACTATCAGGTGGGCCGCTGGCTCATCTGCCACCGACGAACATACACAAAAATAAAAACACCTCTCGCCTCGCTAACCAGCGCTGCTATTGAGAATTTTCTTAAAGGAAAAGTTTATAACACTTTTATTGTGCTCAAGGTCTCGACTTTTCGATGCCTGGATCGGGAAGACTTATTGGACTTTTGCCACAAATAATTCTTACTAACAGTTCGGAGTAAAGCTATACTTGTAGCTGGTATAATGTAGATTTAGTAGGTACACCACTGCCTATCCTTTTCGGAGACATAGGCGTGAAACTATGTATGTATGTACGACATTGAAAATTCTTGTAGATAGGCCCTTTATTATTACAAAACTACTTATCTGTGTTTCTTCATATAAATGTCAAACTACCGTCATTACCTCGCGTTAATAGTGAATGATAACATCGTGAGCAAACCTGCATGTCTCGGCATTCTATATAATATTTTCAAAGACGTTTGAAGGCTGCCATCCCGCACTGGTCCAGTGTGGTAGATTATTTATTTATTAATTTAAGGATAGCCAACATACATTACCTAGCGCTGGCTTAATTATAGATGGCTACGTCATGCATTAACAAAAATAAATTATAATTATTGTCTATGCTATGTACTAAAAAATACGAAAAGGTGAGATGTAGTAATTATAATAATAATAATAATAATTTTGATTTTGATTTTGCCCGCAGCCTCACTCGTGTAGATATATGTAGATTATGTAAATATTATATCCCTTGGGAACAGTACTTTTTTTCTGGATAAAGGTTTACCCTATGTCCTTTGCCGTACCCCTGACATCGTGTATGCGAAATTTCATATTAATCAGTCGAATAATTAAGGCGTAAAAGAGTAACAAATAAACTGGCATTTGCATTTATAATTTAGTTAGTATTTATAATACAGTTAGGATGATATAAATATACCGTCACACTTCTTCAAGCTAACTACAGGCACAGATTTACCTGAACATCCTCTATTCTGCAATCAGATTTAAAAAGGCCAATCAACTCCTATCAGTATCAGATCATGCTTTTCTGTTCCACGCTGTTTATTCAGTGGATACTTATCTGCATTAAATATTAGCATAAAAATCCATGAATAATAAAAATGTGAGGACAGAGCTGAAACGCGACAGCAGAGCACCGCCGTAGCAATGCCACTAATCCTATTAGCCGAACAACAAAGTACGAAGCTCCATTTTTTAAATCCTTTGTAGGCGATAAATCGTCAGTTCCGACGTTTATTATCTGGCTTTTACTGGCACAGAGAAAATAAATATCTATTGAATTTCATAAGGAACTGCCTAGATGTACGAGAAATGGATTTTATTATACAGAAGTACATTTCTTTACAGCACTATATTTTATATTGAAATAAATATTTTAAGCGCGAAATTATTTTGAGTACGTTTATCTTTGCATACATGGATAGGGTAGGCATAAAATATGTGTCGCAAAAACTTTTTTACAGCATATACATATAGTATGTACCTATATTGATCCTACGTATTGTAGATAATACATATTGTCGTTTGCCGGGCATAGTATAAAACTACATACAATTATTCAAAATAATTTTGATTTTTTGATTTAAAAGACAATTTGCGCCACCTAAGTATCAAACCCTATACACTATATACATAAACAAATAAACATATTTTGAAATTTGTCTAAGAAAGTTAACGTAATAAGCAGAACACTTACAATTCTAAAGGTTCAAATAGATGATTAATCATCCCTAAACGTAACTAATTTAAATAGAAATGCACGTAGACCGTTATTTAATTATACGTTTTAAGATTCTTGAGGGAAACTGCGAAATGGCCATGACAGTGCTTTATAGAGTACTTAATAAAGTAGACTCCATGTCCAGTTGTTCTTGTCAGTTGAAAAGGAGATGGCTTACAGTCGTTAGAACGACCCACCCTCTACGGAATAGCATTTATATGATCCTGCTAAGTAGTAATGAAACCGTCATTTCAAGAGCGCGTTAGAGCCTAAATGACAAAGTTATGAGGGAATTTAATGTTGCCGAAAAAAGCCTGAAGCCTTCGGACGCACGAGATAAACGTTCAACGAATTTGGAACGTCTCATATCAATATATTTGACGGTAGCGTAGGGCTGCGGCTAAGCGCTGGGTTTATATCGCCGTCTCTCTAAGGACACTGCAAACTGTATCTCATAACTTAACTGGCAATCATACCGATATGATTTATTAACGTCATTGACATATTCTGTTATATTTAATAACTACATTTCCTTAATGCAGATTATTTCAGAGTTATTAGCAATATTGTTTCAGTGGTAGCTATTCACCAAATAATAACACGATGCCAAGTAAAAATAAATATTAACTAATATCACAAACTACAAATAACTCAAACTTATAATATAGTGCGTGTGCCTAGAAGTCAAGTATGAATAATAAGGGTTTAGTTTGTGCATTACCTATTTGGCAATGTATATTTCTATCTATAAATATATTTTATGTGTGAATCTCAGCTTTTTCTTACATTTAAAGATGGAAAATATATGTAGATCCTACTACCAAATTCCTGGCATATAAAGACGCGGGCAAGAGCTAGTTACACGATAAAATTACATTTCTCTCTAGCTCACAACGAAAGACCGAAAGTTAAGTCGGTGAGTTCTAAAGGCCATCTTTTCAATTTTTGACAGTCCACGTCGATGTAATGAGAATTTAAAATATTCTTATATCATTACAAAAATTACTATTCTAAGCAATCAGGCACAGAACAACCCTAAAATGTCTGATATATCTGATTTTAAATACACCGTAAAGAAATCTCGTACATTCTATAGATGATCATGCAAAATATTCTCTATGTTGCTAATGTTTAAATGCTTGGCAACCCTATGAATGCCCGATAGACGCCTGTCAGCGAGAAATTCTACTCTTATATTGTTACCATACGGATTTATTATTACAAAACTTGTACTTGAACCATAATTAAAGTAAACTTGATTTATTTTAATACGTACAAGAATATACATTCAGATAGAACCACGCTGATTATGAGTAAATATAGCTATGTAATTTCATTACCATGACTAAATACTGTACCTATTCTCTGAAAATTGCTTTAAATCTCTGAGATATTTGTATCAACATAAATATTAACTCTATTTATTAAACATCTTAAAGGGGTTCGATAGACAGCAAAGATATTGGATATTTGCAACATATTTCCAATTATTTTTCATTTTATGATACTTTTATATCTTTTATTACAAGTTTAGTTACACTCTAAGTTTTTGTTGAGTTAAGATTTTGACACTACTATACTACCGTATTAATCTATGAAACAATTCATCAAAAATTATCGTAAACGTATTTACTTAATAAGTACTTCGTAGTTCTACATCTACAAAAGTATTATAAAAATAAGATACTTGTATTTTCGTTTGTAATTAATAAATTCTTCGGACTACCGGACCAATTTTAATCATTCTTTAATCGTTAGACTGTTTATTTGCCCAGGTTTTATAGGGTACGAGCTATAGAAGCAAAGTAGTAATTGTAAACGTAGGTGAAACCGCGGATCACTGCTAGTACACAATATATTATCTCAATACGTAAAAGTAACTGTAGGCAGCCCTGCCATTATTCAACACGGTACATGATTTGAACATACAACAATAACTAATAATTGGACTTTATATTACTTTGCGCAACATATCGTGATTTCTCATTAAAACTTGCTAACCGTGTCCCCGGCCTCATAACGCGTAATGGAGGTTTATTTAAAAGCTCCTTGTTAATTATTTTCTAGCTTTACATTGTTTATGGTGAGCACGAAACTGTCAGTAAAATATGAATTATAATCGTTTGCCATAAACTTGGTACAATTGATAAAAACCTTAGATTGTTACGTTTAAGTACACTGGCTTGTTGCTGCACAGAGAAAATAAGTGTTCGCGAGCTGACTTACTTATGAAAGGTCAAGGTCAACTCAGAAAAATAATAACAAGACTTCAATAATAAAACTGGGTTTAAGAATATTTATATTATTATCAATTAATCTTAATTTGCAAGTTGCGGCTTTCCCGCGCTAATTCCTCCCACAGATCTTTATTAATATAACTCAGTCCAATAACCAGGCGGCTAATGTTGCCAGTCTAACAATTTACCTATTTTTATAATATATAATACATATATTATAAAAATATACCGATTATCAAATATAATTTATTACAATTATTTAATGGACGCTTACACTTATGACTCGATTGACAACGACATTTTCATCGACACCTTTCTTTAAAATAAATAAATTACAATGATTATGATATTCTAACTAATAACTACTAAAATATTATAAATGCGAATATTAGTTTTTGTTTATTTGTTCATTTGTTACGCTTTCATGCTTTAATTACTCAACCGATCATTATGAAATTTCGCATATGCGTTGTCAGGGGAACAGAAAACGATATAGGGTATATTTTATCAAAACAAGCACTGTTACTAAACTTTTTTTTTTTTTTTTTTTTTTACGTGGGGGAATGCAATGACGCATATCCCTCCGCGGGGACGGGCGGAGGGATTATGTCGGACTCGCCGGGGTAAAATAAGATGTTAAAAAGATAATGTACCTCCCGGAATACCGACTAAACCTACCACGGTGTTCCTCGACAAAAACCACTATCGACGGGGCCGCGCGAATCACTTTCGCATACGGTCGCGACCCCGCCGAGGTTCCGGCCCGCCGTATGAAACGGCAGGCCCCTACGCAATAAGACCTACCCAAGATAGGTACTTACTCAAAATAAATACTACTGTCTCCCCCTAAAGGGGGAGACGGACACGAAACAGAGGCGCGCGTAGGAACACGCACGCCGCCTCTCGGACCTGGTGCTGAACGGATGGCGGGCAGGCCCACAAAGCCCGCCACCCCCAGGTCAAACCTCAAGGTGGCTGGAGGTCATCGCGCGCCCTCCGGCGCCCGGCTCTGCGGTTGGGGAGAGGGTTTAAACGCTCCCTCTCCCGCTCCGCCGCCTCCTTGATGGAAATCACTTCCTCGCAAAAGGAGGCGACGGCGTTCCACGACCTCTCACTCCGGACCATAGACTGAACTACGGCCGGGAGCGAGAGGGCAACCGATCCGACTGCCGCGGTCAACTCACGGCGCACTGTTACTAACCTAACGTAACCTAACCTACATTTACGCGAGCGAAGCTGCGGGCAAAATCTAGTAGCCAATATCTTGTCTGTGTCAACTGCTGCTGTCAAACCAACGTCAGATATTTGTCTGACACGTGCTAAACAAGGTTCTATTGTTGATTTGATTTGTTGTTCTATTATGATGACGACGTTCTACATTTGAATTTTCTTTTTGTTTTTTATTGTGGCTTGTTTATCTTTATATTTGTTTATTTTACATGTTGTCTCAATGTTAATCAAAATAAACACTTTTATTTGTATTTATTTTCTTTTCCATACACTCATCAGATAACTAATAACTTAAATTCAATAACAGAGAAAACTTTGATGACCTTATTTATTGGCACACACCAGTATATCATCGCAAACATTTTGCTTATTTTTTCATAATATGTTTCCCGACTCTGCAACAGCTGCTTTTAGCTTATTACTACGTGCAGCCAAAGGAAATATTTCATAATTCATCATTTTGTTCAGCGTGTGCAGTACACGATATAATACTTTCATGTGTTGATTAAGTGTAGTTGTTTATGTGTACGTGAATGGCATACGAACTACTTTTTTCTTACTATGAATGAGGCAAAAAAGCGTTCAATTTACCCAACTGTAAGTGGTTATCGTAGCATATAAGCGCCTTTAAAAAGGACTTACCTATTATCCAGTTTAATCTGGTATTTCACTTAAACTGGGAAAGCCGAAACGGGAAAGAAGATTATTTCTTAAAAAAAATAGAGTTTTTATTAAGGATCCGCTCAAGAAAACTCGACTTGTACAAACCTAGTTTGTTCAGCTTCAAAACGCTTGTAGAGAGCAGCAACTTTCCAGTTCGGGCCTCTCAGTTTGAGCGAAAGCCTAGGTTTCATCAGATAAATGCGACAATTCACCGCTCTTAACATAATAAAATGAAAGTTGTAGCAAAACATCGATGTTAATTTACAACATATAAACCTAACGCGCGCTCATAAATTGCAACCAGTGTAATTTAAATTATGCTTTAAACATATTTGTATTTGTCGTCGACGTTCCCGGTAGATACAGCAATTTTTAATGCCTAATTTCGGTAATAAAAAAATAATTTTAATAAGCCGTCGTTGTTTTTATTACGTCATATTCGGTATCAAAATTAAGTTGGCAATGCCAATTAAGACTGGACCAAATACCGAGAATAAATGTCATGATAATCTGATGATTCTATAAGCTAAGATGAATGTGTCCGAGTCGCCTATATTGCGACCTGTTAGTTTACAATCAGGTCAACGTCCTAACTATACATGAATCCCATCAATATATTTAAAGTCATAATTGAATTTGAATAATACTTGACTTTCAAAAACAATATTATTTCTACGCCTTGCAAAATCATGCATACAAATCAATCATAACATACACCAATAAATCAGCTGATAAGACTAAAATTACATACATTGTTTTATAAAATAAAGCCTCATTCTAAAAACCCTGCTTTACACTATTTAGTTATATCGTAACTCCTTTATATAGCTAGTTCTAAAGATTAACCGCTTTCACGAATTAATTAACGCCACAACATTCGCAGTTGTGTATAGGCGAGCTAAATAAACACTTACACCGCTAAATTAAAGGGACGATAGTTTTCTAACACGTTTCGTTGTTTTACCTCTCTCCTCTAATACGTTGTATAAACATAATACCATCTGTTTGTTGGCCTCACAGCTTTTATTAGTCTCTGGAGGCAGAGTGGTGTATGACTTGTACCTACACTGGTATTTTATTTGAGTATATTAAATCTTCTTTTAAAATATTGCGACGTCAATGTGTAGTAAAGCTGGAAGTTAGAGTAATACTAGCTAACCCTTTCAACATATTCATTAGAATTTTCAGTTTTGCTTCTCATTGGTCCAAATATATAAAATGATTGCGTTAACAGTTAATGGTGGGAGTGAGGTTTGTAGTTATATTACCCATAGAATAAACTATTATCGAAGTTACTCCACTCAATTACATAGAATTAAAACTCATAATAATAACTATGTCGTGAAGCGTCTTTGAACCGTACATAAAATCATAAACAATGAAATTCATAACGAAAATAAACGTGAGGCATAGATCACCCACAGACCCAAAAAAAGGCAAATTACTAACATTAAAAGCTTTGCAACATATTTTAGTATTTCGTATAAAATGGTATATCCTAACGAAGTAGATTAGATAGATAGTAGATTTTGTAAAATTATTTATGCTTCCTACCGTCATGAAAGGGCGTTTATGAAACACTATTTAGCCATTCTTCGACCGTTGAGTTCTGTAAAGTACCTGTGTAAATGTTTATGTACTAATGTTTTCTTTTTTATAATTATTTTAAGTGCAGTAAATGCTTATTTTAAAGAAAATTAGATTGCCACGTCAAATGTTTTAGAGTTCATACGCATCCCAATATTTCTAAATTTAAAAATTGAAGATATCCATTTCAATGTTATGTTTGAGTAAGTTAAAGTAATCTTTGCCTACAGAGATTTTATGGGACGAAGAGCGATAGGCTTTTTTTTCAAAGAAGGCACATTTGTGATGGGATATATCTTTAGAAACAAAGGTAAAAGTAAAGCCGCGGGTAAAAAAACTATTATGTGTATGCATTTGAACCTTCAACACACTTTATCACAACACCAGTAAATGTTAAACCTTATTTACGTATTTATCGGATAATAGAAATATTACTTTAAACGCATGAAAGCTCTCTGATGAAATTCTTGGAATCGGAGATAAGGCTATGAATTACCTTTATAAGAAAACGAATTTTGTTTAATGTTTTTAATGGAAAATTCCCAATGTTTAGTTGAGATATCATGCCAAGTACGAACGTGTTTCGTGCAATAGTTACCTATATCACAACAATTTGTAGATGATACTTAAACAAAACAAAACGTTTCTTAAGGTTGTATACGAATATAAAACTACCTCTAATCTAATGTAATGTAATTTTTATTGCTTTTTGTAGCAGATGTACTACCCACCTGTTTACGTACTTAAGCATTGTTTGTACATGGTTGTGTTTCATCACTAGGTACTAATGAATAATACCAAGGGCAGACCTCCAAGCCGCTGCCTGCTGTAAGGGTCCCCCTTTAAGATAGGAATCGAGTCTATCTAAAACATCGATATTAACGTTACCAAAACTCACTCAACGCACACGACGGTTACTCACTTTTGAGAAACCGTCATTTGCGTGCTTCAAAAACTCAAACAATATTTTTATATCTTTCTATCTCTTCGAACCAGTGGTAACTGACAGATTCAACTGTGTACACAAATCAAGGTTCTTGACTTGATACAGGGAGTTTTGATTTAAACTATATAAACATACTAACTATATAAACTTATATAAGTATATTTCATAATCATCAAGATAACTTATCAAAATTCCACTCGAATAAATACGTGGGTAAAAAGCTTGTTTATTATAAAAATGTGATAAAACTTTTCCTAATTATCTTAAACTCAAAAGTAATAATACTAAGTAAAGATATCTTACAAACTTCAAATTGAGTCTTAAGTACTTCAAATAAAATTCGAAATAAATGGTTTCTAGGCGGCGATGTTTGATGTAGGCGATATAAACAGTTACATCTTCAGCTAAAAGTACAGACGAAGGACAAATTTTGAGGCCTGAAAAATTATTGTTTATTCTCTTATGACTGGGCCACATAGAGATAACTCAACACACAAATCGGCGTGACATGTGGTCACGTTCTTGTCGTGATATGTGTGGACGGGTGATACACACAGACATATTAGAAACATTCTTTTCGATAAGACATTACTGTTTTTGTGTTACGAATACCAGTTTAACAAATAAAAACCTTACAGTCGCATTTTTTATAATATGTGTTCAAATTCAACTCTCCCATTCTCATGGGAGAGTATAATAGTGAAAAGTCGGGCGATTGGGAGATTCGAAGAGTACAAGTCGCCCGTTTTACTTACATAGGGAAGGGACAATGATAGCTGGAAAAATGTATGCATCTCTTCTACACGGAATTTTGCCATGCGTCACGACTCACAGGCCAAACCAGTTTGATGAACTCGGTCAGAATAAATCAAATCACAATCGCCTTGTCACAAAAAAAATGGATACAAGGTTATGCGAGCCAACGTGATTTCATTTTACTACAAATATCATCACGTAATCCTTTTATTTTCGCCACAACAGTCCATATACATTTACTCTAAGTTATGCTAAGCTAGTTCAAAATCCAAAACGCTTGATAATTCACATATTTTTGTTAATTATATAATATGATTACAATTAATTTTTTTCCTGTATATTTGCTTCGTTGTAATACGAGTATATTATGCTATAATTCATAATTTACTTTTATCAATATTGAAGGGGTTTAAAAGAGAGAGTTCTTGGGAAAGTCACGGTGACCCCAACCCATTTCTACCTCCAATGAATATTAATATTTAATATTAATTTGATGTCCAACGCCTGCATGGTAATTTGGCAATGAAAATTGACCTTGATACTTAGAAATTCTTAACAAAAACCCCAATAGCACACACAGATACATAAAACAAGCGAAAATTGAATTAAAAAATTTTGACACTCAATACTCACACATGAGCAACAAAGCAAATTACACGTACATTTTGTGCAACAAGCATATACAAAGTTGTTTTGAACACGTTGACCGCAGAATTGATAAATGAAAGCACACAGTTGGAAAACAATTTGTTTTTTCTTGTTTTCAGGTTTACTCGTCAGGGCAACATTGTTTCACACACAGCCACCGGTAAAACCGCTACAATATTGCTATACTGACTGTATTGTCGCTAGTCGCCAACCAGCGCTGATTTATAGAATCTGTAAAATGTATTACAATTGACTATAAAGACGACGTACTGATACAATATTTTGGGACATTGTTGGCCAAGTTATTCGACAGACATAGACGGTATTTTATAGAAGACTCCGTTTGTAAATATTAATTGTCATCTAGCTATGTGTAATTATGGCCAATAGATGGCTAGTGTCACTAATGTAATAATAACACTTCTCGGCTAAAATAAGATTTTGTAGTATATTTAGTAGCAACTATATTTTACTGTCAGTTTCGCCGCCTTATTTCTAAAGGGCCCGCAGTTATAATTCTACTTCGATATTATAAACATTAGTCACCTCGACTAGAGCGACCGCTCGACCTAGGTAGAGCGCTACCGCTACGACATCGAGCACACAATAGTATACAGAACCAGTCTCATATTCCGTGATTTGATAGTCGTGATATTAAACATAGTACTATAGTAACTGAACATGTAGTTCGTGGCATGTGTCCGGGCATACCACTAAGAGCTTTTACGTATCTAATGGAAAAAGTAATTTTACGTAATTGCGAGGTCGCTGGCAAAATAGAGGAAGTGCAACAAACACCTAAGTGTGTCAGGAATATGACTCTGAAAAACTAAATAATGTGGAACTAAATAAAAGTATTTTAGACCTGGGTATATTTACAGAATTTCTGGCTTCAGCTATGTCTCATGCTGGTAAAATGTTTTACACTTTAACTAATACTCAAGAAATAAGTTGTGTTAAGTATTATGAAATAGTATAAAAGGCCCATAACTAGATATGTATACAGAGACTTGAAGCGGTTTCGCATAGCTACCTAGATTTATATTATTAAATTTTTGTGAGTTAGCCTAAGTTCTGTTTATGACGACTATTTATGCTTACCCTAACTGTGTTCAATGATATAAGATTATAATTATACCTGAATAAATTTATTCGATACTATCAATAAATACTTTATAGCAGTCCCATATATGGAGGTTAGCGGTGTTGCTCGCGTCTTACCTCGGCAAGCACGTAAATCCGTTGCCACATTGGTGTCTTGCGCCAGTCTGCGGCCGAGTTGGATTGCCATCCTATTGGACTATGAGAGTGGCAGAATCGAAAGGGTATCTAAGTTTGCTGCCACACTTGTATACTATCATATCTTCTGCACTATGGCTATTCACTGTTAAGATTGGCCGCCAAATATATTAACTCCAATTACACTGTCATAAGCAGCCGTTGACAATATTTATGTATATTTCCTTAAATAAATCAAATAAACATAGCAGACAGTAAAATTAAATGGTATAAAAGACCCAGAAATATACAATTATAGAGACAATAAAAGTGCCACATTTTGTTTCTTCATTACTTAGTTAAACCCTGATTGATACTAACCCGATAAAGACATTGGAATAAGCTTCGTTCATAAAATTTAAGACCTAGCTTTACTATCGTCGTTCCACTGCCTATATCATTGTAGTAATGATTCTGCGGTTTATGGAGGCAATAGCAATTGTAAAACGTCTACGGTGTACTCTCCTTGACCTATTTATGTGATGTGCTCTGTCTGTCTATGGTACTATCCACTCGTGTGAGTTACCGTTGAGTTTTATAGTCGATTTATAATTAAATTCGTGTTGTAAAACGCCTATGTCTACAAAAAATAGACTGTTGTGTTGCGTTTATTGCCACTTAAGTATTATTATATTTACCGATATACTACTATTTATAAGTTACAATTCACGAAAAGGTGAACTCGGCAACTATATTTGTTGCATCTATTTCATGAGACCGCGCCTAAGTACGCTCCCCACTGCAAATTAAAAAGTAGAAATAAAATAAATAAAGAATTTACACTATGCGTCGCATATCGAGTTATAGTTTTGTTTTTATAGAACAACTTATGGTTTTATATTTTTTACATTAACCGCATTTTCAGTTATATATAATATTAATAGGAGTAACTGTGAAACAAGGCAACAAGATTTTATTTAAAAGGTTATTATATTAATATAATTATAAAGAACAAATATATGGCTTATGTGGATAGGAGATGAAACCTATGCAAATGTTTCGTAGACATTACAGACACGTTCTGAAGACAATATATCTACGTTAGACCTAAAAAAAAGGGATTTTCGAGAGACAACATATCACTCTCCACGTTCTCTTTTCTTATTTTCTTTTCATTTCAAATACCTTAAAAAGAGATATTTTGGAATCGTAACCGACTTGCTAACCGGGAACCAAGTATCTCTGTATTTAAAAACCTAGTAACAGAACGTTAACGTAAACGTTTTTAAACGCGTTTCTCATGATAGGGGATACAAACGAGGCTCAATGAGCCTTACTAGGTCACGGTCGAGCAGCTGATGGTCGCACGCACGGTAATGTTATCTAACAGTATTCTATCTTCATATAAACGGTCGGATCGCGAGGCATACCTACGCGCCTCGAGGCCGGTATGCACTCGGGTCGTAACCAGTCGCGAATGCGCTGCAGCAATGAACGGATGATGTGACGGTTTTGTAAGTAGTAGTGCGACTTGTTAATATTTTATTGAAATAAGTACAAGTACTTATCTAATAATTATGGCAAAGTACAATTGTAGACTAAAGTATTTAAATTAAAGTTTTTATCAGAATGCGGATATTTTTTATACTATTAAATTTAACACTAAAGCTTTTCGTACGTCTCAGTCGAGACGCAAATATTTTTCAGCCTCAAATATATAAGGTGGTTTGTTATTAAATCTACTAATAAAAAAACATAACATGATTTTTATTGAACATTTCCTATTTTATTCACAATAAATTACATTTTAAAATCAAAATATGATATTTACAATCATTAAACTACATAGAAAGAAACTCAAGTAGGTAGATGAAATTAAAATACTGTAGGTGGGCAGCCGTCTCGTGTATACGCGGGCCGCGCGGCTGTAGGAAATTATAATACTGTTAGATAACATTACCATGCACGCAGCGTGCGCACCGCTTCCCCTACGTTTATACTCTGTTGTGCTGCTCCTCAAGGGTAAACTCATGAAACGATTGAGTTGTAGCGGCACATCGGCGGCCATAGACAACCAGACAATCAATTTTTAATTATGGGGGTATTCTAAGACTTGACGGTTTTAAAAGTTATTGATTTTAATATGTACTCGGTACTAGAGAAGACACCTCAATGGGATTGTTGATTGACATGCTTAGTAACTTATTTGGCCTGAGTTAGGCAATGACACGTTTGAGTGCAAAATTATTCATATTCATATTCATATTATTTATTTGCAATCCACAATGTAATATAGGATGGTAGACAAGTATCCTTAAAGCTAGTGACAATCGTGGACCCTGTCGGGCACAGCAAATCATTTTTTTATACATAATTATTTATGTCAATTTTCTTGTTATCAATGTTATTATATTTAGTACAATACAACTATGAGATAAATTTTACATTCATGCAAAAAATACTTAAACTATAACATATTCATAAATTCTAATATAATAAATACTATGTCACAAAATTTTAAAATTACAATATAAAATTAATTCAACATTAATATTATAATGATATTATTATGTAACAAGATATAAGTCGTCTATTTGTTTATCATTTATGTATTCTTGTATTGTATAGTAGGCTTTTTTTATAAGAATATTTTTAAGGGTGTTTATAAATTTCGTGTCGCTTGTTACATTTTTAAGGCTATCTGGCAGTTTATTATATATTTTGATAGACATTACGTACGGGCTATTTGAATGAAGTGTTATGCGGGAAGTGGGTAACATTAACATGTTTCTATATTTTACTGACCGGTTATTATGTTTGTCACTACGAGTCGTATAAAAGGATTTGTATTTTTTTACGAATATGCATATTTCCAGAATGTAGATAGAACTTAAAGTGAGTATCTGATATTTTATAAAGAATGGTTTACAACTGTCCGTCTGTTCTATATTAGCAAGAATGCGAATTAATTTCTTTTGAGCAATGAACAATGTTGGTGCATCTGTACTATTTCCCCACATTATTATACCGTAACTGAACCATGCGTAAGCATAGGCATAGTAAGTGGTAAGAGCAGTTGAAAAGTCGGTCGTTTTTTTAACTTCACGGAGTGCATAACTGAATCTAGATATTTTTGATCTTATATTGCTGATGTGGGTCTTCCAAGAAATATGTGTGTCAATAGTGAGTCCTAGTAATGTGAAATCATTGACAACTTCAATTTTTGTATTATTTATTAATAAATTAATTGATAGAGGCGATTTTTGATAAGGATAGAATGTCATGAGTTTGGTTTTATTATAGTTTTTTTTTTATTTATTTATTTTTTTATTTATTTAATAAATGCATACCGCCACCATTACAGGCAATACCCAAGTCGACAGCGAGCAACATAAAAATATTTTCACAATCACACAAACTACTAAAACAATGAATACGAAAGATATAAGATAAGAAAAAATATTAAATTCACTATTCCAGTACACATACAACACCAAATCAGAAAATAATGACATCCAATTAAAATAATGAAATCGAATAGAATTAAATGAAATCTAATAAAATTAAATTCATGAAACTTATGTCATAAAAATAATATCAAATAATAAAATAAATCTAATAAAATTAAATAAATAAAACATGCCTCATAAAAACAACATTTAAAGTTCTTATCACATAATAATATCAAATATTAAAATAAAATCTAATCAAATTATGTCAAATCTAATAAAATTAAATAAATAAAACATGTCTCATAAAAAAAAGAAAACAACATTTAAAGTTCCTGTCATCTTGGTTTACCTAAAGTGCTTATATCCGTGCTTATAACTCTCACAATTTTGTCAAAATTATAAGCATAGATACTCCAATGTTACCCTTTCAAATTCCGCCAATGTACAGTTGAATAAATCTATCCGTGATGCCAACCCGTTGAGTATGCGAGTTGCTCTTAATATCGGAGTGAACTTCGCGACTGCTGTTCGTGTTCGTGGCACGTCAAATAGTCTACCCCTAGGTTGCTGACGGAGCCTGGTGTTCGGGACGCACAATCTTAATTCCTGAAGTATTTCAGGATTACCCAACCTACCACGAAACACCTGAAACACATATCTGGCCAAGGCCAAATCCCGCCTCACTTCCAGCTTATAGTATCCAACCATACCTATAACGAAAAGTGTCGGATACATAAGCGGATAGTATGGATAAACGCCATATTGCCTTAGATATAGATACCGTGTAAATTTATTCTGTATTTTCTCCACCATGAGATTGTATTTAGCTTCATGGGGGTTCCATATAATAGCGCTATATTCCAATCTGCTCCGTACTATGGCATTATATAAGCACTTTACTGCTGCTAGATTCGTAAAGTCGCGTGTCTCCCGCATAATGAAGCCTAATAAGTTAATTTCAAGGTTATGTGCGTTCATCCAATCAATTGTTTTATTTAATATTAAAGTTAACTGGTCGATTATATTTATATCGTCTTTGCATGAAGTTAGTATAGAGATATCATCCGCAAACAACACGCATTTATCCTCTATGATCTTTGGTAAGTCATTGATGTAGATAATGAAGAGTAGACATCCAATGACACTGCCCTGTGGAATTGATGCATTTATGACTTTTTTATCGGATCTTACGTGTTTTATTTGTTTAAGGTCGTAATCGAAGTGTTCCATTTCCACGTATTGCCCTCTATTTTTTAAATATGATGCGAACCATTTATGTGCTGTTCCACGGATTCCTATGCCATATAGTTTGTCCAGAAGGATATTAAATTGCACTTTGTCATATGCCTTGCTCATGTCAAGTAGTATACCTACCGCGTATTTTCTGTCGTTTATAATATTTATAGCTTCTTGGATATATTTATAAACTGCTAATGTCGTTGAACGTTGTTTGCGGAAACCGTTTTGCCCATCACTAAAAATATTATATTTTTCGCAAAAACTGTACACTCGGTCACACATGGCTCTTTCAAAAACTTTTGAGATTGTTGGGAGAAGTGCAATTGGTCGGTAGTTGTTTGGGTCTGTTTTGGAGTTTTTCTTAAACACTGGTCTTATTACAGCTTTTTTTAATAAATCGGGAAATTTACCATCGTTAAACGATTGGTTTATAAGCACGCAAAGAGGCATAGCAAGTTCATCTGCACATTGTCTAACCAACGAGGGTGGCAGCTCGTCGATACCGTGACTATTTTTGTTTTTTAAATGTTTTATGTATTTGTGCGTTTCTTTAAAATCTAATGGCCTTAGGAAGAAGGAATTTTCTAGTGGGTGGGTAACCGGAAGACTACCCCCCGCACTACACGAATTATTTTCACCGATCGATGCAAAAAAGTCATTTAATGTGTTTACTACTAACTTAGGATCAGTAATAAAAGATTTGTTGGCATGTAACTTAATGTTGTATTTTTCTGTTAATCTTTTTTTATTTGTCCGTTCATTTATTATCTTCCACATTGCTTTAACTTTGTTTTGTGACAATTTAATTGTTTTAATATACTGTTGTTTCTTTGATACGGCAACCAACTGTTTCAATAATTTTTCATATGTTTTATAATATTTTGATATAATTGGATTATTAAACTTAATTGATATAATTTTTAATAGTCTTTTATTTTTGCATGACTCCTTTATTCCCTTCGTTAGCCAGTGTTTTTTTTTGCTTAAAAAGTTTACGCTTAGCCTAGAAGGCGTTTAATATGTTTAATATGTATAGCTAATTGCTAAATAGCCTATCTCAAAGATGTGAAGTTGGTTAAGATAGCAAGCAAGAACGTATTATAACTCGATTAATAGTTCGTTAAAACGTTGTTCTTCGTAAATGTTTTCATATACGTCGTCGCTACTTGATTTATAGCCCGTTATTATATATAGCTTTTCTCTCTTGTGGTAGTTAAAGTCTTTTCTTCGTGGTTTAAGTAGATGTTTTATATGAACTTATAGTTTACACAAGAGGTTACTCCTAAGTTACTCGTATTATTATGTATAATATAGATAAATGATTGTTAAGAATATAAGTGTTTGGCCAATGGTTGAAATTTGACCAGACCGACAGTTTTTTCGTCTATGCGACAAATATTCCTGACAACTTCATGGCGATCGGCCTGCAGCGCGAGCGCACCTGCAGCGCCCCGAAGAATGGGGGCCAAACGACGAAAATGGGCTATAAAGTCCCATCGGCTGTCGAGCAAGAGACCTAAATACTTTAGGGTTGACTCGACGCCGATGCGGACCCCTCCTACCATAATATGGGCCCCTGGAGGTGGCCGGTTCCGAGGGCCGTGAAAACAAACGGCCTCGGACTTGGACAGGGCCACCTCGAAGCCCAACCGCCGGATACGACCAACGACTTGTGCCACCCCAGCGGTCGCCAGTATGGCCGCCGCCCGGTGCAACTTACCCCTCGCCGTGACAAGGGTGTCGTCGGCGTAACAAATGACGCTGACGCCACGGAGGAGCGCACCTCGCAGCACCCAGTCGTAGCCGATGTTCCACAGGAGCGGACCCAGAACCGATCCCTGTGGAACACCGCACGACATCTCTCGCCGACTCCAACCGTCGTGACCCGGGTAGACGACTACCCTCTCCGATAAATATGCCCCGACTATGTGGCGGAGGTAGGTCGGCACTCGATGGAAAATTAGTGCCTCCCTAATGCAACTCCAGGGCAAGGTATTGAAGGCATTCGCGATGTCCAAAGACACCGCGAAGACGACCTCGCCCCGGGACACCACATCCTCCGCCAGGCTCCTCACACGCTGGACAGCGTCAATAGTGGAGCGCCCGCGGCGGAAACCATATTGGTTCTCCGCCAGATCCGGACCCACTGAAGACAGACGCTGGACGAGGCGCTCCGCGATAATAAACTCGAAGAGTTTAGCTACCTCGTCCAGCAACACAATGGGCCGGTAGGCGGACGGAGAGTCCGCCGGGCGCCAAGCACTTAAATAGCTTAAAAGATGAAAAGCTTTCGTCTCTATCCCTTGTATAATATGGCAAAACATGATTTTAATGTCTAAGATTTATGAACTATTTTCATTTCTGAACTATCTCCAATTTAAACAGATGCAGTAACTTTGAAGGACAAAAGTATCACTTTCATTTGTGAGAAAGTACAAACAAACATAGGTGATTCATTAAAAAAATATGCAAGTTTGGATAAGAAACGCGCATGTGAAGTTGTAGAAATAAACATTTCTTTACATTTCTATATTTTAAAAGTTCAGGTTACTCAAAGTTTTTAATGCGAGTAAAATACTGCTCTGTCTAAAGCATATTTTTCTAATTTGTATTGTTTATGCTTTGTCATGTTATATTTAAATCTTTGTGCTTTCTATGCTGCATTTATTTTTATGCAAACTGAATATTATATGTTTTACGTCATTGTTGGTAGGTATAAAAACACCGAAGCAGGCAGTTCATTCCAGAGCTTGCACGTAGGTGGGAGAAATGATCGCTGAAAGCGTACCGTCTTGGATTTGAACTCTTCCATGTGATATGGACGAACCCTGCTTCGTTGTCGAGTGGTACGGTGATAGAAACTGGTCACCGTTGTCGAAATCACACAGGAAGCAGAACCTTTATTTATCTCCATAGAAAAATACGGCAGCGTTTGGCTTACAAATTACCAGAGTAATCCAGAGTTAACTAAAAAAATATTGTATTAGGAGTTCCGTAGTAGGAGTATCCGATCTTATACAAAGCTAAAGAAAATAAAGTAAATGTCTACCTAACTATTGATCAACTTTCGTTCTCAACTTCTACGATTATATTTTTCATTTCTTATCATAAAGTTACCGGATCTTTATATTATATTCTTATTGCAATACTAAGAGAAATAAAACAGAATTTTGAGAACAATAACTACCTGTCAACACGGATGTCGTGGAAGTTTTTGTTGTCTTCTCGTTACTACCAATGAAAATGAGAAACTTTAAAACAAATGTAGCTAATCATTTCTGCACAAACTTTACTTTCTAGTACTAGTCACATTGAAGGGAATATGTTCATGTATAAAAGCGGTGTATGTACACTTTTGTCACACGTCAAAATTTTATAGGTATATTTATTTATATATAAGGGCTGGCAGATTTAATTTATGAAATCTGCGATTTGTTTGCAAATTATAAACTGCAAGTACTTACAGCAAGCAGAATAAATACAGACATGTTAAACTCACGTACTTCTTACTTATTTGCTTCT
Organism: Catocala nupta; assembly: GCA_963675205.1. Classification (NCBI taxonomy): domain Eukaryota; kingdom Metazoa; phylum Arthropoda; class Insecta; order Lepidoptera; family Erebidae; genus Catocala; species Catocala nupta. The sequence continues at coordinate 7,688,966 of OY776090.1, read as the reverse complement.
TTGTAACTCATTCTTGAGATAATAGTAAATACTACTACTGTGATTGAACAGAATAAATCAAAATTCAAAAGGAGGAGAAAATCAATGCTAATTTTTACGAGTGCCGTATTAAAATACCTGACAAGCTGCAGTCAGAAGGACTGCGATACGACCGATGGACGAAAGATAAGATAAACTGAATGTATTACAAGATGGTTAATAAATGCTAAGGAGAGAAAGATTTATTTATTCATACTATAAAATGAGTTATTTTAACTTCAACTTTTCATCACAATCTATACTTATATTATAAAGCTGAAGAGTTTGTTTGTTTGTTTGAACGCGCTTATCTCAGGAACTACTGGTTCGAATTGACAAATTATTTTAGTGTTAGATAGCCAATTTATCGAGGAAGGCTATAGGCTATATAACATCACGCTAAGACCAATTGGAGCGGAGCAGCAATGAAAAATGTTGCAAGAATGGGAAAATTCTCTTATTTGAAGCAGACGAAGTTGCGCGAGTCAGCTAGTGCAAGATATTAATGGTTTAACCACACAACAACACATACTGTTGCATCAGAGATATTTAATGTTTACTTCAATGATTCATTTGTAAAAAAATACTAAGGTCACTCACAGGACTCACATACAGACACCACACTACGCCACGATCAGTCAGATCGCCAGTGGGCTTACACATTACATTTACTTGATAGAAAACGATAGTGCACAATTTTTAATTTGATTGAGCGTGATAATAATGTTGACATTACACAATGTGTTTCGGATGATAACTAAACATCTATGAAGGTGACCATCATTACTTTGAACGTTGGCGGGCGCATCTATAACTCTTTGCCGCTGAGTAAATCTTCAGAAAATTTCACTTGCTTTGAGTAAAAATGTTACTAAAGAGACATCTAAGTAATTGTTAAAAGTATCAGAGTGTGGCAGATAGACCTTACGTTTCGTACATATTATGTATGTGTGTGTGACAAGTCATTAAAGATTGTAATTAAGGCTAAGAGACAAATTATCGCGGAGCTTTAGCGCAAAAACTAGTAGCGGACCGTGAATGATGTACATATATGTACGTTTGACCACAAAAATAATATGAGAGATAAGCACTCATAGTAATAAACGACTAGTTTTTGGAATATTTATGTAAATGTAATACAACTTCCTTTGAAATAATTTACATACTGGATTTTGGCTGCGGCGTTGCTCGCGTAAAGGCAAGTTAGGTTAGGTTAGTAACAGTACTTTTCCTGGATGAAAATTACCCTTTGTTCTATTCTGTAACCCTGACAAAGTGTGTGTGAAATTGCATGATGATCGGTCGAGTAGTTAAGGCGTGAAAGCGTAACAAATCAACAAACAAACTTACATTCTCATTCATAATATTCTAGTTAGGATTAGAATAGTTAGGATTTCTTTATTTATGATTGTCCAACAGATTATACAGCACAACAAATTCAATAACAAGTAAGAACTTGTTATTGAATTTGTTGTGAACGCAAGAGCGTTTAGCATTCAATTAAATGTTACAATTCTATAAGCATTTTGCACTTTAATTATATATAACTGTACAATTTAGTAGTACAACGTTGCTGCCAGAAATATAACAATGTTAAGTATAAATTGTTCACTAATGTGTCGTCGCACTTTTAGGATACTAAAGTAGAAAATAAGGCTACTCCTAGAAATAAGACGGCACATTAGTGAACAGTTTATACTAAATAATTTAGTTCTGTCTGTAATTATCGAAAAGTAGTTAATGCGGTGAGTTTTACCAGATATGTTTTAGGTCCTACATAGCGAGCCGGCGCCGGACATAATTCCAGACCCCGTGTTGCTGCTTAGAATTGCTTAAGAGAAAATACAATAATATCGACCCCGGGACGCAAACATAAGCGTCATGTTGCCACATGACCGAATGTCTCAAACGATGCAATTTAGTATCACTGTACCAAAATATTATAATAACTAATATGTATAATGCTAATTCGCGGATAATAGCTCAGAACTTCAAAAGGTAAAGGCAAACAGATGGCCAACCGCTCTTTATTACGAGGGTATGCGTAAGGGATGTGTTATCTAATTAATATACGCACGTAACAGAAACGTTTCATGTCCTATAAATATTGTAACTATATTTAATATGTCCTGTTTAATATACAGCGTGTGACACTTAAGTGTGGTCATGTAGTGTGACTTCATTGAAAATAATTTAGATAGTATCATATATAGAACTGTTAAACTGTGTATTTTAATAGAGTCCAATCATTGACAGACACAGCCATATCTTGTACTAGATTTTTCTCGTGGCTTGGCTCGCTAATGTATATTTTGTCAATAAACTTCTATCCCTCGGGAATAGTACATTTTTCTGGATTAAAGGTAGCTTTTGCTTTTTACTATAACCCTGATAATGTGAATGTGCAATTGCATGATGATCGGTCGATTAGTTAGGACGTAAAAGTGTAATAAACAAACTCATATTCGCATTTATAATATTAGTGACGTAGTTCGTATTGTTACGTTCTAACCATCATACATAAATAACGCGACAAAATCCGTGTAAAGTAGTTTAATATCAAGGTACCCTATGTCCTTTTCTGTCTCATAACATGACGTATGCGCAATTTCATGATGATCAGTCGAGTAGTTAAGGCATGAAAGCGTAACAAACAAATAAACAAATCATATCCGCATTTATAATATCCAGAGTCCTACTCTGGATGGCTGGTTCCACTTAACATAAAGTGCCAATTTTATTAAAATTGTTCTGCTAGAAATATACATGAAATGAAATTTGTTTGCTCCTGAGTATCGAGTTTGATTTTTAATTAGGCTGTGTTTTGCACGTCCGTGTACCTGATACCTGATGTTATTTGCTACATATATAGTACACGTACCTTTATTATTAATTGAAATAAATTAAGGCCCAAAATTCTACTTTTTTTATTTCTACATTATCGACGAATATATATGAAAACAAAAAGGTCTGAAATTTTCAGTGTTTGAGCTGGGCGTTGATGATCAACGTAAACAGTTCGAACATTAAATTTTGTAAAAACTTTGTAATTTTGAACAGTTTCCCGTTATGACGTAGACAAGAATTTGTTGTCATTCTTACCCGAGCAAAGATAGACCGTTTGTTGTTGTTCTGTGCATTTATAATCAGTATTGTGGTAAAAAGTGCAGTTCCCTACGAACAATTTACATATAAATACGCAGAAGAAAAAACTCTTAAGGATTATAAAAACATTTATCCTATTTGCCCACGCGTGTGCGATAAATCAGTGAAAAACATTCTTAAAAAGTCGTTTTTTATTTAAACTCTCAGTGAACTGGACAGTGCAAAACAAAAGACTCGCTACATACCAGACTCTATAGGTATATACAACAATACAACAATTATTCACATGAAGAGTTGTTGTATAATATGAAGCCTAAATTAAACGAGAACTCATAAGCGTCCACGGCGCAGTGTTTATACTATTGAAGTTCTTTTTGTAAATTAATGGACATGGGCGCTCGAACCTGCTGATGCGTATTTCGTAAGATGTTCTTTTTGTGTGTTTAAGAACAATAGCTATAATTATAAGGAAAAGATAATACATTTTTACTCAATTGTATTACGAAAATACTTAAAATTACATTTTTCAATCTGATTGCGAATCATCAAGCGCCTGCCATAATATTAATAGCAACCAGTCATAATACATTAAGTTTCTCAATACTTGGCGCCTGTCATAATATTAAGAGCAATCAGGCACAACACGTACTGTATCAAGAAGCTACGATGTTGCCGGAATGTTGCAATAAGGAGTTGGCAAGAGAAGGGCATTTATGCTGTTCGGCATGTTCAAAGAAGTTCCACTACAAATGTCTCGGTATTCGTCCCGACAGCACGAAATCTGGAGAATGGAAGTGTCAATTATGTCAGACACCAAGAGGCAGAAGTGACACAACGCCAGTTCGAGTCACTCCTACAACTTCCGACGTAAACATCACCCAACGCTCCAAGAAGCGCCCAGCGCCATCCTTATCTCCAGATAAGTGTCAACAACAGCCATTGACCAAAGAGGATGTACGTGATGTTATCAGAGAAATTCTCCGAGAGGAATTGGCCGAACACATGAAGCAAATACGGACTTCGTTAAATCTGACACTGGCAGATAACTTAAAAACAATTCAGAGTGACTTGGAAGAAGTTAAGGATTCTATGAATTTTATAAATGCGAAATATGACGATATTGTGAAGAACAATAATGCGAACTCAGAGCGAATACTATTCTTAGAGAATCAAAACAAAACCCTGCACGCTTCCCTGAATGAGCTTAAGAATCAAATTAACATGCTTGAACAGCACTCTAGAGCATGTAATGTAGAGATACAAGGAGTGACTGAGAGTAAATCTGAGAATGTTCTCGGGGTAGTTAAGAAGCTTGGCGACGTCATTGGTTGTACCGTGGGTCAAGATACAATTATAAATTGTACCCGAATAGCTAAAATGAATCGAGCTTCAACAAGACCTCGAGGAATTATCGCGCAATTTAACTCTCAGATCTTGAGAGATAAGTTTCTAGCATCGGTAAACCAGTTCAATCGATCTAGACCGAATGAAAAATTAAACAACAGCCACATTTGGACAGCAAGCAGCAAGGATCCAATTTTTGTAATGGAGCACCTGTCACCCATACATAAGGCACTACACGCGGCGACGAGACAGAAGGCCAAAGAACTGGCTTATAAATTCGTCTGGGTACGCAACGGTCGCATCTATGTACGTAAAGAAGTAGGCGACGAACAGGTATTTATAAGGAATGCTGATACCTTATCGAAATTGCGTTAAGTAATACCTTTCTAAACTCATAAACATGTTATTGGTACTTCTTATTTCAAAATTCACAACAATTACTATTTACTATCAAAATGTAAGGGGCCTTAGAACTAAAACTCAGAGCTTTTACCGAAATCTTTGTTGCTGCAACTATGACGTCATCATTTTGACAGAAACATGGTTAAATGCCACAATTCTAGATTCAGAACTTTTTGATGCCAGATACGTAGTCTTTAGGAGAGATAGGACTTTTACAACCTTTTGCAGCAAGAAAGATGGAGGAGGGGTTTTGGTAGCGGTTCTGAAGGAACACTACCCACAGCGTCGAAAACAGTGGGAGACCAATTGCGAAGATTTGTGGGTAACTATTGAAAAAACCATTGATAAAAGGTTAACTACGTTGGCATTTTGTTCAGTTTATCTGCCGCCTCCTGTTAATAAGGCGCTTCTGGATACATTTGTTAATAATTGTAACGGTATTTTTGAACGGGGCAATTTATTGCCCTGTATTGTGGGAGACTTTAATCTACCAAACATTTGTTGGAGCAGTGGCGGTGGTTCTTCCTTATCAACGGGATCCCAACTAACACAATCTATGTTAGATTTCATCAGTGTGAATAATCTTCGGCAATGTAATGGGGTGTTAAACAATAAAAGTAAAATATTAGATCTCGTTATTTTGGACGCATCGCTGCCATGCTCACCCCAGATATCACTTGATGAATTGAGTACTGTAGACCCGCTGCATCCACCAATAGAGTTTCACATTTCTTTATCACCAAATCCCAAGTTAAAACCAAGTGAAAATATCTTACGACACAATTTCAGAAAGGCTAATTATGATAATATTAATAGCTATCTTAATTCAATTGACTGGGCTGTAGTCTTGGACACTAATATAGAATTAGACACTCTCTTGACGATTTTTTATGACATATTACAAGTAGCTATAGATCAATATGTACCAAAATCAAAATGCAACAAAAATAAATATCCACCTTGGTATACTCGTAAGCTAGCAAACTTAACGCGTGAGAAAAATAAAATGATTAGGAGGTATAAAAAATACAATAACCCTAGGGATAGATTAGTTTTACAGGACCTTAGCAAGCAATGCAAGCAACTATCGACTCATTGTTATAACTCGTATATTGCTTCAGCAGAGCAGAAAATAAAACAAAACTCTAAGTACTTTTGGTCTTATGTTAAAAGCAGACGGGGCAACGTGAGTAATTATCCATCTCAATTGTCAGACGGTTGCAAGACCTCCTCTGATGGTACAGAAATATGTAATATATTTGCTGAATTTTTCGCATCGGTCTATGAGATATGTTCAGGTGCAGGACTGCCCACTGAGTACTTGGATAAGGTCCCAGAATCTAGCCGGATAGTCTCGTCAGTAGTTTTGGATTCTAAAACAATATATAGGCAACTCGAGCAACTGAATGCTAATAAAGGAGCGGGGCCAGATGGTATACCACCGATATTTATAAAAAACTGTGCAAAAGCGCTGACCATACACTTGCATATTATATACAATAAATCATTACGAACTGGCAAATTTCCCTGGGTATGGAAGCTTGCAAAAGTGGTTCCAATACACAAGGGGCAGGAAGACGGGTTAGTTCAGAACTACCGACCTATCTCTCTTTTGTCAACAATGGCCAAAACCTTCGAAGCTCTTATATGTCCAATAGTCAAGAACCATTTTAAATGTTTCCTAACAGACGCTCAACACGGGTTTGTTAATTTGCGATCCACATGTACAAATCTGGCTTGCTTTGTGGATGATGTGACGGGTGTCCTGGATCGTCAGGGGCAAGTGGATGTTATTTACACCGATTTTAGTAAGGCCTTCGATAAAGTACCCCATGCAACACTTTTAAAAAAGATATCCCGATACGGTTTCACTGGTCCTGTGTTCTCATGGTTAGAATCGTATTTAGATGATCGAAGATTCTACGTTGTTGTTAATGGTTACAGATCCGGAACGTATATGATAACGTCTGGTGTGCCCCAGGGATCGTATTTGGGTCCGATATTGTTTAATATCTTTGTCAATGACCTTCCCTTGTGTTTCGCCAATTCTGTGCCATATATGTATGCAGATGACCTAAAATTTTCTAAAGAGATTAAACATCCGGATGATGAATACAAATTGCAAAGTGACCTCAATAAATTAGTTCAGTGGTGTTCACATAACGGTATGCAGTTAAATCACCAGAAATGTCACTGTATACATTTCTCTAGAAAACTCAACCCTGTTGCAACGTCATATAGCATTGACAATAACAAGTTCGTTGAGACAGAGCTGGTTACAGATTTGGGTGTAAGTTTGGACAAAAAGCTCACATTTTTGGCTCATTTGGACGTTATTATCGGGAAGGCATCTAGAATGTTAGGTTTCGTCATTCGCAATGGCAAAGCCTTCAGGAAGCCCGACACTAAAATATTGCTTTACAATAGTCTAGTCAGAAGTGTACTGGAGTACTGTAGTCAGATATGGAGACCGCACTTTGCCGTCCACGCGCTTAGACTAGAAAGAGTGCAAAAAAGGTTCTTATGGCATTTATGTCGGAGTACGGGTCTATCATATTCTTTAAAAACATACGAGAGCAGACTCCAGCACTTTAAAATCCAATCCCTAGCTAAACGCCGAGACATCTTAGACCTGATGTTTTTATTTAAGGTATTTAGAGGACACATAGATTGTCCGAGATTATTAAGTAAAATACAAATAAATGTGCCATCTAGATACCCCCGTAAACATATTGTACCGCTTAGTGCTCCGTTTAGACGTACAGAGTTTGGGAGGAACTCCGTGATCCCGCGTATGTGCCGACTATTGAATGGATGCAGCGCGTCAGTAGATATTAATTTTGACTCACTAGCCACGTTCCGTAAGGGAGTCGGCTAATATGTTTAGTCTAATGCAATTTAATAATCCATTTACGAATATCTTAACCAATTTTAATTTAATTTATTTCTTTGTTCTGATTTTATTATTATTTTTTATTAATTGTGACTTAATTGTTATGTATTTTTGACTTAATTTGCTATATTTGTATTTTTTTTTTTTCGTTTCTGTTGTCTATTATTTGTTAGAATTTATATATTGTTAATGATTCATATTCTACCATTATTCATTTAGACATATTTATTGGCCTGTCTTTTAAATTCTAAATAATTATTATTACTATGATATAATTTGTTACTTTTCACTGTACGATTTGTTTGTCTATATAATCTTTTAAAGTTAGCGACCTGCCTTTTTTATAATAAATACTAAATACTTATATTTATACTGCTCATCTATTTGTGCATGCAGTGGCTACCTTAAAAGGTTATGCAAGTGACTGGGAATTTATTGTTTTTTTTATTATTGTGAATGCACTCTTGTAATAACCACTGGTGGTCCTAAAATATATAAATAAATAAATAAATAAAGAAACGAGGCCAGATTTTTAAATTTCCCATGAGATACAAAATACAGAGAATATTCGCTTTAAAGTCGCTGTTTTATTATATTATATTGTAGATATAGGTAACTACAACTACAAACAACTATTTCCAAAATCTTGAGAGATTCTCTCTGGATACCCATTACTTGACATAAAGCTGAAATGTTGCTTTCATTACTTTTGTTAGGTATAAGAATCCATTATTATTCTGTCGCGGTACGTAATTATTTATTTTGCTTCAAAGTGAAGTTAGGTTCCGGCTACATCATAGTGGTGCGTCTGCGAAAGCGTTTGCTGTGCTGGTATCATGCTGGTATCGCTGGTATCATGCACACGTTGCCGTGTTGTGCTTATAGTTAGGCCTTACGCAGACGATTGTTTTTTCTCCAACGTCAAAAAAGTTCTGTTCTGTCCGTTGTTGTCTGCGGCCTGCGAACTGTCGCAGTTTGTTTTGTCGGTTTAAATCCACCAGGAGCCAGGATCATAGGCCTGCCACCAACTGACTTTTGTCCTTCTCCTTCGTTCCTTAGTGTACGTTGTTGCGTAGGATTCCATATGTTCTACAACGCCGATCAAATTGTTTGGTTCACCGCTGTCCGTCCTCTGCGAATTGACTTAATATGTTCACGGTTTTTCACAGTGACGCTATTGTGACGTCACCGGGTTCAAATATCAATACAGGGACGAGTTATAAGATTCAGGGTCAGTCTATTAAAACAGCGACTGCTTTTTGCACAGCTATTTTTACGTCGCCTGCTCAATGGTGATCTCAAGTAGCAACTTGATTGCCTTAGCACGTCAGGTCAGAACCTCTGAAGTAAATGTCTAATAAAATATAATCTTATCCCCCTATTGATAATAACCTCAGTAATGTTGCCTTCAGATCCCAGATTTTAAAACAGGTGGCGCGCTAGCCGTTTACATAAAATAATAAATCAGCAAACGAGCTATTATATTTGCTTTGTTCGCTGCATTCACAAGTTTGGAATTACAAGCTCAGAATTATAATTATTGTTCACGAGACGCGTTACATGTGCATCTTTGTAAGTTGTATACCAACACGAGCTGCCCATGCAAGTGACACGTCTGAAACTTGCGTAGCTTGCGCATATAATCCAACTTCTAGTTCGCTAGAAGTTGGACTGAAGTTGCTAGTCACAGTTCAGTGCACAGTTCCTGCCCGCCCGTACACTGCGTTCACCACGTATGCCTGTTTTTTGTCATAGCGACACTACTTGGAGTAACTTCAGGGGAAACTCGAAGTTTGGCGTTGATTATAACTACGCGCCAGGTACGTCACGACAGTTCTTTGGTTGTGTACCGCTCTTTAAGTTCACAAATTCGTATTTTATGAACGTGCTATTCTAATGTTATAAATAATTAAAAAGGTTATCTTTCATTGCGCTTTGTTAAACCAGGTGGCTTATTTTGTCTCTCTAATTAAATGACAGCACTCTGATAGATAAAAGCCATTTATTTGATTATTAAAATATGAATATTTCAGTTGAAGTAATGTATTTAAATTAGGTAAATTGTGCTGCCCTTTTAAATAATAAACAATGTTGTTCAATTTAAAGAAAAAACCGACGTGTTTTTAAATATTTTATTGGTCTTATATATATTCTATAATGTATTATAATTAGACCCAATATCATTAAAATTTACTATTTACTTAAAAGCTTCGTTAGCCTTATTGCATATGGTATGGCTCGGTCGAAGGGTCTTGGGTTGATGCCCAGGGTTGTACCTAAGTTATATTGGGTTTCTCAGTAGCTCAGTATGGACACTGACTTTAAAAGAAACGAGTAATCTTAGGCGTAACAGCTTTTATAAAAATGTTTACGCGCGCGTACGTTCTATTGCTACAATACAACATTGTCATAAGCAACATGTTGCGGCGACAGAGCGTGCTCAAACATTGTATTCGTTTATTGACCTATAAACCGCTGTTTAAATGTTAAAGTCAAAGCTATCGAAGCGCAGATCTGTTTTAGAATGAGTTATTAGAGTTTACTTTTCTAATGCAATGTATATTGATTAAAATAAAATTATAGGTAAATTGACTGCACAATATTAAACTACTGAATGTATGGCCATGTTATTTTAAACTGGTATCTGTCCCTATAAGGAAATCTTTGTATCGCGAGGGTCTTCAAAATCATTGGAACAACTGATATAAAAATCTACATACAGAGACTCGAGATAACTTTTCTCTTTTCGTTGTTGCTATGTCAAAAAATTGCACTAGGAATAATTCCTGTTTTGCCGCATGTCGCCGCATGTAATTGGGCCCTGCCAAACAAGTACCCATGTAACATGTATAAACTGTGTATGGACTGATCCAAAAAAATATACATTACATAATATTTATTGAAATTTATTTTTAAATTAAAAGAGTGGCCATGAGTTTCTTGCACGTTTCTTCTCATAGACTTAACCCTTTGCCTGAACCTAGCTACTAACTTAAATGTAGCTTCAGTAACTTAGTAAACTCACTAACCTATATATTTTGACGTTCATAAGTGTTACCTACTTTGTGACCTAAATGAATAAATGATTTTGACTTTGACTTATTTTAACCCTTAAAGGCTACAACGGTGTTTTTACACCGGGGTAATTTATATTTGTGCCTATATCTGTTTTCGTATTTCACACAGCGCCTTGAGATTTCGTGTATTCTCATAAATAAAGGGTAGCCCTCGAACACGGGGGGACAAAGGTTGTGCGCAAGAGTGGGTCCTGAGCTACACTCGCAACCCGCTGTTTTTTCACTTATTGTAGTTGTGGAGGAACAGGGTGTGAAGTCCCTCCAACACAAAGGGAGGATCCTCCGACCAGGCTGGTTGATCGTGCCTGGCGGGCCACGGCCCGACGGTTGATGTCGGGAGCTTGTATATATACTCAGTCGCTGTGTAAACTTCACTTGTGCGATTGTATCGCCATCTGTTGAATGTAGGCTGAACTTCTTCGTCTGTGCGGAGTCGCCACATAGTCATAGTGGGCTACTAAATTACAGTATAAGTAATGAAGTTTTAATGTTTTATTTTTAGTATGTGTGTAGAATATATTATTTTTATGTGTATTATTATATGTCACATGATTATTATTTTTATATGTATTATTGTTATCTGTGTTATTATATTTATAGGCTATTTTCATTTCAGCTTATATACTGAATGTAACTGTAATATGTAGTATTTTGTTTGTCAAAGATAAATGTAATTTAGAAATTATTGTATAACTTCATTATTGTAGTCTATAATTACTAAAAAGAGGTTGATTTTACGTTTATTTTATATGAAAAACATCTATGAAAAAGATTGCGAGAACTAATTTTGATTTTAAAATATGTAAATGCCTTTTTTGTGATATAGGTATAAATAATATGACAAAAAGCCTTAGCTGTGATTAGTAAAATAAATATTAAATAGACTCATTAAAATAACATAATAAATAATTTTCAAGTTTTCTATACACTTTCAAAATTACCATCATTTTGAACACCCCCTTTGTGTGTGTGTGTGTTCTTTTTTAAAGAAATTAAGCCAATGCATCAAATAACCATAGGGTACGAACCATTATTAAAGTAAATCTAATAAAAATAGTATAATATCTTTAATTATATTATTTATGCCAATTATTCAATCCGGGTGTTTCTACACCCGTAATAGTCTTAGCAGTAAACAAATTGATTTTAGCCTTCAAGAGTTAAATAACTATCATCTTGCAAAATGAATAAGTACAGCGAATTCGTGCCACAATAACAACACTGAAATATAAAATTATTTCGTGAACAAGATCCCGTCAAGAAGTCCCCAATTTAAAAAACAAAATTGATGGTATTAAAACTAATGGACGAGCAAGAGCCTGGTATTAAGCATATTTTCTTGTAGAAATGCTACAACGCTATTAATTCATAACATTACCGAAGCGGGACGACCATTAAAATATCAATGAAATTGCCAGTATAGTAAAGTCACGTTTTATATATAGTCTTATTTTTTGTTTATATTTTCAATTTAATATAAAATAGACAGTAGGATTGCATGATGGCGCATACACTTACATTTTGTGACAATGCAAAGACAGTCCGTGACTAAATGCGCTTGTGGATTTATATTTTTCAATAATAATCAAAGTGAGAAGCAGGATACTTGATAACATCACATTTAATCACGAGGTACCTCTACATTAAATTGACTTATAAGTAATAAAGATCTTTGAATCCTGAATGCAACAAGCAACTAGTTCGTTGACTGAATAATAACCCCTTTCAATAAGCTGTATTTTAATGGCGCTTTTAAATTTAAGCAATGGTAAATTAGTTATATAAACAGGTAGTTATACAGGTATTAAAAAACGTATACCGAGTGCCGCAAATGTATTGTAAACTTTATGTAATCGATGATATGGGCTATTCTTATTATATAAGTGAATATTATGTTTAATAAACATAATGTTAGCAAATATAAGTACATATATTACGACGCAATAATATGTATGCCTATTTTTTTAAATCGATATTTCAGTGAAAATCGTTGTCCTAAATAATAAAAACTACGTACTGCACGTTATGAAGAATAAAAATTTTCTCAATATCAGCTGTTCCACAATAATATACCGTAGGACATGACACTGTGAAAGTAATATAAACTTTTACCTCGTGTGGGGATCAGTAGTGGCCACCATGGGATATTCGTGTTTATTTTTATAATTTTCTAATTTCGCGTAACATTATACAAAGTATATATTTTTTTAAACGTATCTACTTCTACCCACAGCTTAGAGAAATAAAGGTACGCCGTTGTTATGACTCAAATACTAGAACAAGTACGTCAAAGAGAAAAGCTTAAACATACAATATATGCATGTACGTCTGTAGGTATAAATTTAATGTTAATTCCAATGCCGAGCTGTAAGCTTATGCTTATTATTTTTAACGATATAAACCCTACCAGCCACATTGAAACGATCACGAGTATTATTATTCCAGACTGTTCTTGAACGGCAGTGTGATGTAATTTGTATTTCGCAACCAAAATACCGTATGAACATTAGTTGGAATTGCTGTTGTAATGAGATTTCGGCTTTCTGCATTTCACGGACCACAGAGTTCGAAACTTTATTGAGTATTTATGTTAACGTGCGACAACTTATTGTAGCAGTAAATTAGTTAACTTGTTTTAGTACTCGATCCGTGATGTGTTATCTTCGTTGGTAGCAATAAAAGTTCAGTTTGGCGAAAGCGTTGCGTGAATCTGGAAATATTAACAGATTTTATTTTGCAAAGCTTACTATTTGGGTAGACTCTGCCGTCATATGGTAGGATCGTTAAAATGCCCGAAGAAAATGTATGTCAGGGAAAGATAGTAGGTTTTGTACTATACTAGCAATATCATAAAGTTGTCTAAAATAGTTTACTAATGTAAACATTCTTTCAAAATTAAGCCATTTTGTAAAATCATAATCAACACAATCTTATAAATTCCTATCTTAGTGATATCTACGACATACGTAGCTCATATATTTTAAAAATTATTTGCGCTTTTTTCCAACTTTTAGACTATATCCATACCAACATTTCAAATCAGCTCAATTCTGTAAAACTTAACAAACAGACAGAGTTATTTAAACATTTATAATATTAGTAGATATAATGACAAGATATTTGTGTTCTCTCTGCTCATCTCATTTAAATTCGTGGTTTGGTAAATGGTGTGAAAATTTAAAAAATTATCAGGTTTAAATTTCAAGTTCAGGCATTCTGTCCTGAATTATTAATGTACAATCTAAAGTTATTGCTTATTTTGAGCAAAGAACAACAAAGTTTGTGAGGTAATAAATTTATTTCGGTATTAAGCTTACCTTATGATAGTAGTTGGTACTTTTTAGTTATACATTTGGTTCAGTAATGTGAATCAACATCGTGAGAAAGTCTCAAGGTCAATTAAAGGTATCTATCTCTCTAAGTATATTTCGTTATGTTATTAATGGATACTAAAAGACTACCTAATATGTTTTTATTTTTGACCAAATGTCAGAAGGTAATGGTTACTAACCACTCAACCAACGCTAGGATGCCGGCATCTGAGATTAACCAGACTATTTAAAACGTAAATTTTGGCATGAGTCTTCTTTTGTTTGAATAGTTTTTTTTGTATTTTCGATAACTAGATTGGTTGAGAAGTTAAATTTGGTTTAAATTTTATATGTTATAGGGCTGTAGTTTTTGGGTTCTCTGTCAATAAATAAGCTGTAGACAGCAGGCAATTGTTGCCCTCTATTAAGCGGTATAATGTAATATTGGTGTAATATACCTCAGCCTACCACTTCGAGAAATATGCGTGAGATGTAGGGCTTAATATTTCAAATATCAAATATAAACTTGGTTAGTTTTCATTTCAATCGGTTTGTAATTTCTATTGTACATTGAACCACTTATTGAACGACGCTTAATACATTATATGTTTTGTCTTATTCTACAACAATACTGTGTATATATTTTTATAGCCGTCACAGTAATAAACTAGTTCATAGTAATTCAGATCCAGTGCACAGCGTTCAACACCATTCTCTTACCCTTATTTAACTTGGATCGATACAGTATGACTTTTCTTCTCTTCTTCTCTATTTGTTTTAATCTCAGAATTCACTTTTTCTGCTAATGTAATGTCTCATACAATATTTTTTTTTTATAATTTCTTTCGCTACATCCTGTAACCACTAACATTCATAAACAGTCTTCGTAGTATTTTGTTCAAAGATTCTATTTGAACAGATATCTATATTGGTATGTATGTTAATATAATAACATATTTTATCCAGGTTTAGTGTTGGCACTAACATAGAAGATCTGTGTGTTCGGGTTATTGTGTGCAGGAGATAAATGAAAGGTCAAATGTTTACCAAATATAAAGATTATTTTTTCAGAGAAATTACAATTGATACGACTTTAGGTAACTAGGTCTATACAACAACTACCTTGTACATGACTGCAGCGTGAGAATCAATGCGTCGCGACGTAATATTTAGAATTCTGTGTCAGCATTGCCACTACTCAGGTTTATTGATTACATATACATAGAATATGTATAATAATATCCGTGGGTGTAATTATATTATTAAGCCGTTATTAGACAAAGCCGCAGCGAAAAGCAATTATATTACGTTCATGATGAGACACGAGAACATTATTGAAAACAGACGTGATTGAATCAGCGCGGGTTAGGGTGTTGTTGGGTATAAGTCTCATTTTTTATATTAAATAACGTTCTGAGCTGCAGCGGTCCATGAGTAGATAGACACAAATGTTTTTAATTATATACAGTACTAAGTTGTACGTACGATTTATAAATGCCATGTTCTGGTATTCCAGCAATTGACAGATTAATTTGAAAGCAAGCATATCGATGATCGTTTCGTCTGATGATAATCTGTTTCTGTACCTTAAACTCATGTTATAATGTATGTATCTGACTTATTTATTTAAGCTGCTTATGAAACCATCCAGTTCCACTTTAGGAATATCACTCGCATGTTACCGCAGATAAGGAAAATGAAACTGCCTTACTAAAGATAACCAAACAGCACTGGTCCCTTCACTACCTGCAGCTTCTGGAAAAGTTTCTAGTGGGAAACCTTACTTACAGAAATTAGCAGTATAGTAGTGTGTTGTCGTATTTTATAATAAAAAATATTCAAACGCATTCATTAACGTATACCTAATAATAAGTCATGCTCACAGAAATCAATTTATAATCACAAATATAAAGTTACTCTGAAATTATCATATAAAACACAACCTTAGAAATAAATTTAGACATTTGAACAATAATGTTTCACATTTGACAACGGACTGAAAATTGGCATCAAATTCACTTTAAGAAGTCTACTGGGATTAATAAGGTCTTATTTAAGACTAACATTGTATATTTTGTTAGGTTCTATTTTATGCGAACCTATCTAGACTGACTTCATTGATCTTTGGGTATAATTACTGGTCGTGTTCAACTATAGTGATTTGCCTCTGCCGCTAATAAATTTAGATTGGGTTCCGTTATAGATGAAGTTAACGTGATTACACTGATGTATATTGAATGGAGAATTGCGGGTATGTCTTTGATGGAATCGGGAATTGTGTGGTAATTAGAACACGTGCTTATATCCAAAGGTAATTGCTTTGGAAACCAAATTCCTATTATCTGAGTGTTGATTATTTATTATAAGCTACTATGAATAGCATTATTAAATAGAGTTAGCAGCAACGCAAATTAGAGGTGCGACTAGTTAAGCGAGGTTTGTTAAATGTCGAATACTCAACGAGTGATGTGATTATCGGGTTGGTATTCGCCAAATAGGGGGATACTTATACGGGCTTTGTTTAGATACCCAGGTTAAATTTATTTTTATAGCTGGTGCGTTTTGTAGTGAATTAATGTACCAAGAATTAACCGAGCAAGCTGAGCGCTTACTACCGCTATTCTGCGATTTAAGAGGATGATATATCTCCCTATATTCGCGATTCGGCGAATATTTGGCTCGGCACTCGACGTATACTGCATGTATTACATGACTGCGGATTTATACGTTACGTATGTACATACTTTTTAGTTGTTACGTACAAAAGTTATTTTATGTAGTCTGATGAATATATTCCCGAAGGTGATAAAGACGTGAGACTCATGTCTATACCTATGTATTGCAGCCACATTGAGCTACTTATGATTTAAGCCCTTCGAAATAGAGCGCGAGCTATTAGCAGTCTACTGGTCACAGTTCCATAATCCGTGCTCTTACTGAGAATACCGTGACAGCAAAACTCAATAATATTTCTCGATCCCGAGATTGAATCCAACACCTCATGCATTACAGTCGTATAATATCCCACCGAAGCAATCTGCAATGAAAAATATAACACTACGTAAATATTTCAGTATTCTGAGCCACCAACAAATTACATTTCACTCAAATTTCGACGCTTGTCAATGATTTACGATTGAAATTGAAACGGTTTACGAACACAGCGCAATGATTTTTAGTATGAAATCATATTTCATACAAATGTTTGGCGTCTAACTATCTACATAGCTGAAGTGCTACTTTCTCAAGTACACTATAGCTCCTTCCACAACAAATAGACAATGGGTAAGTGTATAAAACTTATGTTAGTTGTACATCACAAACTTCTCAAGCGAGGAATGTTTGTCTTGGTTAACATGATTTATTGGCTCATGAACGTCGATGGTTAAACTTGAAACAGCGAGATTGCATTCTATTGCCGTGTGTATTTAGTGGTTTAGTGTATGTGATATTGGATTTGAACTACGTACTGGCTTTTAAATAGAGCATGGATGAATTTTCGATATTAAAATACACTTTTGGAAAAGATTTATTGTGTTGTGTTGCTTTAAGAAATACGTTGACGATCCTTTTACTTAAAAAAAGTACCTTTTCTGTAATAAAGTCTTGGATTCATAAGTATTACTGGATTGGGAATCGAACAGTTATTATTTTCTGTCATTAAATTATCAGTAGCAACACGGAGTATGAAATGATGTGCGGCAGATGGTTAGAGGCTTGCCCCCTGTTACATGGGACCTATAACCAATTAATCATAGCTGGTGCAATGTGGTTCAAATTGGTATATCTCTGCCTACTTCTTCGGGAATGTAGGCGTGAGACTATGGTCATATTATTTTAGTATGTACTTTATAATTAGTATGTACCTGTTAACAGTTGAGTATCCCTCGCTGGCGTAATCATTGAGACGGTCACGTGGCCACTTCGGCGCGCCATGTGGGCTCGATCCCCAAACGTTATTAAAATACATATATGTGATCTACAGTGTAGTTAGTGGTGGTAACCCGATTGATAAGGTATTGGACTGGCAACCGAGAGGTCAAATACCACTCATTACACTATCGACGTAAAAACGCTTTTCACACATGCATTATAGCTGAGCTGGAGGTGTCAATAAGAATATTAGTAAGCTGTAATCTAAATTGCTAGTAGATTAGTCTTGGCATAAAGATAAACCATGTTTAGAATCCTATATGTTAAACTAACCAACATATAGGGTATCCTATATGTTGGTTACCACCCGCGAGATTTTCATAGGAATGCATATGATAAGAAGAATGATAAGAGGTATTTCTTATCCCAGTATGCGCTCTACTATGGAAATCATGCGCGAGAAGCCGCACTCAGAAACTGATTTTGAATAAATTATACATATAAGCACTTATAACATTGCAAAAAGCCTTGAAATTTTATTTACATCTTCATAATACCTTACGTTTCTAATAATTACAATCTTATTTTATCTTATCCTATCTTGTGTGGGGGCCAGTCAGCACAGACCGGCGACACTTCGACCCAGTGGGATCTTTTGTATCGACTTTCCCAATAACGATTGCCATAGATGTTCATGGCAGCCGGGACCGACGGCTTAACGTGCTCTCCGAGGCACGGAGCAGGCGATAATTGTCAATCAATACGCACATAATTTCGAAAAGTCATAATATAACTTCCGAAAGTAAGAGGTGCGCGACATGGGTTCGAACCCGAGACCCTCTTGCATTGCAGTCTGTTGGTCTCCCCACTGAGCTATCGCTGCTCTCAATAATTACAATAGAAGTAATTTTACATTTTTATGCGATGACACACAACTAATTCTTTGCTTTGAATACATTTTCAAAGAGAAAACGCGATTTCGTAACAACAGAAATCCTGTGCATCTTAAAGAATATTCGACAATTTAAGAAATAATTTTACAATTAATATGCGAAAGATTGTAAATTCATTGTAGGACCAGCGTGCTTGGCGACCTGCGGGTACTGAACTGGAACGTCTATAACAGAAAAAACAGATAAAGGACTTTGTTACGTGGAAATAATTATCTTTCAATGAATATAGGTAGGACGTAGGACGAACCTAATATTTATTGAAAGATTACTACGTCAACTTTTTTTATACAAATACACTATTTTCATACTGGCCATGTGTTTCCAATGCGTTTATGAGCGTCTAGTGAGGTCTTGGCTGGAGGTAGATCACGGTGTTGTCTAATTTGTTACAGGTCACGGCAACTTAAAGAGCAAATTGTATTCGTTTAGGTTAGTTGACTCACCGTTGTCCCAATATTCAACACCTGATATCATTAATGAACAATCCGACCATCATATTCTGTGTAAGTCTTTGCAAAATAAACGTAATAATATGGTAAATAATTTTCAAATAACTTCTACAATTGTATACTATGCGGATCTTGTGTCACGTAGTACGAATATTCGTGCGTTTCTGCTATATTTATTAATGGAATCAAGCTCACAATTAAGCATCTTTATGTTCATGTCCGTGGAGCATATGCTCTTGCTTTGCTAAAAAGGGAAATGAAAGTCGTTTTCAACTCCTCCTATATATTTCTGATTAAATTTGTTGCGAGTTAAAACAGTTTACCTTCTATCGGGACTTCACGATTGTTATAAATCAGTGGTTTTTATTATCATCACTGCTGACCCTGGCTACATAGGTGTTACAGTGGTGAGACAACAACAATACATTATTTCATTTCAAAATTTATATTATTTCAAGAGAAATTGAAATCCCAAAGGATATCATCAGATCAATCATCAATCGTCATCGGCGCAGTGACAATGGTGGCCATTGAAATCATAGTGATTTAAGTGGTCACCTCGCCATTATCGCTGCGCTTGAAACCCAAACAGGACAAACATTGGGTGATCCATGAATAGTTGTTCCGAGTCTGGGTTTTCTTTTCGTCCATGTTTATAAAGTCTCCCACAACACAGAATTTATAAAAATAAAACACTGTTCGATCCGGGTATTGTAAACTAGATCTCTGATGCAGCAATTTTATTGCTACCATTGCGCCATCGAGACAGATATTTTTAGGGCTGCGTATTATTTACCTATAGATACTATTTTAGCCACCGCTGAATATCCCGTAGTAAAATAATAATGTCCTCCAGACCGAATTTCGACCACAGCAGCCAATCTTAACAGACACTGGCCATCTGCGCAGGAGATGTTATAGTGCACTCTTTGTTCCTTAACCCTCATGATCCGATGAGACGGTGATCTGACACGACCGGAGAGAGATCAGGTGCAGGACCAACGGCTTTACGTGCTTTCCGAGACATGGACTTCCTAACTCCGGGCTCGTACTGAGATTTCTAAACAGAAAAACCCAATATCTTTTTGTTGGCCCGACCCGGGATTCGAACCCGAGACTTCAGGCACAGCAGTCGCATTCCCTACCGCTACGCCACAGAGGAAGTTCTATAATAGCTGTGGCAAAGATGATTGTGGTGCAATTCAATACAGAATTTAGGATTTATGTCACAAATTACACAGATTCAGGTGTCTGACTTTTATCACATAGCTTTTTCGTATGAATGTGGCGTTACTGCCCAGACAAAAACCCAGGGCTTGCGCCCAGGCATACAGGCCGCAGAAGGAAGTAGAGACCCATCGATATAAGCGATGGTTCAGTGCCTGCCGGAGGAGCCGTGATTGCTGGATTAATTCCTCACCCAAGGCAAAACGCGGTAAAAGTGCCGGCACACCCCTCCGCCGATCCTCAAGCGAACGAAGTGTGAGATGATTCCACATTTGAAGAAAATGTATAATATAAGCGTCTCTGAGATATTTAGGCAAATACAATATAGACTAATGAAGACACAAATAATGAAAAAAATACTACGAAAATCATCGTACATGATGCACAAACACATTGTCACGTTTTTTTTTGTTTATTTGTTTACTGTTGTACGCACTACAGTAATATTAGGCTATTGCAGTAATCGACATTCTACTGAATTGTGCCGAAATTGTAGTGGAGTCGTGTCTGTATGTGAATGCATCGTATTTAGTCTGTTGCAATTACAGAGTAGGAAACTAAATCACGCTCGCGTAGAAACAGCCCGTAATTTCTATGATATTTAGTTGTATCGAACTGGGTATTTCGAATTCGTATCAGTGTATAAAAGAAAATTAAATGCTAGCTAAACTCGTCCACGCTTCTCTGTGGCTCAATCTTATATTAATTATTAGGAAATTAATTCTCGATCCCGTGGGAACTGCATCAAGAAAATAAAATAAATAAACACGTATTGTAGTTATATTACACCTCTGCCCACCCTTTCGGCGATATACGCGTGACAATATGAAGTCTTAAGCATATATCCTCGAAAGGGCAAACAAAAGTAATACTTACATATATGTGTGTAAGTTTTATTACACATTTGAGATGCATGTACAAGTATATTGTATTTTCTTTATAACCTAAAAATACTTACAAAGAAGCCTTTACCTTACCTTTCTTTAACGAGAAACGTGACTACTCGCTTTATAAAATAAGATGATTTTGATAAAAATTTCTTAAATCTATTTCCTTCGCTTTTATCGAAAAAATGGTTGTTGAAGTCCTTTAGTTGAACGACCAGTCACGATAAGGAGCTCGGGTACACCATTATCGACTCTTCACTTATTCATTAATTTGTTTGATTATTCGTTAAAGTGATGAAGATCGACGCTGAGTTGAGTACTTCTTCAGAAACCATTATTTTGAAGTTCACTCAAGTTGTCATCTGCATTTTGTCTTGCTCTCTTTTATACGTTTACAAAACGCGCCAATATTACTTTTCAGAAGTCGACGTTATTGTTAGGAATATTTATTAAAAAAAAATTTAATGCCAATGCCAACATTTACCTAGATATTAAAAATGTCAAACGCATTGTTTTGAGAATGTATAAATATTTATGAACGAGTGGTTCGTTTTCATGGCCATAATTTACGATAATATATTGACTTTGTATACATTTTTATCGATTTAATTATCTTATTTGTGTTGAACGTATAACCATTTCAGCACACTATATTGTGTTTATGTATTGTACATGACAAAATGGGCATTTTGTCATGTAAAGTTAAACATAAGTTGCAAACTAAATAATATACAAATATACATTTTGTTTGTAATAAAGTATTAACTAATGAATCATAATAGAGATTGTTATTCGATATGTAATATAAACTTAATACTCATAGTCGCTTGTCATCACCTTATTTTCACTTTACTAACATCATAAAATATGATATTTTTGTTATGTATACTAAATAGAATAAGTTAATGGCTTTAATTATAAGCTCTTACCTAGTGCTGTTATTATTATAATAAGGAAATAAAAATGCCGAGCACAATTGTTCTGATACTCGTTTTATATATGTATATAATAACTGATTTTAACTTGTATCTATTATAGTGACGGATATAACACAACTTACATAAATTATTCGTGCGGGCTTGAAGGTAATTTATCCAAAGGCAAGGCAAGTAAAGTTTCAACCTAGTTTTAAAGTCATATTTTTATTTTACTTATTTACATTTCGTACTATTTAGTTTCAGACGCTTTCAAAGGATTCAAGTTCTTTTGAGCCCTCAAAACGCTTTCAACAAAGTCTTTACAAGCCAGAAGGCTAGGCTTAAACTGTCTTAGACTACATAACCTACATGAATAGACAAAAGAAAATAGGTGTAATACACATGATTAATACATTTGTTAAACAATCATGAACCGTTGTGTATAAGACATAAAATGGTTTTTATAAAATCGTCTTACGTTTACGCGAATATTATTCATTGAAATTAAAATACTTTACTCGGATTTTATCGCGAAAATCGCGTTTAACACATTATTGCAAAATTTTGAAACTGTTATACTACAACAATAATATAAATTTTTTAAGCTAATTAAATTATTATACCTATTTATATTTAAGTTTAGACTTTCCTCGACGTTTCGGGTGATTTTCTCACAAGGAGACTAAGGTGGTAGTTGTCTCAATGTTTTTGTTTATGTTACGGCAACACTGAACCAACTCTCTTGCTTCGCATATTTTCTCCTGTCTGACCATGCAGCATATTAAAATAGGTTTAATAAATTACGGGCACGCCACGATCGTGGCGGTAAGTCCCGTTTTTTAAGAGTGGCTGGAGAGGCGACATGGCGTCCTCACCTTTCGGCTGACACAGGTTATGACTGGCCACGGTTGTTTTGGCCAGTTCCTGTGCCGTATAGGCCGGCAAAAGACGTCCGGATGTCATCACTGCGGCGACTGCCGCGATGTTGTTGTGGACACGGCGCTGCACACTTTGGCGGATTGCCCCACCTGGGCATCGCAGCGCCGTGAGTTGATCGTGGCAGTCGGTATGGTTGCCCTCTCGCTCCCGGCCGTAGTTCAATCTATGGTCCGGAGCGAGAGGACGTGGAACGCCGTCGCCTCCTTATGTGAGGAAGTCATGACCATCAAGGAGGTGGCGAAGCGGGAAAGGGAGCGCTTAAATCCTCTCCCCAACCGCAGAACCAGGCGCCGGAGGGCGCGAGATGACCGCCAGCCATCCTGAGGTTTGACCTGAGGGTGGTGAACTGCGTGGGCCTGCTCGCTACCCGATCAGCGCCGGGTCCGAGAGGCGTCGTGCGTGTTCCTACGTACGCCTCTGAGTCGTGTTTTTTGTTTCCCCACAAGGGAACAGTCGCCCCACGGAGAGATATGCGTCAAGGCAGTCCCCCACGTAAAAAAAAAGCTTTAATAAATTAAACAGGGTTAAATGAAAATTACTAATATCCTTTTAACAACTTTTGTTCCACAGGTTTTTATAAAACTCAATACATTTTCCATAATACTTATTATAACAAGTTAAAAATAGCAAGCATCCCATTTTTCGCACAATGCCTTCCAATCCGTGGTGTGTTGTTTGGTTCTGCCGCTGCTCTCTGTTGCATGTAGTCCTAAATCTAACTCGTGCGATTAAAATAAGCAATTTAAATATGGAAAACTCAAATGATTAATTATGAAACGTGGTAGAACAAACGTTATTAAGTAAGGTATAATAAGTCAAGACCGAAAGATTTTATATTTTTAATTTAACTCTGTATAATTTATTTAATCTTATTTAATATGCTGCATGCTAAGACAGAAGAAAATATGTGAATCAAGACAGTTCGTGTTGTAATTTTTCAATTAACCCTTCAAATAATTTTAACGCACCAATTTTTATTTAATAATAAATTCTTCGTCTTTTAAACGCAAGGTCTTTAAGTAAATTTCAAGGACATTTTTAATGAATATGATTAGCTCTTATAAATATTGATCACGTCGTTAGAAAGCAAACCGAAGATTAACGCGCGGCAGCCATATTAGAAATATGAGAGAGAAATTTAATTCCAGTTATAAATGAAACAATGTTTCATACGTGGAGTGATTTATTCGAGTAATATCTTATCGTATATTAACATAAATGGCAATCATATAGGTCATGTATACAGGGTGATTTTGAAATCGTGTAATTCCTTTTAACCACGCATTCTACTGGTGATATAGAATAACCCTGACCATATTTTTATTTAATTAGATTTTTTTTTTTTGAAAAATTATTGCACCGTTTTTTTCGTGAAATGGTGTCAGATAGTCATATGTTAACCAACCGAGGCAATTTTAATTTTTTACTAATTAAAATAAAAAAACATATTAATAATTAATGTCGTAAATAATAACGGGCGGTCCTTTTTATTGCCCCTTATTATTTACGACATCGGTTATTGTTATGTTATTATTTTTAAATTAGTAAAATATTAAGATTGTGTCAGGTGGTTAAAATATGACTATTTGAAATCATTTCATGAAAAAAATCTGTACTCTAATTTTGCCGAAACCATTATTCTAATTAAGAAAAAATATGGTCAGGGTTATTCTATATCACCAGTAGAATGCGTGGTTAAAAGGAATTACACGATTTCAAAATCACCCTGTATATCTTATACACTACTAGTTACTGCCCGCGGCATCGCTTATGTTAATGTACATGTTATGTTAGTAACTATACTTTTTTATGGATCAAAATAATAATTTATTATTATATACTTCGCTCGCGTAAATGTTTTTGTCAATTAATTTCCATCCTTCGGGATAAGTTTTCTTGATTAAAGGTACTATTATAGTAGTTTCGCATACACTTTGTCAGGGTAACAGAAAAGCACATAGATGCTTTTATGTTCCCCTGACAAAGTATATGCAAAACGAGTATGCCTCGTTTCGTTTTCCCAACAATCAAACGTGGACGTTAATACACACGCGTGAATCTTAGTTTATCTTAGATACACTACACCTCGGATATTCACAGTAACATATAAAAAAAGGTTTGGCATGCTATAAGTGAAAACACACGTTAAAACGAAAAACATGTTCCGTTTGCATGTGAAAATATAACCTAATTTAACGAGCTTCATAAACCTTTTGTGTAATAACCCGTCGAACTAGGTTTTTTTTTTTTCTATTAATATATACATTTAAAACCCAACAAATCAAGGTACGTTTTATGAATGGGAAATGTGAAACCATGCTCCATACTTCAATGAGCATTCTCCTTTCATGATGATTGGTCGAGTAGTTAAGGCGTGAAAGCACAACACAGCATAAGAAACAAACTCACATTCGCATTTATAATAACATTAGTTATGATATACGAATAGTAGTGCTCGCCGTTGCCTATGATTTGGTTACAGCATGAATGTCCCGTCGCGCCCAGCGACTGCACGGCTGACTGACTGACAGTTGACTGCACGCATGGCTTGGTTTAAGGGGTTGCCTCGCCACCGCCGCCACTGCAACGAGTATTGCGGGTTCGATCCTCTCACGGGACAAACAACTGTGTGATCCACAAATAGCTGTTTCGAGTCTGGATGTTAGTTGTTTGAATGTTTGTAGAATCACCTGCGATACAGGAATTATTCTTAGTACGACAGTTATCATTTAAAAATAAAATATGCTAAATTACTTAATAACGATACCTAAATAATGATTTTGTCGGTACTGAAGGTTTGCAGAAAGTTTATTGATTTTAACAGAACCTATGTTAGACAAGTAATTATCTATTAAACCTATTAGCCTTTAGAGAGGTTTTTTTATGAATACTACATGACTACATGACTGTTTTTAATTGCAAAGCAATTAGTTTAAAAAACTTAATTAAACTGTTAAGTCTTAGAACGCTAGACATAATTAAAAACCTATTGTGACTGGTCGCTGGTGTGCCACTGCGAGTCAATAGGTTAAGAAAGTATAAGCTTTTTGTAATACATATTCAATCCACCATTAAAGTAAACGATTACTGGTTACCTACCGAAACCTTCAAGGGTTCGAGGGTCTAAGGGCGTCGATGTAGGAGCGATTACCCATCCCAGGCTCTCGACCGCGTGTAACCATAAATCACGTAATCGATATTCACAGACCCTCTGTCCTTATTGTAATATGCATGTGTGTATTACTTACAGACTTGTACCCTGAGCTCCATTCATTAATTGGAAGCAGTGTTAGATCCTTCAAAGTATCAGGTTTGGATTCAGTTGTTTGCCACTGGGTTTGTTTTTTATACAAGAAAGGTTGCAAACTATTTCTTGTCCGTCCAATAGTAAGCGTTTATAGTACCGAAAGCGGCAACTATGATTATAATAACGTCCTTTAGACCAAATTTCAAATTTGGTATAAATATCTTCTTTACATACAGATATTACCAGCTACGATTTATATGAAAACGCTCAGCTTGGCTTAAATATTGTGAATAACTGGCTTCATCAAAATTTACTAACTTTAAATACCGATAAGACGAAATATATTCACTTTTCTATGCGCAAGAATAACTATAGTATAACTAACCCACCTATATATGCACACAAATGTCCGCTTCAAAACCCCGCAACAAACATGTGTAATTGTCCTCCTATCCTGCAAACTAGGAGCATAAAATATCTTGGGATCATAGTAGATGATACACTTTCCTATAAACAACTTATTAATAGTTTAGTAAATAGAATCCGTAAATTAATATATGTATTTAAAAAACTCAGAACAGTAGCAGATACTAAATTGATTACTCAAGTTTACTTAGCTTTATGTCAATCAATTATCCAATATTGTATTACTTCATGGGGTGGAGCAGTGAAAACTACTATGCTGCCTCTTGAACGAGCTCAAAGAGCAATTTTAAAAGAAGCCACTCGCCGTCCTTTCCTATTTCCTACAAGCTTATTATATAAATCCTGCAAAGTAATGACTGTCCGTCAAATCTTCATTATGCACACAATACTAAGACAACATGCGATGCTTACCTATAACGCTGACATAATTAACAAGCGTCGGCAAGATATAGTCTGCACCACACAATCATGCTCAAAACATATTTTTACAAATAGATTTTTTGCATTTCTAGGGCCATTTTTGTACAATAGGCTAAATAGAGAATTAAACATTTATAAATTAACTAATTTTAGCTGTAAAAACTTAATTTCTACTTATATTCAAACTTTGTCATATGACCAAACCGAGCAGTTACTTGCAATCTGTAAATAAAATTTTGCTTATTTAGTTTTAAAGTAGAATATTAAACTTAATTTAATTGTTTTTACATTTACCTTTAGTTTATTATAAAAGTTATTATAATGTAATTTTATTTATACTAATAATAGTATGTAAGCAGTTTGTCGCTCGAAACACAGGTTTAATCTAGTTCGGGCAAATATCCATAAGTGCACTTTATGTCATTGTTAAGATGCAATTGTAAACTAAGAATTTATACTAAAATAAATAAATAATAATAATAATTATTATTATATATTATTATAGTACATAAGTGATATAGTATTATAGTACACAAGTGTGTGCGCAATCATAAGTGCACCCTCTGTTCTGTAAATCTCATAATCTGATGTGATGGCAATCTCACGCGAGCCGAAAGAGATCAGGCGGAGGCTCAGCGATTTCACTTGCTTTCCGAGGGTATGTAACTTCTCAACTCCAGGTCCCTAAATGGCATTACTTAGCACAGTAGTCGCATTCACTACCGTTACGTCAAGAAGGACCTTTAATTGCTATGATGCCAGGGGTATCACTCACGTGCCCTTAGGCCCTAAGGAAAAAAGAGAGATAATTAAAGAATGAATGAAAAAGGAATGAAAGAAATGGGATGAGCAAACTGCCGGAATTCTTACATATTCCAACTAGAAGAATGCTGGAGTTTTTACTTATTACGAAACGCACAAGAAGTATTACTAAATTTACGCGGGTTTCCTGTAGGAGAGCAGTATTCCCTCGGGTGAGCTATCTCATTCGTAGCGTCCTCGAATAATTGGAATTGGCAAGCTCCTCCATCCGAAAAACAAAAGACTTTTGTTATTTGTTGGTAAAATAAAAATCCTCTTACATTTTGTTTCGTTAATGATCAAAGCCTCAACAAAATAATAATATCAGCCCTGTATATAAACTGTCCCACTGCTGGGCACAGGCGTCTCCTTAGTCTGAGAAGGCCGTAGTCCACCACGCTGGCCCAGTGCGGGTTAGCAGACTTAACTTATCTTCGAGCACATTATGGAAGACTCTCAGACATGCAGATATCCTTGTGATGTTTTCATTAACCGCTTAAGCGCGCGATAATTAACTATTTAATACGCATATAACTTCTAAAAGTCAGACGTGCATGCCTCTAAATCGCACTCAAGACGCCAGGGTAGCAGTCCAACGGTGACTTTCTAAGCTATCGCTGCTAGTTATTTTATTTCTTAAATACAATAGATTAAAATAATACGAGAAAAATATCACCATACTATCAAGTATATTTGTCGTACATACATATAAAAGTGTCCAAACATCACAAACACTGCCTAAGCCGCCTAAAGGGTCCTCCCCTTTAATTACTCGCAAACGTAGCGCAAAGTATAAATTCGTCGTGAGTGCGCAATAAAAATTCTAAATACCGTCCGCGGAGTTACTAATTAAAATGTGGCTCATTTTCTTAAGAACGGGTGCACTGAGGTATTCGTAACGCGCTCCGCTCAAACCCCGTTGACGCCTTAAGGCGTCATCACTTTTGTACCCGTCAAACCCCGTTGACGCCTTAAGGCGTCAAGCAACAAAAAAAAGAGGGTCGCGCGCTAGTTTTTGCCGTTTTTGTATTGAAAGGCCTGTATTTAAAGTCTTGTATTGTATATCATTGTACTCGGAATGAACTGAGCTTTTCGAACGAACCATTTACTAACTGAATAATAATTGTCTAATATTGTTATTGTTATGTCACGTGACTTCGCGCCGAGCGTTCGTTTGTCGATGTTATTTGTGCCGCTGTTTACTGTCGTTTTTTGTAGGGCAAGTATATAAGTGTAATACATTATTGAAAAGCTTATTCTTGCTATTTTTAGAGACAATAAAAACAATACTGACTTACGTTATTTTTGTATAACAAACTGAAGCCCAAAGTAACCTATTATCATTTATCAGTTTTCCCGCGCTTTTTTATATTTGTTGTTTTTTAGTACAGTATTATATCGTATTTCAGGTTTCAATCACTATAATAGTGTTATTTATTAGTGTTTCTATAAAAATATCTAAAAACAACGCACAAGGTTACGACTAATATTTTGTAAAAAAAAAAACAAAATTAACTTTTGCCGCGCTCTAAATGTACTCGTCACGCATGTCAATGCTACTTTCAAATGTCAATATCTTAATTTTTTCTCACAGACATATATAAAAAAAAATGTTTAACTATAAAGAGCATATTTCTATTTCTAGACACAATAAAAACAATACTGACTTATGATAATTTTGTTTGTCAAACTGAAGCCCAAAGTAACCTATTATCATTTATCAGTTTTCCCGCGCTTTTTTATATTTGTTGTTTTTTAGTACAGTATTATATCGTATTTCAGGTTTCAATCACTATAATAGTGTTATTTATTATTGCTCTTTTATACAGTCATCAAATGGGCATTGGCAACAAGGCGCAAGTTCTTCCGCTCAAAAAAATCCACTCAAAGTAATTGTAAATGTCCTTCGTCCAACTACATATTTCGAACGTTACCAAGAAAACATTTCACACACAATAACGATTTTTTTAATATTTAAAAACGAAAATAAATCCCTTTATAGACAGCAGAATTGCTACAATTCTTTTATTAAGCTCTCGCTTATTGAATAGCATTTCTAGGATATATTGCTATGTTCATCTTAGTTAGGAATACTTTTCACAGCACCAAACATTTTTGTGTGCTTTTTGAATATGCCTAGATATTGTGCCAAGTTTATATGACTAGATGATCCGTGCAGCTTCGTCTGCTTCACATAAGATAATTTCCTCCGTTTTGGCAACACTTTTCATTGATGATGATGATCTCCGCTCCTAATGGGCATAGCGTTATGTTATATAGCCTATAGCCTTCCTCGATGAATGGGCTATCCCACACAAAAATATTTTTCAATTCGAACCATGAGTTCTTTAGATTGGTGCGTTCAACCAAACAAATATATATTATATAATATAAAAGAAATGTCTTTCGATGTTGAATGTGACATCGAATATGTTTTTACAGGAAAACAAAAAGTAGGTAACTATTTTACCATCTCAACCTGGTTAGGCTTTTATATCATATAATCGAGTATTGAGATGAAAATATTTTTCTTTTATGACATTTAACCACTAATATCTTGTTGGTTGATCCTCAGGCGACAATATGAGTCCAAAATTAAAGCACATTAAAAATAATATTCAGAAGATATACCAAAAAATAACACGCTGTTCGAAACTATCTTTCTGTGTGGTGAAATAAATTCCACACAAAACGTCCATTTCTTAGCTTTAACAGATAAGTTTATAAGTATCAAGCACGAGAAAAACATTGGAATGTTTGGAAACTGCTCATCACATTTGAAATATTGTAACTCGTAGAACACGTGTAAAACTTATCATTGTTTACTTCCCAAGGAAGGTCGAGCTCAACAAAATCTTAACAAGCTTTTCAGGCGCACAGTTTTGACGCAAACAAGACAAGTAAAATTTACTCAGCATATGAATAAAATACAAGATTTTGTTTCTGCGGTGCGTAGATTTTATGAATAAAGGCAACGTGATCACTGGTAATTCCGTTATCACAGGGGTTTTATATTCATTGACAGTAAGGGCACAAAGATCACCCAGACAAGGCAAAAGGCAAACTATTTATAGATCACATAAATTTTGGATATCGATGTTATTACACACAGTGCAGTAGCAGTAGCGATGAGACCACGTAGGCCACCGAGCACTTACGCAGTTAGATCATATTGAAGATACTTTTTTCTCGGAATGCGTTCTATTCGTCGATAGACTAGATTACAACACAAGCCATTACACTAGAGTAATAACATCCAACTATATAAAATAAATTTGACGGTTTTATACAGAATGGGTACGACCGTATCAAAATCCTATTGTTACGTAAGGCAGCCGGAGGGTTGCTTCAGGCTAAATTAAAATTTTTAGGTGCCGGGAACCCTTGTCACTTAGTGAAACATGATTTTTGTCTTACGATCCTGAATGCCTGCGACCTTGGCATTTTCTTTGCATTTTGCTTCATTTATAAATATTTATGAAAGAGATAATTGGTTTTGAGTATACAGTTTCATAAACATCAATAACGTGATATAATCCGTATATAGTGGTTTAGTTTTCATATTGTTGAGACGTTTGCTGTACACTTACGGTCAGTGGCATGCCTAGGTTTTAAGAATAAGCCTAATATATGTGTGACTGTATTTTGCCCGCGGCTTCGTTAGCGTAAATGTACGTTAGGTTAAGTAAGATACTTTTTTCTGGATGAAAGGTACCTACCACCCTATGCCTTTTTTCGTTTCCCTGACAACGTGTATGCGAAATTTCATGATTATCTGTTGAGTAGTTGAAGCGTGAAAGCGTAACAAACAAACTAACTCACATTCGCATTTATAATACTAGTTAGGATTATATACAATTAATGCAATTTTATGTTAAAATCATCTAAATTTCAAGTCTATCTTGTTCGCTCTTACTTATTTAATTTTACTTGCATTTTGCGCATGAGCGAAAACACTTTGAAGATATTCTAGAGTTAGACTTGTAGTTAGTAAGTTATTTAAGTAAGCTAAGCGAGCTTTTGTAAGCTAATCAACCCGGCTCACCTCCCTTACAAGTGGCGGTATGTTCATATTATAAACAAGTAAACGTACCTCAATTGCTCACGTTACACATCATTTTGTACAGTCACCCTCAAGAAGATATATACGTAAGAAAGTTTCATTAAAATGTCTACATCCAATATGGCAAAATATTGTCAAGTCTTAGAATACCAGAGATAACTAAATGTCTATTCTGTCTGGCCACCGGTGTGCCGCTGCGACTCAATAGGTTAATTGTGGCAAAACATGATATTTATTGCAACTTGTCAATTCTAAGTAAACATCTATTCTGAGACTTTGTAAACGTGGATATTTTATTGTCCCTAATAATCAATCAAAACATTGTATACAACTATTATTAAGAAAAAAAAGAAGTAAATATAATACATGAATACAATATTTTCGCATATAAGATGTAGATATTTTTATGACACTTTGTTTCGTGTACTTCATTTTGAGAGTAACAGTACCAAAGTCCTTTGCTATTACAGATTTATTGAATTTAAATATACCACTTATATTGCTGGAACGATTCATCAGAAAGATTAACATTTAGTAATTTTAATGCTAAGGTTAACCTTTCCGGCCCCGCGCGCACTTAATGTAAACAATAACAGATAACCCGGTAATCGGACACCCGTCGCGCGGTCGGCACTTAAAGCGCCACTTGACACGCCCTATCGATGTTTATGTTTTTGAGCTCTGAGTTATGATAACATCGCTCGTGTTTCTTAGAAATACACATTGTAAGCTACGACAAGTATTATGAATCATCGCATTGAAGTGTATACTTTAGTTTATACGCCTGGATAAACAAAGCAGAACTGTACAAATTGTTCGTTATTGAAAATATTTGTTTCTAAAGAAATATAAATGCAATAAGAAGAGTTTTTACTTTTTCTATTTTCTAGATAAATACTCTTTACTACTACGTAATAATAGGATCATGATACGGTCAAATTTATTTTATATAGTTGGATGGTATTGCTTTAGTGTAATGTGTTGTAATATAGTCTATCGATGAACAGAACACATTCCGGGAAATAAGTATCCTCAATATGATCTAACTGCGTAAATGCTCGGTGGCCTACGTGGTCTCATCGCTACTGCTACTGCACCGAGTGTAATAATATCTAATGCATACACAATTTGTGTAATCTACAAATAGTTAAGCCTTAACTGGGTGATCTTTGTGCCCTTACTTTCAATGAATATAAAACCCCTGTGATAACAGAATTACCAGAGATCACGTTGCCTTTATTCATAAAATCTACGCACCGCAGAAACAAGATCTTGTATTTTATTCATATGGTGAGTAAATGTTACTTGTCTTGTCTGCGTCAAAGCTGTGCGCCTGAAAAGCTTGTAAAGATTTTGTTGGGCTCAACCTTCCTTGAGAAGTAAATAATGATAAGGTTTACACGTGTTCTACGAGTTAAAATATTTCAAATGTGAAGAGCAGTTTCCAAACATTCTAATGTTTTTCTCGTGCCTTGATACTTATAAACTTATCTGTTAAAGCTAAGAAATCGACGTTTTGTGTGGAATTAATTTCACCACACAGAAAGATAGTTTCGAACAGCGTGTTATTTTTTGGTATATCTTCTGAATATTATTTTTAATGTGCTTTAATTTTGGACTCATATTGTCGCCTGAGGATCAACCAACAAGATATTAGTGGTTAAATGTCATAAAAGAAAAATATTTTCATCTCAATACTCGATTATATGATATAAAAGCCTAACCAGGTTGAGATGGTAAAATAGTTACCTACTTTTTGTTTGCCTGTAAAAACATATTCGATGTCACATTCAACATCGAAAGACATTTCTTTTATATTAGATAATATAATTATATTTGTTAGGTTGAACGCGCCAATCTAAAGAACTCATGGTTCGAATTGAAAAATATTTTTGTGTGGGACAGCCCATTCATCGAGGAAGGCTATAGGCTATATAACATAACCCTATGCCCATTAGGAGCGGAGCATCAATAAAAAATGTTGCCAAAACGGGGGAAATTATCTTATGTGAAGCAGACGAAGCTGCACGGATCAGCTAGTCATATAAACTTGGCACAATATCTAGGCATAATCAAAAAACACACAAAAATGTTTGGTGCTGTGAAAAGGATTCCTAACTTAGATGAACATAGCAATATATCCTAGAAATGCTATTCAATAAGCGAGAGCTCCATAAAAGGATTGTAGCCATTCTGCTGTCTATAAAGGGATTTATTTTAAATATTAAATAAATCGTTATTGTGTGTGAAATATTTTCTTGGTAACGTTCGAAATATGTAGTTGGACGAAGGACATTTGCAATTCCTTCGAGTGGATTTTTTTGAGCGGAAGGACTTGCGCCTCGTTGCCAATGTCCATTTGATGACTGTATAAACGAGCCGCCTTCCTCGGGGTCGTGTCAGCTCTTCACACGAAAGCGCCGATAAAAACTAACACTTACTGAGTTTTGCCCGGTAAGTGTTCCGGCGTTCAGCTCATATACACACGCCTTAAATTTTTTCTTTCATCCCGTGTTTATTTCTTTCTTCCTACGGTCGGCGACACACGAGTGATACACCTGTTGATGCAAGCAATTACACGCTACAGTCACTACCTATAAGGCAGATTGTAAGCTTGTTTGCTACTTTTTTAGAAAATAAAAACCATAGTTACATATATTTCTTCCGATCGTTAGTCGCGGTCCACCTAGCAAAAGAATCTGACTTAGTCAATCAATTTCATCATATCTATTCGAGGAGTGATAACTTAAGACACCATTTCTACTGCAATTCTTGCTTGTTAGCTAAGATAATTAATTTGACGCGTAATTAAAAATCACCTTACCTTAACATCCTAACTCACTAAAAACATACTTGTTTTCGGAAATTCTGATGTTTACATTGTTCCAACATAAATTCGCATACGCAGTTGTTTATACACAGTTGTCTAAAACTAAATGAAATATAATTTCGTGGAAATGTTGATATGTTTATTCAAGAGAAGTAACTTCATTATAAAGAATTATATCTTGACTGCAAGTGTTCAAACTTGCCACCTATCCGAAGTAATATTATTTTAAGCTATTTATGCTGCGTCCTGCCCTTAGGTTTGCTGTGTAAATTCAGTTCAGGCGTACATGTTTCATATTATTTTAGAAGCTCTTATAACATAATATGTGAATGTTGCAGACAAATAATGAAAATAGAGTTTCTTGAAATTAGGTACTCCTTCTATATAAGTGAATACAGCCTTGGGTCGGTTCTTTATTGAATAGTGTCAGTAGCGTTCACGTAATAGAGGGCAAGCCTGTTGACATTTCCCAGTCATGGTTACTCTTTGCTGCTAGTATGGGATTTAGAACTGTACCTGAGGATGTTTTGGCAGTAAAACCCAATAATATTTTGTCCGACGCGTAAATCAAACCAGAGAGACTTCATGCACACCGTCGCGGATGAAATTAGAGTGTTATTCTACAAGATCACTAGAACTTGTAGAATAACACTCTATGTCTCTCTCTCTATAATAACAGGTCTGTAATTCCTCTAATTACTGTCGAAAATACATTTGCGTAGGATTTAAAAATGTACTGAATAGCATTCTTGAAACAAGAATATTAGTCATGTAAATTCAACTGGAACGGTTAAACATTTTATATTTATAGTTAAAAAGTCCTATGAATATTAATAAATAGTAGATGGGCAGTATGTATAAAAAAAAAACCTTTTGTACACCTTAACTACGGCAAATATGACAAAAATAATTTTAATATATTAAAGACGGTCTTAGCTCAATGAATAAGACTTGTGCTCCTGATCGAAGACATTTAATTTCATATCATATCGATTAGAACTTACTTTTAAGCTGAAGGTAACTTATAATACTTACAGGTAATTTGGACCTGATTTGCTAACAACTTTTAAAATATAGTACCCAGTTTTTAATACCTACTCTCGCCATTATATTCCAAGAAGGCGAATTAAGACCACTTTTCGCCAGCTTTATTTTGATTCCCACTCAATAGTGGGCATTAAAATATAACTAGAAATGTACGCTAAATACGCGTACAACGCATCTAGCCAAGACCTTTACACGAATTTCCCAAAAGAAAACCTAATTGTGCAATGCATGCATTAATTTTGCAACCTTATGTCACAGTACCAACAAACTCGTCACTTCTATCTACTAAAACGTCTATAAATATATTTTAATGATATGTGTTACATTGCGCTAAGTTGTATTAATACATCTGCAGTCTATACAATTAGTAATGGAATGAATATTTATCACGATCAGAGAAAATCAAAATGCAAACGGGGTTGTGAAATAGTTCGTACCACGTTCCACGTCTTTATGAATGTTAAACTTGTTTATGCTTTTTTTACGTGGGGCATTTACGCATCCCTCTCTCCACAAAAAGGGGAACAGAGAGTGCTCACCCGAGGAAAGATGGGAAGTTCCGGGACTTTCCATCTTTCCCCGAGTGAGCCCTCCTTTCCGACATAACCTACCACGCCAACTCGCTGCCTTAAATGATGGATGTGTCACTGGAACTAAAACTAGATCAGCGACGCATATTGTAATTACCCAGGTCATAGCGCAGCGCCAAATCACAATAAACTACATATTATGGAATTAGTCATAGTAGTTAGAAATTTACGGTTCACATGAAGTTCAGACTCGCTTAAATATATCTGTAAAGTTTTAATTACGCGAGCTTAAGTAGTGCGCGTATGTTTGTTAGCACTCGTTAATAGTTTATATTATAATAATTGTACACTTTATTTATAAAAAGATTTTGAAAAGTACATGGACATTAACATTTCTACAAAATATGTTTGTACATTTATGTCTAATCACGTGGGTGAAGTGCCATTCTCCTAGCTAGGTTATACAATAACCTGTATCCATCATATAAATACTGATGCATTTTTCATAGAAATTTAGTTGCATTGACATTTTCAATTTGTCAATGTAGACGGCATTCGCGGTCTAGCATAATATCTGCAGCTTGCTTCAAGCAATAATAGTTTTTAGCTATTGAAAAATAAAATAAATAATACTTTAACGATGCAGCCACCGTTGTAGTAGATGAAATGTATCAGAATTTCTCCACGAGTTGAATTTTAAAAACACGCAATCCGCTATCGGCTCGTTTTGTGCACAATATTGAACCACGTGTAATAAATATTGAACACGTTACTGGCTATTGTTTCAAATACCTACGTATGTTTTTATAGACATTTAATTTTCACAGAGTTTGTCCCTAGGACATCATTAAAACTCGAGACCGCGTCGCCAGAGTCATTAATTCTAGTGAATAAGTAGAATTTAATTATTAATAATCAAATTTATTTACACTGGCATCTCGCACGGGAGGCGCTGGTAACTTTGCAGTAGTTAAATAAAGTTACCATATTAAAAATCATATTCCTACTAATATTTCCATCTTCTGACGATTCCTGTTGAAGAGCAGAATAAAAAACACAGCCAGTGCATAAGCTGCGGTTATCGTTTACAAACTCCGGTGAGCCAGTGGCCCACCCTTTATCCTGTAAATTAATTATTTATAAGTGATCGAAGTCTAACAAAAAATATAAAAATAATAAAGAATATGCATGGTATAGAAACATCGATTACAAAACACATTAAACGATAATTATACATTCTATACCGTTGCGATTATTGATGACGTGAAGTAGAGCATATTAATTGGCTTTTGCCTGCTAGTTACTTGGATATAGCATTTTATTTTATAATTGATTTTTGTCATAGATCTATAGGATCAGCATTGCCAACAACAGACTATTTAGTTAACAACGCACGAGCGATGATGATGGTGTTTCTATGACTACCGTTCACCAACTATATTAGAAGTACCTATTTCGATGTACCGATTAGTCACACATGCATACACGAAATCACAAATAGAATTTGTTTATTTCATGTGTAAGAGAAAACTGTGCGTATAAAAAGTAAGGATAAGTATACTAAGAGCTTCAAAATCACCTTTTCTGTATTTAATAGCTTTATTTAACGGCATTGTACAGCCTTCTTGCGGTTCAGCCATTCCATTGTGCATTATACTCATCATAAAGAAACCATTACCTGACGATATGGTTTAAACTACAAGCAATATGTGTGATTTATCAACAAAAGGCGAGCTTAATGTTAGTTTCTTACTGCGGTCGGCCAAATCGAGCCGAGACAGTTTTCTTGGCCGTTGGTGGAGATAAGGCAACATTTAAACTTTGCCGTTCAGTGAGTAGGTATAAGCTGTAATAGATCTAAGTTACGATTGTAAAGAAAATAAATAAAAAGTTCAATTATGTAATGGCTATTTCTAATGCACATTTGTTTGAAACGGCAAGTCACGTATACTTATAGTATTAGCTCGGTGGCGCAGCGCTAGTTGATACCGTATGCTGTATCGGTTTCCTTCTCCCCTCTCCTATCCAAAGGTCTTTGCATTAATTTGGAATCCTCACTTAGCTAATGTTGGCTTTAT
Organism: Catocala nupta; assembly: GCA_963675205.1. Taxonomy (NCBI): domain Eukaryota; kingdom Metazoa; phylum Arthropoda; class Insecta; order Lepidoptera; family Erebidae; genus Catocala; species Catocala nupta. Next base: position 7,650,129 of record OY776090.1, on the reverse strand, counting down.
TTCGTTAAAGAGAGATTTATACCATCCATATATGAGGCAAAAGTGAATCACACTGACGTTTCATGTGCTTTGAATTTAACAGGCACTGTTCCAGACTAAAAGGGAATTTCTTGATAGAAAAGCCTAATAATATTGCCTTACAAAAGAATCGGCTCCATGACCTCACACGCAGCATTGCATTCACTACCGCTGCGCCACAGTCTAATCTTAAAATCATTCATGTTTCATAGAAAATGTGACAGATAGCTTTTGCCCTCAAGTGGCTTATAAACTCGAGTATTACCATATAAACTCGGCTTTAAACAACAAATTATCCCACACAAGCTGCGTAGAATACTTTAAACGTTTATTTCGTACAAAAAGGAAGATTAACATAAAGATTAATTAAAAGATAAATAATGATACGCTATTCCTCGGATCGCTAAACGTTTCACGATACAAATAAAACGGGAGCTTTTCTAATACTTTAGTATGAGTTATGGAGGTCTTTTTACTTTTTTATAAAAAGGTTTCCTGTTTGCATTATTTATTATTATTTACAGTATCCGTGCTATAAATGATGATAGCTTGGAATAACAAACAAACCAGTTAATGAATTTTTGAAAGGTTTATCACAATGCAACATGATAGGAGATAAACTCATTGGTTTTGGTGGCAAATCGTGATCGGTAATCGTCAAATTTCTCAAGCCTTGTGGGAAGGGGTTGACTAGACATGACCTAAATATAATAATAGGGTATAAGGGACTACATTTCTGCCGCACTTTTCTTTTTTTTTAAGTGGGGCGACGAAGACACAGTATAAAGGCGCGCATGGGAATACGCACGCCGCTTCTCAGACCTGGTGCTGATCCCACTACGCCGCCTCCTTGATGGAAATTACTTCCTCACAGGCGACGGCGTTCCACGACACTCCGGACCATGGACTAAACCACGGCCGGGAGCGAGAGGGTCACCATTCCGACTGTCACGACCAACTCACGGCGCTGCGAAGCCCAGGTGAAGCAATCCACCAACGTGTGCAGCGCCGTGTCTACAACATCATCGCTGCAGGCACCGCAGTGGTGACAACCGGGCGTCTCTTGCAGGCCTATGTGACACAGGAACTGGCCAAAGGGACCGTGGTCAGTCATTACCTGTGTCAGCCGGAAGGTGAGGGCACCATGAAGCCTCTCCAGCCACTCCTCAAAAACGGGTCTCACCGCCACGATTGTGGCACTAAATTACTGCCTAAGTTATCCCGACTATACAGCGTTAATATTATATAATTTACAATAAAATTAATTTTCCCATCTTGTCTTATCTGTTTAATAAAAAAAACATTTTAAAATCATTTAGATACCGCAGCCAGGATATATTGTTCTCGAATAAATAGAAATGACACAAGATAACACTTAGAGAAGGGTCTCTATGTGTTGTCTCTAGTTACCAGTACGTAAGCTTGCTTATCGCTAGCAATCAGTAAATAAGGCACCTAAGAAAAATCGATTATAGTATTAACATAGGCTGGCGCTTATATAAAAGAGTAGGCAAAAATAATTACATCCACAATTTGCCGGCTATATTTTAGTTACCACGTACCGAGCACAATTCGAGGCCCTGTGCTGTTTTCGAAAAATATCTTGCTGGAACTCTCAATAACTAGACCTGGACATTCAGCCTTATAGTTGTCAAATAACTAAACTATAAAACCACCGAGACACTCCACCTGTAATATTATGCATGTATTATAATTCAAATAGAATTATAGCCACAAGAAAGAGCTCTAAAGTACAGCTATGTTATAAAATTTAATTTAAGTTTCTTTACTATATATCTATATATCAGTTATAGTTATTTAATATACTTTATATAAACTACTATTAAATATAAACTACTACTGTTACTGTTAATGTTTAATATATTAGGTTAACAGCAAATATTACATTTTAAGGTGGATGTAAATGGAAACCAGGAACAACTTTATAAAACATATTTATTTGTTTAAATGGGAAATTAATACACAAGAATAAAACACAGATCACATAATTCTCAATATTCACAATTTCACATGGGCTAACCTATACCTAAATGTTATAATTTTAGTTAAAAATCGTTAAATAATACAGCTATTACAGTGAAAATAAAATAGGCTCTTAACTTACGAGGCTTTTGGTCCGTTCACTTCTGCAGCTCACAACAGAATAGAAAATTCTGCCCGGGAGGGCCTTTTATAATCATTTTACATGTAGGTTACCATTACTCAATGTAATATAACATGTTTAACATAATATTTTGAAAATAACAATAACTACAATTAATATTTTATCCTGATGCATTTTACATTTGAAGAACATCGCGAGCTTTCTTGGCACTTTAAACGGACTATATATGTATAATTTATATTCTGACAGCGTTTACTACCTACATAGCTTCTGACCTCTATAATCATATTAGGGATACACTTATTATGTAAACTGCGGTCACCCGTAAAGGTAGCGATAACACGTCGTGTACGGAAATGTAAAACGTTTTAGAGTTTCCAGACATTACTCGATGGGAATCGAGGACTTAAGTTTAGCGATTACTTACATACAGTGAAAGATTAGTCGACGGCGATGCTGACGTATAGTAAACGTCTAATCGAGTAAAATACCTATTTATGCTTACTAGTGTTCGAAATTCAGCAATAATCATTATAAAAAATTTGATGGAAGCTTTATATAAATTTGCATTCCTTCATCTCTCTTTCTCTTCCTTGCTGTTTATCCACATGGTGATGGGCTCAGCCTTCTGCTACCAATACGCCCTGTCTTTAACGTCTTCTAAGAATGACTCAATATTAACAATTTCCATAATTAAACTATTTTTGAAATAAGTTAGTCAATACCCACAAGAGAAAACAAAAACAGGTTGATAAACAGCGGAGATAAAGGTATTGAACTATTTTGTCTTTTCCTATTTACCTATATATATACCCATATTTTATTTATTTATCCAGCACAAATTCTTATTGCATGTTAAAGACGCAATACAGCAATACAGCAACAAAGAACAATAAACTAACAATTATTATTATACTAAAGATAGCTAAGATAATCCAGTGCCACCTTCTCAAATTCCGCCATAGAACAAACATAGATATCTAAACAATGGGAAACCTCATTTAGAATTAGTATTATGTATCTCTTTATTCATATATGTGTAAAAATGTAAGCCCATTATTAGTTTGCTTTATAAGTAATGTATATAGTATAGAGGATGGAAGCGTGATAATAATAGTATGTACTTGAGTATAGGCCTATATTTTAAACCGATGAGTGCCTAGGGTTTTACTCAAATACCGAAGTCAGAAATTTATAATAAGCTATTCGAGCAATTTGTTTAACTAAGCAAGACTCTTGGTCTTGTATTTTAGATCAATCTTCTGATGGAGAGAAAATAAGAAAGCTTTCAGAAGATCCGAATTCCCCGACACGAAATAGAATATATGTATAGAATATATGTATATACACAAGTTTTCTGCACAACTTTATAGCATATGTCCTGTAAGTTACAGGTAGAATGAGTGAAAATATTTCGATACGAGGATATGTTTCGACACTATAGTACTCCAAGCACAATATATGTAGATATTGGACTCAGAAAGTATTACAGTAAACTTCATGCATCGTCAAGGGTAAAATACTGGTTTTCAGAGCTCTCAGCTTCAATATATATATCTTTTTGTGTATTTTTGTTTGTAAGTGCATTGCGTTGCTTTTAAATTTGCTCCCACCAGAAGGGACGGAGAGGGGAGCAAATTTAAAAGGTGGACTTAAAATTTGTGAGTTAATGTGCGTACTTCAGTCAAAGCTTTTGACAACTGCGGCAAAAGTTAGACGCTTTCTAAGTATTGCAACGCATGCCAATCGTATTAGTTAGTCAGCATATCAGCTAATAACTAAAATACTGTTAGAAAACTATTTGGACGAAATAAGGGGAATTAAAAATTTATTACTACGAAATAACAGGAACTGTTTTAACCGCTTAGCTAATACCAGGTGTACATAACATAGCTCTTAGAACGGTATATAATCCAACTGATACAACAAATGCGAAACTGGTGATTGAGGTTCCGAAAATTTGTTCAACTGCAGGAATGGTGTAGTAATTGAAGTGGGAGCCTGCCACTGCACTGCGAGTGTTGTGGGTGGGAACCATTTGTAGATCACACGGGACGATGGCTTGTCTGATCCATATATGGTTGTACCAAATCTAGTTGTTCTTCGTGTCCATTGTTTCAATATTTGTAAAGTTGCACGCGACACAGGAATGTTACTAGTCTGCGCGTTAACATATTATAAAGCAAAATAAATTTGTTACTAGACCTCATACTATTGTAATCAATTACATTTGACGCGTATTTAACTCTCACCGTCTGATGATAAAACATTATATAGGGAGTCACTTAGGTAATCATTAAAAGTCTTTGTAAAAATGCGGCGGAAAGTCTTAATAAAGCAAATTCGATCGTACTCAAACAATCGAGACGGTGTTTCGGTCGTACGGAAACTGTATTTTTATTTAAAGTTGAAAGATATCCTATGTTTTTTTCTGTACTCCTGACAACGTGAAGGAATAGTTAAAGCGTGGAAGCGTAACAACCTAATAAATAAACTCACATCGCACTTATAATATTTAGTTAGGATCATAGGATTTGCAATTGTTGTAGAGTTTTGTCAAAAAATTCTCAGAAGCTTATGAGAATCTCCCAGTAGATATTGAGATTCTCAGTAACTCTAACTTATCGAGTAACCCGCAGTAATAACATTACTCTTCTCGGTACTGTTTTCTGTAAAATACTCGTACTTTTTCGTGCGAAGTGGCTACCGAACCATAACATTACCTATTAATAGGCAGAGGCGACCTCTTCGCACTTATTATTAACTAGCGAACCTACTATCCGTGCGAAGCCGGGGTGGCTTCGCACGGATAGTACAAAACCTTAACAAATTACACACGCGAAAAACGCATGAAAGTCCGTTTAGAAGTTTTTGAGTTTATCGCGTACCGACGCGGACGCGGCGGAGGACTTTGTTCTATTATATAATATGTTGTGATGGGTATCCTCGTATCCGTTTCAAAATGCATTTTAATTCTTCTTATTCATCATAGATGCACAGTTCTCGAAGGAACGTCACAAATATTTAATCCAGTTTCTTAAGGACAAAGTGCTAATAAAAAGCTGGTATCCAATAAAACGTGGTTAAACATTACAAGTCTCCTGTGAGGTCGGCACTGGCTCCTGTTGCTAGGAGCTTTGCTCGAGCACAAATGCTTCGGGCTTCGAGTTTTTACGCCACGATTTATTACTTTGCCTCTATACCTCTTGTTTTAACTACGTTGGGATGTGCTTTTACTCAGACACGTATTAAATATATTATTAGGTCTACACGTGTATGTATTTATATGTTTTATGAGATAGAATATAGACAGCGATCGGATACCTTCATCGTATAGAGTTGTAGGAAAATAAAATTGTGTTGTATTTCTGCGACGGGTATAGTTTTCAAGGCGCTGCTGGGTATCAGCGACCGTGGTCTTTGTTCCATGTACTGTTCACATCGACTGTTTTTTGACTCGCGATTGATACTTCTGCTATTGCAACTTTATAGTTACTGCTCAACATTAGTAAAAGCCGTATGCTAGCTTGGCACCCTAACAGACTAAAAAGAGAAAACAATTTACTACATACATTGGTACTGTCTACGTGTATATTCCTGTAAGGTAATTAATGTAAGCAATTATTAGTAGGTTTAAAAAGCTGATATTATATGATTTTATATGGCGTTAAAGTAAACTTTGACTGTATCGTAACTCGATTTCCAAACATTAATATAACCAACACTAAATATACACAGCTTCGAACCAAGTCGAAGCGGCGGTAGCCCAATGGCTAAGGCACTGCACTTGCGATCAAAAGGTCGCGGGTTTGAATCCCACCCATTGCACTACTGACGTGAACCCACTCCTAACACAAGCATTCTAGTTTAGCTGGAGGGGTTAACAAGGGTACTAGTAATTTGAATACCAAATTAAAAGAAATCGTCTAAAAGAAAAATTTACAAACCACACAAAGTATCCTTCTGGTATTGGCATGGCGATCACTTTTTAATTTGTATCTTTTTAAAAAAGACAGCTGTCGCACTAGTTTTAATTACTGTTTCGCGAGGAAGTATATACGCGTTTAAACAACGGACACAAACAACGCCCAGACTCAAAACAACTGTTTACGGATCACGCCAATTTCTATCCCGAGTTGGGAAGTTACCCACAACATTCCCCGCAGTGGTAGTCGCAAGGTAATCACTTATTCACGTACACCATCCTTGAAGTCAAAATCTATGTTATCCGAACAGTCTTAAATATATTTATATTTTAAACGATAATAGTCTGTTTATTCTTAATGAAGTGCAAGATAATGTTGCTAGAATCTTTATTTCTGTAATATTAAGATCTATAAACATTTCCTTTTTAACATTTCATTCCTAATTGATATTGAAAATGTGAAATTTAATATGTAAAATTAAATTTAAATTTAATGATATAACTGATGTATTACATTTGCATGCCATTTGAAATGGCTAAATGGGCTTGTACTCTTGTAAATAATCTATAACATCAATTAATGTACCCTGTTTATAGCAAATAAAGACATCTTATTCTTATTCTTTCTGAAACTGAATAATTAAGTCGCTTTAACCATTAAAATATATAATATATAAGAAGGATAGGCAATAAAAATGTATAGACCAATTTAAAATTCTGAATAAGGCTTCTAAATTTGTGAGCTTATAAGCGAGTCTTGCGTGATTTTGTGTAAGTAGGTCTGACAGTATGCTTTTCAATATCTTATTTGTTTTATTTCACATTTGATATGCCAGCATATTTTCTAGCATTAGGATTAGGACTGATTTTCAGAGGGTGCCCAATTCCCTAGTACCAAAAGGATAAAGGATTAGGATACGTATATGATTGCTATATAACAATACAGCAATCATATACGCATCCTATAAATACATATGCATGAATGTCTTTTGTTTATTAGGTAAATAGCTACTACATTATACAGTCATACATAGTTATACATCGTATCACGATTATATCCTTGAATCTTTAGGCAGTAGTGTTTTACATACACACAGTTCGAGCTATGGTTCTAGGTTCCACGTAATAAGTGTACACTTTTAACCTTCGTGCTGCTACTAAGAATTTCTTGACAGAAAACGTTGATAACACTGCTCGACACGTGAATAGAACCCACACACCAGCACAGCAATTGCATTCACTAGCGTTACGGCACCGAGCAAGTCAAGTAGATTAAACATATCCGACATCATTTATATTCTAGCCCAAACCCGAGATCTCTTGTAGTCGCACACATTACGGTTTCGTCACCAAGGCTACAACTATAATTATATGTATCATTCGGCGTTCCTGGAATTGGTAACTGTCTTGCGTTCCTAAAAGATTGTCGATTTCGTCATTTTGCTTTCTCATAGATACTATAATAATAATAGAATCTATATTCAGAAAATAGCTTTAATCTAGTTTGTAAATTTCATCTGTCCCTGAACTAGGTTGACGCCAGTATCTCAGGCAACAGTGCTCTCTCACCCAATCAAGAGCTATACTGATTCAATTAAATAACAAGAACGAGAAGAATAACACACGAAAAATAACCAAGCCATATATTATATTATATGCGAATGTGTTTGTTTTTTTGTTTGTTACGCTTTCACGTCTGAACCACTTGACCGATCATAATAAAAAGTCGCATAGGTACACCTTGTCAGGATTTAAAAAAGAACATAGGCTATCATTCATCCAGAAAAAAAAATACTGTTCCTGAAGTATAGAATTTTATTGATAAAATCTAGATTAAAGCGAGCGTAACCACGGGCGAAATCTAGTTAAGAATAAAATAAATATTCAAATTTCTAGTTACATGTCTACGTGAGTGTCATGAGATTGTTAGATATATGTGAGCTCCTTTCTATATGAATTTAGCCATGCTACTCCCTTGCTGCCGTACTTACTGCGATTTTGGTATCATGACATCTTCTACCAGGTTGCCTCCGCGACAATCCACAGACACCGTGTATTAAAAATTCCTCATATCATGTCCGGCCTAGAAACTGTTCACTTCAAACCTAAAGTCGATCCGTTGCTGCGTGGCATGCAGAATAAACCAACAAAGATTTGTAATAGAAGAAGTATTTATAGTTATTTCAATGGGACAATGTAACAATATCTAAACACAATTAATAGGCATTGTGACTATGGCCCGTAATTCGAGAGACATTATAACCGTTAAGAAAGGATATAATTATTAATTTACTTATCGTTATCAATCTGTCAAGTCTTAGAATACCGAACATAATTAAAAGTCTCTTGTGTCTGGCCGCCGGTGTACCGTTGTGACTCAATAGGTTAAGTAAAATACCTTTCGTTATTTTTAACTTCAATTACGTAAGTGTTAAATAATTTACTTGATCCTTAAAAATGTTGGCATCCCTCAACGACACTAAAATCATGTATGTAAATGATCGTTTCAAATGCTCCGTCGAGTTTACTGCAAACTACAAAGTTCAACCGCAGCAGATTTACTATTAGGTAAGCTGAAACTTCGTGTGTACCTTATGTCATTTCGACTTAAAAGCGGCGGTACTCCTATGGACAAGGCGTTGGACTTGCGATTGAGAGGTCGCGGGTTCGAACTCCATCCATAGCAATGACTACTTGAATACAATAATATGACTACACGAATGTAGTGGTTAAAGTGGTCGTCTCGCTATTACGCCTTGTATTGTGGGCTCGAATCCCACGCGGGACAATAACTTGTGTGATCCGCAAATTTAATAGTTATTCCGAGTTTAGGTTATTGTCCGTTATTTGAATGTTTGTAAAATTCCTCGCAACACAGGAATTATTCCTAGTGCGAGAGTTAAAACAATACTAATAAAGGAATTAGAATACTAGTTACTAGAAGTTTGGATATGTACGCGGTGGACGGTGACTGACTTTTCTTGTTACACAAGAAATAAAAATATATTTGGAGAAACGTGGATGTAATATAGTTCTGCAAATCACTTCAGGCGTAAATATAGTATAGTGATATTTTGATGTGATATAACGTCAAACCAAATGTTAGATTAAATCATATTCGAGCATGCGCTGTAGCACTACTTATATGTAAAAAGGATGTTGCCTTTGAGTACGTACCCGGCCGCATATAACATAACACATGAGTATTTAACGATCATTAATAACAGAATTAATTACAGTATATTATAGCACTACTTACATTCTCGTACTCCAGACCTTTAAATTACGATACCCAAGTGAAATGATGAAAGATTCAAAGCTAAGTGCTTTTTACCATGAGCATTAATTAATTTATTTATTTGGCTCACAAAACAGGTTACTTCTAGTGAAGGAGGATATAAAGATCCTAACTAATAATAAAAACGTTATTTGTTTGTTACGCTTTCACGCCTTAACGACTCGACTGATCTTCAAGTTTCTCATACAGGTTGTCAGGGGTACAATATTCTGTATCGAGGGATAAAACAGTATTGACAAAATCTACATTTACGCGAGCAGAGCCACGGACAAAATCTAGTAGATATATCTTTAATACACTACTGCTAAAAGTAGATATATATTTAATGACTAGCTGTTACCCGCGACTTCGTCAGCGTGGAATTTAACAAAAAAAAAATACCTAGAAGAAGGAGCCTAATTTACTCCTTATAATATCAGCTATCTGATAGTCCAAGTCAGGTTAAAATCGGTCCCGCCGTTGCAAAGATTTGCCAGAACAAACAGACAGGTAATAATTTAAAATTAATTATTTAATATATGTACCGTATATACTTTCATATGCATTTAGTAAAAACTGTGAATTTGCCATTACAAACAGACACTTTATTTTATTTATTTGTATATGTTAATCAGAATATAAAATGAAACCAATATACTTCTTAGACTACTTTATTGTATATACATATCTCTTAACTAAACCTTCGTTTACCGTTTTTAAATAAAATTAAGAGTACAGTAAAAGTATTTATAAAAGAAATAAACTGAACTCAATAACATGTTAGTGTATTTAGATAAATACTCGTTGATAACCGAGATTTGATTCACGTCTTTAATGTAATATTATTTTTCTCAAAATTTAATTATTATCTGTTCATCGATTTTTCACAAATACCTAACATGTAGATAGTGTTACTTTTGCTTTTATAACATTGCATGAACTATTTCTCGTAATTTTAACCCAATGTAAATAAACCTTTCGGTACTAGAGAATTGGGCACCCTCTTAAAATCAGTCCTAGTTTATACAGTTCGCCTTAATTCTAATTAAGAAACGCCGAATATATTTAGCTAGTAGCCAAAAAGGAACGTATTTAAAACATATATTTCTTACAAATTTGATGGCTCGTTTTACTTTATATTTCAGGCTTATTATATGAGTTGCCTCGACTCCGTTTACGGAGAAATGGGATTTTACTAAAAAAAATCATAGTACATTATTTGAAATATTTTTACAACGAAACGTAAAGAAAGAAATTGAAGTACTTTAAAATATATGCAAAACTGCTACGTTGGGCTAGCGTTACTCAAAGTTTATATTTTCTATTTTATAACTAAATTCGGAGTCTGTATACGCATGCCAGTTTTCGTATATATTCACTCTTAAAAACAACGAATAGTGCTAGAGTTACCTTGTTGTTGTATTCTTTTTTGAAGACAAGTCCGACATCTGTATACGATAAAAAAACGCAGTAAAGTATTAGCTAATCCATACTGACTGTTAACGATCGCTGACTGGTGCCGGCTAAGTAAGCGGTAATCCGATACATTCTTTACGATTCGTCCCCGCAGCATGATATGTTCAGTATATGACTACACGGATGGTATAGTAATTTAAGTCGTCGCCTCGCCGCTGCTTTTGCGTCAATTGTTGTGGGTTAACCCATATGGGACTAAAATTTGTTTGTCCACAAATGGTTGTTCCGAGTCTGGCTGTTGTTTGCGTCCATTGTTTAAATGTTTATAAAGTCCCCGAGATACAAGAATTATTTCCAGTCTGCTAATTCTAAAAAAATACTTCCGAACCTTAACAATTTCTTTGGTTTTAATCTAGAACGTAGTATTAGAGTGGATAAATATTAAAGTTTCATTAGTTCTGAAGTAACTTATACAGTAATAGCATTGACCTCGATGGCGTAGTGGTAAGTGTAACCGACTGCCACGCCTGAGGTCGCGGGTTCGACTCCCGCACAAGTCAAACATTTGTGTGCATGAACATGGATGTTTGTCTTGGTCTGGGTGTTTCTATGTATAATATGCATGTATTTACAAAAAAATAAAGTATATATGTATGTTTATCCATTGTCTAGTACCCATAGTACAAGCTCTGCTTAGTTTGGGCTAGATGATGTTGTGTGTATGTGGTAGAATATTATTATTATTATTGACATTATTCACCAACATTAAGACTAAGGAAAAAGGGTTATTCAATTTATGTGAATTTTTATTACAACGAATAGACCGGCAACCTCGTTTGGGTGGAAATCGAAATTAACCTTTGAGGGAAAATATGTGACTTACCATAGAAACTTTATCCTTTTATGTTACTCATGTTTAGGAAAGGCAATGAAATGTTCATGAAATCACATAACGTGTTTAGGTGAGTTACACGTCCCTCCATCTGACTAATAAAAACAAACATAATATCTTATTAAATCATTTTGGAATGTATGTGGTCTGTTGTTGTTGTGTCTGCTTAGAGTACGGCACAATGCGCCGGGCTATGCTAGCATGTGCCGTAGTGTGTGTATAACTTATTGTGGTTTATATTCTTTATTTAAATATTTGTTATTAGATTTTGCCCGCTGCATCACTCTTGTAGATGTAGGTTATGTTACGCTAGAAAAAGTCCTTTTTCTGGATAAAAGGTACCGTATGCCCTTTATAATCTTTCCCCTGGCAACGTGTATGCAAAATTCCATGATGATCGGTCGAGTAGTTACGGGCGTGAAAGAGTAACAAACAAACTCACATTCGCATTTATAATATTAGTTAGGATGAGTTTCCCTGGGACAAGCGTCTTTGTAGAAACTTAAATATTATTAGCTACGCCGTAGATGCGCGTAGCAAGAGCGTAGAACCACACTATAAAAGATATCGTTGTAGACGGCTAAAGTCTACATGATGATTCGTCAGATACAAACAGAACCTATATTTTGTACATTTATATAACCGAGAGAACGTTGGATGCATAGGTCTCGAGTTCGATCTCAGGGCGCGCATCACTGGCTTTTCAAATTTATGTGAGTATTAAATAGTTAATTATCGCTCGCTATTAACGGTGAAAACATCATGAGAAAACCTGCATGTCTGAAAGTTCTCCATAATGTTCTCGAAGATATGTGAAGTCTGCCAACTTGCATTGGGCCAGCGTGGTAGACTATGGCCTAACCCTTCTCACACTGAGAAGAGGCCAGTGCCCATCAGTGGGACAGTTTAATACAGAGTTGATATTATATATCCCTATAACCCGGTAAAGGTAGGCAGAGGAGTATTGCACCCACATTTCACCAGCTAAAATTATAGGTGCCATGTAATAGGTAACGAGACTATTGACGTCACCGAGCACAGTTACAGAATCCGTGCTGCTACTGAGAATTATTCCTTAACTGAAACCGTCAATAACACTTTGCCCGACCCAAAAATTGAACCCAAGACCTCATGCATGGCAGTCACATTTTAGTGAATATGACTGCTGTGCATGAGGCATAGTGTATAGACTGCCTCGGACACACAACGGTTGTCCGTTGCCTCACCGAGGCAGTTTCTATCTAACAGATAGATCTTAAAGGTCTAGGTATAAACGAGAGAGTGTAGAATACAGCGATACGGTACTAGAGACTAATATCATAATATCACTCGTGACTAGTGACGGACGGACCGGCAGCAGTACCTACGACACTATTTGTATGCCTACGTAGCTGTTATTCAAGACACTGGGAGTGGGTGGAATATGACAAGCGGGCTTATATAGTATAAGTAGATAGTTACTCTGTTTTGCTGTGCAATGCTTTAAACTAAAGCTTTACTAGATTTTACCGCGTTAATGTAGCTTTGTCAATAAATTAAATGTCTCGGAAACAGGACTTTTCCTTGATGAAATGTTTCTGTGGCCCTGAAAGCGTGATTACGAAATTTTAATAAAGATCGGTCGAGTAGTTAAGGCATGAAAGCGTAACAAACAAACTCATATTCGTATTTATAATATTCGTTAGGATTTAGTTCCATATGCTGCAATTTAGGCATTCCCTCAAGTCATGATTATTAAAAGTAAATAATGTTTTTTATATTTTGTCAAGATAATATCAGAAATTTTACTTGTGTGTTAATATTATTAAATTAATGTAAATTTTAAATAATAGAAATAATCAGGATTATACCTACATATATAAAACGAACTGCATTGACAATGTAGAGATTCGTTCGTACTAAATAAACCTCACAACTTTATCGAACCACATGTTTCTGCAAAAGCCTTGTTTTAATCCATGAACCGAAACGCTATAAAATGGCCGGCTCGCTCGGACACCAAAAAATAGAAGAATACGTGCGATTCAACGGTGAGTGCGCTAGTAATATTTCCTGGCAGGTTCATTTTTAAAGAATTTGGTTACAGAATATATAATATACAAAATATACTTGTTTAAATTTAATAGTTAGTTTAGAAGTTATTTATACACAGCAATGTAAGAAACACATCTGCAATGTTTCGATAAGGTCTATCCTTGAAAATTGATAATTTTAATTCTTTAACAAATTTGTTTAACTTCAGCTACTTATGATGCTGACTGTATCAATGAGACGTATCATTACGCACTAGTACTGTCAGTCTTTAATATTTTATAATAAAATAAATTCAGCTGCAGTTTCCTCTGCATGAATCGTACAAAAACACATACTGGGATAAATTTCTTTGTTTTAATCACCGACATGACTTATCTTTATTGTATGCGCGTTATTTTTAATCTAATATAAAAAAAACAACTTCGAAGCTAGGAATTCCTAGTGCGGATAAACATACATTTTATTCCTGGTGCGAAAGATGACTTTTTAAAAGAAAAAAAAAAGCAATTCTAACATCACGGGAGACCTAAACAACAGATACAAAGTACACCCAGACTCAAAACAACAGTATTGTTTTATAGATTTGGAATTTGTTCCATGTAAGATTCAAACCCACAACACTCAGCGTATTGGACGTGGCAGGACAATTATTTAAATACAGTGGTTTAAATGGTTGCCCTGCCTTTACCACTAGGGACATATTCTTCTTATGCTTGTTTACATGGATGGAGACTACCCCACCCGTGTAATCAATCAGTAGCCTCGTAGGTATATGTAAAATAGCTGCAGGGTTTTAAGTGATAAGATTTGCATTAAAGCTAAACCGTATAACCAAATATCATCGCCAACTCATATTAACTAAATGTATGTTAAATATGTATGTGTGCGGAGAGTGTTGGTTTGATTCTTCCGGGCTGTTAATATTATATTGTTTGTTTGTTTACAAGTACTTCTCTATTACCACACGTTAGAAAAATAACTGGCTCTTTGTGAGACATACACGGACGAACAAGGACATGGATCTAATGTAAAGAGGTCCCTACATTTTTTGTCTCCATTTGGAGGCGCACCGACTGTTATGCCTTCAGCAGTGTACTAATAGGTATAGCTACATACTGACCGGGGTAGGTGTAGAATTGTTTTAAACATAGGACTTATTATTAGATTTTATGTTCTTTATTATTTTAAAGGGTTAATTAAAGGCTTCTATGCAGACATCATTTTTACTAAAACGTAAGTGGCTGCAATCAGTATATTGCTCGCAATAATTGCCTTATTATAAAATACACGTCAATACTTTGCATATGCATGCATACAAAATGTTTTTGAGCTAGCGTGGTTATCGTTGCATAGCCACATTTTGCTTGATTAATATTCTATCCGGCTATTAATCTAAGTCGTTGTTTATAGGCCTGGAAACCCAGTGAAAGTAATGAAATACTCAAATGGTTATATTAAAATAAGAAATACCACTGCACTAACGTGGTTGTCATTAATGCCCTTATGATAAAAATCTTAAATATTAGAAATGTAAGCTTGTGTAATGTCGTAACAACCTATCTGCACTTTTTTTAAATTGTATGAAGATTGGAGGGAGACTAACACCCGGCTTTTCAAAAACTAATCAACGACGTGTCAAAATCGAACACACGTCAGGTTTTTTGATTGATTGTTGCCAATTCAGCCTGCCAATCTCAGTTAAAAATGTTTCCGTTGAAATTTCGGAAAATGGATATAAGAATCGTATTAATATATTGAATGATAGTGACACACCAGCGGCCAAACACAATAAGTTATTAATATGTCTGGCATTCCAATGATTAACAGGTTAATACTAAGAATGTGTAAAGATATTAAAAGTTTGTTACTCAATCACGCTTAAACCGTTAAACTAATTTGAAAAAACTTGGTCCATAGATAAACTGATTATACCGCTATGCGTTGCCGAAGGATTCACGCAAGACAATAAAGTAGGAAAATGAAATAAAACTCATAAATTAAGTGTTTTAAGTAGGTAACCTGTTTAGTCATCTTATAAATCAGTGATTAATAGATAATGCTAAAAGGGCTATAGTTGGCTAAACTGATTTTCATCAAAAAATCCTCCTTTACATTGTAAGACTTTTTACACAAGTCTCGACATACGAGCAATCAATTTGTTGATGGTATTTTCTGATATATTGCTCAAACTTTCGCATAAAGCATTCCGCATGTTTTTTTGCGAGAATGGGCCACGATTACGAACGTTTCTATCAAGCTCTGACCACAAAAGTTCAATTAGATTGAAATCCTCCAATTCTGATCAAGTCGCCAGTTCCTTTTCTAGAGAAGCAACCCCAGACCATAATTGAATCACCACCTTGCTTGACTGTTGGGACTACACAGTCTGGTAACATCTTTTCTTGGGTGCTACGTCTAACATAAATTCTTCGTTTTGAACCAAATAGTTCAAACTTGGATTCATCAGTCCAGAGAACTTTTTAAAAATCTTCTTCAGTCCAATCTCGATGGACAAGAGCCCACTGCATCCGCTTTTTCTTGTTTTGTAATCTTAACAGAAGTTTTCGAACGGCAACGCGACCATACAACTCCACATATCTCAATCGCCGTTTTACTGTAGTCAATGATAAAGGTTTAACTTGGGTTTTTATTCACTTTAACGTGGATTTCTGGTACTGTTAGGCGTCTATTTCGCTTGCTGGTAACAACGATGAAATTATCTTCACTAGAAGTGGTAGCTCTCGGCCTTCCCGAGCGATCTTGATTACTGCCTGTCTCCCTGTATCGAGTGGCCGGCAGGGTATGTATTATTTTTAACGTACTAGGTTTTCCTCGAGTACTACCAACTAATCTACGTTGTGCCAACAAACTGAATCTACATCCGCGACCCACACCCCAGGAGTGCCTAACGCAGACAATAAATAAGTAAGTACTGGCATGCATAAAATGTAAGCTCATAGCCAGAACGGTTATAAACTTACTTTTAAATTACTTTATACATAGTAACGTATGAAGTTATTTAAAACGTAAGTTTGCGTTGCATGCCTGGGTTTCTTAAGCTGCTAATGTTCTTGGCGGCGACTTTGCACGCTACCTAATAAATATGGTAATGTATGGCGATTTAAAAAGAGTGGGTTGTAAGTTAGTTATGCCACCGTTAGTTTGCATTGAAGAATTTATTTATCAGACACTGGTTGTAATTTCATTTAACTCTTAACGTAAACTTGTGTGATGTCGTGTCAACCTATGTACACAATTTCTTTCTCTTATAAGTAGTTAGGATTGTTAATATTAGTTAAACTATTAAGTATTTAATATAATTGGTATTGGATGACGTATCACGTGGCAGGGGCCAAGTCTATTGAAATCCAGCGGACACATTTCCTGAGCATTTTCTCATTTAAAAATCGAATTATACTTTTACTGACTGGGAACTCACTATCGCACACAAATACATGTGAAAATTGCCAAGCGGGGTCCCGGGGCATTTCAAAATTACATTATTAAGACAAATCTCACTGGTCAGTGAGATTTGTCTTAATAATGTAATTTTGAAATTAAACACTTTATACGGATTTTATCGCGTTGTTTATTTTACTTTAAACACTGTTATTACATAATTTTGAAAACTCTAACACTACTATTATTGAATTTTACTATTATTTAAGCTATATATTTTGTAATTAAAACTATTTATATTTAAGTTTACATTTTGCCCCGATGTTTCGGTTGCTTTACAGCAGCCATGTTCACGGGGAGACTAAGATGGTAGTTTTCCCAACGTTCTGAAGTGTAGCTAGTTATTTTAAAGTACCCGAACATAATTTAATCTTTGGTGTTCCTATTTACGCAGAATGAGCTCAAAGTATCATGAAGTCTAGCTGTGTTTTGCTTCTTCTTGACTATTTGAATGACTGGATCCCAAGCTGGTGGTACATTCCAACCATCCTCTCTATTGAAATTAGGATGTTTTTTAATTTCAATTTCAATTTCAATATTACCAACAGATAGTGTAAAAGCATTCCTAAAACATCTTAATTCCATTAATAATAACATCCAATTTAGTATGGAATTAGAGGCAAATAATTCATTAGCTTTCTTAGATGTACTTGTCATCAGGAATCCTGATCATATTTTGAGCCACACTGTGTATAGAAAAAAGACCCATACAAACAGGTACTTAAACGGTGAATCTCACCACCATCCTAAACAGTTAGCTACCGTGGGAATGTCTTTGTTTCAGAGAGCCCACGGGATCTGTGACAAGAAACACCTGGACGCCGAGCTTCAACATGTCAAGCAAATACTGCAAGACAACAAGCTCCAACAGCCGCGCCGCCGTCACAGATCCCGAGAAAAGCCAGTCACAGTCGAGCGCCAGTCTGCCATACTACCATAAGTAAGGGGTGTCACTGACAAGATTGGCTACATCTTGAAGCGAGCTTCAATCAACACATACTTCAAGCCGCCAACGAAGATAAGTCAATTTTTACCATCCGTCAAGTGCCAATTACCTTTACAAGATGCAGGGGTCTATAAAATAGATTGTGACTGCGGACTCTCATATATTGTGCAAACCAAGAGACGCATAGGCACCCGCTTAAAAGAACATATAGCTGATGTTAAACACCAACGCTCGTTGAAGTCTGCTGTGTGTGAACATGTGCAACAGGGGACCAACCACTACCTACGATTTGACAAACCACATATACTCGCAAAAGAACACCGATTCCTACCAAGGATGCTTCGCGAGGCTATTGAAATTAAAAAACATCCTAATTTCAATAGAGAGGATGGTTGGAATGTACCACCAGCTTGGGATCCAGTCATTTAAATAGTCAAACCCTAGAAGAAGCAAAACACAGCTAGACTTCATGATACTTTGAGCTTATTCTGCGTAAATAGGAACACCAAAGATTAAATTATGTTCGGGTACTTTAAAATAACTAGCTACACTTCAGAACGTTGGGACAACTACCATCTTAGTCTCCCCGTGAACATGGCTGCTGTAAAGCAACCGAAACGTCGGGGCAAAGTGTAAACTTAAATATAAATAGTTTTAATTAGAAAATATATAGCTTAAATAGTAGTAAAATTCAATAATAGTAGTGTTAGAGTTTTCAAAATTATGTAATAACAGTGTTTAAAGAAAAATAAACAACGCGATAAAATCCGTATAAAGTGTTTAATTTCAATGTATAACATTCGCGTAAACATAAGACAATATTATTAATAATGTATTTTTATTTTTAATAAACAAATATGACGTTCTGGTAGTTTAAGGCATTGCACAGAGACCCATATCTATGTATCATCTTTTTGTTTTGTCATCTCTATTTATAAAAGAACGAATATAGTGTGGATTTATAAAAAGGTTTTTGTTTACCAAGCGTGTTTGTATATGCAAATTGTTATTTTACAAATAAAGCTGTTGTCTTACATATATAACTATACAGAAACTTTGGTATATATCAAATATACTAAGTTGATCTTGTTAGAATATTATTACAAGTTTCGAGTAATAATACATCATCTACAATAAATGATATTAGATGTTACCATGTCTGAGTCATGTTTGATAACTTAATTATGTGCTCCTAAGTGCAAGTTGGTAAATGTATCTTAATAAGTCGTAGACATAACTTGAACTTGATACGAACAATAGTTAATTGTAAAGGTACATATTTATATTTTTCGAAGAGATGCAGGAATATTTTTAGGAACGTTTTCGACCTTACCACAATATTTACTTTGGTTTTAAAAGCATAACTCCTGCACCAGGTTAAACTTCTGTATGAGTTATTTATAAACGTTCAAGCAACTGACACAAAGAACACAGAGACTGAGCAGAACTTTCTGTGGATCACATAATTTAATACTATATAATATGTCCTACATCTAACTTGAACTTGATACGAACTATGGTTAATTGTGTAGGTACGTTTGGGTAATTTTCGAAAAAATGGATATTATTTTTAGAACGTCTTCAACATTACCACAACGTATTCTTTGTTTCCCACACCAGCATTAACACTTGTATGATCTGAAGCAACGGACACACAGAATATGACAACACTCACATACATCATACGAAGATTTTGTTTTAACATATCTTAAATAAAAGCTCTGCAGACAACCTAGAGCCCTAGAGACTGCGGTCAATAAAAACAAATTTAAAGCAGACACGCTAACATCTGCTTCAAATATTTCATCTTTAACTTAAAATAAACTCGAGAGTTAACTTTGCAATCTAACTTATCTAACTAAATTGTAAACGTGAAATTATACAGTAACGGACTTCAGTCTGCTACTGAGAATTAAATAATAATTTGCCCTGACATTAAGTAATCGCTGCCGCAGTCTTCTGAACTTGTGAAAAGTCTGCGTAGGATTCCATTAGAGGCAATAGAAATAACGCTTTGTCTTTACCGGGAATTAATTCGGAAACACACACACAATTCGTTCACCATGACAAAGCCTACCGAATAACTTAGATAATATATTATTAAAAATAAGTACTATTACTAACGTACTTTTACGCGAACAAAGCCGCGGGCGGAAGCTTGTAATTTATATAAATCGTCTTGGAGACAGAATAATTGCCAAAATAGTAGGTAATAAAAGCAATCAAATTAAATCTATGATTAATCTAATAAATATGCAACATTGCCATTATATCGCTCTTTATTTATGATACAATACTTTTTAAATATTTACATAAAATTCCAGTTATTACAATATTCTTGAAATATTAATGAACCCATTATAACGACTAACGCTCATCTTTGTAACTGTTTGATCCTTTCTACGTATCATTATACAATTTCTGAGACAGCAAACTCGTTCCAAAATTCCAAACATTGAATTAGGTATCATAATCGTCTTCACCTATAAAATCACCTATTTAAATAAATAAAATGGGTAATATATGCAAACTATTTTATCTATATTTTTTTGGCTTATTTTAAAACAATTTTCTGTCTTAATTTTTATAAGACAACATTTGTTATGTAATTTCGTCGCAACGAACGCAGAAAGCCACTAGCTAATCGACCTAACTTTAAACATAAATCTCAAAATAGAAAACGTGCGGGGCAGTCTTTGGGGACTGCCGATAGAAGTAAAAACTAGCGTGACGATGACGTGAGTTTCACGCTTTTTGTTCTTCCAAAAAGTATACATATAAACAGTATAAATATAGCTCATGGAAAGCGTTCGGTGACGATGACGCGAGTTCCATGATTTTTGTTCACCCAAAAAGTGCTCACCGCGTCTAAAGAAGTTTTCACTTCAAAAATGAGTTTTCTAAATACATTACATACAATATATAAGTTTGTATTCTGTTTAATAATATCAGCCCTATATATACAGTGTCTCACTGCTACGAGAAGCTAAAGGCCATGCGGGACAGCACTAAGCTGGCCCACGCCGGGTTGCCAAACTCTTAGAGAATATTACGAAGAACTCTCTAAAAAGCAAGATTCCTGTCGGCATTTTCTTCTCCGTTAAAGCGAGCGACATATTTTTTGTATTATTTTGTATGAAAATAATACAATTTTATGTAAATGACTGTGGCAATTTAATACGTAATAATATTTCAAATTAACAGACTGTGTTGACTCAATAATTATAATATTCATGGGCACGTTACCGTATTACGTTCATGTTTATTGAGGAGGGATTGTGTGTTTTATGGCGAGGTGCATGTTGTATCTTTAAACTGGTTTGTATAAAGAATAAGCTTATATTCGACACGCGTGTTTTATTATCACTGTCTTCAATGGAACTAAATTTAATATAATTATTTAACTAGCTGTACCTACCTCGCGGGTTCACCCGCGTTTATGATAACTACTTTGGTTTCGTGGGTGATACCGTGATACTATATAGCTTATCTTACTGAAATAATAATCAAAATTGGTTCAATAGTTCCAGAGTATTATAAGTACTACTAATATTGTAAAAAGAAAAGATTTGTTTGTTTCTAATTTATAAACTCTTGAACTATTGAACCAATTTTGATTATTATTTCAGTAAGATAAGCTATATTACAATATCTGTTAAGTCAAATTTCTCACCCTTTGTACGTTTATACTATTTCATTAGCAGTTAAATCAATACATTCACTTCGGCGGATTTTGTAAAATTTATTACACGTCGCCACCATGATACGCTTTACCACAATATCAAAATTATGCATTCTCATGTCGAACCATTTCTTAGTCTGGTTCCATTTTTTTTAAATAGTTTAGACACTCAATGGCGTAGTAGTTAGCGTAACCGACTGCCACGCCTGACGTCACGGGTTCGATTCCCTCACAAGTCAAACATTTGTGTGCATGAACATGGATGTTTGTCTTGGTCTGGGTGTTGCTATGTAAGTATTTACAAAAAAAAATATGTATGTATGTTTATCCATTGTTTAGTACCCATAGTACAAGCTCTGCTTAGATTTGGCTAGAAGATGTTGTGAGTATGTGATAGAATATTATTATTATTAGTTAAAAGACCAGAAAAGATGATCAATATTATTTTCAATTTCAATTAGACAGAAATCTCTTATTGGCGACTTGCAAGCTTTTGTTGAACAACATCGTCAACAATTTAATGACTTTACCGCTATCTTATTACGGTTCTATTCATCCCATTTCAGTGTCTAGTCAACACGGGCCTTTGTCTCTCCTACCAAGTACTGATATAACTAAGCAGATTTCGTCTTATACAATACCACAATGTCCCTTCGGAAGGAATGACTGCGGTTATAACAGTATCAAGTTTATAAGGCACACGCTAATCTACTACGCAGGTATGTACATATGTATACATATGTACATACCTGCGTAGTAGATACAACATTCAAGGCCAAATGCTTGAGATCGAAAGTGACTAGACGCTTGAGCATCTAGTCACTTTCGAGCTCCAGTTCAGTTATGTTGTTTATTTTTTGAAATTTATGTTGTATTTCGAAGGTCACCAACTAAAAATGTTCGTATGATTTTGTTTAAAGCTCTTTGTTCCAACTAAGTATTAGCTGAGTCGCAAAATTTTATGCGTGTTGCTTGAGGTGGGCTGGTGCCCAGTTTAGTTACTTTTATAGATATACGGTTAATGACGATATTAAAAATGATCCTAAGTACCATTGTTAATTTTATCGCGTCTACGTGTACAGGACAATCGCCATATAACTGTAGTCAACTTGTACTCTGAATACAACCATCTACACGCCACTGTCATGAAATACTATTATTTTAATAGAAACGTAGATCAAGTTAAAGCCAATTTCTCAACAAAGCCAATTTATATTACTGAATAGACTCCCGGTGTAATATTGAATTGTTTCAATTTACTTCGCAAGCTTTTGTTCTGTGCCGCATTTTTATATTTTATTTTACGTTTTTACCAGATACAAGCCCCAAAGGCTAATAATATTTTACATACAACTGTCACAAACATATCTTAGTTACATTAAACCTTGTAATTTCAAAACCTCTGAAGTAAATTACCTCTGAATTAACTACAAAGGAATCAGGTACCTATACTAGGTATGGTGTGATATACCTTATGGAAATTATAGATGCCGCTGCCATAAGACCGATGTTGCAACATACAGAGCTTATGTGAGTCAATTTTAGATATGTTGGAAGCGTTTCTTTGTGGTTTATGACCACAAGACGAATTAAAAGATTTTAGAAGATTATCTAACTTGATTTTACACCACCTGATGGTAAGTTAAAGTAGAGTCTAATAGCACCATCGCAACTTCTTGCATTAGTACGGCAACGGGTAATACATATATTAGATCTTTAACTATGAAATGTTCGTTGTTTCCATATAAAATGCAATAGTTATTTTAAAACTTCATTTATATTTTAGAATAAACTATATATATTATAATTAATAATTAATATCAATAACCTTTTATACAATTTGTAGGTAAAAATAAAGCTTAGTCAGCGTGTCAGCGGTTATTTCAATTCGCCATAATTATATGATAATTGAAGTTTTTGTTAATCGAACACAAACTATAGTGGCCTAAATATAGGCAACCATACATGGAAAAAACATAGAATACCACAATGTCAAATTGGCCATTGAAAAATGTATAAAATAATTAGTATGAAATAACCACATCGTTACCGATGTTCTAATACAAAGTGGGCAAAAATATGTTTTATATTTCGACAGTCAATTTAATAAAAATTACAGACAAAATAATTTGCAAAGACATTGAAAATACTCTACTAAGTACTCGAATTTACGAGAATGTCTACTTCGCTGAGTAGTTTACGATACTTTATGATATTTATTATGTAAATAACTAGCCTAGGTTCTCTTTGTAGAACAAATAACTACAAAGTTAACTCTGTGTAGTAATTTGTTCAACAAAGAGAACACAACCTGTCATTCTAAATAAACTTACAAACGAATATTCAAATGATTAACCAAAGAAACTACTATTTCCAAAAACCAAATTCAATTTAAAAAGTAATTTTAAAACTAACAGCAAAAGCAAGATCTCCTTTAATAGATCATTATTACTTTAAAACTTTTTAAACACATAATATAATATCTTTAAAAGCGGACTATCTTTCATGAAATGTTTCTTTTTGCACATAATTAGATCTGTCATATTTCGCCTCTAACCTTTTCTTTTTTCGCTTTTATAACACAATTTCTTTAAAACCAATGCCGACATCATAATGGATGAAAATAATAATATAAAAATGGCTTTTAAAAGATTACAAGTAAATTTAAAAATGTTTTGAGAAGTTTGTCAACGCTCCCGTAATTAAGTGTCTATTATTTTTCTTTCTTTTTAAAGACATCTCTTGCTCTAAGAAAAAATATTGTGCCGCGAAGGACTTTACAAACATTCAGACAACGAATACAAAGAATACCCAGACTCGGAACAAACATTTAACAACAAACGTTAAACCAGTACGCCATCTGTGCAGTCACTGATACGTTGATATAATGAAAAATAATATATTAGTACAGTGGTAGATCATATTATGTAACGTTTAACACACATACATCCATGTTTTTCTATTTCAATAGTTTTATAGCAATGTACTTATTTATTTTGGGCCATAAGAAACTTTAATACACTTACTAAACAATATATATTTATGTTTTATTAAAGCAAAATTTAAGAATTGCTTAAAATTTTTCACGTGGTTACTCAATGGGAAAGCTAACTACTTCAGATCAATCTATTCTCTTTGATGGCACTTTTTACGTGAACAAAACTGTAATCTCCGCAACTCAACGTAATATCACGGCTCTTGACGACTGAAAATTTTATCACGTTCTTTATTTTTCTAAGTAAGTGTAAAATTAAATTTAAATCTTTTTAATTATTTTAATCACTTAAATAGAAGTAAGCAGTTTACTCATAAAAGTGTTTAATAACAGATTAAAAGAAGACACATAAGAGTTACAAAAAAAAAACGTGATGGGATCCGTGTATATTTGTTTAATTTCAATATATGTTAGTTGAATAAAAAAGCTCGTTATCATATTTTACCTTCAATAGATCTTCGGCATCGTAATTAATCATCTAAATGAATATCTATGTAGGTATTAAACTTCGAAACATTTGTTAAGAGTGGCTGCGTTCGTAAAATTAATAATTTTGAATACATATTTAAAGTTGTTGAAAAGATGTAGAGTATTGTATTGCCTTGATTCGTATTAAATTGTCTTAAACAGGTTTTTGCTTTAGATAAAGGTAATGTACTGTAAATAAGTAATCTACAATATTAATTGCTTTCCTTATCAGCAGATTAAGTATTTAAAACAACAAGAAAAGGTAAAGTATTTACAGCTACGGTAAAAATCAACGAACTGTAAATTCATTATTATTCATTGAATCGATTCTATAGAAATCAGCTTTCAAACGCATATACAGAGTTAACCAATCTGTATTTTGGCGGCTTAGCAGACTTCCTAGGAGGAACATTCGCATTTCGAAAGCGCTTCAATAGCAATCATATATTTTTGTTACAGAAGCGCTGTGCTTTCAGTAGAAAGAATATTGATCTTTATCCTTATAGGTCTCTATATGGTGAGAGTTATACAGTAAGTTCGTAAAATACAAAAGAAGCCTGTTTGCCGACTTCGAAAAAAGAGTCTTTTACAATGCATATGTTCAGTTATGTATTTGTTAATATCATTTTAGGTTTATTTCATTGTAAACAGCTAACATGCCTTTAAAACCCTACCAGGTAGCACTCTAAAATATATTTTGTTCAAAGAACAGGGCAGTCAGCTAAGACAATAAATATCTTAGTTTAAAAAATCAACCAGTATTATGTTTTGAAAAATATTGATTTGCCGCCATTTTGATCCCGTGATAATCGTTTTATCGTAAAACACATCACAAATAGCAGTACTTTTCTATTTTAAAGTCTAAATAAAACAAGTCACAATTAATTTTAATGTAGATATATTCATACATAGTCTCACGTCTATCACTCAGAAGGATGTAGAGATGTATTACACATAAACTTCACAAGCGATGGTTTTAGGTCCAAAGTAATATGAAGCAGGCTTATTGCCGTATATCGTGCACAGTTGCAGACCCCATAGTGCAGCTGAGAATTTCTTTGCACAATACCTTAATAATATTTTGGCTGATCATGAAATCGACCCTGCACAGCAGTTATTCACTACCATTACATCACTGAGCCAATCAAGAAACATTGTTTTTAATACTCTTTGTTGATGTCCGTAATTATTCCGAAAAGTGTGCAAAAGATATTTAACTGATACGTATAATAATGTTGAACGATTAATCTGTGGAGATTAAAACTTTGAGAACAGAACTGAGTATCGTTAAACCTGGCGCTTGAAATATTTTATAACAATATACATTCCTTTTATTGTTAATTATATACATATATCACAAATTTGGTAATTTGTTGTTATCGCAACAAAATAATCCAAACAAGTAGTAGAGCTGGCTACTTATATTTTATATTTTATTTCAGCAGCTAGTTACAGCGGAATATAACAGCTACATTAGCTATAGTTTTAAATTCTGTATTGGCCCCATACCTATTGACATCTGAGAAGGAGGACCGAATCCTAATATTTTTATAAAATATGCTTTAGAAGCACTACAATCAGATAACAATACATTTGACACACGTAGTGGAATCGCATTCGTAGTATTTCGGCATTGTGCGTCTGACGTCGTACAATTATTTGTAACTATGGTAATCTATACCTTATTTATATATGTAATAGAGAAACACAGAAAACAAAGTAGCAAGCTTAGGAATTTTGGTCGAATTTTGACCACTAGGCGACCACTAGTGAATATATAATTTATGTACCTACTGTCACGCTTCAAATTATATTCATTGCATATTACTTAACTTTATGACTTGCAGTTTATCGCATCGATACAAGTTGTAGGCGTCACATTAAGTCGTACCGTAAATTCATACCACTTTAAATATATTATACACTTTAAATATATATGCGAGGTATACGGCAATTAGCTCGCCTCTTACTACATGAGACCTTAAACCATAGTTGGCAAAATTGGCGTGTTATACATCTCTGCTTACCCCTTTGTTGATATAGGCGTAAGGCTAAATATGTATGTAATGCTAGATTTTGCCCGCGGTTTTACTCACGTAAATGCAGACTAAATTACCTAATTTAGTATTACTATACTATTACAGTTTTTTTTCAGAATGCAAGGTACTTTATGTTCTTTTCTGTTTCCCTGACAACGTATATACGAAATTTCATAATGATCGACCGAGTAGTTAAGGCAATAAAGTTTAATAAACAAACAAACATACTCACATTCGCATTTATAATATTTATAAGGATTTAGGATTTTCCACTACTTCCATATATTATGGACATCTAAAACACCGAGGGCAAGTGTCACTTGTACGTTGATGCCAAGATATAAACTTTTCTATGGCCTTCTTGAATAATTTATCGTGAACTTTGAAGAAAATGTGTCATACCACAACTGAAGCATCTTTAAGAGAAATTGCTTTTAAACAGTATTGGCATTCAATCATTTTGGTTTTATAGTATGAGGGAAGGCAGCGCTATTAAAATAGTTCTATTCATAATATGGTCATAAGTTTACGCGAATGTTATACATTTAATTTAAAATACCTTTTCTTTAAAAAGAGACTACTTCCCGCACAAGGAATATTCCTGTCTCGCGGGTGACTTTACAAACATTCAAATAACGGACACATATAACATCCAGACTCATGTCGACCTTTCGTGGATCACACAATTTTTTGTCCCGTGTGAGAATCAAACCAACAACACTCTGCGCAGCGGCACTGGCAACGCGACCATTTAAACCTCTACGCCATCCATGAAGTCTAATCAGTACAGATCTGTTTATATTATATAGCTTCTTACAAGCAAGTTGGTAAAGATATTTCAAACCTACTTCTTTAATCCACAATTCTTAGACAAGTTCTTTTAGATTTTATGAGTTTGTAAGTCGCTCGGGGGAGTAAAGCGGACAAAGTCACGGAAAATAACTTGTGCGATAAGTCAGTATTAGCTATTATAAAAACTCCGGCTAGAAAATCATCTCATTTTGTTCGCGTAAACGTCTTTTTGCTTCAATTTTCATTCATTTTGGTGTGAAAGGAACTAAAGTGGTAGCATATTGTTAAACGTAAATTAACATGCGAGAAAATATAAATATTGTATGGCGCTTAATGTTATATTAAGGAATATTATATATGTAAGTTGTTGAAAATAAACCTTTAGAAATCGTTAAGTAAGAACGTGACGTCTGCTATGTTCGGCAAATAAGCACAGAGCCCAGCTGATGATAAATTGCTTTTCTGGTTAAAGAGTATATTTCTTATAAAGAAATTTACATTGTATTTAGATGAGACTACACTTTTACACTTAATAGTAATTAAACTTGGTCATTCAAACATTAAATTCTAGCTTAGTCATATAACAATATAAACAAAAGATATAATCTTGTTAAAATTATTTTTGTATCAACAAATCACAACTAGCAACACTACGACAATAAGAAATATTACTATACGCCATATGACGATAAAAAGTGCGATCCGAAGTAAATGACCCAGTAATCAAGTAGTACGCTTTTCTACTTTATTTATGTTTTAAAGTTTTGTTTAAGTAAAATATTTTGAGGTACGTGTTCTTTATTTCACTTTTAAAATATTAAATGAAAGCAGAGTGTGCTTTAATTTTTTTTGTAGGCTTTGTACGCTTGTAAGTTCAGAAGCAACACTATTCAAGAAAGACATTGCTACGCTACTCATGTAGAGAGAAACGCTCATTTGCTCCCGTTAACATCACAGAGATTCCTTTAAAAGTCTTTAACTGCCAAACGTGCTATGCCTTGTGTTATTTGGCTACGATTTTCTATAGTGCTCATTATTAATTAACGCATTCCCAAACTGTTCGAGTTTGAGACGTTTCCTACTTATGATTCTCTTCTATGTCATAAGAGGCGTCTTCGAAAACCTGACATCGGTCGAGAGGTCGTACGAACATGCATTAGAGCATAGTTATAGTATTTGTGAGAAAAAGATGAAGGCATAGACTCTGCTAAAGCTTACTGCGATAGTAGTTGTTCCTTACATTATATTAGTGCATGGCAACACATTAGCGATAAGAAGTTACAGCAACTAGGTGAAATATTACGAGTAAAATAAGATTTCATTTTAATGCAATTAATTAGCAGCGGCGCTGTATTACAGTAAACACATTGTTCAGTAGGTATACTGAACTGAACCGTTCTATGCCAGGCGCCGAATAGCAATACAAATAAGATTGAATGCGAGTGAGACGGCCCCTCGCATGCGTAAAACCATTCGTATGCCATACTAACACTGTCGCATAAAAATTGTCTCGTTGACACTGTAAATAATAATGACGTTACTTTAACTGCGTATGGCTTAATATTAATTTTCGCATCACAATTGTTAGAAGTTTTTTTAATTCAAGAATGTTCTTCAATTCGTCAAGATATTTCACAAAGGAATACCTGCACAAACGACTTGTTGGATAACTTGGAGTTTCTTTTTATTTTCTACTTCACTTTGTGTGCTCTTTGTACTGAAGTATAAGTATAATATTGTTGTAAGTTCTTAACATACAGATAACAAAAAAATCTGGTCACATTTAACGATCCTCAATAAACACAATTATGATGAACAGTTACGTTAGAAAGAAAATAAACGTATGTTTTTTTTAAGTGGTTCGTTCACATGACATCTAACAAAGTCTAAAGTCTCTTGTACATGACGCGTGTAACATTCGCAAGTTGAGGAACTTACGCGGCGTATGTGCATCGCGTAATTAATGACAGGTGCAAGACATCCGCGCAAGTACCCTTAGTACGATTACCTCGCGCATATTGACCGCGGGAATATCTTGCGCATGCTGATCACGCCAGTAACTTGCATCGTGTATAACCACGTTTACATGCTACCGTAATTTCTTACGACGATCTGTATATTATTATTAATATGTGAAAAGGAAACGTTATACTTCTTATTAAGCATATTGCACGCATGGAGGAGTTTGAAATTTGATATACCAAGTTGATGTTTAAATGGAAGTGCTAAAGTCTAACACAAAAAATATCAAATTAATAAACTAGGGTCTAATTTCGACCACTGGGCGAGCACTAGTTTTAATCAATATTTTTGTACATTATTACCTTACGGTTTATTACACACACTTCAGTCATATTAGTTATTCTTTCTTGTGATATGCATAATGTCAGCAATAAAATAAGCCAATCCTAGTAAAGAAACTTAGATATCAGAACTTCATGCAAAATATGTTTATTTAAAGTAATTGCACATCTAATAAACAAATAATTACATTACATTGTTTATTTAAAGTACTTTATAATTACGTAACTGCATGAAATGGAATTCTTTTAGGTACTATCATGTTTTTTAGAAGGAACTCGGCATGTTTAATGATAAACATCTAGAACTCTAGTTGTATGATCTCCCCGTGACCATAGCTGCTGTAAATGACGGGAAAAGTATAAGCTTAAATATAAATAGATTTTATAATTGAAATAGCTTAAATTGTAATAAAGTTTAATAAGAGTAATGTTATAGTTTAAAATTAAGTAATAAATGTGTTTTAAAATAAACAACGCGACAAAATCCGTATAAAATAGTTTAATTTCTACTCTAGTTGTTTTATGTATTTCTCATTTTTCATCTTATTTCTATTTCTACTTCAACGCGATATACACGAAGTCATACCTTTGTAGGTACGAAGTCTTGTATACACATTATGTTGAACTTAAGCCTAGTTCAAACGAGTAATTGAATAGACAAAAGACTCGGCTCCTAAGGTCTTAACTCTACTTCGAAAGAGCTTTATATAGCACAGATAATATAATACTATACTAAAAGGCTTAGATGGATGAACGTTAGTAAACGCGTAAAAAAGCACCGATAGCCTATTGGGAGATCGTTGGACTACCACGTTGAGGTTTCAAGTTCGATTCCAAGGCGCACACCTCTGTCTTTTCGAAGTTATTTGGGTGTTAAATAGTAAACTATCGCTCGCTTTAACGGTGAAGGAAAACAGCTTGAGGAAACTTGCATGTCTAAGAGTTTTCTATAATGTTCTCTACGGTATGTGAAGTCTGCCAACCCACCCACACTGGGCCAGCGTGGTTGACTATAGTGTAAACCTTCTCATAATGAGAAGAGGCCCGTACTCAGCAGTGGGACAGTTTAATACTGGCCTGATATTGTTATATAAACGCGTATATTTAAAATTACCAATACAAATTCAAATTGTACAAGTGCACCGATAGTTCCACATTAAGCGCGTTCTTACGCTCCACTTCAAAAGACAATTGACATTATTTTATTAATTTCAAATTCAATAATGAAAGCGTATTAAACAATCTCCACCTGCGGAATTAAAAAATATGAAGCAAGGGGAGTTTATACAAATAGACAAAATGATACGAAGATACGATTTGAACATAATAGCTCCATGTACAGAAGAGGATTAAAAGAGATACAAAATTTTTACATTAACCACTTTCTGCTTAAAGATACTCTTGCGTTTTAGTGAATTTAGCCTATTTATTAACACAGAGTATTTTTGCCGCGTCACTTCCATAGCACAAGATTGTAATTACACTAACGGTTGATCATTTGGTCATGAGGTCCCAGGTATGAATATCGGGTAGCGCATGTCGTTGTTGAGATTATCTGTGAAAAACTGCACGGATGGCGTAGTGGTTTAGTGGTCACCTAATCGCTGGCGCACTGCGCCGGGTGTTTTTCGATCTTCAGCCAGAACAAAAATTATACGATTATGTGATGAATGATTCTTTGTGTCCGATGTTGGAATGCTTATAAAGTCCTTTCGCCATAGAAATTATTTCTAGTGCTAGAGTAAACTATTAAAAACAATCATAATCAATAGTAGCACAGACAGATAGAAGCGGGACGTGAAAAAGCAGGTGCTTTTTCACGTCCATGGTCTGAGAAGGTTCTCAGGCCGTCAAAGTAGGGACCTCAACATCGCCTCAGCTGCCATGAGAATGGTGTGGGCCATTGCTCTTGGATCACATTATCGCTGACCATCAGTTGGAGTGTGGTCATTTTAAAGTGAAATATAATTATATTAACATAGATTTCTTCAAAGTGCAAAGTAAACACCAGTTCAGTTTTATCTCGTCATTCGAGGAACCTATAGAAACCTACCTATACCGGTTATAAATCACATCTGTGTACCCCTTTGAGGGTATTCAACCGTAAATATATGTAATGCATTACAAGTGCTATGTGCTAAGCTATGTGCGTAACCTTTAGATTACCAACGCTCTGAACTGTTCTGCTCTGAACTGGAAAATCTATTTAGATAACAATCAAAAAATATTATATCTCGATGTTAACATCGAGATATAATATACATACATTAATATAAATTACTAGACTGATACATTAGCTTTTGTCCGTGGATTCACTGAATGAAAGGTATCCTATACCCTATTCTGTACCCCTGACAATGTGTATGCGAAATTT
Source organism: Catocala nupta (assembly GCA_963675205.1). Lineage (NCBI taxonomy): Eukaryota > Metazoa > Arthropoda > Insecta > Lepidoptera > Erebidae > Catocala > Catocala nupta. The sequence goes on along the minus strand of OY776090.1, from coordinate 7,617,384 downwards.
CATGACGACCGGCCGAGTAGTTAAGGCGTGTAAGCGTAAGAAACAAACAAACTTATATCCGCGTTTTATAATTTGCTTTAAGATTTAGCCGCAGCTTCGCTCACGTTAATGTTGGTTAGGTTAAATTAGTAACAGTACTTTTTTCTAGGTGAAAGGTACCTTATGTCCACCCTGACAACGTGTATGCGAAATTTGACGACCTGTTAGTTAAGGCGTGAAAGCGTAACGATAAGACTCACATTCGAATATGTGATATTAGCCATAGCAGCCCGGAGTTAGGAAGTTGGCGGTGTTAGACACGCCCGTGCCTCGGAAAGCACGTAAAGCCGTTGGTCCTGCGCCTGATCTCTCTCTGGTCGTGTCGGAATACCGTCCCATCGGATCATGAGAGTTAGGGAAATGAGAGTGCCCTTGTGTTTGCGTACACACTTGTGCACTATAATATCTCCTCCGTACTTAGCCAGTCTCCGTTAAGACAGGCCGCCGCCGCGCCGTGGCCGAAATTCGGTCTGAAGGTCTGATTATTACTATTATTAGTTAGGAAGGCAAGATATGCGTGTACTATCCTAGGCTAATTAAATAGGTAATAAAAGAAATAAATGTGCAGAAATGGACATGAGTACTTTTCATCTACAAAAAAAAGCACTGCTCCCGAGGGATTAAAAATTGACTTAACCAATATTTACGCAAGTGAAGTTTATGATAATAAGGACAAATTAGGAATCGCCTAGATATTGAATATCCATTAGAATTAATGAATGTAAAAATAGACTAGATTTTAAAAATTCTCGCATCTGCACTCCTTCTCTTAACTATACTTTATAAAGGGGCACAAATGTTTCGCTCGACGTATTAATATTTCAACCAGTGTTCACCTAGTGACCGCAATTCAATCATAATAATACATATATATATATAATTATCATTGAATAGAGGAAAACGTGTACAAATTTACATTTGATTCAATATTTAAAAATAAATACTGTTTCCAAGTTTCAGTTCTCACCAATAGCTACAAACAAAGAAATAGGAATTGTTTCGTCTTCGCTTATTTATTCATATATATATTCAAAGTCCCGTAGACTTGACGTAGTCCTCGGATTCGCTCGTCTTTAAAAATATTTTGTCAAATTTCTGTCCCTCGGCTTTCTTTTTCTGGATGAAAGGTCCATAATCCTTTTCCGTACCCCTGACAACGTGTACGCGAATTTGTTGGTCATGTAGTTAAAGCGTGAAAGCGTAACAAACAAAATAACAAACTCACAGTCGCATTTATTTTGTTACCTAATAAATAAATTATTTTTATATTATTATTCTCTTTATTTAAATATTTTCAATATATTTTTCATTTTTAAATATACATATATCTATAAAAATACATTTAAAAATATAAAATATATGGTACCCCACCGGCATCGGGAACAGGGTCCAAGCTGCCGGTGGTTAGGATTCCAGAGATAGGAACCTCCTCACAATGCGTGCTGTATCTAAAAGCACTGCCTTCTGCATCAAACCCTTGATCCAAGCACCCAACGCGAGCCTCTTTAGATGGTGATCGAGGCTCTTGGCTATTAGACCATTGACAGATATGACTATCGGCACAATGATTGCCGAATCAACATCCCACATGTCGACAACCTCGCGAGCCAAATCAAGATATTTAATTTGCTTATCTTTTTCAGCTTTCGCGAGATTGCCGTCATGCGGAATGGTGACATCGATAATCAATGCGCGGCGCTCTGATCGATCTATCACCACAATGTCAGGTTTGTTGGCCACAACAGTCCTGTCTGTGATGATAGTTCGATCCCAGTACAACGTGACATGACCATTTTCGAGAACTGATTCAGCTACATACCTGTAGTACGGCACTTCAACATCTACAAGTTTGTATTTCAGAGCAAGTTGCTGGTGAATAATCCTGGCTACTTGGTTATGTCTGTGCAAGTACTCGCCGTTAGCAAGACGAGAACAACCGGAAACTATATGCCTGAGGGACTCACCAGGTAGGTGGCACGCCCGACAAATGTCAACCGTGCCATCCCTCAAGATATATCTCCGGTAGTTATTCGTCTTGATAACTTCGTCCGCAATAGCACAGACAAACCCTTCGGTTTCCCCAAAGAGGTCACCGAAACGTAGCCAGTTCACGGAGGCTAACAGGTCTACATCAGCTCCATATAGAGCCTTGTAGAACCTACCGTGAAGCTCCTTGCTCTGCCATACATCCCTGCGATCGTTAGTGCTAAGTACTACAGGCTTGCGCCAGTTCTCTTTAGCCAAACTGAGCGGGGTGAGTCCGATGTCTACAGCAACTACATCCCGATGCATACCCACGTCTGCCTGAAGAAAGTATTCTCTGAGGTTGCATACCTCGCGGTTATGAAGGGCCTTGGCATTCAGAAAGCCTCGGCCTCCACATTTCCGCGGGATATACAGTCTCATCACAGACGAACGTGGGTGATGCATACGGTATGCCGTCAAGAGTGTACGGACCCGCCGGTCCAGGGCATCCAGTTCAGTCTGAGTCCACTTAAGTATGCCAAAGGAGTACATGAGCACCGGCATGACCCAACCGTTACAAGCGCGCACCTTGTTGCCACCTGATAAAAGACTATTTAAAACTTTTTTCAGGCGACCAAAGAAACGCTCCTGCAACGATTGCTTCATGTCAGCCTCATTGATACTTAACGCCTGTGACATACCCAAGTACTTGTAAGTATCGGTTACAAGAAGTGATCGTAGGTTAATGGAATCCGAAAGTTGTGTTCCTTCGGATTCCACTATCCTGCCTTGCTTTACATGGATGACAGCACATTTGTCTACACCAAAATCCATACTGATAGACTTACTAAAAGTTTCAGTTACTTTAAGTAAATCCATCAACTGTAATTTAGTGTGGGCAAACAACTTTAAGTCATCCATATACAACAAGTGGGATATCACTCCACCACCTCTATGTAACCTGTAACCTAGCCCTGAACCCTCTAGTAATGTACTAAGAGGATTCAATGCTAGGCAGAACCAAAGAGGACTCAGGCTGTCGCCCTGAAATATACCCCGCTCAATTTTTATAAATTCGCCATTCCCAGGGATCTGTCGACATCCTGGATAGCTAAGAACCGTTTTCCATTGCCCCATGCATGACTTCAAAAAGGTGCGCAGAGTTGCATTTACTTTATACAACTCTAACACCCTCAAAAGCCACGCATGAGGCACCGAATCATACGCTTTCTTATAATCTATCCAACATGCCGCCATATCCCTTTGTTTACGGCGAACCTGTTGGCTAATGGCCATATCAATGAGGAGGAGCTCCTTAGTACCACGAGCCCCCCTCTTACATCCATTCTGAGAAGCTGACATTATTGAATTTGTATCAATATGTTTAGATACCTTGGCTCTCAAAATAGATGTAAGAAGCTTATAGATCGATGGCAAACATGTTATCGGTCTATAATTGCCGGGCTCGTTGGTACTACCTGTTTTATGGAGTAAGTGGGTTATTCCCGTGGTCATAAAATCTGGTAACGATCCAGATTCTAGGGCAGATTGAAATTGAGCAGCCAAACAAGCATGTGAGCTACGCAGCCATTTCAGCCAGAAATTGTGCAGTCCGTCCGGTCCTGGCGATTTCCAATTTGATAAGGATCGGACCGCACTAATTACATCCTGGCTATCAATGACCACGTTTTCCATTTCTGGAATTAGCTCACCTGCTCGCTTGACCTCCCGCATCCATTCCCCCTCAGTGTGGCCGACGGGTACCGACCAGATGTTCCTCCAAAACGTATTTGTAGCATCAGCATCTGGTAGCCCCACATCGGCCACACATTGATCTGGTCGTTCCCAGGTTCTATAAACCCATCTTTGGTCACTTTGAAACGTGCGGTTGATGACGTACCGCACGTTTCAAAGTGACCAAAGATGGGACGATGGACGCGTACCGGTGCACGCGTTTTTTGTATCTGCGCAGTCGATTTGCCCATGCATAGACTTTCTGCTTCAGGAAGTCAATGCGCTCTGTGGCCCGAGATACGTATTCATGAGGACTGACACCAGTCCCCAGAAAAGCCCGGCCCACATAGCGCATTACCCTGGGCCGTGTGTTCCCTGCCCTGAAGCAGATCAGCTTACCGATGAGTGTCCTTGCCTCAGCAATACGCCGTTCAATCCTGCACTGCCAGGCCGGGGTGATAGATGTTTGTCGTATAGCAGGGACATGTGTGGGTAACTTGATGCCCGCTATACGACTTGCCGCCACAGCAGCACAGTACAGGATCGAATGAGTATCGGCGAGATTCTCGCTATTATCTAAATAACTAGATAATAGCGAGTCCAGGACACTCACCAATGCTATATTTTTTCTATGCATAGGTATCCGAGGCAGACGGGGCCGAATCGTAAATTGCATGTACCGGTATTCCTGAATCGCACTTTCCAAAGCATCCTTTACCTCCTCCTTGTACTGAATACTTACATCATTTGTCATGTCATCCACCTCCATGCTGGCTCTATTGCCCGTCCGCGTCGCACCAGGTGATAATTGCGTAACTGCGGGTTGGATGCGAATGGCATGGCTCGTAGGCAAGTATTCTGAGCGTAGCCTATCGAGCACGGTATCATCCAACTGTCGACTGCGTTGGATAACCCGCACTTGATCCGATAATCGCTGTGCTGAAACGTTGACGCTTGGTTCAAAGGCCTGAAACAGAACAAGCATGCGGCTGCGATACGCAGTAAGGTTAGTTCCTCCCTCTGTAGCCCCAAAATATGCCCGCATGACGTTTTCATTAATGGATTGAGTCCATCGCATGCGGCGCATATCACCACCGGCAGCGGGGGCCCGGTTCGAGGTCGGTGGGCCTCGGGGTCCCAAGCGGGTCGGTGGCCGGCCTCTTCCCCGCCGACGTGCAGGTGACGGTGACGAAGGCGGAGAGAAATATTCGTCGCTTGAGCTCGACGCAACTGCAGCGGCCGGTGATTCTGATCGATGTACCGACGGCTGCGAGGCGGAGCTAAGCGACGAACCCGGAGGTGGTAGCGGTGCGGCTCTAGATCTGGCTCTTGTTAACATCTTGTATTTTATTATACTTAAATTCAGTCTCTGTGAAAATTTTCATTTTTGACGTTGTCATTTTATTTGTAATATTTAATACTGATGAATATTTGATTTTATGCCTGTAATTTTTTATGTTTATTGTGCAAAGCGTCTTATTGTTTTTATATGATTTGAAAATAAATTGTTTATATCAAAAATAAACTTTAAACTGAAAATAAAATGTTTTTTCTCTAAAAATACATAGACGTTTCTTAGTGTTGCCAGATTATTATTATATTATTATTATTATTATATTATTATTATTCTCTTTATTTCTATTTTTTCTAATTATTACATTTTTAAATATAAATATAAAAACTATACATATTTAAAATATAAAAACTGAAATGACCCACCGATATCGGGAACAAGGTCCAAGCTGCCCGTGGTTAGGGCCCCAAAGAGAGGAATCTCCTCACAATACGCGCCGTGTCGAGTAGTACTGCCTTTTGGATCAAGGACTTGATCCAGCCATCTAACGCGAGCCTCTGCATGTGGTGGTCGAGGCTCTTAGGTATTAAACCATTGACTGTAATGACTATCGGCACAATGATCGCCGAGTCCACACGCCACATGTCTCTAAAAAATGTGTCTCTAAAATCTCGTGAGCTAGGTTCAAGTATTTCAACTCTTTTTCTTTTTCAGCTTTCACAAGATTCCCGTCATGTGGAATAGATACATCGACGATCATTGCTCGGCGTTCTAATCGGTCTATCAGCACAATATCTGGCTTGTTATTATTATTATTATTATTATGTTAGTTAGGATTTGCCTTTCTCACCAAAAGATTTAAGAAATAAATGCTCAATGCTTATAAATATTAGTTCTCATTTGTCGTAAACCTATAATTGTAAAAACCACAGCTAATGGCACATCACGAATTCTATTGAACATTTTACTAAAACGCTTTTTATTTTCTTTTCTACATCAAAATTGCGTTTAACAGATCAATCGTTCCCAGCCAAGTAAATAAATTAAAGTCTTTAGTCTCTAAGTATTATAGTAAAAATGGTGAGCGATAATGTAGCAAGGGATAATATATATTTATATCCTCAACTTGTGTATTACCATCCGAGACCTAACTAGTTTAGCCTATCTATTATAGCTGTATGTATAGCAAGCTTAAACCGCAATCCTTTTAGTCTGGAGGGCGATTAAGAACGCTACACTAAATTCAATCTAGAGTTCACAATAGACAATCCAACTCTCATCAAGCACTTTCTTAACCAGTGTTTAAATATTCACCGGCGTCTTTGCCAGACTGTAATTAGTGCTTGAATTTATTAAGCTCAGTATTCCAACAGATTGCTTCGTTAGTGCAAGTAATTTTATGAGCATTTATCCAGAGAGAGAGAATGCAAGAATATCTAACTTAGAAAAATGAATACCGTAAAACGGAAAGCGAGGCTATGACCGCATCAAAAGTGTGGGTGTCGAATGATCAGCTGGACAGTTACACACACGCACGCACACAGACACGCACGCACGCAAACACGCTTACTATTAGCTGAAGAACTTTTTGCTTATCGCGCCAATATATGATATGTATTAAAATGCGTGAAATTATTTATAGTGTAAGCTTCATGTTAACTTTTAGGAGCCAGATCTAATTGTAAATCTTTTAATGTAAATAAATTACACTTATTCTTATACGACTAGTTTTGTATAAAGTGGACCTGAGCACTCGGCCTGCCTGGTGGTAAGCGGTTACCGTTGCCTATGTTCACTTGTTTTACTTTACTGCCGTTGCCGACACTAAAAAAGGAATTAAAGATGTAATGAAATGTAGACCGTTATTTTATAAGATAGAGCCCACCAGACGCGCAGGCTGATTCCAATGGTGACACAGTAACTAATAGACAAAACAGCGGTCCTTCCACTCTTTCATTTTTGTTATTGGATATTTTGACACCAAATTCTCAGAAATAGTCAGGATTCTGATCAGCTATGGTGTGTTCGATAGACGACGATATTTTAGTTCTTACCACTTATTACACGTGAGCCGCAAAGTACATAAGGAACACAGTACTAAATCATGGTTGTGTTGGTAGCGCGCCTACCTGGTGGTTTGGTACTGTGTTCTATTGGAAAAACTTAAAATGACTCCGTATTTTGAGGTTATTCACTTCTGCCCATCCCTTACATACACGCGCGTAATATTGTATTATAACTGTGCCACACTGTAATTAGTTTGAAGAATTTATCAAGCTAAGTATTCTAAGTTCGGTCCCAAATCCGATGTGATTAAATTGCGGTACTTGTATACTCAAATGATTAATATACCCGCGTCAACCGAAACCGTCCATCATGGCGGATAATATTTACATAAAAAACGTAATATGACAATAACAAAGAATAACAACTATACTGCGTAACTTTACCTACTTATGAGATTAAAGATAAAATTTGTGTAAGAGTGTTGTACTTGTCTATATATAGCAACTTAATTTTTAATATTATGTTGTTCTTTTTCATGGTCCATTTAGCATAATATTTAAGTTTTTCTATCATATTATCATATCATGAGGTGATACGGTTTTAGACTGCCCAAGGTTTGGTGGCCGAAACATGCCCAAATATGTTTATAGAATAATTAAATTCAATGATAAAGGTAAGTAATAAAATGTATTCATATGGTCGGTTAAAGCGGTTTGTATGAGAAAAAGTACTATGAATACAAAACTTCCAAAAGTGCTTTTTTTAAGCATTTTTAATAAAGTTGCTTTTTCATGTAACCTCTGGCGTTATATTCTAAATTACCTTGAGACTTTTTTACTAAAAATATGGTCTTATATCTTCGAAAGTAATTTTGATTTATTAAACTACTTCTTAAACCTAGTAATATCTATTTTAAATTAGTTTCCAAATATTTTAAAAGTCAATGAAAATGTATCTAGTATAAATTAAACATTACGTGTAATTCAAGTTTTATTGTTTTTCAAAGCTATTAAATCCTAAAATCGGCAAATTATTGTTTAAATATTTACCGCTTATCATATTCTGTTTAATAATAATTAAGTAATTCTACTATAATATAATTAATTGTGACTCAGCGCTTTATTATTTGAAGATACCGTATTTAGACACTAAAAAAGGGGAATATTATGATATATTTGTACTGCAATACCGGCTGTTTCATTTGTTCAATAACAAGCGAGAGTGTAAGAGACACTGACAACTGAAAACGAGATATTATTGTGTATTAAAAGCTGCGATATCTTAGCGGTGTGACAGTTGGGCTATCTTGTTACTATCACGGGTTTGATCACATTCATACATTTGAAAAATGAGAGGTGTTTTCGGAATTTTGAGTTAGGAGCATATTAAATAGGTAATGTTATTCATTTCAACGATGACATAAAACATTGTGGAGAAATCTACGTGTTTGGGAGTTCTTCATAATATTTTAGAATGTGTGTGAAAACCATCCCACTCTTGATTAGCGAAAGTAGGTTTTCACTTCTCAATCTTATGTCTTCTAAAACTGCTGTGTATATACAGGGTGAGCCCTGCCAATTTTCTCTTACAATTTCATATAATATAATGAACTCATTATATTATATGAAATTGTAAGAGAAAATTGTCAGAAGTAGTAAAAACTCTTTTGGTAGACAAAGACAAGACTCAATCCTTTAAAATGAAAGTTAGCTTGTAAAGATACCGCAGACTTCTCTCAACGGACCTTAATAAATGTGTAATAAATACATCATTATGTATAATAAATGTATGTTATCTATTTCCATTGTTCCAGTACTGGGTGGATCAAATTCAAGGTCCGTCAGAAATATGCCGTCATACAGAAGTGTCAGGGGGATGGGACCCAGTGTAGCTGACTCCACTAGAAGAACGCATTCTCAAGATATTGACTGATGAAGACGGGAATCTGCTGTCTACGGGGTCTGTGTTCCAGCAAATGTTACAGTATTAATTAACCATATATTCAGAGAAAGGCTCAGTCGTAGAATACACCTAACATTTTTGTAAATACAAGCGAGTTGCGAACGAAAAGTTACAATACTGATAACTTAAAATTAAGGATCCTTGTTTTTATCTCAAAAGCAAAATACACCAAGCCATTTTGGTAAATTTCGTTCGGTGTTGTTACTTGGCAGGGACATCAGTCGTTCCCCGGTGGCATCGGACGTTATGCAGAACTAGGTCAAAATGTGTACGTCACTGGAATTTCCTCCACAGGGGCAATTTCTTTTTGCGTGTTTATTTAATCGTTTGTCATTTTATATAATGATCAAGCTGTCTCCTACGCTTAAATCGCAGCAAAATTTCATCGGATTTGTAAGCAGAGATTAAAAATAGAATTATATATATTTTTTATTCAGCTTATTTTCTTTAATAACTTCATATTTTGGATAAGATCCTTAAAATTGGTTAAGTATCAGCAACTGAGTATATACCATTCGTTTGTTTTTTATTTTACTTTTTCTTTTTTTACAAAGGTAAAACCAAAAGGCCCATGTTGTAAAAATTCTCCTTAACGTTTTATTAATTTTTATAGTAAACCTTTAACCTTTTCTGTTTAATATTAAAACTGCGCTCACAAAAGGTTACAAGACAACTATGACAAGTCAAATGGAAACGCTCAAGATATAAAGATTTTAAGTTTTATAGCGGTCCTTACGAGGATTGCATGCATGAAAAACTCTTGTTAATAAAATAATAAAATATATCTTATTCATAAAGCATTTATCGGCTGAGCGATCTTAGAACAAACGACGGCGCTTAAGATTTGTAAATGTGTAAAATATAAATAATAGGTTTTGCCCTCGGCTTCGTCCGCATTACCTAATGCAGATATTATCATAATTTTTTATTGTTCGGCAATAGTAAGGTACCTTCTTACTGTCGTCTTAGAAATGTCGTTTTTGTCGATTGTAGTAAGAAATCTCATGTTTGAATAGTTACAAACCTGCCTTGGCTGATACCGACTCCAAAGAAAACAATAATTTTATTATTCACAAGAATACGAAATTATTTTTTGTAATTTTTAAGTTTTTTTTTTTTAGAATATTCTTTTTGATGTTGGTTTTCTATTATGTTAAATTTTTTGTTTATTGCCTGTCTTTTAGTGAATCTGATGTTCGATAACTGATTTTATTTGTCTGAATATGGGTCGAACTACTAAACGCGCTGCTCATATGAGATAGCGCCGTTTAAATGAGACAAACGAGGAAAGGGAGAAATGCATATCTCAAAATAGGAAATCTAACTCCAGGGCCATTTCAAAATAGACTTGTGAAGAGGGCAAAAATAGGTTTTCGAAAATGCGGGCTTACATGAAAAATGTTTTGGACAGGCAAAATTGGGATAAACAGTTTCTCATAATATTTCCAAATACGGTTGGGATTATATATTTTATTCCGGAGTTCCGGTACCTAATGGCTGCAGCGTCATATTAAAATCTGTATTATAGAAATATTTTTGTTATTAGCTTTTTGTGTATACGTTGTTGAGTTTAACAGTATCACATAACCCTATACTATTAAATGCTATCAAAAAACAATTTGGAATTTTGTAAACAATACTTATTAGATACATATATTTATGTGATTGTAGCAATCACGGCAGATTTGCTGTCATTGATTAAATAATTCCGTTGTATAAAACTGAAAATCTTTATCAAAACATCACCAAATTAAAATAGGGCTTTGAAATTAAACACACTTTATACGGATTTTATCGCGTTGTTATACATGACAATATTATAAAATAGGGCTACCTCGAAATACTACGAGGGGCTTCCAAACCATCCATCACAGTTGTTTATTTTGTTGTTGCCAAAAATGAGACAGAACATCATCAATGTAGCTGAAGTCAACCAAATACGTATTATTAAGGATAACTTAAAAACTAACGGTCTGATCTTGATCAAATTTAGCCCAAATGATCAAATAAAAATAAATAATTAAAATCGGTTAACCTGGGAAAAAGTTATGAGGCATAAAAAAGAACCGTCTAGTCGATTGAGAACCTCCTCCTTTTTTTGAAGTCGTTAAAAATTATACACTATCTTTCTCCATCATATGTAATGTGTAGCTAACTTTTTAGTGTGGATACTTTTTCGTGCAATCTAAGTACAAATAGGGTATGCGTAGAAAGTCAAAGTCGGCCAATATGTGGTTGTTACATATCTTTAAAAATATTTTGCTTCAGAGCTTAGATGTATATACTGCATGGACTGCCACGCAGAGATGGTAGTCCAACGGCTACTACTATTCTATCGCTGTTATACGACGCAACATGTATTCATAGTTTAAATATGTTCTTATAATTCGGTAACGCATCGTTTCGACTTATTTTAATATTTATTTTGCCACAAACTCATACATTTCATTTTAGCTACAGTCGCAAAAGCATTATTTCTGATTTCTCCCTAATAAACACGATACATCGCTCCGTTAGTGTTTTTCACGCTTATATTAACTACTGGTTGTAGGATTCCAGATTTATTTCGGTTCAAGCAGTGTTGCTGGGATTTATCGGTAGCCTGTAATGAAAATCTTAGTCTCATTTTTCCCACAGGCACTGCGATTAACTAGTTACCGCGTTATCGTCCGAACGCTACGACTTTTCCTTTTTCAAACAAGGCTTAAATATAGTATTACTTGATAGTAATACTATATTTAAGCCTTGTTTGAAAAAGGAAAAGTCGTAGCTTTAAACACTTGACATTGGTAAAATCCATGGAAGGCGGCAGTTACCACCAGGTCGGGTAATAAAAACAAAACGTGGTATCGATCAAGTGATCTCTGCGTGACGGTTTGGTGGTCTCATAATAAGGCAGTATTTTTAAGATTACTTTTATTATTTCTATCTGTAAAGAGACAAGTATCAATGCTTCGAAAAACTTTTAGCTGTGTTGCTATCTTAAATTATACTACACTAACTTGATATCATTGTTTTTCTTAAACAACTTTGTCATGAGAATGGCACTTCAATTATTTTTCCTAGATTGTATATAATTATAAAGAATGAGAATATGATATTTTGCTTAAAATAGTCTTGGGTATGTATTTTTACAACAAAAACTTATTATGAATTCTTTGCAAAGTTATGACGTATCTAAAATACCTCTTACATATTCCATATTATTATGATAATACTCATAGAACATTTTCAACTAACCATAATATAAAGAATCGATAGGTAGACTTACAAATTTGATGTATGTGATATGTTGGTAAATAATTTATCTCGGTCTCTTCGATGCGTTAGTACCTACCTATACTGGCTTGCGACACCTAGAGTTATTTATATCATTCTATGAATTCAGTCATATCCTAGATACGTTTAAAGCTTTTGATGGGGTTTGGGGGTTGAAATGAAGATAATTAATGGGTTTGATAGGATTGTGCATGTGCATTTAGTTACATATATATGTTAGAATTGCTAGGATCAATTCCGTTAGCATGCGGACACCATGAGCGAGTATTTTATGCAATGATAAACACTCTGTTTGAAACATTGCAATTATAAAAAAGTATCACTCGTAAATTCATGTCTGTAAAAGCGCGTCGAACTACTGTTGTGTAGAAATGTCACCAGATGGCGTAGTTCACTGCACTTGCGATTTGCTTCATGTCCAAACCAAGATTCCGATGAGAAATATGTAATGTATCTATTATTATTACGGTTGTTTATCACCGCATTATGATGAGTGAGTAAAACTTGATCGAAGAGTGGAGACTTGTCATTGTGAAGGAATGAGGTAAAATTAATGCTCTTCCAATGGAAAGGAAATATTTCTTAACCAGAATTGTTATAAAGCATGCAAATTTAAAATACAGGATTCATAAAGCGTTTGTTAATAAGACATCGTATAAAATAACAGCTATGTCGCCAGTAAAAATGGATATTCTTTTATGACAATCAGTATTAAACCTATTGAAAAGCCTGCCGTTAACTATTAGGTACTTTTCGACGTCCGCTTCAAATGACCTGACTTGCTTAGATATACATATATTACCGACTTTATGCAACCAGCGTAAGATCAATATTACTGCATTTCATACAGTAATTAAATTCGCAGTTTTATATACTTCGCCCACTACTTTCCTTTCATCCCAAGTTATCGTGCAGCCTTTTTCTGTCATTTGATATTTACCCATCCCTACTACCAGATTTTAAATATTTACGAGTATATCTTATTTATTTATGTGAAGATTTCAAAAGTTTTTTGTACATATTTTAGAGTTGGTTAATGTAACTATATGACTTAAATAATAAAAAAATGTGAAACAACTACCCTTTATCTGATAAAATTATAGGCGGCTTACTAAACATACCAACGTGTCATGACATAGTAAATAACTGAGCTTTGTATAGTTACAGAGAGACGGTCACGACTCACGACTTACAGATACAATATGTTACTAAATCCTGCAGTTAGAGGATTTCTCAGTCACACTGCTACGGTGCGACGTTCACTGCACATTGTAAAATACGAGTGTATATTGCACCTAGGTATTAAAAGTATTAAATACCTACGTTTATATACCGGCATATAAAGCAATATATACAAAGTTTACATAAATATGCGTAGTATTACTGCGAGCTTATGATTTCTAATTTATGACTTTGAAAGGTACATAAGGCAGATGTGTATCGCTCCAAGGGCAGTAACCACTGCCAGTCATGTTATAAGTCTCAAACTCGCGTACGCAATAAATTATTTAACAGCAAAAAGTAAGTATTATAAATTATCTCACTCTCTCTTCTCTTTAAGAAATTATGGTTTAGCTATCTATGGTTAACCATAGATAGCTGAATCATATTTATCAGGTAGAACTTAAGTCCTAGCTAATAATATATTGCCATTTACTGCTTACATTTTCAGATTTCGTACTGCCAGAACTACTAAAGTTTGCTGACAGAAAATCCAATTATATTGCCGATTACGGTGATCTAACATACTCGTACATAGTTTCTAAACTTCCAACTTTTTATTATACTAACAAAAATATGCCTAGTGGTGTAAGTTTTATCGTAGCTTATGATCGCTTACAAAAATTTCCAAAGATACTTAGTGTTGCGGGTATTTCGTATTTACCTATAAACTTTGTTTTTAAGTTTGTATATTCAACTAGTTTTCATCTTACCGGATTTATTCTAAACTGACTTTTATAATATTCTGGTGACATATATTACATATTTTATACCTAAAAGACATTCTTTAAAGATAAGTCATATATCGTCTTATATTCTTTTTAGATTAGCGATGAGCGAGTTGATCTATGTCTGTATGAAGCTGGAAAAGACTTTTCGCCGAATGTGAAAAGTGAGGTATAGGCTAACATATATCTCCTTTATTTGATCAAGGTTTTATATAGTTTATATCTTTTTGTTAAGAAAATAGTCGAACAGCAGTAAAACAAGTAGATCTATATATGGTTGCAAATAGAATACTTTATGAATAATGCTTGCGATATTTTACACTATCCTGATATTACAAATTTTAATTTACAATTTACATATATAATAAGGTCTCAAATAAGATATAGTATTATCATTAGACATTATTTTTATTCCTTTTGCAGAATTTAAATGAATCTTGTGTTTCTATAACTATTCTACGAAGTTGTAAGTTATTATTAATAAACTTATAGAAATTGCAAACAACAATTCAACAGAACACTACAAGTTGTCAAGCTTAGACGTTGCTAGTTATCAACAATAATATTAACAAGTAAATAGATTTCTCGGTTAAACATAATATATAATATTATAATGTATTCATAATTGAATTCTGCTATGTTTTTGCTGAAATCAAATTAACATACGCATACGATTCTATAGTGCTTTAGTAAATCAATAGATATTAATTTGTACAAATATAATTTGGTATTCAAATATGCATTAAATGATAATTAATTAATTGCTCTTACAACAAAGATAAAGGGTGAATTTAACTTTTTTAATCTATGTTATTATTATCTCATTGTTAGGTAAAGGTCCCCTCACGTTCTGCCATTAATGTCATTTCCTGTTTTGCCAGTTCGTTATATATCCATCCAACACATACAAACCTACTTCGCGGATCACACAGTTTTTTTTGTTATTTGTTTCGTGTAGTTACTATTTATTAATCGTCTTCCTCATCTTAATTAACTTACTCAAAATTTATTGCGTAGCGTTAATCAGATCTGCTGGGATTGGAGGTAACAGTAACCATAGAATTAGGCTAGCTAGAAATATCGAGGTCGTCTCGGCTCTACCATATGGCAAGCGGAACAGACGGCCGAGGTCACAAAATACTTAATAGTTTTTACGACAAGGAACACAATACACACTCAATATATTACATAAAACAGTGTAGTTACATTTCGATATCACTTCATAATACTAGCCTAGGATCGGTTAGTCACGTAGTAGGCACCCATAATAGCGATAGATATTTCCTTAGAAACTGTGTAGCGAGAGATTTTAAAACAGGTACTTTTTATACTCAGACTAAGAACAAGAAGTTGTGGATCACAAAAAATTTATTAACTGACTTGAGGTCTTGAAGTCATTCGACTTATAATATACGACACGACAAGACAGCGCGGCGGCGGCGGCGGCGGTGTAGCGACTATCCGTGCAGTCAAATGCTTTCAAAAGCATAAGTACTATAGTATCATTTTTTACTTATGTACATGTTCTATAGCGCTACATTGAGTTTTATATGACCCAAAGCTCTATTCTAGTTACGGTAAAAAATAGTACTCGCCCTTTTCAAAGAACTAAGTTTCCACAAACTTTCACTTCCCATTGTGCGAGATAACAACAAACAAGCATTTATTCTCATAGACTGTTCTGTTGATATTATTTTATATATATTTCAACATTATTAATACTGGAGTGGATATGGCCTGTTCTTATTATTCACGCTTCTCTTATTTTGTTTGGTCTCGGTGAGCGACCAATACTCCATTACACCGCGAAGGCATACGTAGTATAAGTTTTAACGGAATAACTACATCTACAAGTCGCCTAATTTTGAATATCTATTTACGATCCGACGCGGTACGTACTTGTTTTTATTTATTTTGTTTTCATGTAATTTAATATTAAGATAAGATGGAGATTTATTTACTCAAAGAAATAATTTCATATGAATATTACATTGGTCCCAAACTAAGCCGTGCCTTATGGCGCCTTATCCTGGCGTCTCTTAGTTAATGTATTGTAGGTACACTGTTCCTTGTAAAATATAACAATAAATTATTTTGAAATTACACAACTTTATACGGACTTGCTTGCGTTGTTTTTTATCTACTTTTACATAATTTTGAAACTTTAAACTACTATTGTTAAACACTTTTACTAGTTGCTGTTTACCTTTATCTCAGCTATCTATTAAAATTATAAAAGGTATTTCGATTTAATTTTACATTTTTCCCCGACGTTTTGGTTGCTTTTCAGCAGCCATGGTCACGGGTGATCCAGAAAGAAGTACTGTTACTAAACTAACCCAACCCTACATTTATGCGATCGAAGCAGCAGGCAAAATGTAGTAAGAAATAAGTAAATTTTTCTGTCTTAACCAGTCAATTCTGGGAATTCCAACCTATTGTGTCTGGCTGCCGGTGTGCCGCTGACACTCAATAGGTTAAGGGAACTGTGTAAGTACACACGGCTTCACCTCAAAAAAAAGACACCCTATATACGCATAACTACGCTACATACAAAATAGAGAATTATCGGAAAGGGACAGTGCATAGTGGTGTCGATGTAATGGCCTTACCATTAGAGCGTCGCGTCCCGTTCAGTGTGAATGAGACAAAATAACAAAAATATAACGCACCCTCTCGCACGATTCGCAGCGTGCAACTTCTAACAGTTCAAAGTCCAAACAGTCTAGATTGAGGTGTCGCTGTGTGTACGTATTAATTCCATGTTCATTGTATAGAATAGCTTTCAGTAATGGTTAAATAAGCATCAAGTATATTTTGTGTCGTTTACAGTCGTATGTGATAAGAGTCGCGTCAGAATCGTTACAGCACACCACGTCCTTTGTGGCCTGGGTCCCAAGTCGTGGCTTCAAATGTTCTGCCAGTCTATCATAGACACCGTGTATACATATGAATTTTGTATCAATATAGGTTCAGGTCACGTTTACCCGTTTACACGTTTACACGTTTAAAAAGTTTACGCTTAGCCTAGAAGGCGTTTAATATGTTTAATATGTGTAGCTAATTGGTAAATAGCTAATCGCCTATCTCAAAAATGTGAAGTTGGTTAAGATAGCAAGCAGGAACGTATTATAACTCGATTAATACTTCGTTAAAATTTTGTTTGTCGTAAATGTTTTCATGAACGTCGTCACTACTTGATTTATAGCCCGTTATTAAATATAGCTTTTCTCTTTTGTGGTAGTTAAAGTCCTTTCTTTGTGGTTTAAGTAGATGTTTTATATGAACTTATAGTTTACACAAGAGGTTATTCCTAAGTTACTCGTATTATTATTTATAATATAGAGAAATTATTGTTAAGAATATAAGTGTTTGGCCAATGGTCGAAATTTGACCATACCGACAGTTTTTTTATTTATTACACTCAAACTTGTGAATAGTGACTAAACAAAACAAAAAAATAGAAAATCGGTTGACAAACAGATGAGAAACCAAGAAGAAACTGAGAAAATGCTTCTGAACTGTTTTGTCTATTTCTATTTATTTATTGATACAGGTTTCAAATATAATCGATTTTTAGGACTCATAGTCACATGAATTGTTTAAGAATTTTAACAAAAAAAAAACGTTATTACTGGAATGCATTAATAACGCAGCAGTAGTGAATGTGGCCGTTGTTTATGACGTCTAGTGATCGATTCCCAGGTTGGGCATAGTGTTATTAGGTTTTTTTGTCAAAAAAGGCAAAATACTACGTGTGACTTAAAACTGTAGCTGGCCAAATATAAGTACCCTCGCCTTTAAGAATATGCGTGACGTGTATATATATATGACAATGTTTATATACAACTACATTTTACCCGCGGCTTCGTTCGCATGTAAATTTCTAATCCTTGGGAACAGTACTTTTTTTCTGGATGAAAGTTACCCTATGTCCTTTTCGGTACTCCTGACAACGTGTATGCGACAAATACTCCTGACAATTTCATGGCGAAGAAGTAAAGACGTGAAAGGGTAACATTAAAGTTAAGATTTGGATTTTGTATTGCGATACAACTGAATTAATTTTGCACTCAAACGTGTCATTACCTTACTCAGGCCAAATGAGTTTCCAGGCATGTCAATCAAAAATTGAGGTGTCTCCTCTAGTACCGAGTACATATTAAAATCAATGCGTACATTATAACTTTTAAAACCGTCAAGTCTTAGAATACCCCCCATAATAAAAATCGATTTTCTATGGCCGCTGGTGTGCCGCTGCAACTCAATACGTTAAATTATGGTCTTGTGTCTCTGTCCGAGTGACGTTGTAGTTTAATGTACAGTGATTTTCCGCAATCGTTTCACGAGTGCTTACCCTTGAGGAGCGGCACAACAGATTTAAGCTTAGGGGAGGCAGTGCGCACGCTGCGTGCGTCCGTCATCTGCTCGACCGTGACCTAGTTAGGATCGATGAGCACCGTTTGTAGCCTCTATAATGAGAAACGCGTTTGGAAACGCATACGTTAACGGTTTGATGTTATTTTTAAATATGTACACAATCTCAAGCTTGTTTGCCGGTAAGCAAGTCGGTTACGATGCCAAAGTATCTTAACGTTAAGTTAAGTTATAGTTTTAAAGATTTATATATTTGATATGAAAAGAAACGAAGGAAAGAGAATTTGAACAGTCATATTTTATGCCGCTCGAAAATCTCTTTTTCTACATTTAACGTAGATACTTTGTCCTCAAAATGTCTCTGTAATGTCTAAAAAGCATTTGGTTAGGTTTCATATCCTGTCCATATAAGCCATATAATATTTGTGATTTATAAATCTAATAACCTTTTAAATAAAATTTGTTGCCTTGTTTCACAGTAACTTCTATTAATATTATATATAACTAAAAAAGTGGTTAATGTAAAAAAATATGAAAAGCATAAACAGTTCTACAAAAAAAAACTCGATATGCGACGCGTAATGTAAACTCTTTCTTTATTAAATTTTACTTTTATATTTGGGATGGTACTAAGGCCCGCGGCGTCTCATGAAATAGATACAAAGGTCACTTACCTTTTTACCGAGTTCACCTTTTCGTGAGATATAAACTACAAATGCCAGTCGATACTTAAGTGGAAATAAACGCAACTTAATAGTCTATATTTTTGTAGACAATAGCGTTTTACAACACGAATTTCATTATAAAATTCGACCAGAACTGGACGGTAACTCACACGAGCGGGTAGTACCATAGATGGACAGAGTCCATCACATAAATAGGCCAAGGAAAGTAAACTGTAGACGTTTTACAATTGCTATTGCCTCCATAAACCGCAGAATCATTACTACACTGTTATAGGCAGTGGAACGACGATAGTGAAGCTAGGTCTTAAATTTTATGAACGAAGCTTATTCCAATGTCTTTATCGGGTTAGTATCAATCAGGGTTTAACCAAGTAATGAAAACACAAAATGTGGCACTTTTCTTGTCCCTATTTAAATGTACATATTTCTGGGTCTTTTATACCATTTGTTTTTTATGTTTCTTTGAAGGTTAACTGGATACCATACGCATTTTTTATTTAAGGAAATATGTATATTTCATTAAGACAAGATATTATGACAGTGTAATTAGAATTATTATATTCAGTGGCCGGTCTTAACGGTGAATATCCTAATCCAGGAGATATAATAGTGCACAAATGTGGTAGCAAACTTACATGTTCTTTCGATTCGGTCACTCTCGTAGTCCGATAGCATGGCAATCTAACACGGCCGCAGACTGGCGCAAGAGACGAACGCGGCAACGGCTTTACGTACTTGCCGTGGCACGGGGCGAGCAATACCGTTAACCTCCATACATGGGACTGCTATTAAGAATTTCTTGATAGTAACATCAAATAACTTTATTCAGGTATAATTATAATCTTATTTTTAAATCCTTGAACGCAATTCATGTCAGCATAAATAGTCATCATAAACAAAACATTTTTTTTTTTTTTTTACTTGGGGGAATGCAATGACGCATATCCCTCCGCGGGGGCGGGTGGAGGGATTATGTCGGACTCGCCGGGGTAAAAGAAAGATGGAATAATAATAAAGTACCTCCCGGAATACCGACTAAACCTACCACGGTGTTCCTCGACAAAACCACTATCGACGGGGCCGCGCGAATCGCTTTCGCATGCGGTCGCGACCCCGCCGAGGTTACGGCCCGCCGTATGAAACGGCAGGCCCCTACGCAATAAGACCTACCCAAGATAGGCACTACTCAAAATAAAAGCCCTACTGTCTCCCCCTAAAGGGGGAAACGGACACGACACAGAGGCGCGCGTGGGAACACGCACGCCGCCTCTAGGACCTGGTGCTGAACGGATGGCGGGCAGGCCCACAAAGTCCGCCACCCCCAGATCAAACCTCAGGGTGGCTGGAGGTCATCGCGCGCCCTCCGGCGCCCGGTTCTGCGGTTGGGGAGAGGGTTCAAATGCTCCCTCTCCCGCTCCGCCGCCTCCTTGATGGAAATTACTTCCTCACAAAAGGAGGCGACGGCATTCCACGACCTCTCACTCCGGACCATAGACTGAACTACGGCCGGGAGCGAGAGGGCAACCGATCCGACTGCCGCGATCAACTCACGGCGCTGCGATGCCCAGGCGGGGCAAACCGCCAAAGTGTACAGCGCCGTGTCCTCTACAACGTCGCGGCAGTCGCCGCAGTGGTGACAACCGGGCGTCTCTTGCCGGCGTATACGACACAGGAACTGACCAAAACAACCGTGGCCAGTCAGAACCTGTGTCAGCCGGAAGGTGAGGGCGCCATGCCGCCTCTCCAGCCACTCCTCAAACACGGGACTTACCGCCACGATCGTGGCGTGCCCGATCATAAACAAAACTTAGGCTAACTCAAAAAAATAAATACAAAATCTTTTCACGTCTCTATTTACATAGTTCTCGTCCTTTTATAATAATTTATAACACTTAACACAACGTACATCATAAATATTAATTAATGAGTCAATCTTTTTAGGCGTCTGATACAAAGCTGGAGCTAGAAAGCCCATAAATATTCTCATGTCTTACAAACATCTATTATAAATACATATATTTAAACATCTATTAAACATCTATTAATTAAATTGCCACATTATTTTGTTTTTCAGATTGATATTCCCGACACATTTTATTAAAAGGTGTCGGCACATCCTCTATATTGCCACCGATCTCGCAATTACGTGAATCTCCTTTTTTCATTAGAATCGCAAAGCTCTCAGCGGCATGTGTCCGGAACGAACTATATGTTCAGTTACTAAAGCACTATGTTTAATATCACGACTATCAAATCACGGAATATGAGACTGGTTCTGTATACTATTGTATGCTATTGCCGCTCTACCGCTACGCCATCGACACGACTAATGTTTATAATATCGACGAAGAATTATAACTGCGGGATCTTTACAAATATGGCGTCGAAACCGGCAGTAACAGATAGTTGCTACTAAATATTCTACAAAATCTTATTATAGCCGAGCATTGTTATTATTACATTGAAAGAAGAAATAAAGTAAGAAAGAAATCTTTATTGCTATTATACAGCTTTCAGGTGGGCATAATGTGTAAAAAAATGTGTAAAAAGTAATAAAAATAAATAATATAGTAAGATAAAATACTCAATAAACCTCATGAGACACATGCGACCCAAAGCTGCAGCAATCAGGACTCCAGTTCAGCATTTGCCTGGTCCCAAGAACCAGGCACTGGTCTTCCACTGGAGCCTGTCATTGTGACGTACGGAAGCCAACAAGTATAATGATATATAATTTAGATATATTGATTATTATAATTTAGAATTATGTACATACTATTAGCGTAAGAAGGTATAAAATACATAGACAAATGTTAAATAAGTACACAATTATATCTATACTAATATTATAAATGTGAAAGTTTGTGAGGATGTATGGATGTTTGTTACTCTTTCACTTAAAATCTAATGAACCGATTGCTATGAAACTTGGTATGTAGATAGCTGAAGACCTGGATTCACACATAGGTGTACTTTTTATCCCGATATTCCCACGGCAACGGGTCTTACGCGAGTGAAACCGCAGGCTAAATCAAGTATAAAATAAAATAAAACAACAGTAAGTCAATAAATGTGGTAAGTCATAGTTAAAATAATCATAATATTGTTATATTGAACAACGCAAGGACCCAGGCCGAGTGCAGCTATGTATCGCACAATAATGAGTCATCTAGCCCACGCCAGCACTAGCGAGCGAGAATCGTCAATGCGGTGCACACAACACAACTCGCGCGACGGGGCGCCATAATATAACGTCACCATATTATATTGATGTCGACACTAGCCTGCTATTCGCCTTTATTACACATTGTTAGATGACAATTAATATTTATAAACCGAGTCTTCTATAAAATATCGTTTATGTCTGTCGAATAACTTCGCCAACAATGTCCCGAAACATTGTATCAGTATGTCGTGTTTATAGCCAACTGCTCAGATTATAGAACATTATCTGAGGTCAACTGTAATACTTTTTACAGATTCTATAAAACAGCGCTGGTTGGCGACTAGCGACAATGCAGTCAGTGTAGCAATACTGCAGTGGTTTTATCGGTGGCCATGTGTGAAAAAATGTTGCCCTGACGAGTAAACGTGGAAACAATAGGAAACAAATTGATTTTCAACCGTGTGCTTTCATTTATCAATACTGCGGTCAACATGTTCGAAACAACTTTGTATACGCTTGTTGCACAAAAATTAAGTGTAATTTGCTTTGTTACTCATGTGTGAGTGTTAAGTACCAACATTTTTCAATTCAATTCTCGCTTGTGTTATATATCTGTGTGTGCTATTGGTGTTTTCTTAGGAATTTCTAAGTATCAGGGTAAACTTTCTTTGCCTAACCCTTACCCTGCAGGTGTTGGCATATCAAATTAATATTAAATATTAATATTCATTGGAACTAGAAATGGGTTGGGGTAGCCGTGGCTTTACCAAGAATTCCCTCTTTTAAACCGCTTTAATATTGATAAAAGTAAATTATGAATTATAGCATAATATACTCGTATTACACCGAAGCAAACATACAGAAAAAAATATTGAATCATATAATTAACAAAAATATGTGAATAATTATCAAGCGTTTTGGATTTTGAACTAGCGTAGCATAACTTAGAGTAAATGGATATGGTCTGTTGTAGCGAAAATAAAAGGATTACGTGATGATATTTGTGGTAAAATGAAATCACGTCGGCTCGCATAACCTTGTATCCATTTTTTGTAACATGGTGGTTTTAATTTGATTAATTCTGACCGAGTTCATCTCCCTGGTTTGGCCTGCGAGTAGTGACGCATGGCAAAATTTCGTGTAGAAGAGATGCCTATATTTTTCCAGCTATCATTGTCCCACCCTATGTAAGTAAAACGGGCGACTTTTATTACTTTTTTTTTTATTACTTTGGGGAATGCAATGATGCATATCCCTCCGCGGGGGCGGGTGGAGGGATTATGTCGGATTCGCCGGGGTAAAAGAAAGATGGAATAATAGGAAAGTACCTCCTGGAATACCGACTAAACCTACCACGATGTTCCTCGACAAAACCACTATCGACCGACCCCGCCGAGGTCTGCCGTTTCTCACGGCAGGCCGTAACCTCGGCGGGGTCGCTACACAAGAAACCTACCCAAAGGACTCACTCGAAAAAATTCCCTGCTGTCTCCCCCCTAGAGGGGAGACGGACTCGACACAGAGGCGCGCGTGGGAACACGCACGCCGCCTCTCGGACCTGGTGCTGAACGGATGGTGGGCAGGCCCACAAAGCCCGCCACCCCCAGGTCAATCCTCAGGGTGGCTGGAGGTCATCTCGCGCCCTCCGACGCCCGGCTCTGCGGATGGGGAGAGGGTTTAAACGCTCCCTCTCCCGCTCCGCCGCCTCCTTGATGGAAATCACTTCCTCGCAGATCCCCGTGACCATGGCTGCTGAAAAGCAACCGAAACGTTGGGGAAAGTGTAAACCAAAAATAAATAGATTTAATAGTTTAAATAATTTTATTAGCTTATAAATTAGTAAAATAAAATCAATAATAGTAGTGTAATATTTTTAAAATTTTGTAATACAGTGATAAATAAACAACGCGATAAAATCCGTATATAGTAGTTTAATTTCAATGAATAACATTCGCGTAAACAGAAGACAATATTCGTAGCATAAACATATTAATGACATATCGAAAAGTATGTTTCTTATATGTCAGTGTGCCTCACCCGTCCACACATACCGCAACAAGGACGTGACTACATTTCACGCCGATTTGTGCATTTCATTATCTGGTACACATTATTACACATAATATGAAAAAATGCGACTGTAAGGTTTTTATTTGATAAACTGGTATTCGTATCACAAACATAGTAATGTCATATCGAAAAGTATGTTTCTGATATGTCTGTGTGTGTCACCCATCCCGTTTGTAGTGGTATGTGTATACCACGACAAGAACGTGACCACATGTCACGCCGATTTGTGTGTTGAGTTATCTCTATGTGGCCGAGTCATAAGGGAATAAATAATTTATTTTTCAGACCTCTAAATTTGTCCTTCGTCTGTACTTTTAGCTGAGGATGTAACTTTTTATATCGCCTACATCAAACATCACCTGGAAACCATTTATTTTTTTCTTGTAGTACTTAATACTCAATATGGAGTTTGTAAGGTTTCTTTACTTAGTTTTATTTACTTTTGAGTTTAGGATAATTAGGAAAAGTTTAATCACATTTTTATAATAAACAACCTTTTTACTCACGAATTTAGCTGAGTGACTTTTGATAAGTGATCCTGATGATTTTGAAACTTATATAAGTTTACATGGACAATTGTTTGAAAGATTTAAAATATTGTGAATGGGGATTAAGAATGAATAAGTTACTTGTGAAATGTCTACTTTATGCCGACGACCAAGTTATACTTGCGTCATCAGCGAAAGAGATGCAGGCGATGGTAACTATTATGCATGGTGCTTTTGAGAGTAAAGGAATGAAAATTAATGTAAGCAAGATGAAAGTAATGGTATTTGAAAAGGAGGAGTGCATGACGATGTGCAATATTATGATTGAAGGAGAATAAGTGGAGCAAGTGAAAGAGTTTGTATATTTGGGTACTTTGTTTACAAGGGATGGTACACATGACGGAGATATTAAAAGGAGAACGATTGCTGGCAATAAAGTGATTGGCGCTCTACGCACCTTTATGAACAGGCGAAATGTATCCGAATGGGCACGTTTGGCTGTTTATAGAGGACTATTAGTGCCTACACTTATGCATGGAAGTTAAAGTTGGGTATGGCAAAAGAAGCAGAGAGCAGAATAAATGCTGTAGAAATGAGAGCGCTAAGAAATATATGTGGTGTGACTCTAAAAGATAGAATAAGGAATAGTGTGATTAGAGAGAGATGCGGCATAAAAGTCGATATAGTGACGAGAACAGAAAAGTGTATGTTAAGCTGGTTTGGGCATGTAGAAAGATTGGACGAGAAAAGACTGACTAAGAAAGTTTATAAGGCTAGTGTGAATGGAACAGTCGCAAGGGGAGGACCTAGGTGAACGTTTCTTGATTAGATCGGAGATGTTCTGGATAAAGGCTAGGTTAAGAGTACCTTAAACCGGCGAGCGTGTATGAGGAATGTTATGAAAGTGAATGAAGCCAGAGAAGTGTGTCAGGATCGTAGCAAATGGAAATCCGTAGTCTCTGCCTACCCCTCTGGGAAACAGGCGTGAATCTATGTATGTACCTATGTAGTAAGTAAGTATATATAGTCTAAATCAAAACTCCCTGTATCAAGTCAAGAACCTTGATATGTGTGTACAGTCGAATCTTTGTCAGTTGCCACTGGTTCGTAGAGATAGAAAGATATAAAATATTTGTTTGAGTTTTTGAAGAACGCAAATCTTTTGAGTAACCATCGTGTGCGTAGTTTTAATATCGATGTTTCAGACACACTCGATTCCTATTTTAAAGGTAGGAGAACTCTTACAGCAGGCAGCAGCTTGGAGGTCTGCCTTTGGCATTACTTCAGTAGTATCTAGTGATGCAACACAACTATGTAAAAACAACGCTTAGGTACCTAAACAGGTGGGTGGTACATCTGCTACAGATAGCAATAAAACTATGTATATTAGACTAGAGGCAGTTTTAGATTCGTATACAACAATTAAAAACGTTTTGTTTGACTTTTATATCATCCACAACAGGTGTATTTTATTTGTGATATAGGTACCTAACTATGCCACGGAACACATTCGTACTTGGCGTGATATCTCAACTAAACATTAGGAACTTTCCATTCACTATATCAAACACAATTCGTTTTCTTAGAAAGGTAATTCATCGCCTTATCTCTGATTCCAATATTTTCATGAAGGAGCTTTCATGCTTTTGAAGTAAGATTTCTATTATCCGATAAATACGTAGATAAGGTTTACCACTTATTGGTGTTGTGATAAAGTGTGTTGAATGTTCAAATGGATACACATAATAGCTTTTACCCGCGGCTTTACTTTTACCTTTGGTTCTAAAGATAGATATATCCCATCCCAACTGTGCCTTGTTTGGGATAAAAAGCCTATCGCTCTTCATCCCATAAAATCTCTATAGGCAAAGATTACTTTAACTTACTCAAACATAACATTGCAATGGATGTTTTCAATTTTAAAATTCAGAAATATTGGGATGCCTATGAACTCTAAAACATTTGATATGGCCATATAATTTTCTTTAAAATAAGCATTTACGCACTTAAAATATTTATAAAAAAGAAAACATTAGTACATAAACATTTACACAGGTACTTTACAGAACTCAACGGTCGAAGAATGGCTAAATGGTGCAATATAGAAAGTAGTAAGTGATAGTAAGTAGCTAGAACAAAACCGTTATGAATTTTACGAGCCGACTAGCCGTCCAGTGGCGTTTTATTGCACAGATAATATTGAAATAAACGATAGGTATATTTTTTAATAAAGACTTCACGACATAGTTATTATTATGAGTTTTAATTCTATGTAATTGAGTGGAGTAACTTCGATAATAGTTTATTCTATGGGTAATATAACTACAAACCTCACTCCCACCATTAACTGTTAACGCAATCATTTTATATATTTGGACCAATGAGAAGCAAAACTGAAAATTCTAATGAATATGTTGAAAGGGTTAGCTAGTATTACTCTAACTTCCAGCTTTTCTACACATTGACGTCGCAATATTTTAAAAGAAGATTTAATATACTCAAATAAAATACCAGTGTAGGTACAAGTCATACACCACTCTGCCTCCAGAGACTAATAAAAGCTGTGAGGCCAACAAACAGATGGTATTATGTTTATACAACCTATTAGAGGAGAGAGGTAAAACAACGAAACGTGTTAGAAAACTCTCGTCCCTTTAATTTAGCGGTGTAAGTGTTTATTTAGCTCGCCTATACACAACTGCGAATGTTGTGTCGTTAATTAATTCGTGAAAGTGGTTAATCTTTAGAACTAGCTATATAAAGGAGTTACGATATAACTAAAAAGTGTAAAGCAGGGTTTTTAGAATTAGGCTTTATTTTATAAAACAATGTATGTAATTTTAGTCTTATAAACTGATTTATTGGTGTATGTTATGATTGTATTTGTATGCATGTGTGAGATGTTGCAATTATTGTATTATTTTAATTATATAAATAGAGTGATATTTAATTTCTATAAATAATTACATGATAAAAAGACATGTAAAGAATATATTATATCTATTTTAATGTATATTTAAATCAAAATAAAATGTTACAAACGTAAACGTCACAGCCGGTAGTCAGAGGTGGGGCAGAGTGAAGTTGTTTACGATCGAGTATAAAAGAGGCGAGCGCCGGGCGCAGCGTTCACTTTGGTTCGAGACGCCGATCACAACGTTACTCTGCCCCCTGTCAGTGCTATCTGACTCTGAGTACCTGGAATATTTCAGATAAGTATACTTTGTTAATTAAAACATAAAATATTTGTTAGAATATTGTGATTTAATTTATTAGATTAAAATAAAATGTTTCCTATACAGAATTTGAATGTTTTTCGTTCCTGTTAAAATGTGTATATTTATATTTTGATATTAAAAGGCTAATCTAGCTACAATGTTATTTTTTTTTTATAATTTTTATTAACCTGCTTCTAACATCAGAAGTGGGATTCGGCCTACCAGTTATACTCAATATTTAATAGAATTATTAAATATTTCAGTGTGAACCATGGATGTGAACCTTGTGAAAAATTTATTGGAATCCATCAGCAAGGCGATATCATCAAATCGACGTCAGGATGATGTGGTGTTACCTGTTTTTCATCCTGAGAAGATGAATAATGGCGCAGAATGCTGGTGTCAAAATATTGAAGATCTGGGTGCAGAACTCAATTGGAGCAGTCTACAAATGGTGGCAAAAGCCGGTAAGGCCCTTCGGGGCTCTGCTTCTACTTGGTTTGAGACATGGGAACCGGAACACCGTGATTGGGAGACTTTCCGCCAGGATATAATAGACCTATTCCCAATTAAGAAAAACTTGACTGAGAAACTAACCAAAGCCGTTTTGTATAATTCTGAGTCTGCAGAGACTTATGCCGAATATGCCAGAGAAAAGATTTTATTGCTAAAAAAATCGAGAATAGCATTTACTGAGGAACAGTTAGTTGAGCTTGTTTGCGGGGGTGTTCGCGATGTTAGTGTTCGCATGGCCTCTTTTAATAGTTCAGTATCAACAACTAATGAATTGATTACCCTCTTCTCTAGTTATGTTAAGAACCCGCGAAAACGATTATTTGATAGAAATGGAACCACTGATGATTCAAACACAAGTGCTGCCAAGCGATCTCGTTTTAATCAAGCTTCAGATTCTTTTAGTTCAAAGCATTGTTTTATTTGCGGAGAAAAGGGTCATATTAGATACCAGTGTCCAAAAAATGCCTCCTCTAATAAAACCTCTTTAGATAACGTATCAAAGACTAAATCGAAAGAATTGCCAGTTAATATTAATAAAAACAATAGGTGCGGGTTTTGTAAGAAGGAAGGCCACAGTATCGACAAGTGCTGGTCGAAACAGCGATATGATCGTGAAAAACAAATTAGTAATAAGCCAGTTAACTGCGTGACACAGTCCGGCCTTAGTCTTACAAAAGTACACATTAATAATAATCCTGTAAATGCATTGATTGATACTGGTGCAAATTGTTCATTAATTAAGGAGTCCATTGCATATCGATTGGGTTGTCACGTTTCTCCCTGGTCTGTAAGGTTGGATGGTATCGGCTCAGGTCATTTAAATACTTTTGGCAAAATTACGGTACCAGTACGCTTTGATGACGTCTGTATTGAATTGGAATTGCACGTTGTAACTGATAGTGACTTTTCTTACGATTGTATTATAGGGCAAGATATTGTCAAATATGCCGACATTGCTATTGTTACTGACATGTCAGGGACTAGATTAATACGCAGAAACGTTATTAATTTTACTGCTAACCATGAAGACAATTTACTTTTAAAATGTATTGAAAATTTAGATAATAACTTGCAAAAGAAAATACAGACTATATTTAATAAATATCCTGAGGTATTGCCTTCGGCAAATTATATTGGCAATGTTAATACTGGTAAATTAGAAATAAAACTCAAATCAAATAAAAATATAAATTACCGCCCTTATCGTTTGGCTCCGATAGAGCGTGAAAAAGTTAAGAATATAGTGAATGACCTTCTGCAAGCCGATATCATCCGTGAAAGTGATTCTTCTTATGCCAGTCCCATACTGTTGGTAAAAAAGCGAGACGGTGGTGACCGAATGTGTGTGGACTACAGAGCATTAAACACTATTATTGAAAAAGAACGGTATCCTCTCCCATTGATTCAAGATGAGATTGACCAGTTAGGCAAAACTAAGTACTTCATATCAATAGACATGAAAAATGGTTTTCATCAGATACCGGTTGCCGAAAATAGCATTAAGTACACAGCTTTTGTGACCCCGGACGGTCACTATGAATATGTCAAAATGCCATTCGGTATATGTAATGGACCCTCTGTGTTTCAACGCGCTATATCTAAAGCAGTAAAGGATCTAAAGTTTCTTAGGGTCTACATTGACGACTTGCTTATACCATGTGTATCCCATGAACAAGGCCTAGAATATTTAGATTTATGCTTGGCGGCTCTTGTTAAAGCTGGGTTTACTATTAATCTTAAGAAATGCCAGTTCTTCGTAACTTCTATTGAATATTTAGGTTGGATTATTTCGGCTGAAGGTGTACGACCTAGTGAAACTAAAGTCAAAGCCTTAGTAAATTCACCTATTCCCAAAACTGTCAGACAAGTTCGACAATTTATGGGTATCGCGAGTTACTTCAGAAAATTTATTCCTGAATTTGCCTCCAGAACGGCCTCTATAACCAAACTTACCAAAAATGGGCAGAATTGGGAATGGGGTGGTGAACAGGAGGCGGCGCGTAAATATATCATAGATAGACTAATATCGGAACCCATACTCTCAATTTTTGACCCTGCACTACCTACAGAGTTGCACACCGACGCCAGTTCAATTGGGTACGGTGGAATACTCATTCAGAAACATGGTACAAACAATAGAGTAGTCGCATATTACAGTCGCCGCACTACTGAGCCGGAATCTAGATACACATCATATGAATTGGAAACACTTGCAGTGTATAACTCTTTGAAAAACTTCCGTGTTTACCTTTTAGGAATATCATTTAAAATAATCACTGATTGCAATGCGATTAAGTCAACTATGTACAAAAAGGACCTTTCTCCACGGGTTGCTCGATGGTGGACTTTCATGCAGGACTTTGATTTCGAGGTCGTTTATAAGAAAGGTATTTATGTTGGACATGTGGATTATTTAAGCAGAAATCCTGTTGTATCAGTCGCCTCGAAGTCAAATCTCTCTGAGGGTTCACTAGTAGCTAATTTAATAACAGATCAATCATCCTGGTTAGAGATTGCGCAGCAAAAAGACCCTGAGACATTATCTTTAATAGAACGAGTAGAATCCGGAGATATTAGTAATCAATATGCAATAAAAAATAATTTATTATATTACAAATGCCCTTCAGATAATAAACTCAAGGCATATGTCCCAAAAGGAAGCCGGCTCAGTATCTTACGTTTGTACCATGACGAAAACTGTCACGCTGGGCAAGAAAAAACGTTACAGAAAATACTAGAGAGATTCTGGTTTCCTGGTATTACCAGATTTGTGAAGAAATATATTTCTCATTGTTTAGTGTGTGTTAAGGGGAAGTTTCACAGTGGTCCTCATCAAGGTCTATTGCATCCTATTGATAAAACTCCAATTCCCTTCCATACGGTACATTTAGACTGCACGGGTCCTTTTACCCAATCAAATGAAGGTTATAAATATATTTTAGTAATTATTGATGCTTTCACAAAGTATTGTGTTCTCAAACCTCTTAAAACAATGAGTGGTGAAGAAATATCTAGAATAATTCGCGATTCTATAACCATATTTGGCACTCCTTCTAGGGTAGTTACGGATCGTGCTACAAATTTTTCAAATGTGATTTTGTCCAATTTATTTCAAGAATGGAACATAGAACACCATATGATCTCAACCGGTACCCCTCGCAGTAATGGTCAGGTCGAACGGTATGTTGCCACAATCATAAATATGTTGACAACTATGTGTAATAATGAGGCAGAATGGCCGAACTTATTGTATAAGGTACAACAAACGCTTAATACAACTACTCAGAAAACTACAGGGTTTTCACCATTACGATTATTAATTGGTCGCGACGCAAATATTCCAAGTGTGCAGGCTCGACTAACTGATATAGAAGAACCGGGTCCTTCTAATGTAGAACAAATGGCAGATATTAGGGCCGATAGGATTCTGGCATATAATAAGATGAAATCGGCGGCGGAAAAATACAAGACACGTTTCGATACCACAAGAAGAGATAACATACAATATCTTCTGGGAGATATTGTGTATGTAAATCAAGATCATCGTCGCCACAGTAAGCTGAGTCCCAAGTTCAAAGGGCCTTATAAAATTATAGAAATACTTAATAATGACAGATACAGGTTATGTGGCGAAGGACGATTGCACAATGTTATTATCGCAAAGGAAAAATTGCGTAAATGGCCTGGCGAATGGGTGGACGAGAATCGGACGGCTGAACAAGGTATGATATTTTATACTATGTAGTCTGTATTTTATGAAAGAGAGAGAGAGATGAATGATACAGTGAGCTCACTGATAGGTGTCTGTGTGCGCGTGTGTGTGTGTGTATGTGTGAGTACGCAGATGCATATGTGAACATGGAGGTCACCTTGGTGAAGAGTCTGGGGACCCGACACGACAAGGATGACAAGGCCATGTGAGATGTTGATGAGATTTAAGATTTTTGCTGCAAAGGTGGCTTGGTGTGACGTCTAGACACCACGAGGCAGCACGTGGTGGGACTGATCACGACAGCCCAACCTTAAATGATGTTAATATGATTTATGAGATGGTTGCTGCAAAGGTGGCCTGGTGTGACGTCTAGACACCACGAGGCAGCACGTGGTGGGACCGATCACGACAGTCCAACCTGAGAGTTGATGAGATGCTGAGGTTATTGACCTGGTGAGAGGTTTAGACACTATGACCAGCACATAGTGGAACCAATCACGACAGGTTCAATGATGTGAATAAATTTTGTTTCTTACAGCTTTGAATACCGAGTCATCTGGGGAAGATTAAGATCACTTCGAGAGCGAAGTAATTTTCAGAATGGCCGTGTGAGATGTTGCAATTATTGTATTATTTTAATTATATAAATAGAGTGATATTTAATTTCTATAAATAATTACATGATAAAAAAACATGTAAAGAATATATTATATCTATTTTACAAAATGTGCATTCTGAGCAGTGGAAAAGTCAGAGGGTCTGTATCCTTAATTGAAGACGTGTTCGCAGATTACTTCGACTATTGCCACTACACAATGCCCAATAGCACTACAAAGGAGTTAATTAACAACATTGAAGGGAAATTAAACAACTTTACTCTTAACGATTACTGTTTGCTCTTTATAGGAGAAAATGATATTAAGGACGAAAGTAACTTTGTTAATATAATAAACAAATTAAGACAAACACTGCAAAAGATCGCTTACACCAATGTTGTTATTTGCCTCCCTACATACGTAGCAGGAGCACCGATATATAATTTTAAGGTTGAAATATTTAACAATATGCTTTCTCTAGACTTACATAATACTGGGTATGCATATTTCTTGGACAGCAACCTTCATCTAACACGAAATATGTTCTCCTTCACTACTGGCAAAATTAATTACCATGGTATTAGAAATATTTACAGACGAATTATGAGTAACATACAAGTGGATCTATCCATAATTAACAAGACCAACGTTAACAAAAATAACACTAATAAAACAAGTCACCAAGCAGCTCATATTCTTAAAGTTAGAGAAGAGGAAGCTCAGCTTTTTCGTTAATAAGTACCTACACATAATGCATCAGAACATAGCCGGCCTCATAAACAAAACAGATGAATTAGCTATTTGCTTAGACGAACTAGCTGACAGAAACTCAAGCATAGATGTACTCTGTATCACAGAGCATTTTATGATGGCGGGAAACGAAAAATACTTGAATGTGCCTAACTTCAATCTTGCATCTAGTTTTAGTAGACTTCTAAACAAGAGAGGTGGAACGTGCATACTAGTCAAGAAGGGACTGCTCTGGAAAGACGTACCGGAGATAAGCCAGCTATCTATATCGGGCCTTTTCGAATGTTGCGCCGTAAAACTAATTGATTATGGAATAGTTATTGTCTGTATTTATAGAATTCCTAAGCCTGATAATTTAAATATGTTTTTCTGTAAATTGGAAAAAATTTTGATGAAATTATGTAAAATGAATGTAAATAATATTGTTTTAGCTGGAGATTATAATATTGATACGCTTAAGACAAATAATATCACAATTGAGTTGGAATGCTTGCTACTAAATTTTAACTGTACTCTAGCATTAAAAGTACCTACAAGACTAAAATCTCTAACATGCATCGATAACTTTGCACATAACTTTAAACGAAATTGTAAGACGGAAGTGATAGAATTTGCTTTATCGGACCACACAGCGCAAGTTCTAAAGTGCCCTATTAAAACTAAATGTGTTATCGATTGCTGGCGAGCAAAACGTCGAGATTATAGTATAGAAAATATGGATAAATTCAAAACCTGCTTAGATAGCCTTTCATTTTCAGATATTTATAAAACTAGCGATCCAAACAATGCTTTCGCAGCATTTATGCAAGACTTTAAAATGTTATATAATTTGTGTTTCCCATATCGTCTTGTCACTACAAAAGTTACGAGAAAACAAAAATGGATATCCAGTGGCATCAAATTGTGTAGTAAGAAAAAAAGGCAGATGTTGGAAATCTTCAGAAGAAATCCGACACATGCTAATAAAACATCTTATTTGAACTATACAAAAGTATTACGCAAAATTATAAGATTGACACAAAGAGTGCAAAATAATCACAAAATAAAACATTCAGAGAACAAAAGTAAAACAACTTGGCAAATAATAAATAATTCAAAATTTAATGTGCCTACTAACACAATTGATAGAATTAAATCACAAAATATGATTATCACCAACCCTATGGGAATTGCAAACGCATTCAACAATTATTTTGTTGATAGAATTGTCCCTTCAAATAACAAAGGAAAAAACGTTACCTCGCTGATAAATAAAAGTACCGTCTCAATATTTATGAACCCTAGTTTGCCGTTGGATATTAATAAAATAATAAAAGACTTAAGAAATAGTAATAGCGTTGGATGTGACGAAATAAGTACAAAAGTAGTAAAATATGTCAACGACCAAATTTGCGGACATCTGAGTCATATCCTTAACCTCTGCATTAGTGTTGGAATTTTCCCAGACGCGTTAAAAACGGCAATAATTAAACCCTTATTTAAAAAACAAAATAGAGAGCTTATGGAATGTTATCGTCCAGTAGCCTTGATATCTGTGTTTGCAAAGATATTTGAAAAATTCATCTACAGAGAAATTAATCAGTACTTCGAAAAATTTAACATACTTTGTTCGGAACAGAAAGGGTTTAGGCAAAAAAAGAGCATAAATTTGGCCATATATGATTTTTTGAATAATGTTATGGTAAATGTAGATAAAACTAATCCAATATGTGCAATCTTCTGCGACCTTACGCAGGCTTTTGACTATGTTGACCACGATATATTATTTGACAAGCTTGAAGCTTACGGAGTTAGAGGTAACATTTTAAGTCTATTAAAATCATATTTAAGCAATCGTAAACAAATTACGGTTATATCAAGGATGAATGTTAAAACGAAAAGAGTGGAATTTTTTCAGTCGTTACAACGAAAGCCTAATTTCGGGGTACCACAGGGCAGTGTTATGGGACCACTGCTATTCATTATTTATATAAATGACTTGCCAAAAGTGACAAAACATCCAATGTCGCTTTTTGCTGATGATAGCACAGTCACTGTGGCATGTAAAGACAAAAATGTATTCAAGTCTGACATAAATAATGCCCTTAACTCAATTATTCAATGGCTAGAAACCAATAATCTTAAAATTAATACAAGTAAAACAAAAATAATGTATTTCTCTCAAAGACCTAATATTTCATCTAACATTAATATTTTTCATCAAAATAATATAATCACTGAAACTACAATCGCAACATTTTTAGGGTTAACAATTGATCAAAGGCTTAATTGGAAAACATATATTAATAACCTAACTAAAAAGATCAGTAGCTCTGCGTATGCACTTCATAAGCTGTCTTTTATTCTCAACGTTGAATCACTTTTAACGGCATACCATGGACTGATAGCTTCAGTATTGAGATATGGCATCATATTTTGGGCTAACTCGCCTGACTTTGAACAGGCCTTTAAGGCGCAGAAAAGATGTCTCAGATCTATGTTTAAACTTTATACAACAGACAGCTGTAAACCTTATTTCTCACAGTATAAAATTTTAACACTTCCGTCAATATATATTTTAGAACTCGCAATATTTGTGAGAAACAACCCTCAGCTATTTCCAAGACTAGCAGATACTGTAGTTAGAAATCGCCGAGATAACACTAAGTTAAGGATGCACCCGGCTAAAACATCACTTATGAGAAAAAGTATTCTCTGCATGGGACCTACTATTTATAATAAAATACCAAACAATTTAAAAAGTTTAGACATAACTAGTTTTAAGAAAAAGCTTAGGGATTTATTAGCTTCTAAGTGTTATTATAATTTAAAAGATTTTCTAACTGACTCATTCTAAACATTTTGAAATATAATATTACGTACGTTTTTTTTTTTTTTTAACAATACTTGACATTAATTATTTGTGCTTAATTATATTTATTTTAATTTTGATTATATTTTAATTTTATTTTGATTTTAATTTGAACTTTACTGTCTTTATACAATTTTACAATTTATATTTAATTAATTACCATCATTTGAATAGTATTCTAAATTTAATTATTATTGTATTATTCTATGTAACTACTACACTCATTTGTACACCTATACAGGTAGAACATGCTGGACGTTCAAATTTTATAACATCAATGCTGCAATGTATCACACATGTTTAATGCAAATAAATATTTTCATTTCATTTCATTTCATTTCATTTCATTTCATTTCATTTCATTTCATTTAATGTATATTTAAATCAAAATAAAATGTTACAAACGTAAACGTCACAGCCGGTAGTCAGAGGTGGGGCAGAGTGAAGTTGTTTACGATCGAGTATAAAAGAGGCGAGCGCCGGGCGCAGCGTTCACTTTGGTTCGAGACGCCGATCACAACGTTACTCTGCCCCCTGTCAGTGCTATCTGACTCTGAGTACCTGGAATATTTCAGATAAGTATACTTTGTTAATTAAAACATAAAATATTTGTTAGAATATTGTGATTTAATTTATTAGATTAAAATAAAATGTTTC
The DNA here is from genome assembly GCA_963675205.1 of Catocala nupta. Taxonomy (NCBI): domain Eukaryota; kingdom Metazoa; phylum Arthropoda; class Insecta; order Lepidoptera; family Erebidae; genus Catocala; species Catocala nupta. Next base: position 7,580,068 of record OY776090.1, on the reverse strand, counting down.
CTATACAGAATTTGAATGTTTTTCGTTCCTGTTAAAATGTGTATATTTATATTTTGATATTAAAAGGCTAATCTAGCTACAATGTTATTTTTTTTTTATAATTTTTATTAACCTGCTTCTAACACATGCTTTTGCAAGGCGTAGAAATAATATTGTTTTTGAAAGTCAAGTATTATTCAAATTCAATTATGACTTCAAATATATTGATAGAATTCATAAATAGTTAGGACGTTGACCTAATTGTAAACTGACAGGTCGCAATGTAGGCTACTCGGACACATCATCTTAGCTTATAGAATCATCAGATTATCATGACATTTATTCGCGGTATTTGGTCCAGTCTTAATTGGCATTGCCAACTTAATTTTGGTACCGAATATGACGTAATAAAAACAACGATGGCTTATTAAAATTATTTTTTTATTACAGAAATCAGGCATTAAAAATTGCTGTTTCTACTTGAAACGTCGACGACAAATAAAAACTGAAAAATGTTTAAAGTATAATTTAAATTACACAGGTTGCAATTTACGAGCGCGCGTTAGGTTTGTATGTTTTAATTTAATCTCGATGTCTTGCTACAACTTTCATTTTATTTTGTTAAGAGCGGTGAATTGTAGCATTTATCCGTTGAAACCTGGGCTTTCGCTCAAACTGGGAGGACCGAACTAGGGAAGTTGCTGCTCTCTATAAACGTTTTGAAGCTGAAGACACTAGTTTTGTAAAAGTCGAGTTTTCTTGACCGTATCAAGGCAACTCGATTTTTTAGAGAGCAGTTTTCCACCAATTCGGCATCCCCAGTTTAAGTGAAATACCCGATTTAATTGGGTAATAGGCGAGTCCCCTTCTGAAGGCGCTTATATGCTACGATAAACACTTACAGTTGGGTAATTCGAATGCATGGAGAACGACTTAATGATGATATTTTCATCGACACCTTTCTTTAGAATAAATATTCTAAAGAAAGGTGTTGATGAAAATGTCATTGTTTATCGTGTCATAAGTAAGTAATTTTGGGAGTAATTATTTACTTAGTTACTGTTCAACAACAAGCCAATCTACTTAAACGTAAAAACCAAAATCTTCTCAATTGTACCGCAGCTTCTGGAAATCGATTATAATTAATATTTCGTCGTCAGTGTTATGCTCACCATAAACAATGTAAAGTTAGAAAATAATTAACAAGGAGCTTTTAAAAACCTCTATTACGCGTTATGAGGCCGGGGACACGGTTAGCAAGTTTTAATGAGAAATCACGATATGTTGCGCAAAGTAATATAAAGTACAATTATTAGTTATTGTTGTATGTTCAAATTATGTTTCGTGTTGAATAATGGCAGGGCTGGCTACAGTTACTTTTACGTATTGAGTTAATATATTATGTACTATCTGTGCTCCGTGGTTTCACCTACGTTTATGATTACAGCTTCGCTTCTATTACTCATACCGTATAAAGCCTGGGCAAATAAACAGTTTAACGATGAATGAATTATTAAAATCGGTTCAGAACTCTCAAAGTTTATTCATAATAAACGAAATACAAATCTTTTATTTTTATAAAATTGGTGTAGATGTAGACTATGTAGTAAATATTAAATAAATGTGCCTACGATATATTTTGATGAACTGTTTCATATCAAAATCTCACTTGAACAACAACAACTAGTGTAACTAAACATGTAATAAAAATTAATATATTAAAATAAAAAAATAATAATATTGTCTTACGTTTACGCGCATGTTATTCATTGACAGACAGACAGGCTTAGTCTCCCCGGGAACATGGCTGCTAGAAAGCAACCGTAACGTCGGTGCAAGTGTAAACTTAAATAGAAATAGTTTTAATAATCGAAATAGCTTAACAAGTAGTAAAATTCAATAGATTTAGTGTAACAATTTCAAAATTCTGTAATTAAGTTTTAAATAAACAACGCTATAAAAGCCGTATAAAGTAGTTTAATTTCAATAAAATAATTATTTGGTGTACATATATGCTGTGTTATTAAAAGCCTTTAGGACGTTCAACTCCTATAAATAAAATTAATATTATATTGATAAAAATATATCAGAGCTTTCTCGATTTAAAGCAATTTTCCGAGAATCGGTACAGTACGTAGACATGGTAATGAATCAACATAGCTATATTTATACATAATCAGCGTGGATGTGTGCTAGCTCTTCCCCGCGACTTTATATACCTGGAATTTTGTAGTATGATCTATATTTTTGTTTCTCTGCATGCAAGAAAAAGCTGAGATTCATACATGAAACATATTACCTACAAAGAGAAATATATATTGCCAAATAAGTAATGCACAACCTAAACCCTTATTATTAATATTTAATAATAATAATAATAATAATTGCCTTGAAGTATGACCTTGTAGAATCTGAAGTGCCGTATTACAGGTATGTGACCGATCCAGTTCTCGAAAATGGTCGTGCTACTTTGTACTGGGATCGGTCTATCATCAATTGTGGCGAACAAGCCAGATAATGTGCTGATAGACCGATTGGAACGCCGAGCAATGATCATCGATGTCACCATTCCACATAACGGAAATCTTGTGAAAGCTGAAAAAGAAATAAAGTTGAAATACTTGAACCTAGCTCACGAGATTGTCGACATGTGGCGTGTGGACTCGCCGATCATTGTACCGATAGTCATTACAGTCAATGGTTTAATACCTAAGAGCCTCGACCACCACCTGCAGAGGCTCGCGTTAGATGGCTGGATTAAGTCCTTGATCCAAAAGGCAGTACTACTCGACACGGCGCGTATTGTGAGGAGATTCCTCTCTTTGGGGCCCTAACCACCGGCAGCTTGGACCTTGTTCCCGATGTCGGTGAGTCATTTCAGTTTTTATATTTTTAAATATGTATAGTTTTTATATTTATATTTAAAAATGTAATAATTAGAAAAAATAGAAATAAAGAGAATAATAATAAAAAGTATTTAGGGCAGATAGATATTATAGCGCACAAGCGTGTGCGTAAACGCAAGTGCACTCTGTTCCCTATCTCTCATGATCCGATGGGACAGCATCCGACACGACCGGAGAGAGATCAAGCACAGGATCAACGGCTTTACGTGCTTTCCGAGGCACGGGTTATCTCACACCGCGAATTTCAAAACTGCGAGCTGTTATTGAGATTTCTTATCAGAAAAACACAATAACTTTTTGTTAGCCCGACCCGGGATTCAAACCCGAGACCTCATGCACGCCAGTCGCATTCACTGCCGCTGGCGTATCAAGATGAAAGACGCACTATATTCTTAGTTTGATTTATTTGTAGTTTGAAATGTTATTTAACGTTTATTCTTACTTGGCATCGTGTTATTATTTCAATGGAAGCTGGTGAATAGCTACCACTGAAACAATATTCCTAATAACTTTGAAATAATCTGCATTAAGGAAATGTAGTTATAAACTATAACAGAATATGTCAACGACGTTAATAAATCATCGGTATGATTGCCAGTTAAGTTACGAACTACAGTATGCAGTGTCTTTAGAGAGACGGCGATATAAACCCAGTGCGTAACCGCAGCCCTACGCTACCGCCAAATATATTGATGTGAGACGTTCCAAATTCGTTGAACGTTTATCTTGCGCGTCCGTAGGCTTCAGGCTATTTCCGGCAACATTAAATTCTCTCATAATTTTGTCATTTAGGCTCAAACGCGCTCTTGAAATGATGGTTTCATTTCTACTTAGTAGGATCATATAAATGCTATTCCGTAGAGGGTGGGTCGCTCCCACAACTTAAGCCATCTCCTTTTCAACTGACAAGAACAACTGGACATTGTGTCTACTTTATTAAGTACACTATAAAACACTGTCTTAGCCATTTCGCAGGTTCCCTCGAGAATCTTAAAAGGTATAATTAAATAACGGTCTACGTGTATTTTTATTTAAATTAGTTACATTTCTTGGGATGACTAAGTATCTATTTGGATTTTAGAATTGTAAGTGTTCTGCTTATTAGGTTAACCTTCATAGACGATAATATTGTCTTCTGTTTACGCGAATGTTATTCATTGAAATTAAACTACTATATACGGATTTTATCGCGTTGTTTATTTATCACTGTATTACAAAATTTTGAAAATATTACTCTACTACTACTACTGATTTTATTTGACTAATTTATAAGCTAATAAAATTATTTAAACTATTAAATCTATTTGTTTTTGGTTTACACTTTCCCCGACGTTTCGGGTGCTTTTCCCCGTGACCATGGCTGCTGAAAAGCACCCGAAACGTCGGGGAAAGTGTAAACCAAAAACAAATAGATTTAATAGTTTAAATAATTTTATTAGCTTATATATTAGTCAAATAAAATCAGTAGTAGTAGTAGAGTAATATTTTCAAAATTTTGTAATACAGTGATAAATAAACAACGCGATAAAATCCGTATATAGTAGTTTAATTTCAACTTCATAGACGAATTTCAAAATATGTTTATTTGTTTATGTATATAGTGTATAGGGTTTGATACCTAGGTGACGCTAAGTGTCTGTTACATCAGAAAATCGAAATCATTTTAAAAATTGTATATAATTTTATATTATCGATATCGACTATACGACAATATGTATTTTCTACAATATGTAGTGTAATCCCAGCTCAGAAAATAGAGGATTCGTAGTTCAAACAAAACACCTTATACAAATCACAAATACATTTATTTCCTTTCCTACAATTTTATGCAAACACTTGAAGTCACATTAGACTTGTACTTACTTGCTAGGTTTTATTTTAATCCAACAATATTCTTATACGACGTTTATTACACAACCGCTCACTTCAACACTCCGAACAAGAATGCCGTGCTGTCCGTTCCGTAGCTGTCAGTTGCACGTTTGAATTTAAAATATATGGTGTTGCCAGAAATAAAAATGTAAACCAATAGAACAATCAGATTTATAAAATATTCGGAGTTACCAGTAATCATAAATATAGGCTAACAACTCGGCCATCCTGTTCCAAGCGCGTCCTCGCGCATAACTCTTGTTTTAATACATTCAATCGATATAGTAGGATAAAAAGAAAAGCAATTGTTGTATACAAAAATAAAATATCATCTATGAACAAAACAACTTCATTATTATTCTAAAATTACTATATTTAGGGTTTGACTTAAATATTAATTACATTCCATTTATTTAACATCTACCTCATTTGGTTCCATCTCTTTACTGCTGTCATTATTATCACTGTCACTGCTTTCTAGGTTTCTAGAGAATGATAACCATGGTTGGATTTTATCGATTGCTACTACGGCCTCGTATCGACGACCGTGTTTGCGCGTCATGGGAGTATCCTCAATTATGTATCTTTCGTTTGGAAGCACTTTCATTACGCGATATGGACCTTGAAATTTTGTAACTAATTTTTGAGATCTACCATCATGAGGAACTTGCCTCTCAACGCGAACTAAATCTCCTACTTCATACTTTGTCCCTGGTTTTCTATGCCTATTAAACCTTTCTACGTCTTTCAATTCCTGCGCTTTTATATTCTGACCCGCCTCTTCTCTAACAATATTCAAATCCTCGGAATTAATTACGTTAGTCGTATCAGATATAACAGAACTCAAGATGCCTTTGGCCCTGCTAGTTATGTTAAAACCAAACAGAAGTTCGGAAGGGCTTTTTTGTGTAGTCTTATGTATTGTAGTATTAATTCCCACTTGAATGTCACAAACATAGTCATCCCAAGATCGATCATCTTTATTATGGGTACTGGTTGACATGGCGTCTAAGATTGTCCTATTGAAACGCTCAACTTGCCCATTTGCCCTGGGTGTTGCAACTGCGTTAGTAATATGCTTAATGCCGAACGACGCGGTAAATTCTTTAAATGTTTTGCTAGTAAAATTCGTCCCTTTATCGGTGATAAGACGTGTGGGGACTCCGAAATAACTTATGTGATCTTTCAAGACATGTATACTAGTAAGAGATTTAGTGTTTTTGACGGCGGTTATATTGACGAATTTCGTAAAACTATCAACAAGAACTAATAAATAACAGTTACCCCTCTTGCTCTTAATAAACGGGCCTAGGTGATCCGCGTGTATCGTATGGAAAGGTACACTAAGTTTTTCGATAGGATGTAATCCTCCTTCTCGTCTACCACCGGGAATTTTGTGGTGAGCGCATTCCAGACAAGACCGTACGTATTTCTTCGTAAAACGACGCATTTTCGGAAACCAATAATGTTGTTGTATACGATGTAGAGTTTTATCAAACCCATAGTGCCCTATATCATCATGGTTTCTTTTCAGTATTTGCCATCGTACACCTTTTGGAACCAACCATCTAATGCTATCACCGACTATACGATAAACACGCCCATTTTTAAGCTTATAATTTTTACATATATCCGTTACCGTTTCCGAAGTCTTGTCCTCCAGGATATTTTTAATTCTCTGCACCTCTTCATCCGCGCCCTGCACGGTAGCGATCCAGTCCTGTTCCGAGCTTTCAATACTTAGTATGTCCAATATATGTGATTCGGAAACAGGGGCCGCCACCGGGCCGCGACTTAGCGCGTCAACATGCGCCATTCGAGACCCGGGGCGGTACTCAATCGAGCAGTCAAATTCCTGCATTTGGACCCACCACCGTGCAACTCGCGGAATCAGATCGCGCTTAACAAATGTAGATCGTAAAGCACTACAATCGCTATAAATTGTAAATGGTATTCCAAGCAAATACACTCTAAACCTACTTAAGGATGCCACCACAGCTAAGGTTTCAAGCTCGTAGGAATGGAGCTTGCGTTCGTCTAGAGAAGTTTTACGGCTGAAATATGATACTGGGTGAAACACTCCCCGGGAGTCACTTTGCATAAGTATACCTGCTAGACCATCTTTACACGCGTCGGTGTGTAATTGCGTTACTGCTAGAGGGTCATATAAAGCCAATAATGGTCGTTGCATAAGGAGGGTTTTCACTAAGTTAAACGCTTTATCTTCGTTACTTCCCCATGTCCAACTAACGTTCTTTTTTAATAAATTCGTCATCGAGGAGGTTATTATAGCGTAGTTTTTAATAAACCGTCTAAAGAAACCGGACAATCCCAAAAATTGTCTTAATTCGTGTATATTTTTAGGTGTCGTGAATTTAGAAACAGCTTCGGTTTTCCTATTTCCCGGACGAATACCTGTTGAATTTACTTCAAAGCCTAGGAAATCAATAGTATCCAAAAAAAAGTTACATTTACTAAGCCTAAGCGTTAAACCGCCTTGCTCGAGAAGTCCAAGGACTTCTTCTAACCTAGCTAAACCTTCAGTCACAGTTTTACAGGGTATTAGAATATCATCCATATAGACGATCGCGTATTTAATTTTGGCGTCATGGAGAATTTTATTTATTGTCCTTTGAAAGACGGATGGTGCATTAACCAGACCAAACGGCATTCGATTGAACTCATATTGACCGTCAAGTGTTACGAAAGCGGTCTTGTGGCGAGATTCTTCACAGATAGGAATTTGATAGTAACCAGAGGCTAAATCGAGTGACGTGAACAGCTTGTTACCTGCCAATTGGTCTAATTGATCCTCGACACGTGGGAGAGGGTAGTGATCTTTTTTTGTTTTTCTATTTAGTGCTCGATAATCCACGCATAAACGTTTTTCACCGGTCTTTTTCTGGACTAACACAATAGGGCTAGCATATGGCGAAGAAGATTCCCTAACTATTCCGTTATCCAACATCTCTTGTACCATGTTGTTTACCAGTGCTCTTTCAGAATGAGACAAACGATAAGGCCTATATACTATAGGATTGGAATCTTCCAGATCAATGACCATTTCTGTTACCCGAGTGAAGCCAAGATCTTTTAATCCTTTTGAAAAAGAGTCTTTGTATTTATTTAATAATTCCTGTAACTGTAACCGTTCATAGTCATTAAGATTCTCACCACACTTGATTTGTTCATCGGCATTAATAGAATCGAAAGACATCTGATAGCAATCAAGAACCTCAGAAGATTCAAAATGATAACTTTTGATAGAGCGAGTCGATAGAGTGTTTTCTGTAATGGTTATATCAGCATCAGATACATTATACGCCAGTACCACCCCGTTTCCCTCTTTGATATTATATTGACCCGGTAGCAAAAAATATTGTTTCCCGCCTGCCCATCTAAGCGAACCGCGTACGTAAACATCTCCGCTATAATGTGAATCTGATTTTACAGGTACTACACGCAATGACGATTTTGGTATACAAATATCGCTATCACAGTGTAGACGTAATTTGGTGGGATCATTTCTCTTAAATATTAATTGGGTCGGTGTCTTAGTGATTATAAGGCCCGGCATCTCGGTGAAAGAGTGTCCCAGAAGAGTAGGATAACCCAGCACATAATCCTCGACCACGTACATGTCTATAACGCTTTTAACGCCTTGTACCTCAACTTCAGCTCTTATTATGCCTAATGGAATTATCAAATTTGCACCTATACCTCTAAGAGTGGGAAGGTTAGGGGAACACTTAATATCCATGCCAAGTTTCTTAGTCTCACTTACTTTGATTAACGAGCACTGACTTCCCAAGTCTACGTGACATTGTGTTACTTTCCCGTTGATTTTGATATCAAGGATATATTTATCAATAGCCTTATCAGTCGAGCTTAATACAGACACCTGTTTTTCGTTTTTATCATGTGGTTGTGTTTCATTTTTATAAGAGCTAGTACCTGGCTTGTTTCGATAACAGCTAGAGGCTTGATGCCCCAACCTATCGCATAGTGTACATTTAATTATAGGTTTTTCGCACTTAAAGCTGGGGTAACCGTGTTCATTACAATTAAAACATCATAAGTTAGAATTAATCATGCTTGATTTTAAATTTTGAGTCTTATGACTTGCCGTTATATTAAATTGTTTACGATCATACCTATGCCTAACACCACTTTCATAAGTTTCTTTGCTCTGACCTACTTTTACAGTACGAAAATATTTTAGAAGTTGTTCCGGTTCACTAAATTGTGCCGCTTGGGCACCTACTCTTATGGCGCGGTCATCTAACCCGTGTAGAATGCAATCCACCGCCTGTTTACCATGGATTTTACACCTATTTAATAAATTCAGTTTTGCGTAATAATGGCGTAATCCTCGCGGCAAGGGAATGACTCAATCAATTTCTTTTTCCATTCACCCCATGTATTTAAAAGAGAGGGTAAGCCCTCATACCAAGTTTTCGCTAACCCAGCAAGCTTAGGAAGTGCGTAGTGAATTATTTCTTTTTCAGACCATCCGTATATTTCCGCACATTCTTCTACTTTAGTTATCCATACTAGTATAGTTTGCTCTTTACTTAGCGGATCAAATTCTGGTATTACGTTATGAAGAAACGATAGCTTAGGCTTCTCCGAACTCTTGACATTATTTAGAATTGACAAAAATTTATCTAATATGACATTTGTTTCAGATTCCTTATTTCTATTTCTACTAGACTTAAATAATTTGGTCGACTCACGGTTGCACGAGCTGTCACTGTTACGATCCGTCCGTCTCGAGTTACCTCTTTTCCTTCGTTGGTCCTTCCTTGGCTTCCTCGATCTTTTGTAAATCACGCTGCTACTTGAACTGTCAGAGTTAGTATCAACTACTCGCCTTTTCCGGTTTCCGAGCCGTCGTGGCACATATTCACATCTAGAAATAATTCTAGATGCAACCGAGTTACCGTCCATACCCTCTAACCCGGGCTCACTCCTGCCCCCTAACCTGGACTCACTCCTGCCCTCTAACCTGGGCTCACTCCTGCCCTCTAACCTGGGCTCACCATCCATATCCATATTGAGTAGCAACCCTTCCCATCGGTTGTACTTCAACAGGTATGCAGACTTATCTGAAACTTACCAAAAGAAAAGCTTAGTGTATATTCCTGAAGCATTTTACTGTTTAACTTTACCAACTTAATATGCCCAAAACATTCCTTGCAACCAATCCTCTCTCAACGGGAAAAGGTTCAGGTAGTTCCCCATTTCCTTATAATAAGTAAATAAATGTAACTGAAGAGTAAATATGGCATATAATATGTAGTAACTTAACTATCCATGCATCTTTGAACTCCACTATACTAACATAATGACAAAAGCGTCATATAATATGGTATTATCAACCATTAAATATAACAAATACAAATTATGCCACTCTATATTTAAAATTCATACTTCATTGTAAGCCAAAAAGTAAATATAAAAAATAAAAGAGTAATGCTTACATTAATTACATATCATCAATACTCGTTGAGGAAAAAGAAAAAAAAACTCGTAATATCTAAAGCAACATTGACTAAATTTCAATAACGTATTTACGTTGAATTTATATATTAATTCGATTCATTGTATGTTACTGGCGGTCGTTGGTAAAACAAAAGTAAAAAAATAATAGTCTTTCTATCCTAAATATTCCGATATTAAAAGAAATATAAATCCGTCATCACTTTAATATTTGTTAGACATCACGAAATTTATTGTAGCAGGAAATAAGTATAATTGTTTAGCGGACATGTGGCATGAACATATTATTGTTAATTTCAAACCGTTATCTCGTGATTCTGTAACATAGTTGTGGACGTGAAAAGAAAGTAAATTTATGAGAATTCTCTTACTATCCCACTTCTGAACTGTAATCCCAGCTCAGAAAATAGAGGATTCGTAGTTCAAACAAAACACCTTATACAAATCACAAATATATTTATTTCCTTTCCTACAATTTTATGCAAACACTTGAAGTCACATTAGACTTGTACTTACTTGCTAGGTTTTATTTTAATCCAACAATATTCTTATACGACGTTTATTACACAACCGCTCACTTCAACACTCCGAACAAGAATGCCGTGCTGTCCGTTCCGTAGCTGTCAGTTGCACGTTTGAATTTAAAATATATGGTGTTGCCAGAAATAAAAATGTAAACCAATAGAACAATCAGATTTATAAAATATTCGGAGTTACCAGTAATCATAAATATAGGCTAACAGTAGGATCAATATAGGCACGAACCTACTATATGTATATGCTGTAGAAAAGTTTTTGCGATACATATTTTATGCCTACCCTATCCATGTATTACCATTTATGCAAAGATAACAGCACTCAAAATAATTTTGCGCTTAAAATATTTATTTCAATATAAAATAAATGTACTTCTGTATAATAAAACCCATTTCTCGTACGTCTAGGCAGTTCTTTATGAAATTCTATAGATATTTATTTTCTCTGTGGCAGTAAAAGCCAGATAATAAACGTCAGAACCGACGATTTATCGTCAACAAAGGATTTAAAAAATGGTGCTTCGTACTTTGTTGTTCAGGTAATAAGATTAGTGGCATTGCTATGGCGGAGCCCTGCTGTCGCGTTTCAGTTCTGTCCTCACATTTTTATTATTCATGGATTTTTATGCTAATATTTAATGCAGATAAGTATCCACTGAATAAACAGCGTGGAATAGAAAATTATGATCTGATATTGATAGCAGATGATTGGCCTTTTTAAATCTGATTGCAGAATAGAGGCTGTTCAGGTAAATCTGTGCCTGTAGTTAGCTCGAAGAAGTGTGACGGTATATTTATATCATCCTAACTGTATTATAAATACTAACTAAATTATAAGTGCAAATGCCAGTTTATTTGTTACTCTTTTACGCCTTAATTATTCGACTAATTAATATGAAATTTCGCATACACGATGTCAGGGGTACGGCAAAGGACATAGGGTAAACCTTTATACAGAAAAAAAGTACTGTTCCCAAGGGATATAATATTTACATAATCTACATATATCTACACGAGTGAGGCTGCGGGCAAAATCAAAATCAAAATTATTATTATTATTATTATAATTACTACATCTCACCTTTTCGTATTTTTTAATACATAGCATAGATAATAATTATAATTTATTTTTGTTAATGCATGACGTAGCCATCTAAAACTAAGCCAGCGCTAGGTAATGTATGTTGGCTATCCTTAAATTAATAAATAAATAATCTACCACACTGGACCAGTGCGGGATGGCAGCCTTCAAACGTCTTTGAAAATATTATATAGAATGCCGAGACATGCAGGTTTGCTCACGATGTTATCATTCACTATTAACGCGAGGTAATGACGGTAGTTTGACATCTATATGAAGAAACACAGATAAGTAGTTTTGTAATAATAAAGGGCCTATCTACAAGAATTTTCAATGTCGTACATACATACATAGTTTCACGTCTATGTCTCCGAAAAGGATAGGCAGTGGTGTACCTACTAAATCTACATTATACCAGCTACAAGTATAGCTACAACCCGAACTGTTAGTAAGAATTATTTGTGGCAAAAGTCCAATAAGTCTTCCCGATCCAGGCATCGAAGTCGAGACCTTGAGCACAATAAAAGTGTTATAAAGTTTTCCTTTAAGAAAATTCTCAATAGCAGCGCTGGTTAGCGAGGCGAGAGGTGTTTTTTTTTATGTGTATGTTCGTCGGTGGCAGACGAGCCAGCGGCCCACCTGGTAGTAAGCGAGAACCGTGGTTCATACATATGGCTGTGTTTTTTTAGCATTACAGAAGCAATGTCAAAAAAACAAACCAAGTCGCTGCCTAACGGAAGGAAAAGGGAAATGGAGCAGGATGGGGTTTGGTTAGGGAAGGGTGATTGGGCCTCCGGCGCTCTCACTCACCGAACGAAACATAACAGATACTGTTAATTTACGTCGATCTTCTGTGGGAGAGTGGTACTTCTCCGGTCGAGCTATGAATGGGCCTCATGCTGTAACCAGTGTGGCCCTATCACTCTAGTATTAGTGGTAGCTCTGCGAATATATCTGGCACACGATCGGACAAAGGTGTTGCCTGTTGCCACGTCGAGTCACACATATAAGTACCTAGGAATCATGTCTGGCGAAATGTCGGTGTCATGTTGTATACACAAAAATATATTTCACCGATGGTTAAGTAGAGAATTACAAGCGTGAGTCTATTTACGTCTATTATCATTATAATATAGATTTTTCCTAAACATACTTACACGGGGTAAATTAATCAGAGCGAAAGCAATTTTTGTTATTAGGCACTTACTCAAATGAGGCAATATATGTGAGTAATGAGTCGTTATAACAACACTATTAATTGATTAGTTAATCTACTAGTCACAGATCTTTTCTTCTAAGATTTATCTAAAGGTCCATTAAAGTTGCGTATCTGTAAACATCAACACCAATATATTGATGATTACAGATACGCAACTTTGTGATCTAGTGCGTCAATATAACATATTGAAAATCTTTCTTTTTTATTGCCCGAATTGAAGAAATAATTCATCATATATTCCTTACTTCATTTTGCACGCGGCTTTGCTTGCGATGCAAGGTACTCTATGTCTTTTTCCGTTCCCCTGACAAAGTGTATGCGAAATTCCAAGATAATCGGTCAAGAAATGTAGGTGTGAAAACATATATACAAACAAACTCACATTCGCATTTATAATATTATTTATGATATAATTAGGATTATTTAAAAAATAACGCATTACATGTAATTCTTGTGTAGTGGAGATCATTTAACACCACCCACAAAGACATTTTTTCGAAAAATTGCAAATAAAAGTTACAGAATTCTAACCTCACTCATATTGCGTACGGGACCGTATAATTTCATATGCTATGAGAAGCATGCAACAATGTGCTAAGAATAGAAGTCCAGATACGTCAAAATCGTGACAAGTGAAAATCGAACAGACAAAGAAATGTATATGTATTTTTCTGAAAAGTAGGTGTAAGATAAGGTGCTACTGGTAAGTGCGTTTGCATTCCAATATTTCGCTAAACATTGCGGTAAAATAATTTTGTTGTCTTTATATAGCATATTCAATAAATTGAGATCCACTCCTTACAGAGAATATGCGCTCAATAGTAGAATATAAAAATGTTTTATCATAATGATTCCACTGCTGGACGTAGGACGTAAAACAACTTATATTATTTAAAATCTATGGTTTTAGGAATAGCGCACATATTAGATTTTTGTTAACCTGATTGTTTTATCTATTGACTTATTAGAGTGAACGCGTGATTCAAATCAAGGTAAAAAGTATTAGCATATGTTTTAAGTTGTAATGTGTTTAATAGTTTGCTGATCGCAATTTTCGTATTCTACCGAGACGCTGGACTTGTTGGTAACGTTCGTGAACTTTGCTGCCGCATTACCAACTAACCAAGTTAAGTAAACTTTGCCTTACGAGTTGAACTTGGACTTCTTTTTCGTGTTAAGCATTTTAATGCTATGCGCTTTTGTTGCATAAATCGGCAAGTATACAATTTATTATACCTGAAAATAATAGTGTAGGTTGTTTAAGTATGTTTGTTACAATTTTGTATAGATTGCTATCTGTAAAAGTTATGTAACTGTCTAATAACGCTTATAAAAAACGGTCACTTAGTTTTAAATTGCGTCTTACAACAAATATTTAACGAAGTACGAACGTGGTTTTTACATAAACGGTCGATTTATTTTTATTTCACATGCCCATTTAACTAAGGTAAATCTGTAAAAAGTTTTAAAATATTTTGTATCCTGGTAACAATTTAGACTATAACTGACTTTTCAATCTTACGAAACCTATATTAACATAAAACATGCAAACGCAAATATCAATAAAACCCATAGACTTAAAAGTGGATCAGTAACGGTGACAAAAAAGTCAATTGTGTGTGCCGGCCTTTAAATTACCTGTCACGTCGTCACAATCAACAAATGAAATAAACTGACAATATGCTTTCAAAAGGGTACTCCATTAAACTATAGATTTACTGATCACCGATTGTTATCAGCCAGTATTTTTGTTGTTTTTTCTATCGCGCATGTAATTTTATACGTAAGCTAAATAAAGCTAAATCCTCTATTGTTAGAAGGCCTTGGAGACCTAATAACTGTAAAAGCTGTAAGTGTTAGAGCTGATAGAAATTCTGAATGGATTATTGCAGCGAGTATTGAAGTCCGTTGTTTGTACTCTTGTTGAACACTTTTTCTTTTTCCGTTTTTTATTTTATGTGCTTATGTTGTTAGTAGATGCTTTTATAAGACAAGTTGTTGGTCTTTTGGCAAAGTTTCGATAGTTGGCTATTTCTTATCAAATGCGAAACATTTTCGTAGAATTTAAAAAATATTTTTATATTGTTTTTATTCATTTTTACGTACTTTTGCATTTTTTGCATTCCGTATTGGTATTTTAAGTAATCTAACGGTATTTTTGCATGGCCCACTAGCCATACTAACAAAAGCACATATTACGCTTTAAAGTACTCAACTGTATCGTTATACATTCCTATTAAGAAAATAATTATTTAAGGACGTGCTAATAGCAGAAAAGCAATAACGCAAACAGAATTTAGAAAGGAGCGTTCTAACACGGTATTTAGCTTTTTATAAATGTACGAAGCCTCTAACAAGAAAACATTGTGTTAAAACAAAATGATGAATTATCTTAATTCTATAGACAATCTCGTCTGTATAATAGCATACTTAGGCACGAACGCAAGTAGTATATATTAATAATATCATGAGTAAAGCATAGTGATATTGATTTATATCGGAAAGCTGCCTATATACCGCGTTTCATCTAATTCCGTTTTGTAGAATTGGAGATAATTATGGCTTACAATTTGACCGTAATATACTTTACATGGATCACATCCATATAAATAACTCAACAAGAACCCAAAGACTTGTTATAGTCATAACAAATTATCTTAAATAACATTTTATGCAAAGATAGTTTCGTTTATGCAAAGATAGTTTCTTGGGGCGTTTTAAGAACCTTGAGAAAAGTTCAGTTACTAACGACAAAGAATATCAATATTCATATTGATATTACAAATATTAATATCTATTTCCTAGTAACAAGATTTTCAAAGGTACAAAGTTCTGTAGTTGTCTGAATGCCATAAAACTGTTTGCGAACAATGCATACTTTTGATTGGAGTATAAAACACTTTTTACTGTAAGCGAGTAGGCACATATTTGAGTAATAAACCTTACACACTTACTTGGTACATTACCGAAAAGTTTATAAAGAAGAAAGGTGAATGTTACGACTCCTAAAAGTCTACATAAGAAGGAAAGAAAAATCAAGCCAATCCGTCGTTTCTGTTGTAGGATTGATGATGGTTGTTATCTTCGTTAAGGGAATAGAAGGTCCCAAAACAGTCGACCTTATTTCTTTACCAGAAAATGAAAATTAGGCAAATTTTATTGGAATCGCGTGTGACATGAAAATAGACAAATACGTGTGTTACGTGATCGTATTCACTGATTATACGTCTTGTGAGCTGACTTGCGTTTCCCTTGTAAATTCATAGACTCACAGCATAACTTAGGAACTTTGTTCAGTAACTGCATAGCAGTATATAATACATATATCTTGTAATGCGGTTTACGTACAAGCAAATTTACACAAAGTGAGAGACGTGTAATGCATTCTAGAATGTTATAACTTTATTAAGTTAACCAAAAGACATAACTTAACGGCGTGGTCGGTTCATTTTGTACGTGATTTTATGATTGTACAGACGTCTATACTACTGATGCTATTTTCTAGCACAGGATAGTATTTATTCTCATATATTCACTCTTCAATTATATCTAATATTGAAGGAAAAGTTAATTCTTGATTAAATAGAGAATATCAACGTCGATTTCCAATTCAAAGTAAAATTTGAGAATCACTCCAAAGAACTTCACGGCCTTTGTTCTTAAGCTAATTATATAATTAGCTACATTTAAAATCATGATGCAAAAAGCACGTTTCACTTTTTTTTAATCCAATCCTACTTCAATGTGACAATGTGAATCTGTCTGATTCTTTGGCAGCTCAGATCGATTAATTAAATTAATACAGATCTCAGATTTATCGATTAATCGTTATCAGTTCGACATGTGCACACACGCAGAGGAGCTATGTTTTGTTGCCGTAGTCTGACTATTCTTTGTCTCCGTTGTTTGAAATCTGTAAATTCATCAAACTCTTTTTAATAGAAACGAAGACATGAGAATGAGGATTTTCCTTGCGGTCGAAAACACGACAAAACTTATTTATGTATATATATGCGATGTTCCACATTTGTGGTTTTCAAGTAACAGAAACATGAAGCTAGCGGTAATAAAAAAGCAATAAAAGTAAGATTAGCAGATGAACACAATGTATCAGGCGATCAACCATATGTAAGCTGCTGCGATTGGCTGAATAAGTAATAGCCAATAAAATCACTTGATAGTTTGATGAATACGTCGTTGATTAGCTTTTTAGAAACCTTTTTGGTGGTAATGTCACAAAAGTAACAAGTTTAAATAAACTTACAAAGTACTTAGTTATTTTTCTATCACAATATCGTTGTTAGAAGATGGCACTGTGCATGACGGATTTTCAGAACGGCCACCATTATTTAAAATCGTTCGACCGGTAGTATTATTTACTTAGTCGGGTGTATTCCCCTAAGTCTGGCCTCGAGGCGTCGACCACGTAATCCTTCCGTCCATTAACCCCGTCCCTGGGCAACATTAAGTAGGTTAAGTAAGTATTTTGCTGCAGACATCCGAGTGTAATCTCACACATTTTCGGTTTAACGTAACTGCTATTGTTACCATTTACAAGGTACCTATCTCGAATATGATCGATATTTTGATAATTACTACGTATAATCATAAGGCACATACATTTTAATAACATGTGTCAGAAAATGAATAAGTTCTTTGTTCCGCTAATGTAGTAGAAGTACCTAATT
The DNA here is from genome assembly GCA_963675205.1 of Catocala nupta. Taxonomy (NCBI): domain Eukaryota; kingdom Metazoa; phylum Arthropoda; class Insecta; order Lepidoptera; family Erebidae; genus Catocala; species Catocala nupta. The sequence continues at coordinate 7,562,285 of OY776090.1, read as the reverse complement.
TTACTTCATTTAGCGGAACAAAGAACTTATTCATTACGCAGGTACATTAACTAATGTTGGTCACTCTAAAGCCTTTAGCAATGGTTCTTCAAGAAAGGCATAAAATAATTAATCATTGCAGGTTGCGCTATCAGATCGCGGGTGCGATAAGCACAGGCTACAATAATCTCGCGTCTTAAGGAGAAACGTAGGCAAGTGATCTTTTGCACAGTCTAATCTAATAAATACTTGTAGATTTTATATAAATATACCTAAATACAAGTTGTTATTATCCTCCTCACGAGCATTATTACAGGTTTTGGTAAATGGTATAAATTACTTAAGTTATTTCAACTAATATCATTAAAAGTTGTTAGGCTTAGATAAGAGTTATTAGTTCTCAGTATTTACTCTACATCAAAATAAAAGTATTATATGTATATTTTAAAGATAACGTAATATGACGCCTATTAGAAGGTTTCACTTTTAAGTTTTACTCTTTTTTAATATTTGGTTCTGTTATATAATATTTAAGGTAAAAGTTAGTTATATTTCTCTTATCACAGGTATTTTCTAACATATTATATTAGGAAATACCTGGCCCTTTGGGAGGATTACACGGAATCATTGGTCCAACATGAAGAGCCCCTTCGAGAGTTTTAATTAAAGGTGGGATGGAACACCTACAGCGGCACTAGCCGCAGCAGGCGTAGGACTATTGCTGCGTATAGATTTTAATAAGACCAAAGGCTATAGGTATAGGTGTTTGGTGGACCGGTATATTGGTAACTATGGATGAAATATTAGTTATATTATTATTAGTAGTATTAAATTGATCACTAAATGTATATTTTTTAGATAAATCAAAATCAAAATCAAATTAACGAATTAACGTGTAAAACGTGTGTATATGGCTGTACTAGTTAGCAGGGTGTATGACACCCAAATATCGCCAGTCAACTATAGATCTGACGTGAAAGAGGTTTAGCCGTAGTCATGTAACGGATGCAAATTTACACAGAGAGCTGTAAATGAGAATTTCCTATAATAATTGTCCAATATCGAACTCATGTATTCACAATTGTAATAGCGAGGCAGTATACATATGTCCGATGCTTCTATAACCAGAGATGTCTTAAATGAAGATTTAGTGTTCTGACAGTTTTGTATAGAACACTATTAAATTCATTTTTCAGGTAAATGACTGACTATCAAAAATTTGGTCTTTAATTATATAAAAGTACATGCCAAATGGGCTCACAATAGAAAATCAAGCTTAGCAAGTTTGGTACGACCAATCCGACATCCGGTGTCACAATTCGGCATCCAACTTTATCCCTCGCGTCGTACGGAAATTCACGTTATGCCACTCGTAAAATACATAACATATTCCGCTCAACTTCTCCACATGACGTAACGTACACACAATGAGACAGTTTCCGACAGTACTATGCGGGAAGATACTACATAAATAAATGAAAATAAAACTTGTATTGACATTCTATCTGTTTTTAATGGAAGAAAACCGAAATAATAAGTAGCTTTGCGAAAATACTTTTTACCAGTTTCTAAGATTTTGCGTAAAATTTATTTACTCCAATCGTCTTATAGAAGTTTGGTAATTATTTAAGCTGTATAAGCGGTGAAAAGGATGCGGCCGCACGGGTTGCCTAACTCACAGTGTCGTAACTTCAAGCGTTATCAATTTTTTAAGTAAATACTATTCTGGTGTTGCTATGAATTATTTTGATTATCCGCCAGCCTTTTACCAATTTTCTCTATGCTTTGTTCCAGCGTTGTCATGTAGATTTTGTTGATTAACCTGTCAATTGTTGGAATGCCTGACAAAATTAAAAACGTAATGCGTCTAGTCGCCGGTGTGCCGCTGCGACTCGATAGGTTGAAAAACTTTCGGAAGGATAATACTCCTTCAAATAAATAGAATAGATAAAAAGTAGCTGCGGCTGTATAAAAAGAAAGAAGGAAAGAAAAATCAAATCAATCCGTCGTTTCTGTTGTAGGATTGATGATGGTTGATGTTATCTTCGTCAAGGGAATAAAAGGTCCCAAAACACTCGACCTTATTTCTTTACCAGAAAATTAAAATTAGGCAAATTTCATTGGAATCGCGTGTGACATGAAAATAGACAAATACGTGTGTTACGTGATCGTATTCACTGATTATACGTCTTGTGAGCTGACTTATATATATAGCAGTATATAATATATCTTGTAATGTGGTCTACGTACAAGCAAGTTTACATAAAGTGAGAGACGTGTAATGCATTTTTGAATGTTATAACTTTATTAAGTTAACCAATAGACATAACTTAAACGGTGTAGTCCATTAGGAACCGAGTTTTAGAGTCAAAGCTTTTTCGCAAAGGTAATTATTCTCGTCGCTCTGCTTGTTTTAAACATGATTTTTATTTTTTATTGTAAAGTCATTTACTACAGATTTAGATTACAGATATTATTTTCCAACACAGGAAAATCATGTTGGTTTATTCTCATAAATTGACTCTGCGATTCGATTTAATTCAAGGGAAAGGTTTAAGTGGTCGTTTCGCCACTGCTAGTACTTAATGTTGTGGGCTTGAATACCACATATTACAAAGATTTGTGTGATCCATAAATGGTTGATGCGAGTCTAGCAGCTACCCGTTCTACCCGTTATTTCAATGCTTCTTAGATCGAATCTTGTTTAAATACATCGAATTTTTTTCAGCAGAAGTAGAGAAATGAGAATGAGAAATGGATTCGCGGACAATTTTTCAAGCGGCGAAAAAATACGAAATATGATTATAATATGTATATTTAATGTATATCTAGCTATCGCTATGGCATAGTACATTTTTTCGGGATGAAAGGTACCCTACTCTTTGTCCTTTTCTGTACCCTTGAAAATGTGTTAGCGAAATTTTATAATGACTGGTCAAAACAAACACATATTTGAATTTATAGTATTAAGTCGGTATTATGCGGTGTTAAATATTTGTGGTAATCGAGAAACCTAAATAGCAAGCGATAATTAACAAGCGTAAAAAAATATTTTATGCCCAGTTCCTAAAAGGCAGATCAACACAAATTAACAGACGATTAACCATATGTAAGCTGCTGTGATTGGCTGACTGAATTAGTAACAACCAATAAAATCACTTGAAATAAGTTTGATGAATACGTCGTTGATAAGCTTTTCAGAAACCTGGTGGTAATGTCGCAAAAGTAACAAACAAGTTATAATCTAGTTACTTTTCTATCACAATATTATTGTTGGAAGATGGAACTTTGCATGACGTATTTTCAGAACGGCCACCATTATTTAAAATCGTCCGACCGGTAGTATTATTTACTTGGTCGGGTGTATTCCCCCTAAGGCTGGCCTCGAGGCGTCGACCACGTAATCCTTCCGTTCATTGACCCCATCACTAGGCAACTTTAAGTAGGTTAAGTTAGTATTTTGCTGTAGACGTCCGAGTGTAATCTCACACATTTTCGGTTCAATGTAACTGCTATTGTGACCTTTCACAAGGTACCTATATCTAATATGAGCGGTATTTTGATAATTACTACGTATAATCCTAAAGGCACATACATTTTAATTAGATGTGTCAGAAAATGAACAAGTTCTTTGCTCCACTAATGTAGTAGAAGTAGGGTTGTGTAAATGCACCTGCGTAATGTGTATTAAAACGAGTATAATATATTTAAAATTTGATTCGTTTTTGTTGTTCAATATAGGAGTATAAACGTTCAACTAACTAATGTTGGTCACTCTAAAGCCTTTAGCAATGGTTCTTCAAGAAAAGCATAAAATAATTTTTCATTGCAGGTTCCGCTATCAGATCGCGGGTGCGATAAGCACAGGCTACGATAATCTCGCGTCTTATGGAGAAACGTAGGCAAGTGATCTACTGCACAGTCTAATCTAATAAATACTTGTAGACTTTATATAAATATAAATACAAGTTGTTATTATCCTCCTCACGAGCATTATTACAGGTTTTGGTATATGGTATAAATTGCTTAAGTAATTTCAACTAATATCATTAAAAGTTGTTAGGCTTAGATAAGAGTTATTAGTTCTCAGTATTTACTCTATATCAAAATAAAAGTATTATATGTATATTTTAAAGATAACGTAGTATGACGCCTATTAGAAGGTTTCACTTTTAAGTTTTACTCTTTTTTAATATTTGGTTCTGTTATATAATATTTAAGGTAAAAGTTAGTTATATTTCTCTTATCACAGGTATTTTCTAACATATTATATTTAGAAATACCTGGAAATATGCCCATAGGCTATGGTTATTGGTGGACCGGCAAGAGACGCCCGGTTGTCACCACTGCGGCGACTGCCGCGACGTTATAGAGGACACGGCGCTGCACACTTTGGCGATTTGCCCCGCCTGGGCATCGCAGCGCCGTGAGTTGATCGCGGCAGTCGGATCGGTTGTCCTCTCGCTCCCGGCCGTAGTTCAGTCTATGGTCCGGAGTGAGAGGTCGTGGAACGCCGTCGCCTCCTTCTGTGAGGAAGTAATTTCCATCAAGGAGGCGGCGGAGCGGGAGAGGGAGCGTTTAAACCCTCTCCCCAACCGCAGAGCCGGGCGCCGGAGGGCGCGCGATGACCTCCAGCCACCCTGAGGTTTGACCTGGGGGTAGCGGGCTTTGTGGGCCTGCCCGCTATCCGTTCAGCACCAGGTCCGAGAGGCGGCGTGCGTGTTCCCACGCGCGCCTCTGTGTCGAGTCCGTCTCCCCTCTAGGGGGGAGACAGTAGGGTTTTTATAATGTCGGAAGTGCCTAGTTTGGGTAGGTATTTTGTGTAGTGGCCTGCCGTTTCATACGGTGGGCCGAAACCTCGGCGGGGTCGCGACCGCATGCGAAAGCGATTCGCGCGGCCCCGCCGATAGTGGTTGTATCGAGGAACACCGTGGTAGGTTTAGTCGGTATCCCGGGAGGTACATTATATTTTCAACATCTTTCTTTACCCCGGCGAGTCCGACATAATCCCTCCACCCGCCCCCGCGGAGGGATATGCGTCATTGCATTCCCCCACGTAAAAAAAAAAAAAAAAAAAAAAATGGTTATTGGTGGACCGATATATTGGTAACTATGGATGAAATATTAGTTATATTTCTCTTATCACAGGTACTTTCTAACATATTATATTAGAAAATACCTTTTAATATTACACGGAGACATGGGTCCAACGTGAAGAGGCCCTTCAAGAGTTTTAATCAAAAGTGTGATGGAACACCTACAGCGGCACTAGCCGCAGCAGGCGTAGGACTATTGCTACGTATGGATTCTAATCTATGGGCTATAGGTATAGGTGTTTGGTGGACCGGTATATTGCCAACTATGGATGAAAACGAATTGACATCAAATTAACGTGTAAAACGTGTGTATATGGCTGTACTAGTTAGCAGGGTGTATGACACCCACATATCGGCAGTTAACTATAGATCTGACGTGAAAGAGGTTTAGCCGTAGTCATGTATCGAATGCAAAATTACACAGAGAGCTGTAAATGAGAATTTTCTGTAAATAATTGTCCAATATCCAAAGGCAGTATAACCAGATAAGTCTTAAATGAAGATTCAGTGTTCTATCAGTTTTGTATAGAACACAGTCAAATTCATTTTTCAGGTAAGCTATTTGACTGACTATCAAAAATTTGGTCTTTAAATTATATAAAACTATATACAAAATATGCTCACAATAAAAAGTCAAGCTCAGCAAGTATGATACAACCAATCCGACATCCAGCTTCACAATCTGGCATCCAACTTTATCCCTCGCGTCGTGCGGAAATTCACGTAATGTCACTCATATAATATCTGCTGCTCAAATGCTGCTCAACTGCCCCACGTGACGTAACGTACACAAAATGAGACGGCTTTCGACAGTATGCGGGGAGATACTAGATTAATAAATGAAATTAGTATTGACATTTTATCTGTTTTGAATGGAAGAAAACAGAAATAATAAGTAGCTTTGCGAAAATACTTTTAACCAGAGTTTTATATCTAAGATATTGTGTAAAATTTATTTACTCCAATCGTCTTATAGAAGTTTGGTAATGATTTATTATTTAAGCTGTATAAGCGGTGGAAAGGAGGCGGCCGCACGCGTCGCCTTGCTCACGGGGTCGTAACTTTAAGTGTTATCAATTTTTATAGTAAATACCATTCTGGTGTTGCTATGAATTTAGTTTCTTTTGATTATCCGTCAGCCTTTTACCAATCTCTATGCTTTGTTCCAGCATTGTCATGTAGGTTTTGTTGATTAACCTGTCAATTATTGGAATGCCCGACAAAATTAAAAACGTAATGGTCGCCGGTGTAGCGCTGCGACCCGATAGGTTGAAAAACTTTTGGCAGGATAATACTCCTTTAAATAAATAGAGTAGATAAAAAGTAGCTGTGGCTGTATAAAAGTTTACACAATTGGACTATTAGAGAAGCACTTTAGGGGTTAATTTAATTGTACCGATAAATTTAATAGGGTTCTGTTCAAAATAATATAAATGATCTCAATAAATATCTCCAAGAATTCCATTTATCGCTCTATTGGCTCTGTTTACAGATATCAGCTTCCAAAGGTTCAGGTACAAACGAAATACTTCTGTTAATTAAATTTTATTTTAGTTTCCAAAACATCTTATTGAGTTGAGCAACTTAGTGAGTTTCTTAGCCGCGGGCTTGATACGTGGAATAACCTTCAGCAGGTGAAACCGTGGACTTTGATAATTATTTGATTAAGTATGTGAACTCGGGCAATGTTCTCACTTCTTACTTCAACTCAAATCTTCATGTCTCAAAAGTTTGATGAAAGAGAACTTAATTTAAAGTTAATCTTGCTACTGTACGTAAAAATTTATCATAACTAAGTGACATGACTTTTGTACAATAAAGAATTAAATTCTGAAATAAATGTATTCGCATTCGCAGAAAGCGACGATACCGCAGAGAGCACAGCCGATGATCAACTCGGCACACCATGAAGTGAAGGAACTACTTTTTTTTTGTTTTTATAAATAGAACTCCTGCACTAGGAATAATTCCAGTATCGCGAGAGAATTTACAAACATTTAAACAAGGGACACAAAGAACATCCAGAAGTAAAACAACCACAAGATTTGTGGATTACACAATTTTTTGTCCCGTATAGGATTCGAACCCACAACACTCGGTGCAGTGGCAATAGCGAGGCGACTACTTAAACCACTACCGTATCCATGCAGTCAATAAAAAAGTATAAAATGTACTCTAGTACTGTTTAAATTTTTCACAAACTTTTTGATTCCACGAACTTGTACCTATACTAGTTCGTAGAATCAAAGGTATTTTCATTTCGTTTCATGTTTTCCCAATATAGCACCTGGTTGCCAACTTGTTTTTGCTGATTTGTCCTTATTGTATGTAGCGGGGATAGGTTATGTACCGCATTGACTTAGCTACTTAACTCAAAAAATGGGCGTAAGTACGCTGATATACGCATATAGTTAATTATTATATCCAAAGATGGTACGACGACAACATCGAACAAGATTAAGTTATTAAGTTGCAGCGGCATACCGGTGGCCCGACACGATAGATTTTTAATTATGTCCGGTATTGTAACACTTGACAGATTAATAAATAATAAACAAACAAAATATAATTGATAACAGTTGATGTTATTCACGTCGTGTTCCTTATTATATTCCCGCAATTCTTATTGTTGACCAGGAACTTGATTTCCTTTCTGTCGTTTATACTATTTTACTCGGTGGAATATAAAATCCATTTCAGTGTACGTGTAAGCAACGTCATATTATACTACTGTCTGCGTAGAAAATAGCTATATACTACTAAGGAACCAGAATCGTGGATTTTTAAAAGAAAAGAAATGGCTGCAATTCTTAATGGCTATTAAAAAAGAGTGATTGGAAGTTTCTTCTGATAGGTGGGAGCTATCTTGTATAGGTCTCAACCCATTACTTGGACCTAGTAACTAACACTAGGTACTAATAGTAATAGAAGATCTTTATTTTTACGGTAGGCGGTGGCTTGCCGGTTTACATCCTTGACATTGCCTAAGTCCATTAGTGGTGGTTAAAACTTACCATCAGGCCTGGCTCGTCTGCATCTAGAAGCAATAACAAAAATCTTTAGTTAATTCATTAGCCCCGATATTTTGACATTAAAAGAATAACTCTGTGACCTTGAAGAATACATTAATTTACATTCGATGGCTTAAATTGGACATTCTAGATGAACCTAGTCTCTTAGATAATCCAATAAGTAAATTTCTAGACATCACACTGGGATACGTTGGCGGAATATAAAATTTAATCGTATATATTTCGCATATTTAAGTCCTCTTCTATATTACAAAATAAAAAATAAGTCAACTGTTTTTAATCTAAATTAAAAATCTTAAAAAATTATCTATCATTTTTACAAACATTAAAATATGGGTTGACTGAAGGTATGCTGACTGTCCTTAAATGAGTAATGAGAAGTCTCAAGTTTCCTACTGTATATTATCTACGATTATTTATCAGCACGTTCATTTAAAAAGTAATATATGTATAATTTAGCTCTAATAACATATTGTAAGTGACCTTAATCTGTCGCATCTTAGAATATCCTACATAATCGAAAATCTATTGTATCTGGCTGCCGGTGTGCCGCTGTGACTCAATAGGTTATTGCATTTGGCACAGGTTACCCTAGTACAGGCATATTATAGCTAAAGTACCTATAGTATATACAGAGCTATAGTACCTATTCTAAATAATGTATTAATTTATTAAAAACGTACCTAATTAATAAATTACTATTATTATTATTATATAAGTAAATCTAATATTTTCATATATAGCTATGGTTATGTTAAAATAAGCTTAGTTAAGTCAATTTATATAATAACTAACTAAAACCCTACCTTAATTTAAACTTTGGCTCCAACAGCTTAAACTGAAATTTATGTTACGAAATAACAACCCGAATTAACCAAAACTTCTCATTTTGGATTTATTGGCAAAACATAAAGCGAAATAAAAGTACCTTTGACTCACAAAACTAGTAGTACTGTTTGAATGTTCGTCAGATAGTTCCGTCATTCAAAGGTGCACTATACTGCTACTCGGCTGTTTCTCAATCAATGCCAGTTGCTAGCTATCGTCTAGTCAACAACACATATGATAAAAGTTAAACAAAGAAAATAATGACGGATCTAACCCTGCAAGATATGAAAAGACATCGTAATTCTTTAAATATGCAGTACATTAGTATTATATTTTAACTACATATCCATAAATTTAAGGTATCTTAAATTGCTTATATTACGCATACTTTTGAATAAACATTTCAAGAATAAATAACGGGGTTATGATAAATTGAATATGTGTTTACGTATTTAAATGGACATTTAAAATAACCTATTTATTGGTTTATTTATATGTGTCACGATAAGTTGAATAAAGTGCAATGCATGGGTAACTGGATGATACTCTTTTTTTTAACGTCACCCTTTTTATTCGGGTTAAATATTGTGTCACGGAAGACTTTACAAGAATTCAAATTAGAACACCCAAACAAGGAACTATCGTTTATACAGCACACAAATTTTGTTCCATGTGGGATTCGAACTCGCAACATTCGGCGTAGTACCAATGGCTAGGCAAACATATACATAAGCCACTACATCATCCATGCAGTAAAACAAGTAAAACACTTCCTACTGGTAAGCAAGATTGTCACGCGGACCGTGAGTCGGAGTGGTGGCTGGCGCCCCTCTTCCCCTCCTGCCCGGCGGTAGTGCATATATAAGCCGATCGCGTCCTGGACCGCGACCTCTTCCGGCCGGCTGCACATCTCCAGCTAAGTGTCCCGATTCCCGGAGGACCACGAAGCAAGTCTTTAAACGAACCACGCCCTGACTTTTGTCTTGTAGGAAAGTTAATATTGGCTGTACTTTCTCTAAAAATATATTTAAAGTGTTAATCCTCATCTCATCTTTGATTATCTAATTAATAAACACCCTAAAGGTTACAAGATAATAATATGTTTATCTTCCTTCCCTCTTAAAGAATGACTATCCTGAACAAGCCTTACGTTTGTAATTAACTGCGACTTTTTTCCGACAGGAAATATAACCATTTTTCTTTTTTTTACGTGGGGTAATGCATTGAAGCATTCCTCACCGCAGGGCGACGGAGAGGTTATGTCGGACTCATCGGGGGAAATATGGTGAGTGATATCCCGGTAATACCGACTAAACCCATCACGGTACCTCGACATAACCGCACTGGCGGGGCCACGCGAAGTCCCCACCGAGGTTTCGGCCCACCACAAACGGCAGGCCACTACACGAAAAGGTTTGGCCCTATGAAGGCCCTATGAAGGGAATATAACCTAACGCAATAAAAGTTAACACAGTTCATTAGCTAGGGCAAAGGAAAAATAAACGAGTTACGACAACTAATTTGAATTATAATTAAACTTTTGTAATTGGTGGGAAAAAGAATATTAAGAAGAAAATTAAATACGAACATAATAAAACTAACTTGGTATACGGATGGACAACATCGCAAATAAAAGGGAAAGATTTTCAGCAAGAGACGAGTGGTCGCCACACCACTGCCACTATACCGAGTATTGTGGATTCGATTTCCACACGAGACAAATAATTGTATGATCCACAAATAGTCGTACAGAATTCTCTTTGTGTCCCTTATTTGAATGTTTGTAAAGATGTCCACGATACGTTATTTATTTCCAGTGCAGCAGGTGTCATTTCAAGAGAAATCAAATAGCGTTTTGTGATTGATTTCCCACAATTTGTACTTCATGTGAATGCATACCAATAAGTTGCATGAAAAATGTAATAGGGTGAAAAGAAGGAATCAAGGAATTAAAAATTCGTATTCATTGGCTATTAAGTTACAGTCGTTACTTTAAACTGTTTTAAATAATGACAAAGAATCAGCACTGCTATAGAAGTTGGTAATGCTGCGAGTCTCCTGGACCATTTTTCGAGTCAATAGCAATACTAAGTAATCTTTGATGGTGGGGATGCGGCGCGGACTGGGAGGAGAACGGTTGGAGGCGACACTCTTCCTCGGACAGTCACGCGATACGCTCAGTACCAACGCACGTGTCTGTTTCATTTTTGTAAAAGTACCTACAGTAAAAATAAAGTTATTCTCAACTAAAACTATCTTTCGCTCGATTACCCAAGTTAGTGCCCACATCTACCAAGAACCATGTCAGATCGTGATGAAGACCCGGTATGTCGCATCTCGGCCGTCCACGACGCGACATCAGAAGCGGGATGCACTCGAGCTGAAGAAACCGAAGAAACGTTGCAGAATGGAGTCATGACGTCACGGTGCGACGAGAATTTACTTCGCACACTGCTGGATGTTCAAAATCAGAATATGATATCCCTGATAAAAGCTATCAACGGCCCGGCAGGTATCAAGCATATTTCTTTGCCTGAATTTGATCCCGACAAGCCGGATGTAGACGCACGTGCCTGGTGTACTACAGCGGATCTATGTCTATCGGAAGCACCGCTTCAAGGAAGTGCCCTGATCATCACCTTAAGCAAGGCTTTGAAAGCCAGTGCTTTACGTTGGCTGGCGCAAGTATCGTTTGCGGGCATGACATGGTGTGACTTCAAAAGCTTGTTTTTGTCCTGCTACGATTGCGTGGATACACCAGCCGCTACTCTTGTCAAGTTAATGAGTAGTAAGCCTAAAGAGGGTGAATGCTATGCTGCATACGCCGCCCGATTGTTGTCTACCCTCACATCGCGCTGGCAAAACATGAGTGCAGAGCAGATAGCAATATCCACTGTGCTTGCTCATATGGCGCAATTTGATGGGCGAATACAGAGATTGGCGTTCACTACGGAAGTAAGCAACAGAAACAAGCTGCAATGTGAACTTCAAGCATTTTCGTTTTTGAAGAGGAAAGTTTCGATCGGTAACTCTACCGATGTTACTCCTGACTTCAAGCGAGCGAAGCTTCAGTCGGCGACGCTGAAATGTCACAACTGTGGTAAAATAGGTCACCGTGCACATGACTGCCGTTCCAGAAGCAAGGTGGAAAACAAGGTTTCCAATGCTGCCACATCAGCGTCAACTTCGACAGGACAAAAGCAGCGCTTGGACATCGTCTGTTTCCGATGCGGCAACACCGGACATTTTGCTACGAAATGTCCACAAAGCAAGAGTGGAGGCGCCGGCGCAGCGGGAGGCTCAAGTAGTTCCGGTGCAGCGCCTGCAGCAGCGGTGAGCAACGAGAGGCGCGTTCAACTTTGCTATGTTAGCAATCCCAGCGGCACGCTGATGAACACTGGTGAGTCATATCCATTTTATTATGATTCTGGTGCCGAATGCTCTCTCATCAAAGACTGTGTTGCGTCAAAGCTTAGTGGCAAGCGTGTAAATAACATAGTGAATTTGATAGGTATCGGTCAAGGTAGTGTGCAAAGTACCCTACAAATTTTATCTGAGGTTATTATTAACGATTTACGTTTAGAGATATTATTTCATGTTGTTCCAAATAGTTGCCTTAAAAATGATATTTTAATTGGTCGTGAAATCCTAGATCAGGGATTTAACGTTAGTATGACGTCTGATAGTATTGTTTTATGTCGCGATAAGGTTGTTAGGTTATGTGACATTTCGAATAAAAACGGAAGCGTTTCCAATTGTCAAATTGATTTTGACAAAATTGATACCGACATTCCGTTAGAATTTCGTTCTCAATTAATTAATCTTTTGTCAGAATATTCTTCTTCGTTTTCTAGTGGTGTTTCTAGATCTCGAGTAACAACAGGACAGTTACAAATAAGGCTTGTAGATCCTAGTCGTATAATTAGTCGGCGTCCTTACAGGCTCAGTGCCAGCGAACGCGATGTTATTACTGCTAAAGTTCGTGAATTAGTGGAAGCAGGTATTATCAGGCCGAGTTGTTCACCTTTTTCTAGCCCAGTGTTGCTTGTTAAGAAGAAGGATGGTTCAGATCGCATGTGTGTCGACTACAGGGAGCTGAATAATAATACCGTATCTGATAGGTTCCGCCTACTATACATAGGTACTGCCGCTGATAGAGGATCTTGTTTCTAGGTTAGGCGGTGCTAAATGGTTTACGTGTCTCGATATGTTGTCAGGCTATCATCAGATTCCAGTCCATCCTGAAGCAATAGAGCGCACTGCATTCGTTACACCTGATGGTCAGTGGGAATATTTGACCATGCCGTTTGGTTTAAAGAATGCGAGCTCCGTTTACCAGCGTGCAGTGACTAATGCCTTAGGAGACCTGGTTCAAAGCTATGCTGTTACGTACGTCGACGACATTCTTATCATAGGGTCATGTGTAGAGGAGAGTTTAGTTCGTCTTCGCACTGTACTCGATAAATTGACGAAAGCTGGTTTTACCCTGAACTTTGCTAAGTGTTCATTTCTTAAACGACGGGTTGAATATTTAGGCTTTGTGGTTGAGGATGGCCAAATAAGACCCAACCCAAATAAAATTGCAGCTTTGTCTAGACTTCCTCCACCTAAAACAATCACTCAACTGAGACAGTTCATAGGGCTGGCCACTTATTTTAGACAATTTGTGTAACAATTCTCAAAAATAATGGCTCCGCTGTTTCAATTAACAAGTGGCAAGAATAGGTCCATTAGTTGGGAGCCCAGCCATGAAGCTATTCGCCAGAAAATAATTTCTTACTTAACTAGTAAGCCAGTTCTAACAATTTTCAATCCTGCGCACCCGATCGAGTTGCATACCGATGCCAGTGCTGAAGGATATGGTGCCATTTTTTTTAAAAAGGTTGATGGGAAACAACATGTAGTTGCTTATTATAGCCGTCGTACTTCTCCGGCTGAATCGAAGTATCATTCATTCGAGTTAGAGACGTTAGCAGTCTTTAATGCAATAAAGCATTTCCGACACTATTTATTAGGTCGTAAGTTTACCGTTGTGACAGACTGTAGTTCAGTTAAGGCCTCTAAAAATAAAACTGATTTATCTCCACGAGTTCATCGTTGGTGGGCCTACATGCAATCTTTTGAATTTGACATTATTTACCGTGAAGGCAGTAGGATGAGCCATGTGGACTTCCTTTCTAGAAATCCACTTCCAACACCTAAACCATGTTTCACGCGTGTAGAACAAAAGCGTGTCGATTTGGCTGAACTTTCTAGTAACTGGTTGCAAGTTGAACAAGAAAAGGACGAAGAGATTAGTAAGATTGTGTCTAGTCTCCATAATGAGGTTCTTCCTGAGGAAACTCGCAAAACTTACGAAATTCGTAAAAATATTTTGTACCGTAAGATTCAGCGGAATGGTCGCACTCGTTGTTTGCCAATTGTACCGAGAGCTCTTAGGTGGTCAGCAATTAATAACGTCCATGAGTCTGTCATGCATTTGGGATGGGAGAAAACTCTCGAAAAGATTTATGAACACTATTGGTTTGAAGGCATGTCGAAATATGTAAGGAAATTTGTAGACAATTGCATCACTTGCAAAATAGCGAAGCCTCACTCTGGTAGAGTACAAGCAGAACTTCACCCAATTCCTAAGTTCAATATCCCATGGCATACAGTTCATATTGACGCTTCGGGAAAACTGTCTGGAAAGAATGACATCAAGGAGTACGTGTTTGTCATCATAGATGCTTTTACCAAATTTGTTTTGCTCCATCATTCGCTTAACATCGACACTAGCAGTAGTATTTGTGCTATTAAATTCTGTATAGCTTTGTTTGGTGCGCCAAAACGCATAATAGCTGATCAAGGTCGATGTTTTGCTAGCAAAGAGTTTTCCAGTTTCTGTACATCTAACAACATAGAGTTGCACTTGATAGCTACGGGAGGTAGTCGTGCAAACGGTCAGGTCGAAAGGGTAATGGGTACCCTCAAGGGTATGTTGACAGCTGTAGAAAGTAGTCGTGATCGCTCTTGGCAGGACGCATTAGGAGAGGTCCAGTTGGCTATGAACTCGACTGTCAATAGGTGACTAAATCTAGCCCTCTGGAGTTGATGATAGGAAGGGTAGCACGGCCGCTAGATTTAGTGGCCTTTGATGATAATATGTCGGAAGTTAATTTAGATGAGATCAGAGAGCAAGCGGCACGGAACATTGAGAAGAGTGCAAATTACGATAAAAATCGATTCGATCAAAATAAGGCTCAGGTTTCTAAGTTTGCTATTAATGATTATGTTTTGATTGAAAATGAGGAAAGAAATCAGACAAAGCTTGATCCTAAATTCAAAGGTCCATTTAAAATTATCGACGTGTTAGACGGCGATAGGTACCTACTAAAGGCGCTTGATTCTAAGCGAACATACAAATACCTCCATGATCGTGTGAGCAAGATACCCGATCACCAAATTCCTCAAGAATTGGATGTCATAGTTGATGACAGTGGTAGCGAAACCAACTCTGATTAAGTGTTGCTTGTATACTCACACTCGAAATTCTAGACCGCACCGCATGAGTGACATGTGGCGATGGGTCTGCAAGTAGTCGTTGGTGAGATTTCACTCTAGACCGCACCTCATGAGTGACATGTGGCGATGGGTCAGTAAAGAATCGTTGAAGTGATCTCACTCTAGACCGCACCTCATGAGTAACATGTGGCGATGGGTCTGTAAAGAATCGTTGGTGCGATTCAGGTCTGTGCAGTTGCACAGTGACAGTGAAAGTTCTATGAGTTGAGTATACATAGCTAGTCATGGTAAAGAGCCAGTATTGTTGTTAGTCTTTTAAACTGATTGATCGGATATTTTCCAATTAATAATATTGTGCAGGAAGCACTGTGTATGTAAACTTGATTATAAGGTACTTTAAGTTATCAAAGTTGATTATTGTACATGGAAGAAATAAAGTACCAAAGAGAAACTGCTGCCTTTGTTTTTATCGGCAGGATAGCCGAGCTGGTTTACTTCCTGAGCATATTTTGTCCACAGGTGCTACACCCGAGGACGGGTGCTAGTCAGGGATGGCCGTGTCGTGGATTGAGGGCTCAATAGTGCGACGGACAGCGCCATCTAGTGATTATTTTGTGAACTAATAAAATAATATCGTCACCGGAAACGCAAGCGGCGCACTACCGTTTGGACACGATCGTCGGTAGTGGGGATGCGGCGCGGACTGGGAGGAGAACGGTTGGAGGCGATACTCTTCCTCGGACAGTCACGCGATACGCTCAGTACCAACGCACGTGTCTGTTTCATTTTTGTAAAAGTACCTACAGTAAAAATAAAGTTATTCTCAACTAAAACTATCTTTCGCTCGATTACCCAAGTTAGTGCCCACATCTACCAAGAACCATGTCAGATCGTGATGAAGACCCGGTATGTCGCATCTCGGCCGTCCACGACGCGACATGTATTTTTAATGCGTTATAATAATGTATTTAAATATCTCTATTGTTACATTAAATCTTGTATTGAGTTGCATCCCATTCAGTTCTGTTTTTGATAGGATATAACAGAACTCTGTATGCGTATAAATATCTCTGTATTGCATTTCGTCGTCAATAAAACGGTTCATAGCTTTGCATCATTTGATTTCTATCTATAAATATAATCTGTTGTGCCCTATCATCAATCATCTCCTTGCTTCTCTTAACGCCACATTCATAAACCCCATATTTATAAGCGTAATCCTTGTAGAGGTTAGGAGGGGATGTATGAATAAAGAGTGTAATATTATAGTCATCAATTCTGTTCTCGCCTTGTGACCAACATATTTATATAGCCATGTTAGATAGTAGTCGTTTGTCGAGTTTCATGATGATGGGAACGAGAGCTGAGTGGTAATCATTCACATGTGATGCGTACCTAAGGTTGTGCGACGGACCGACAAACTGTTTCACGATTATCTGAAAATGTTATAAAAGCTTTTAATATCGAAGTTGGTATATGGTATATCCATAAGTTTACAAATTTGTTAGGATATGAAAGGACAATCCCCAGATAAATTATAAAATCATAACTAAACTAGTGCAAGCAGTTACAGTGTATGGCTATTTTGTCAAGAAATTCCTAGTTACTACTACGAATTTATTGACAAAAATAACACAGAGTTTAGAACAGGACTCGGTAGATGGCTCAGCTTATCTTTTCCAGGTTATAGGACATACATGAGACTAGGCACTATGTAAACAAATATCGCAATATTCGAGCTATTGCTAAAATATACCGACTTTTCTACGAAAGCAAAATATCACGTTCGGTATTTTCAAATATCAACATGGCAGCCCTACTTCTATAAGAGTTTCGAATATTATATAACTTAGAATAAACGTATCAAAATGGAGCACAGAATATATTCGCATATAAAAATTGAACTTGAATATTTTATTCGTTTAATCTTCGTTCGTTTGTACCTTTTAGTTAATTAAGTAAGTTTTCTAAATTAAAAATGTTTTTATTGCCTTTAATGGTCTTGTAAACGGTCTGATAATGCAAAAAGCTTTGTAAATGACGCTGTAATTTTAACTACTGCGATAAATCTAAGGTGTACTTAGATTAGATTATAAGCTTTTAAAACAGTTTGACCTGTGTTTATGCCATGTCCTCGTCTTGTAGTATTTACATAGATGTATATGAATATTCAACTTTAACTTTGTTATATGTTCCATTTTGTGTTACAAATAATCACTCTTAACTTAGCTCATAATCAGATAAATTCTCTGTATTTTAAGCACATTTTTGTCGTTTGAAGTGATCAAACATGCAGTACGCGATGTATTCGTAGCAGCTTACTAGCTACTACTATACTATCTATGGTAGTGACCAGGAAGCTGAATATGTGTTGATCTGAATTAATTATATCGAAATTACTTTTATATATTTTATAGATCCTTATTTAATTTAAAGCTTATTCAGACGTTTTGTATAAATTAAATAATATAATATCAATCATTGCAAAAATGTAAACTTTGTCGCACAAATACATATGCTTCACAGTAATTGGTTCGTCTCCAATCAGTGGCGGTGAGATCTTAATATGTTTTTTTCTAATTGTATTAATTATTGTTTCTGATCATATTGTTTTCTTTTCTCTTTCATTATCTCCCTACTAATAAAGAGATGTGTATAGTTATAATAGGACTCCAGATTTAAATACCTCTTGAACATATGTATGTATGTGTTGTCCACTTCCACTGTACCTTATTAATAAAATTGAAATGAATTTAATCTATCTCGTCCTTATTCTCCAATTTCACTAGCACGTAGATTGAATAAATTAACTATTGTACATTCTGTATCCAGCATTAAAGTAAAGCATGCCAGCTTTTGGGCTTAACGACACTTTCCCTAATAGTGTTAAATGTATATATAAATGCTAAAATATGAACGCCATACATCTTTACTTAATTCCATGGGTAGAGATACCGTCGTGGTATTGTATTTGTCACAGACTACGATTCGTACAACGCTATCTTGACTTCCGAATATTATAGTGTATATATAAAATCTAGTGAGATTGTGCCCGCGGCTTCACTCGCTTAAATGTAGGTTAGATTAGTAAAAGTACTTTTTCTGGATGCAACGTACCCTATATACTTTTTTGTTTCGCTGACAACATCTATACCAAATTTCATGATGATCGGTCGTATAGTTGAGGCTTCACGTCTCAACGTAAGCGTAACAAATAAACAAATTACTAGCACAAGGAATAATTTATTTATCGCAAATATTCAAACAACAGACGCAAAGAGCACTCTGACTCGGAATACACACACTATTTATAAATTACATAAAATAAAATAAATTGTGCCGCGTTGGATTCGAATCTTCAACACTCAACATAGTGTCAGTGGCGAAGTAAACATGTAAACCACAAGGTCATTCGTTTTACCTTTACATAGCCCTTTTATAAATACATAACGTCGTATTATTTCTTGACCGAACATTATACTATTTAGTCACATTCATATTCGAGAAATATCCATCCATAATGTCCCTTTTATGTTAGCTCAGGGATTAATAAAATGAGTTATTACTACGTCTGGCACTTAAATGGTACATAAAACATGTCCTATATTCTGTTGTGGAGCTATAAATGTATTGTCATAAATAAAGTAGATTGGAGGTCTGTTTAAAATAGCCTAATTAGAAAAATTTAAGAAAGGAGACGAGGAATTCCCTGCCATTCCTTTCTAAAATGACACATCTTCCGAACGCCTTGTTAATTTATCTAACTAGAGAAGTTGAAAGGAAGCAAAAGACAGAGATTTGTGGCGATTGTTTCACCGACAGGAGCTACGCTTTTAATTTAATAAAGAAGAATGTCTTTTGAGTTTTACACTTGAGCCATATGTCATAATTTTAAAATGTATTAATATTTGGGTACATGTACAATATCAGCGTCATGTTAAAGGGTCGTTAATGCAAAATAGCTATCATTTTACTAAAATGTTTGTTATCTGATAAGAGCAAGTAGGGCACCGAGCCTACGTGAAAAGTATGGGCAACTTGCTAGGCGAGTTTATTACATATTGTAAATTCTAGGCCACATTTCATCTCTATAACTTGCCTTTGCTGCGTCAAATAAAAATAACAATACTAAATTATGTTTGAGAAAATCTATTTGTAGTAACATAAACGTAAATAAATCTAAATATTATACATGGCTGAGCGAATGACAAAGCAACATATTCTATAACGTTTTCTGTATCGATAATTTCGATACAAACCATTTAACATAAACATGCATATGATACAGGGATATAGACGTAAGATAATGTACAATCTTAAACCTACTATTGTTTAAAAAAGTCGTAGTTCTCAACGTCCACAGTTACAGACTTCGTACTGCCAATAAGAGTTTATTTACACAACAACCCAATAGTAATGTGCATGACCTAGAAATCTCACGCATAGCAGTTGCATTCATTACCGCTGCGCCAACGAGTTAGCTGTATTTAAAAGTTAGCTGCTTATTTAGAGTTTGATGTAGTTAAGAGACTGAAACTAATCTATCACTAGTTACTGTTAGTCGTGTAAGTCCTACGGGAAAGCAAATCGGGATAAAACGTATAATATGAGTTAACCCTAGAGAAATCGTGTTGCCACGAAACGTCAGTGGGTGCGTGGGGAGCATTTTGCCACCTCTTTTCATTGACCATTTTAAGTAAGAACACTGCATTTGATTTAATGTATTTTCTCAGGATTTAGGTAAACCACAAATACCTAATGACAAATCAATATACATATTTATTACAATCTGTTTGAGGAGTTTTCGATTATAAAATATTTTGGAAATCGTGACATTTCACTTGATGTTTTTAACTTATTCTGCAATATCATATATAATACTAATAAAAATGGAAACAAATCAACAAAATAGTATATTTTCTACATCTATAGGATATACTTTAGCAAAATAGTCTTCACATAAGTATGTGCAATGTTCATTCTTCTTCTTCTTTTTGTGTGGTCAGTGGTCAACCTGTTGTTAAGAGTTGTTCAAGCCGCCTGTAGGCCTCTGACATGGCTTAACGACTGCTGTCAATTCGGCTACAACCGGGACCGAATTTTAACGTGCCCTCTGAAGCACGGAGACGCTCAGATGAAATACCACTAAGCGATCACCCATCTATAGACTGACCGCACCCAACGTTGCTGAACGTCGTTGATGATATATTGTGGTAGCTTCTGAACGGCTATGGCTTCTCTCTGAAGTAGATATCAATTGGTCTCGAGTAGATGGTATTTCAAAGGGCACATAAATTGATGAAGGTCCTTGTCAGAAGCATCGTTGGTTGCTGACTGTTCTGTGTCCATGTTATGCTCACTATGTTGAATAAATCGATCACTTTTAAGATACAATGTCGTCTTCAAACTGTGAACGAGCATCTTCAAAATCTGACATGTCCTTTAACCAAGACACTAGGTATATGATCTTCCATCTTATTATTCATCATTCATTTAACCACGTGATAATTTTAAATCCTGAAATTATAAAGCTTTTTGGTTTCAACAATAAATGCACCATAAAATATAGTCTACATTTCAATATTGCAATAAATATATGGCATAATTTTTACTTACGTGAGTAGTCACGCAGTGAGTAAATTGCCGCCTGGCGACGACCGAGGGTAAAAACCTCCTCCTTTAACGACTCCCCGGACTCTGATGGCGTCGAGTCTTTCAGCACGAGGTGCGAACGAAAGTGGGCGCAGCCACTAAAAAGCGCAAACTTAACGGGCAATGGCAACGGACTTAATGTTTTTTGGTGAGGGCGGCAAAATGCTCATAGCGCGCCCACTCTACCCCAGGGTTGATACAGGACAAGGTATGTGTGTCAAGTTTTATGCAACGCTTTTTAAGCATGATTTATAGTATCTAAAATCTAAAAATATTATTCACAAACTTACTTGATGTGATATTACGAGCACCGGTCTTAATGACGTGGAAATAATTCATGTGAAAGCGATTCGCGCGGCCCCGTCGTCTTTGGTTATGTCGAGGAACACCGTGATAGGTTTAGTCGGTATTACCGAGGTATCTTTTCCCCGGTAAGCCTGACTCTCTGTCGCCCCGCGTAGAGGTATGCGTAAAAGCATTCGCCAACGTAAAAAAAAAAAATAATTAACAGTTCTTTTTTCTGGAGAAAACGTACCCTATGTCCTTTCTTGTCCCACGGACAACGTGTATTCTAAATTTCATGATTCGGTCAAGTAGTTACGGCGTTAAAGCGTAACAAACAAGCATAGCATTTATAATATTAGTCAGGACGGTATGGTATTATATGCCATATTATACGTAAAAAATAACTGGATTAATACCTTTCCTTCTCTATTTGTCAACCGATTTTCAGTATTTAAAAACGTTTATAAATTTAATTCCGATACTGATTTTGGTTGAATTTTGACCACTGAGCTTACACTAGTAATACGAGTATTAATAAGAAGAATAAAGTTTGTATCAATAGTAATTTGAGTTCACAAAGGGCTTCTGGAATAGTAGGTATGTCAAGATCAGCCAGCCCTTTCATGGCACGTAAGTGCATAAAGTCATTTATCATTCTCATTCCACTCCATTTACTTTTGCCTATATTATATTCAGGGCTTTTCTTCGATCACACGTCTGTCACAACGAGGAACAAAGAAAAGACAAATATAGGTTCTAGAACATTCATCACTTTTGACACTACGTAAAGTGTGTTGAAGACCAAACACTTTTACAGATTGTTTGATTTTACTTCTGAGTGACCTTGATAGCCAAGGATGATGAAAAGTGAATATAAAGTCTGGAAAAAGAAAAGAGGTCGCGAATTTGCTTGTAATTACTGAGATTAAGGATTAGAGGAGGTATTATTATGTTATTATTACTTAAACACCTTAATGCTACGTGTTATATTGATTGTAGCATAGTAATTTATAATATTATATACAATATGACGTACAAATGTTGTTATTATCGTCATGTCACGCCTATGTAAAGTTGTGTATGTCACCTCGATGGCGTAGTATTTAGTGTAATCGACTGCTGCGCCTGAGGTCGCGGGTTTGATTCCCGCACAAGTCAAACATTTGTGTGCATGAACATGGATGTTTGTCTTGGTCTGGATGTTTGTGTTTCTATGTATAATATGGATGAATTTACAAAAAAAATATATATATGTATGTCTATCCATTGTCTAGTACCCATAATACAAGCTCTGCTTAGTTTGGGCTAGATGGTGTTTGTGGTAGAATATTTATTATTTATTTATATTACACCAGCTACGTACACTGGTTTCAACAAATTACGTGCTATTAGATACAAAATTCTAACAGTTAAATTCAATAAAAGTTTTACTGTTCGGTAATCAAGACAGAGAAAAAAGTTTCATTTATTTGTGAGAATATAGACTTCACAACCGCATGGAAATGTATACCACGAGACCGTTGGCAGTATTAGATATAGAGTACAAACATACACAGTCTCACGCTTACATCGCCGAAAGGGTATGCATTCACACATCTATTACCTAAACATACTACACACATGATATACATATCACTCACACTTCAAAATAACGGCGAAACTTACATACGAAACACATTACAGTTTCTGTTTAATTCAACTTGAGTACACAAGAGAACAGGCGTTAAAACCCATGCATCTTATCTATTTTTGAATAGATTTCAAGAATTCGATGTTCGGATGACTGACTTTAATAATAAACAATGTGATTAATGTGAGTCAACTACCCTATTGGGTCATGAGCATAAGTGACCTACACGAAGGGTTGCTCGGTTACTCGTTTAACGTACTCCCTCACAAGTATAGTAGGGGATTAATATTGTGCAGTACTTCGTTTATCGTTTCTAGATTGTTCAGAAGTTCGTCCGTTGTTCATGCATAATGGGTATATGAGCGATATCTGGAAGACCGTTGAATTGCTACGCAAAGGTCTCGGGTATGTTTCCACGGCAATTATCTCTGACTTTTCAAAGTTATATGCGAATTAAACAGTTATTTATCGCTCGCACTTAAGAAAAACTTTGTGAGAAAACGTACATGTTATCGAGTTTTTTTTTATTGCGAAGTCTAATTGACCGGGATAACGGTAATTGTTGCTATGTATCCGTAAATAATGTAATGCAAAAGTTTTAAAATTAATTTCTTGCATTTCAAAGAACTACAAAAATAGCAGAAAGAGTAAATATATCCGAAAAATGTACCCAGTCCTGCTTGAAATTCAAGTCCTCATCCTAAGCGCATAAAAAAAAAGTAGGATGCTCTACCTTTACTAAACACATTTTTAGGACACCCTGATAATAAGCGGTTTATTTGTTTTATTTCGGTTAAGGACTCAATTTATGTTATATTGAATAGCATACATTTTGTAATAATTAATTCTACGTATTTTAAACTCTTGTGAACTCTGAAAATGTATCTCCGGCAGAGGGCAATAGGCTCGCCCACTAGGATGAGGCTCTATACATACATATGTTGTGAAATGTAGGCGTAATAGATGTATCACTTATCTCTGTCGCTTAGGGATATACAGACGCAGTGCTTTGTGTGTGTGAGTATTACTAATTAGGAAAGTAGGAATTCTTTTAATATTTATAAATTATTTTTTTAATACGCTCATGCTATCTGATAGCGCGAACTTCAGGTGTTTATTGTGATTAGTTTGTGTCTATATATTGTATGTTTGTATATTTCGACTGCACGGCGAAGTAGTTTTAGTCACCGCATCTTCACTGCCACTGCGCCGAGTGTTGTCGGTTTGATGCCCACACAGGACAAGAAATATATGTCCCATAAATAGTTCTTACGAGTCTGGGTGTTGTTCTTTGTACCTGTTGTCCAGGCTAAGACCATCTTTGAACAAAATACAATGCCTAGGAAACAGAGATTGACCTTAATGCAACAAAACGACATATGCGATGTCGTGTTGTTCAACAATGTTGTAGGAGAGTTTATGTTATTTGGGCAAAAAGATTCTGCGGGTTACATGCACTTGTTAATCATGCGACAAAAAACCGAGCGACGCGAGCCACCCGTGAAGTAAGCTACTTACACGGGTGGCTAGCGACGCGTCGGTCGTTTGTAACGATGTAGATAGATTGGACAAATAGGAACTTTGTGAAAATCCTAGCAGATTGCAAAAGTCCGCATTTTTATATAATTCAGATTTTAAATTATGGTTATTATTTTTATTATACATGCAAGATTTATTCATGATTAATTTTAAAATATTCCAATCAGCTCTATTAAATTTTACATAAATACACTTCTCTTAAGTATTTATTATATGATCATGAGAATTGTTTAGAAAACGACCACTTCAAAATTATCCATGGAATATTACCATTTTCACTAACACCTTGGATTGCATTTAAAAAGCCTGTCTGGGAAAATACCAGCACCCTATAGAAAATCATTGCCAAACATTCTCAGAATACATTCCAGCTATGAATAGCGTTTCCTTCTTAAAACCGCTTAAAGACAGTAGGAACCAATTGGTATCAGCAAGAGTATGCAAAATTAAGCAGAATATTTATTATAAATAGCGTTTAAAATCGCAGCAAAGCCAATTAATTTCCGCAGTGCCTCGAAGGCGCTGTGCTGTCAGCACTCCTGAATCGGTTACCAGTTCCTTTTCTTATGTGTTGTCACCACAGTAACTTGTCATTTGATCGGTGGTTTTGTTCGGTCGGCATCGCGCGAGCAAAACCATTTACGTATTAGGTGGGCCGTTTGTGTGTTTGCCATCTATACAAATAAAAGCTTTTGATGAAGCGCTCATTAATTCGTAAGTGAAATTGAATCGGAGCGTACATATTATATGTATACCTATGCAAAGAAAAGCAAAATATGTATATTATTGAACAAAATGGAACACGTAAATTCAATGACGGACCGGCGGTATTAAGCCTTAGTGACTTAAAATCGGTATCACTGGAAATAATTACATTTTGATTGCGAAGTCGCAAAATCGGGTCCGAATGCGTATTGACAGAAATTCAATTTCATACGCGCCAATAGCCATTTTGTGATCACTGCTCGTTGTTCAATCAATTTCAATTAAATTATTTTGTTGCGGCGACTGTACTTGAATATTATGGATAGCTTTTTAAAGTAATACGGATAAGTTTTAGTAGAGAGAGCTTTGTTAGAAAACTGGTTTATTGCACGTCTACTTAGCAAACGAGACTTCAATATAAATATTATAGTTATTTGCAAAAATATTACGCACTACTAAATAAGCACATTGTTTTGCAATAATTTGGTTTCTAGGATAGATAGGCACTGTGTTTGGTATCTAAGGTTGGTTGGCAAATCGAAGAAAAGATTTTACGAGGTCACAGTTTCAAGACTTGCTTTACGGATTGTCTTTTCCTCTATTATATTTGAATTCGACTCAACTTTAAATTATATAATTAACAGACTGTCATACGTGTGTTATCATTTTTCTATACTCTTTGAACGTAATTTGATGAGTCCTGTGGCATAAGTTTGCATTTATGCTCGCCCGCTATTGCGTGGTACTTTTTAACATAGCTAACGAAATTACATGTGTGGTGCTCTACTGCCTACCGATATATCCCCGAAGAAGAAATATACAAGTTTAAGTATGTATTTCTAGAGTAGATGTACATAGTGTCGTACATAAAGCATAAAACCGTGCACAGTTACGATTTGTAGTGTTATTGTTGCATTTTTCATTTACCAGACAATATTAATAATCAGATTAATTAATACTAAAGATAAATATCCTCGGCGCGCCATTTTGGTCCCGCATATTTGTATAGTTTTGTTTACGTGTGCAAGTAAAGATTTGATAGTATTCGAAGCGCAGAATAAACCGAAACGAACATGTACATGTAGAAGTGATATTGTGATAGGCTAATGTCGAACGAACGGACGACCTCATTTACAACAAGGCCTGTCGCCAACGAAACTAATGATCGCCGGCGCCTGATTGGCAATTTTATAATTCGCTCAGAACATAATTTGTGTACATTTTCGTATTTATATATTGAAACCACTACCTAGCATGACTTTTAACGTATTAAAAGTCATTTTAAGGGAATAGCTGAGTTAGAATAGAACTTGTAAACGGGGAAAAAGACAATCCTTGAGGCAGGACATGCACCTGAGACCTTGATAAGCCGTGTCGCTTCACTGACTAAGCTATCCATGGATTAAATATTCATGCATCGGCAATGCTATGGGTCATCTATCGCATAGTTGTAGAGCTATGCGATCAGCAAATACTTAAGATTAGCGAATGTAAGTATTGCTGTTAAAGATGACTGCACCTTTAATATTTAGTATACTCGTTTTAGAAATTATATTTAAGCACTTCCATGTTAAGGCAGAATGTTAATTATAATCAAGAAAAAGTAGGACCCTTCCCTTCCCTTCATCTTCCCTTCCCCTCGCCGGAATATGATCCTTATTTAAGTCCCATTTCACTCATAATTACGGTAAAAATTAATGTCCTTTATTTATTTGGTATGTAATGCAGGTAACTTCTAAACAAAAAAA
Organism: Catocala nupta; assembly: GCA_963675205.1. NCBI lineage: Eukaryota > Metazoa > Arthropoda > Insecta > Lepidoptera > Erebidae > Catocala > Catocala nupta. Next base: position 7,535,287 of record OY776090.1, on the reverse strand, counting down.
ATGTGTAACGCATATTGATGTGCCTTATTTAATAAATAAGAAACATGCATGGTTGTTGTAAATGCCTACGGAGAATAATAGATAGGTACGCGCACGAGGAAGATTTATAGAGTTAACGGATATAACATTCAAAAGATATATTATTTAGATGTTCCACAGACAATGACCTGTTTTGAATAGTGGCTGTTGCTGGCAGTTGTTAACCGTAGTTTTTAACCTATCAAGAGGCAGGGTCACTTCTACGACCAGATATAATAGGTTTTCCATTATGCCTGGCATTTCAACAAGTAACATAATAAACGCTTTGAAGGACCCGTATTTTTTTCTTTTGTTTCCTCTGTATGTTCGGAGAGGGCACGTGACTCCAGATAGATAATATTCTGAATCTGCTTTATTTTTGTTATTTGTAGGAACTAATGCAGATTTTTAGTGGATTATAGCTACATTATAAAGCACTATGAGTTATATCTACTAAAATCCGATATGAAGCTGTTTACTTGGTAATCGAGAAAATAGTTTTCCTCTTAGTTGGGGTTGTAAACGATTAATGACGAATTTATATTTTAGTACTGTTATATAGAAAAGTAGCGATAGCCCAGTGGGACTGTTGGACTGCTCTCTGACTTTTCGAAGTTATATGTGTATTAAATGGTAAATGGTCCGCTCGCTTTAACGGTGAAGAGAAACCTGCATGTCTGAGAGTTCTCCATAATGTTCTCGAAGATATGTGAAGTCAGCCAACCAGTACTAGGCCAGCGTGGTGGACTATGGCCTAACCCTCCTCACACTGAGAAGAGGGACAGTTTTATACAGGTATATGTATATGATATTATATAGGTACTATAGAAAAGTTCTGTCAGAAAAACATAGAGAGTAAGAAACAGCTGCCTTGAAACTTTTACCCCGGGCGGTCGTGTAATCCATTACGGTGATCGTATTGTACCTAAATGTCTCTTGGTAAATTATTTTATAATTATTGTTAATAACGTAACTATAGTAATAATAAAACTCCTTAGTGGCCACTAAGGAGTTTGTGCTGCGATTGTGTATGACCGACTATCTTATATATAAATTCTCGTGTCACAATGTTCGTTCCCGTACTCCTCCGAAACGGCTTGACCGGTTCTCATGAAATTTTGTGAGCATATTGAATAGGTCTGAGAATCGGCCAACATCTATTTTTCATACCCCTTAGTGATAAGGGTTGTCCACCCCTAACATTTTTTTAAATCTTTTTGCCAAAACCTTTTTTTTATGGCAAAACAACGTTTGCCGGGTCAGCTAGTAATAGTCTAAAATTATATCCAGCATCTGTTAGACCTTTCTAGATTATCTAAGCTGAGCTAGAACATTCACACGGCATTGCTTAACGTACAGGCGTAATTATGCCTAAAGCTTTCCGAGGTGTTGAGCTAAGGTGTAATACCTAACATATCTAAATAATTACTAGACATGTTTAGGTTTCTCGTTTTAAGAGAAGAACGTATTGCAGAGCGACATCTTTAGAAGCAGTACAGAGTCTAGAAATGTAAAGCAATAAGCTTGTCTCCTATTACGTGGGACATTGAAATATAACTGGAGAAATGTAGTTGTGAAACGCCCCTGCTCAACACTTCGGGAACGTATAGGTATACATCTATGGACGTACGTATGTAAGTAAACTATATTATTATATTGACGGATAGAGAATAAACATATCTGTCGATATCTGGATGTGATACAACTCTATCAAATATTCGGTTATTTATTTATAACAAAAAAATGTACTTGTTCCAGTATTATGCCCTAAAACACATGAGTTGATTTTTTTTACCATTGATTATACCGCATTCGAAACCTAAGCATCATTTAATTCAGTTCTTATGTCTAATGTGGTTTCTCTGTAAACACGATTCGGTCCATTCTCTGAGTTCAAAGTTCTAGCAATAAAGTATGTCAATATATCTCCTCAACAGTAATTTATCTACGAACCCCTGTAGTCATTATTATGACCCAAAAATTATATATTTAATTATACAACAGCAATTAGTACGTACTTAAGTTGGTGCTGTCGTAATGACGATGGGGATTTTGCCCGGATGGCTTGCGCTCCCTTAAAAGATAGCCATGGGTGTGCTTTATTTACACAGTCCCTTTGCTTGAGGCTCAAATTCAGAAAGGAAACTTTTCCATTGTTTATAATGCTGTACCCTTTTTTATTGTTGAAGTTGGGCTTTGATGGTAAGAGGAAGTTCATTGATGAATACACTTTCATTAGAAATTTTGTTAGAGATTTTGAGCTCTGGACAATTTTATTTTCGCGTAAATAGTAGCGGGGCTAGTGTTTGCTACTAACAAAATACGTTAATTTAGGCAGCCCACGGTATTTGAATGCGGTTTTAACTTCAGATCATTTTGTCTTGACTATTTGAGTATTAAAGAAAATGTCCGAAACATATTGTTCCTCTGTCAATTAAACATAGTGCGATCGCTAAAATTCAAATAATCAACAATCTCTGCTTAAACATTAGAACACTTTGACTTTACTGTCACAAGCTAAAAGAAAAAGAGCATAATATTTTGCTAAACATTTCATTATATCAGATGCAAAAAAGTACCAATGAAACTGTTATAATAAGGCTACTAGCACTGCTAGACATAGGCCTCTCCCACTTTACTTCACAATATCCGATCTTTCGCATTAAGTCTAATCCAGCTACCTTCTTCAGTACATCGGTCCATCTGGTCGGAGACGTATTAGCTTACGTCTACGTTTGCTCCAGCGATCATCGGCCCTTTGACAGATATGGCACATTGCATCTTCAGCTTGCTTATTTCTGCGAGATATCTTGTTAACATTGTTTTTTTTTCTATATCTCTCATCGTTATCGTAATTAATAGAACCCCTTTAATGACTGCTAGTAATGCTGGTGTATTAACATGATCATGTTTGTCTACATATAACGTCACCTTCTTATGACGTGATAAGAAAGTAGGCCATGGTAAATTCATAGTATAGTTCTGTGAATGTAATTTTGTGTCGTTTTAATGTCACTTTGTGAACTGAATAAATAAAGATATTCTTATTTTGATCAATGAGCCAGAAGCTTATAACATTTTGTATGACTCAAAAATTGTAGCCAATACGTAATTTTGGTAAGGTTGTATTATGAAATATTCAATTATAAGAGAGTATTTATATATGCATATATATTCTATGGGGTCCCGCTTGTTACATTATCCTCTACATTCGTAATTGGTGCCATTGAATGAGTTTTTTTATAATGTCGAAGGTATGTTACTGCATCGTTTATTGAAAGGAAAGTTGTTACGGAACTCGCTAATCTATAATTGGGCCGAGAAATGTTGCATGTAAATGTATGTTTAAATGTATATGAGTATGGTTATTAGAAATTAGGGTATTTGAGAACGCGATTTAATAGACGTTGAGCCCATTCCAATCCCTTTCCAGGTTCGAGGAATATCCCGGAAAATCGTGAATTTATTTATTTATTATTTATTTTACAGAAAGCTTACAGACTAATAATATTCTTATATATAAATACAATAGTTAAAGTCTATTGCTAACAACAAACTCTTAAAATTATGTATATGACAACATACAATTAAAGTTTGCATTGTACTTGCAACTAAGGTAAATCTTACCGATAATACGGACTACGAGTTTGTTTACTCTGTTTTAATGCTTTAGCCACTTGAATGTGACCGTTGACCTAGAAAAAAAAGTACAATTACCGAAGGATAGCTACCTATATTTTGAATATATTCTGCCGTGTATTATGGATATGTTTACCTAATCTCCTTTTGTTTCTTATCAAGCGAGCGATGCAAAAAGGTTTAATATTTTTAGATATAACTCATATCCTTGACTCATCACACGTTCACCTGTATCTTCACACATTCAGTTTCATCGGTTTTCACCCCTAGCCAATTCCACTACTGCTTTGAGGTAACTAATATATTTGTCTATACGGCGTAATTTTATCTAAGGTGTAACCAATAATATAGTAATATAACAGTTTAAATTAAATAACAAAATCATGTTAGTATGGTGAAAAAAAACATTCTGGCTTAAAAAAAAAAACATTCTGATTTCATTTCTTTTATTTTGATAAAAAGATAACGCCCACACTAAGAGTCACTTCTGTATCACGGGTAACTTTAACAAATATTTACACAACGATCGTCAAGAACACCCAGACACGGAACAAATATATGTTGCTCACACAATGTTGTCCTGTGTAGGAATCGAACTTACAACACTTGGTGCAGTTGCAAGACGACCACTTACACCTCTACGCCATAAACTTTATGTAGTAAGAACCACTGTCAAACCACCATTGTTGGGAATATACCTCGCCCAATTTGCGCCATATCAAACAAAAACTAATTTAAGAATATGTAATTCCAATCAATTAGTACAAACTTACTTAATCCTATTAAGGATACGCATTTCAGACACCTAATCTTACACCGACTGGATAACAATAACAATACATTAATTAGCCCGAATTGTTCTATAAAGGCATAAACAATACGTCAGAGACACTCATTTCTTACCACGTATTGTATTAAACAAATATAGGAACAACGAGATTAATATTCCGGGAATACAAAATGGGAAAAGGGAAATCAAGGATTGGTTCGTTCAAAGGGTGGTTTTTGTTCCATGTTTGCTTTTGAGATAGGCTCTTGAAATAACATTGTCATTGTCAATTCGTTGATTGTTTTTTTACAATTCAGCTGTTTCGTTGGCTGTGACGTCACCGTGCGTGAATGGACATCAGATTTGGGAATATGTAGTTTACCCCGTTAAAACATGGAAGTATGTACCTATTTTACAGAAGGCAACTGAGTACTAATCTAGCTCGCAGTGTAAATAGGCGTTTAGTCAATAGGGAAAGCCTGTGGTCTTTGTCCGTTGGCAGGGTTTGACAACAAGGGTTTGAAACACAAATGAATTCTGTGTGTCGTCTATACCCTGTGTTACTATAATTCTCAATTATAGCAACTCCTAATTACAGCACTGTGGAAACCATTGTTCTGTAAATAGTTATAGTTTTTTATAAATAAGGAGGTTTACAAAGAGATTTCACAATACTAGATCTCTTGACGGCGATTTGTTTAATATGGTATTATTACTCAAGCTAATTCGTCTATCACCGTGCGGATAGCGGCGTCCAGAAGATACTTTTATCATCATTTATCTATATGATTAGCCTAGTAAGTAAACCGCTGGACTACCATACAACCGTCTCGAGTTCGATTCCAAGACTCGTACCTCTGATTTTCGAAGTTATATGGGTAAGAAATAGTTAGCTGTCGCTCGCTTTTATGGTGAAGAAGAACATAGTGAGGAAACGTGCATGTCTGTGAGTTCTCCATAAAGTCCTAGAGAGTCTGTGAAGTCTGCCAACCCGCACTAGGCTAGCGTGGTGAACAATGGCCTAACCCTTCTCAAACTGAGAAGAGACCCTTGTTCAGCAGTAGGAAAAACTGTCCATAAACATACGGGGTTGATATTACTATTATAAATATCTATATGTTTAAGCTAAACGCGGGTCTCCTAACAGCAGCACAACTGTATTGATCTTGCATTTTAAATATGTAAGTCAGCACAGTTTGTCCATTTTTCTTGCATTGCACGTTGTCACGCCATTTTGTTTAGATATACATTTACAGTTTGTACGGACGTGAGTTACGTAACATATTCGAAAAAAGAACACATCTCTGGAGTTAACAGGAACACTTAATCATACGTCAGAATAGAATCCTTTGAATAACGCACGTGCATGTCAAGCGGGGACCGCAGTTTTGATATAAGGGATTTCATTTTCCCGTGACGGATTTGCGAGCTTTTATTGAAGCCTTCTTTTATATTTTATTAATTTATTTGATTCTTATATTCTTTATTCATAAATCTATACTAATATTATAAAGCTGAGGAGTTTGTTTGTATAGTTGAACGCGCTAATCTCAGGAACTACTGCCTTGAAATTATTTTTCGGCCGGCGTCCGGCTTGCTTACCTATTTGCTGAATGAGCCAACACGTTGATTTTGGCTCTTTTAGCTTATGGTGGCTTTTTAGAATAGGTTGCTAATCCTTGTCTCTAACTCCCGCATAAGAAAAAATTCCTGTGTCGCGGGGACGTTACACAATTTCAAACGGTAAACGGTTGGCCTCAATGGCGTAGTGATAAGTGTAACCGACTGTAACGCCTGAGGTCGCGGGTTCGATTCCCGCACAAGTCAAACATTTGTGTGCATATGAACATGGATGTTTGTCTTGGTCTGGGTGTTTCTATGTATAATATGTATGTATTTACAAAAAAAACATATATGTATGTTTATCCAATAATCTAGTACCCATAGTACAAGCTCTGCTTAGTTTGGGCTAGGTGGTGCTGTGTGTATGTAGTAGAATATTATTATTATTATGTTTCTCTTATCACAGGTACTTTCTAACATATTATATTAGAAAATACCTGGCCCTTTGGGAGGCTTACACGGAGACATGGGTCCAACGTGAAGAGGCCCTTCGAGAGTTTTAATCAAAGGTGTGATGGAACACCTACAGCGGCACTAGCCGCAGCAGGCGTAGGACTATTGCTACGTATAGATTCTAATATATGGGCTATAGGTATGGGTGTTTGGTGGACCGGTATATTACTAACTATGGATGAAAAACGGCGTCTGCCCTGAATACTCTAATAGCATCAATGCAATGGGCAGACGGTGACTCGCCAACTCACTAGATGGGCCCCCTGATAAGCCACTATAGGCATACAAGCCAGCAGCAGAGGGCAACACCGGTGCGAGTGGCTAGGGGTGTCGAGCGGTGCGGCGCCGGTTTCACCATCACGGGTCTCGTGACAACGGAGACCCGGAGCGGGTTTCCCCGTAGTTATTATTATTATTATTAAACAACGGACTTAAAGAATTCGTAGCAAAATCTAGTCCTTTATATAGATAAAAGGCCTCATCATCATGGTAGACAGGCTACGTATTATAAAGTTATGTTAGAAAATACATTTATTATTACTTGTCAGCTTGTGGGCGATGGTGTCCTTTATATATCAGAGATTGAAGAATCAACTCCTACGTAATGTAAAAATAACTGATATTTTAGTAACTGTTAGTTTACGTAATATACACGATATTGGCTGGAATGATAGCACTCTAATTGCTAATAAAATATCAGGTTAATGTTTATTTTTAGAGTGACTTCATGTGGTTTTACTTTTCACGTAATCAACTTAGCAATAGTATATTACTAACTTTAGACTCATATTTCAACCTCTCAAGGGAAGAATGACAACGGTGTTAATAAATGTGTTTATACTTTTTATTATTTATATGTCAGTTCAGCTCAATCAAACCTCTCAAAACTTTTTTTACTATAAAACTTGAAGCCTGGTGCTTTGACAACTCCTTTAAGTAATGAATTTTAAAATACTCTTTCTTTATTTATACACAATTTTAAGATTCTAGGTACAGCGGTTGAAGCATAACACCAGGTGGGATATGAACATAAACCCAACCTAACACTTATATCCATACCCAAACCCAAATATGATATTGAGGTTTATTTTACCTTAACTTTCATTGTTAATTAATCATTGTTTTATAAGAGATACAAAGTTACGTTTGTGTAACCCCGCTGGGTTGGGTAGAGATGTATTAATCGCATATTTCCCCAGCTGATTTAAATCCCACATAAAAGGATCCCCGACTTAGGTGAAGACTTATTGGGTTATAAGTAGCACGGAACTAGGTCCAGTGGACACCATTATGCTCATCTTCTATTATGTGGAACCTAAATGTATAGCTGGCAAAATTTGGGGCTAATGCATCTCTATCTACCCTTTCGGGGGTAAAATCGTCAGATAATGTATGTTTGTACATATTTTTATAATGATTTTTATTAATTTCTACCATGCAGAATTCCAAAGTTAAAAAATTTGGAAATAGAGAGATTGCCTACCCTACATTTTAATAAAATACCCAATGACATTAAGAATCTGCCCACAATACAATTTAAAAAAACCGTTAATAGCCTGCTAATCGAATTATGTTATTACACGGTACAATAATTTTTAAATTATACATTGTGATAATTGTAATATTTTTTTATTACAACTTTTTTTATTATAAAATGTTAATTAATTAATTGTAGTATTATATAAGTTCTAATTTTAATACCTAAGTAACTATAAATATGACATGATTAATAATAAAAATTTCATGTATATTTCAAAGTTTCTTATGTTCAGTATTTATATTGTATTTATTTATTTAAGAATTTCAATAATTGTATTTACCTATGTTTAACAAATAAATAATTCTAATAATAAAGTGCAAAATTGCTTGACAATACCAAACTTTTCTGATAGAAAACAACAACTTAATAGGAGCTAACCATTTTTCATCTTACAGTATTCTATTTCGACAAGGTAACCTTTCATGATATAATTTTAAAATGTGGCTTTACAAGTCGATATTATATTTTAGAGAAAATAAAATACTTTATTTTCTTTAAAATATAATATATGTAATGTAATTGCCAATTATTTCATTATCATAATTTCAAAACACACATAATTTTAATTAAAAGTATGTATCGCTATATACTCGCATTTATCTTGATTGATTATGTCTTAAGATTTTAAGTTCACAACTTGGTCAGAAAATGTAATTAAACTCAGGACAGCATTGGATGAGACTTGGAAAAGTTTAAAAAGCTGGGGCAACAGAGACGAGTACTCTATAGTAGGTAGAAATAGGCTGAATAGGTTAAAGATAACACTTATCTTTTTTTAATCAGTTTTTCATTCAACAATTAGCGTATTCCTTCTTATAACTTGCCCGGTTGCAATACAGTTGAATGAAATCACCGGGCCTTCAAACCTTTGGCTGCTCGAGCCATCGATGTTCTGTCCAAGCGGGTTCATACTAACATTCTGTATCTATATCTGGTAAATTTGCAAACTAGATTCGAACAGTTGGACATTTTTTTGCGTATCTTAGTTAGCTTCTGCAATACCTAATTTCTGAGATTAATGCGTTCAACCAAACAAACTCTTCAGCTTTATAATATTAGTATAGATTGTAGGCATAACAAATAAATTAGCGAAAAATTATTAAGCACTAATAACAAATTGCTAGCCAAAAATGTATACTGAGTATGGTAGGTCTAAAACTAAACAAACCAGCCATCAAAACACTGCAGAAAGACTTATTTCTGTCTTCAAACTATTAGTGTAATCGTGCCATTATCGTTGTGAAATGAATCGACTTAACAGATACGGTTCCGATCGATGAGTGATTGTATGGTACGAGAGATCTTGTAACAGATAATGCTCATTTGTCGCTGTCTAGTTGTCGGCCCCCGCGATATTGGAGACTACCGTATCCACTTAAACACCTCGCTACGATCCCTGCTCCTATTTTCGAAGTGTCGTGACCTAGTTAGCTGAACTAATGACGACAGGATTAAATGACAATAGTTGGATTAAGTTGTGTGAAGTTATTCGGATTCGGGCACGCCACGATCGTGGCGGTAAGTCCCGTTTTTGAGGAGTGGCTGGAGAGGCGGCATGGCGCCCTCACCTTCCGGCTGACACAGTCTTAGCCATGGTCACTGGCCATGGTTGTTTTGGCCGGTCCCTGTGTCGTATACACCGGCAAGAGACGCCCGGTTGGGCCTCGCAGCGCCGTGATTTGATCGCGGCAGTCGGATCGGTTGCCTTCTCGCTCCCGGCCGTAGTTCAGTCTATGGTCCGGGGTGTGAGGTCGTGGAACGCCGTCGCCTCCTTCTGCGAGAAAGTAATTTCCATCAAGGAGGCGGTGGAGCGGGAGAGGGAGCGTTTGAACCCTCTCCCCAACCGCAGAGCCGGGTGCCGGAGGGCGCGCGATGATCTATAGCCACCCTGAGGTCTGACCTGGGGGTGGTGGGCTATGTGGGCCTGCCCGCCATCGGTTCAGCACCAGGTCCGAGAGGCGGCATGCGTGTTCCCACGCGCGCCTCTGTGTCGTGTCCGTCTCCACTTTAGGGGGGAGACAGTAAGGCTTTTATTGAGTAGTGCCTATATTGGGTAGGTCTTATTGAGTCGAAACCTCGGCGGGGTCGCGACCGCATGCGAAAGCGATTCGCGCGGCCCCGCCGATAGTGGTTTTGTCGAGGAACACCGTGGTAGGTTTAGTCGGTATTCCGGGAGGTACATTATCTTTTAACATCTTTCTTTTACCCCGGCGAGTCCGACATAATCCCTCCGCCCGCCCCCGCGGAGGGATATGAGTCATTGCATTCCCTCAGGTAAAAAAAAAAAAAAATATTCGGATTAATGGTGCTTTTTACGATTTTTGAAATTAGGTTTTACGCTCAATTTTCCTGTTTTAATCGGTAACCTAATTTTCCAATCCCACTTGAGGTTTATTATGCATAAGTTATTATTTCATTAAAAATTATTTTTAGAAAATTATTCTTACTGTACTTGTAGGTAGAATATAGCAACCTACTTAATTTTAGCTAAGTTATAATTTCTACCCTATGGTGACGTGTATATTTACATATACACGTCTATACGTGTATATGTAAATATACACGTCTATGGTACATATATCTCAGTGGGGAGACCAACAGACTGCAATACGAGGGTCTCGGGTTCGAACCCACGTAGCGCATCTCTGACCTTTCGAATTTATGTGCGTGTTGATTGACAATTATTGCTTGCTCCGTGCCTCGGAGAGCACGTTAAGCCGTCGGTCCCGGCTGCCATGAACATCTATGACTGTCGTTATTGTGTCAGTGCCCTATAATATCCTGACACTGGTCTAGCCTTAGGGTATCGTTAGCCTTCGGGTTGCGGAGGTCAGGTGGCAGCCACTCCGTGTAAAAAATGATATCCAGTCAAATCCGGTTTTACTTCTTTGTAGCAATTGCATACCATTATCTTGCCCCTAATACATAGACATGACAAATATTCTTTTAACTCTAAGGCTACCATTTGATTTAGTTTAAATTAGTTGACTTGATGACTAATATAGACAGTTTAGGATACAGCAATGTCCGATACGGCTAAAGGCCTTGTCGGACATTCTGACCTTTTCGGCATACACTCGTATGATAATTTCACTTCATCGACTTTTGTAAAATGACACCTGTCATTCACGCTTTGCCATCAGTAGATGCGTCGATCACGTAATAATAATAATAAATATTCTATCACATACATACAACACCATCTAGCCCAAACTAAGCAGAGCTTGTACTATGGGTACTAGACAATGGATAAACATACAAACATAATATACATAATATTTTTTTATAAGTACATGCATATTATACATAGAAACACCCAGACCAAGACAAACATGTTCATGAACATGTTTATGCATACAAATGTTTGACTTGTGCGGGAATCGAACCCACGACCTCAGGCGTAGCAGTCGGTTACACTAACCATTACGCCATCGAGGCCGTGTGAAGTAAATTACTGTAACTTATTTTTTTTGGCAAAAGCAGAGATATGTTAATACCACATGTTGTAGGAGGTACGGCACAGTTGCTTGTTAGCAGGTATTGTTTTAAAATAGTGTTGCTTCTAAGAATTCTGGAGTAAATGTTCAATAAGCTTTACCTGAATCTGGCATATCACGATCCTCGGTGACCGGACGATACTTATATCACTGGACATACTTTGTCTTATAATTTTAATACTGTATTCAATCAATCGCACAACTTTGAAATTAAACACTTTATACGGATTTTGTCGCGTTTTTTATTTTACTTTATAACACTGTTATTACATAATTTTGAAAAACTCTAACACTACTATTATTGAACTTTACTACTATTTAAGCTATATATTTTTAATTAAAACTATTTATATTTGAGTTTTGAGTTTACACTTTGCCCCGACGTTTCGGTTGCTTTTCAGCAGCCATGGCCACGGGGAGACTAAGATGGTAGTTATTTTTATCTCTGCGACACTCTAAGGTTGACTGGTAGATAATGCCCTTGGTATTAAATCCGCTTTTTTACTATTTAGTGCCTAAAGTTTTAAAATAAATAAATAATAGTCAAATATCCTATTAAATCACTAAGGACTCGGGGAAATACGCCTGTGATACGACGTTATACTTTCTTATAAAAAGCCGCAAGCAGACTTTTGTAGAGCGCGTATACTTTTATTGCAAGAATAAAAAACTTTCATAAGCTACTGTGAATAAACTCATAAATACTATGTAAGATTACATTGAATGCGTTTTATAATACAGAGCGTAAACAGAATGAATCGCGTGTAATAAGTTGGGTTATATTAAATTTTATTCACAAAATTCAAACATAGAACTAATATCTGCAGTTGCACAAATTTAAACAACATGCTAGAGGAGGCAATGCACTGTACGCCAAGCTAGCTACTCTATTTAACTTCGCAACTTATATTAGGTACAATTATTAAGAAGCACTTTTGTAGAGAAATATTAATTTCTCGCTCAATAAACTTTGGTGCTACGGTACACAAAGAAACTTTGTGACGCGTATGTTAAAAAGTGATTTGGGAATGAGTCGAACGCGATATTTATTGTTTGCTAGATTTTGCACATGGCTTCACTCGCGTAAATATAAATTTTATTAATAAACTTCTATCTCCGGGCACAATACTTTTTTCTAGATGAAAAATACTCGAATGATCATCATGAAATGTCGCATACACGTTATCAGGGGTCAGTATTACGTCAGTATAATATTAATCTTGGTTTGTGTCTGTCTGTCGCTGAATGATGCGGTTTGTATTCAACTTACGTGTGTTTGCAGTTGGTACGTACAGTTTAGTAATTATGCGGTGGCAACAGATAAGTTAGTATTTAGTTAACTGATATTGTTGTAATTACAGAGCACGAAACTATATTACGCTAGCTTCTACTAGAAACGCCATGCTTGTTTTTTTTTTGTAATTTGCTGTCATTTCACGCCTTCATAGAAGCAATTGCAAGGATACAACCAAGCCGCTGGAGAAGTAGCTGCGGTAACCTAGTAAGAGACCATTAGACTGAGAAAGGTTAACGAAAACATCGTGAGGAAACCTGCATGTCTGAGAGTTCTCCATGATGTTCTCTGAGATATGTGAAGTCTGCACACACACATTGGGCCAGCATGGTGGACTATGGCCTAACCCTGCTCACACTGAGAATAAGATCGTGTCCAGCAGAGGGACAGTTTAATACAGGGCTGATATGATTATATTATTAATCAAGCTGTTGTCTACCGTAGATCACATTATTGGTTTTTGAAGCATATGTAAGAGGAATAGAATGCAAGTATCACATATGACAAGAAACGGGTGGACTGGACCGATACTATAATCGGGCCTTCGACAGTTTTACTCACCAAACAGAACGCAACAGTAGATATACCTATTTTTCACATCTGTAGGATGGTAGTACTTTTCGGTTTCGCTGATCCATTCATGTTAAATCCAGCAAAGCTAGCAAAGCTACTTACTTCATAACAAAATTGAAACAGTTCGACAAATATATCGATGACAACAATACAAATTAGACTAGGAATAATTTCTGTATCGCGGAGACTTAAACAACGGACACAAAGAACATCCAGACTCGGCACATTATTTTCTTTTGTAGTGTTTGGAATTTGAACCATCGAACTCGACGTAGTGGTAGTAGCAAGACGACCATTTAAATTGTAGACTACAATTCACGTGCAAACTACTTTACTGGGATACTATAGCACCTGTACTGCTAAACGGAATGACATGCAACATAGTCTAGATTATAAGTTAATCTACAAGATACCAAACTGCAAAATATATGTACATACTAATCTGTTTAATTGTTGTTGCGTGAAACCAGTATAAACAAAAGAACAGGTATAAAGAAAAATTAATTATTTTTGAGTTAGAAACCTCGATTCACGTGATATGAATTAATTTTCTTTAATGTCTTAAATGTACATAAGAACACAACGTTATTATTCGATAATATTAGTATACTTATAAATTAAAGATATATAAATTTATCATACCGTAGAAATTATAGGTTTAACTTGTATGTGGATTATTAAGAATTATAGGTACTTAGTTCAAAATTGCAATGGCTTCGTCCAAATAAAACCTTCAGCGTCTAAATAGCAGAAATCCACGTACAATTTTATAGTATTTGTATATTGCTGGTATGCCAGTAGTGAGTATTCTGAGCTCAAACATAATTGATAAACAATTGTGTCTGGATTCCAGCGGCCGTTGCAGCTAAAGATGTTAACAGTGGCGCGAATTAAGTTATAAGCTGATAATAATGTTCCCTTTTACTTAAAATAAATAATAATGGTAAAGGATTAGTACTTTCTAAACATATATTTATAAGTCAATTATAATACAGTTTTCTTAAAATTTTAAAGATATTGCCTCAAAGCCTTGGCGAACATTATCGTAAAAAACAAATAAATCAATTGTTTGGATGGATACTTTATTGACAGGCAGGCGAATATCATAGAGTAATCACAGATGCAAATGAAAATACCATGACTATAGCGTCTAATACAAGTTTTCAGAGAAATTAAATAATTATAATATACTTAATAATATTTTTAATTAAATTAAGTTCATTATTCGAATTTGGTAGATAAGTATTTAAAAATAATGAAAAGTGTAGTAGATAGGAATTAGTAGATTAAAGTCAAACAAAAAAATATCTTTATAAGAAATAACCTAGATAGCTTATACTTTGCTTGCAATTGCAATGGTAATAACAACAATAATATAACAATAATTTATTATGAATTTCATTTAAAACTAAATATTGTCATTAGTATAAGAAATAAGATATTGTGGAGTTTAAATTAATGATAATGATGAAGCGGGGCAATGTAAACACAACCTGTACAGCCTTATTTCAATCACAGCGCAGAAATAGTTTTTCTATTTCAATATAAAAAGCATATTAATTGCTCGTAATAAAACTTTAAAGGAAAGCTTTTTATAGTGAATTTAAATTAAATTGTGATCGACGACAGTCCAGCTTAACTTGTTAACTATCTTCGTCTGGCTTTCACTCGGTTCTATTTCAGAACTTATTTAGTATTTAATTGTTTATAACGTACCATTTATATTAACCTGAAATGTCTTGGATTGTAGACATAATTAAATATCTATTATGTCAGATGCGGTGCGCCGCTGAGATAGTTTAAAATTCCCGTCGAAATTAAAATAGAAAATATCGTAACTCGGTTACGTCCTTGGTATTACATAGGCCCAAAGCATAAGTTAACGCCTTATTATTAGGCAAACCACACATAATCATATCAGTCCTGTATTAAACTGTCCTACTGCTGGGAACGGGCCTCTTCTCAATGTAAGAAAGGTTAGGCCATAGTTCACTACACTGGCCCTACGGACACTACGAAGAACTTTCAGATATGCAGTTTTCCTCACTATTTTTTTCTTCACCGTTAAAGCGAGCGATTAATTAAATATTTTAATACGCACATATGTAATTTCAAAAAGTTAGAGATGCGCGCCTTGAAATCGCTCTCGAGTCATTCGCGTTGCAGTCCGACAGTCTCCCTCTAGGCTATCGCTGTTTGCGGGTCGTATGCAAGTCTAAAAATCTAGATTCAATTGCGTAAATATACATACGTCCTCAAACGTCTATACAAAAGGGTGAGCTGAGGTGTATTGCACTCATATTTCACCAAGTATGGTTTTAGGTTCCACGTAATAATGGGTGAACCTGGGAATTACTAGAAACAATAACTAAATAATATTTTGCCTGCCTCGGGAATTGAACCGGGGACCTCATACGCAACAGTCGCACTTGTTACCGCTGCACCGATCAAGACATAAAAGTATATATTAGGTCACTTACAAAATTCCAATCATCTGTCGACTCCTTAGAAGGCCGAAAACAAGAAATCTCTTTGTTAATTGAACATTTCTACGTTTATTTGTGGTATTATGACACTTATTTATTGTCTTCGTTTCCTTCCAAGTCTTATAATTGCAATAGCAATTTCGCAAAGTCTTTCTTGTGAAAATCTGTATTTATGTTGCAGTCAAAATGTTAATCGCCGTATTTGGAAACATCTATGAAGTACTCCTGTAGGTCGGCGTCCACTTAAACCACTCAATGGTTCTTACCAAAGAGTGGTTTAAGTGGACGCCTGGTCACTACTGGTGCATTGTAGTACGTTCGATTGCCACACGTACCAAAAAGCATGTGATTCGTAATTAGTTGTTTTGGGTTCTGGTTATTCTTTGTGTCCGTTTGAATGTATGTAAAGTCCCCCATTCCAAGGAATATCTTGGTGCGGGAGTTATGTTTAACAGACACAATAGATTTCTAATTTTGTCTGGTATTCTAAGACTTGACAGGCTACTAAGAAAAACCTACCCACATTGCATCGCTATTGTATAATACATTGAATTTGAGTTAAGCTATAAACGGCTAAATACATGTACCTCAAATGTAGAAAGTAAACACATCCCTGGTGTTTAAAAACGCTTATTGTTTTTTAGCTTTAAATATTGTTAAATGCAGCTGTAGTACCTATAAAATATTAAGTTATTTATTTTTACAATAGCAAAAGGTTGGTAGCAAAGGTTGTATTAATTATTCCGTAAATACATATAAATTTACGAAACTTACAAATTTTGCTGCATATTTCGCGAATTCTCTATTATTCGTTTAGAAATACTGTTTTACTTCGCAAAGTAGCCGCAACAGGCGTTTTGTAAAATCACGTAAAATAAAATTTGGCTGCGACATGTTCAAACATATTATGTAAACATATGTATGTACATTTATCAATAACAGATTCCGACTTTCCGTAAAAATAATTCCTTATGACATTTTTAGGAATGTATTTAATATAAATTGGTTAAGTAAGAGTTGGTTCGATGTCCATAGCACTCCGTATCGAAAACAAACAATAGATAATTATTAATATGATATGTCTTATTAAAAATACAACTCATAACTATCACAAACAAATAAATATTTCCTGTGTCGCGGGGAACTTCACAAACATTCATACAACGTACAACGAGTCTGGTTGTTCTTTGTATGTCACAAAGGACACCCAGACTCGGAACAACCATTTGTGGATCACACAAAGTTTTGTGATTGGTGATTGAACCCTCAAAACTCGGTAGTGGCGAGGCGACCACTTAAACCACTACGCCATCCGTGCATTTAAATCGAATATAATCAAATGTATAGAATTAATACATTAACAAAAATATATGTTTAGATTAGGATCGGTCTGAGTGTTAATGTTGCTGAAACCTATAAGTCAAACGAGTGAATTCGAACTTTGATGCGATGCAGATATTTCCGCTCGAAGCCCATAATTAGGTACGTTTAGCTAGCCATTAGAGAGAAATTAAATTCGTTATACAATAAAACGTTATGGTAAGAGTCAGTCAGCCATACCGGCGGGCGAAATATTTTGGTAAACTTACACCTGTGAACTTTGCGAGGGGTACAATTTATATTTGAATATCACAATTTGTGGTTAATGGCGATAATCATTTCGTTGTAGGAAATAAAATTAATAATAAGAAAACGTTGTATTTAAAAAGAAGAGAATTAGGTTTAAGGCACTGCCAAAAAGTAACAGTTCTATTGTCTAAAAGTACTTGTCTTTGGTAGGTAATTTTCATAATTTTAATCATATATATTAATTAAAACTTGTTACAAATAAAAACAATTAACTTACTGGCATGTTACATAAAGTTGTAATTAAGTTTACTTTGTTGATTGTTTTGTTATAGTTCGTTTCAAATACGAAGTCCCATTTGACAAATGATCGTTGAACAGCAATAGCAAAGTGATCGTTTCAATCGACATATCACGAAATCGCAGACTACAATGCAGAGGGTCTCGGGTTCGAACCCACGTCGCGAACCTCTCAGTTGTATGACTTTTCGAAATTATTTGCGTATTGATTGACAATTATCGCCTGCTCCGTGCCTCGGAGAGTAGGTTAAGCCGTCGGTCCCGGCTGCCATGACCATCTATGGCAGTCGTTATTCAGTCGGAGGTCAGTGCCCTATAATATCCTAACACTGGTCTAGCCTTAGGGTATCGCTTCGGGTTGTGGAGGTCAGGTGGCAGCCGCTCCGTGTAAAAACTGATATCCAGTCAAATCCGGTTAGACCAGAAAAGCCGACCCCAAGTGACTTGGGAATAATAAAGGCTAGGGAGAAGATTGATTGATTAATTATGTTTGTGAAACAATTTTATCAGTTTTTGTATAGATTCTAATTATTTTAAAATAGTCTTTAGTACCATAAGTAATCGTTGTTTATTTTAACAATTTATACGAAATGTGCAGTCTTAGCACAATACTACTACCAATACCAATCTTCAGACTTCCATGAGGCTTGATCCTAATATTAAATTAAGCAATCAAATTTTGTAAGGGTGGAAGTGCTATTGCTAATCTAAGAGTCGTGAACTGGATTCGAATTATCACGGATTTCGGTGAACGTACACTGGTAACTGGTACTTAACTGAAGTGTATATGAGATGATATTGAACTCGGATCTAATTAAACACCGTTTAACGAAATATGCTAAACGTGCTTTAGCTCGGTGCCGATGGTAATTGAAACTTAAGAGCTCTTCGTTGCTAATTATTTGTTTAGTAATGGTACGAATAAGTCGGGCAAGTTGATGTTTACCTGACTTATTCTGACCCGAGAATTTCCTGTGAGAGTTTTCTTTTACAGGAAATCGTCGTAAGGATATTAACACTTGTAGTGCGATTCACCCGTGGAAAGAGACTTGATTTACATTTGCTTTGAACCATACTTTCTAGCTTTAAATGATCCTTTTACCTTGTCGGTTCAGTAATCCACTACACTGTCACTTTCTACACATATTTCTCCAAGCTTTTTACTGAAACTTACCGCTAGTACATTTATATTTCCTTATTTTAAATCCTTTTTATATGTATAAAATAACTCTAGGTAAAACATAACTAAGAGATATAGAGGCATCGCTATTTTCGTATTTGTATTATTAGATGAATGTATAAAAGATAACTTGAAATATATTATTTCGGTAGACACGAGAAAAGCTTATCTCATAAACTGACGAATATTTTTCCAGAAATATATGTATATGCTCCGGTTTATAAATGTATATATAATATTACGTGCGGCTTACTCTTTATTTTAGACTTAATTATTTATTATCTTAGACCTCAATTTAATAGATAGATATAATACAAAATGTGCGTATTTTATAAAAGGTGCTTATTTTCAAAGATTCTAATATTATTACATTTCTCGTTGGAAAATTCTCAGTAACAGCACGAAATCTAACTTTGAGGTCCAAAGTCGGCAAAGGCTTCTTTATTTCGTGGAGCCTTAAAACATAGGTAATTACGAAATAACGTACGTACGTAAACGAAATGTATGTAATATGCTGCCTACCTAGTCGCAGATATACTGATACATAATTTCAACCAAGTGATTGTGTCTTTTGAATACAGTTAGGCAGGCAGAGATTATTATCGGATTTTCAAGTCAAAGACCGTCGTCTCGAGGGTTTGGCAGCGCGCCAGCAGCACTTTGCTAACTTGATCAGAAAAAAGCTTATAATTTAAATCAATAGTGATATAAATTATAATTTTCAACTTAAACTATGAATACTTTCAAGTTTATTCCCAGATCGTAAAAGTGGGTGTTAGCATCGTCTCTGCTTGTAGACTGTATCTTGCAAACCATTTCCAACCATTTCTTAGATTATCAGGATAACATTTGATGAAAATCATGCCAGCTTTACGCTGACATTTATTCTTATTGACGTCATAATACTCACTAATATTATAAATGCAAATGTGTATATATATATATATATATACATATACATATATATCTTTAGCTACGTTTTGACGCAATCTGTTTAAAAATCGTAGTCTTTTTCCAGTTAGTGTAAAAATGTTTGAAATATACAAATGTTTTGTTAATAGTTATTTAATAAATAATACAGGTTGGCACTCTATATCATGAATGGTTGGATTACTTGTGATAATAATTGTGTGATCTAATAAAGTCTATTATTCAGGGTCTGGGTTATCAGGATTCTCTTATTGTAATATTTGTAAATTCCGTTGCAATATTCTTAGGGTGGGAGTTGTCTTTTTTTATTTTGCAGAGCAACATTTTGCGCAACCCGGGCATCAAATCTTCTGTAAATTCAAGAGTTATCTTATCCAAGGCAATTGACCAAGGTAATTTCTTACCGTTAGGTGGGCAGTGTACTGATTTAACACCGGTTCCTATTTGGCCAGAATGTTTTGATATAAAACGAGATGGGTGGTAAAAACCCAGGATTCAAGCTCTTCGTCTTAATGTGACTTTTTCCATCAACTTTTTGTAATGTCGCACTGCTGGGCAAAAGCCTCTCCCTTGGACTTCGAAATCATTCTGTTGATGGATATCCCCTGACCTTATGACCTTGTGACCCCTATATCCCGAGGGTCTTTTGACCCACAGGGCCCATATTCAAACTCGACCGAGGGATGACCCCAAGGTGTATGTACACCAAGTAACAAGTCAATCGGTTCAGTGATTCCGGAGCTATGCCTGTCACTAACAGACAGACACACAGACCCACATAGTATTCATTAACCTCTTCGAAGACTCGGAGGTTAATAATGAAAACTTGGTGTATATGGTGTATATTTTTACATTAAAACTTATTATTTATTCGGGGGGGGTTTGTATTTATGCTTTAATAGTTGCACTGCCTAGCTTGCTTTTTCTGCTTTCTAGCTTCACTGGATTGGCTGCTTGTTTAGTATAGATGCAAACCTACTTTACTCGACTCTTCAAGACGAGTAAGGTGCTAATGGTCTTAGGGGAGAGCGCAACAGTCGTGTAGATCCCTAAGACAAGTCTGGTGGGGAATCCTTCACGTGGTTGCCCCCTGTTATTGGTCTAGTTCCCTCTGAAATAGACGTAACTAAAATCACCAGACGACCACTGCCTGGGATGGAGAGGTCATGTTCCGGCGGGTCCATCGTCGAACGACAGACGATGGATAGTAATGACCTCCCGCGTGTTTGTGCCGTGCGCGGGGACCCGTACGGAGGGATGAAGGAGTCCTGGGGGTTGAGTGGTGATGTGGCGATGGTGGTGCTGCTGATCTGCAACACGCCCCTTTGGTCTGGATTTCCTCTCACACGGGAGGTTGCAGTCTAGCCAGCTGCAATCAATCGGCTGCGGTGTCCGCTCATGCGGCCGCCAGGCGAGTGTCCTTGGGTGAAGAGGTCTCCAGCCGGCAGTGCTCGTTTCCCACCTCAGTGGTTTGGGGTGGAGCGACTTGTGCTGTACGTCTCGGGGACAGCTCACTCGGGGGCGCTATACCTTGCTGGTAGCCCTGGTGCCTGAACAAGGCATCCCCAACGTTGTGGACTCCGTGGCGGGTGGGGAGCCAGCAGGTGAACTCAATGATAGACCAGATGGACTCTGTCACAACCAAAATCAAAGGCTTGACCGATAAGGGCGAGCAATTAAGGACCTCTGGACCTTTAGGGGGAGAGGGTAAGGCGGGTGTAGGAGCTGCACGTGGGAGCGCCTACACACCTAAGCGACAAGGTCGTGATGGCCCTAGTGGCCGTCCGAACCTGAGCCGAGGGAGTGGTGCTCACCCGAGCAGTTCAAAGGCGTGGGGTAACCCTGGAAAGGGTACCCAAAGCAGAGGGCGTGGCAGCACCGGAGGGGGTCAGTTGCATAAAGAATACCCGAAGGGGGATCTTAGCGCAGCACCCTCTGGGAGTGGCTGTCAGCCATCAAGTCTCGGGGAGGCTAGCAAGGAGCAGTCGGGCAAGGCACACCCTACGGGGGAGCCGAACTTGGCTGCACACTCTGCAAGCCATACCCAGAGTAGGAAGAGGCGTAGTGGGTGTGCCAACCGTAAGCGGCGTGAGCTGCAGCGGCAGATGGCACTGGCACCCAGTGCAGCCCCTTCAAAAAGGGTAAGGGAAGTGAGCGACGAAACCGTTACTCAGGTCGGTGACAACAAGCGGGCCAAAACCCAAGGTGACTCCTATAGGGAGGCGCTGACGGGAGTCAAAATGGCCGTTGTTGCTGACAATTTCCCTGACGCTCTATTAGCTGCAGAGCAGGTGGAGCCTATACGGGTGGCCATTTGGGACCTGTTAGAGGCCACGCCGGATCCTCTGCCGGCTATCAGTGTCGGTGCATTGCTCGGAGGAGCTCTGCACATTACATGTGAGGGAGAGAGAGCTGCAGAGTGGCTTCGCGGTCTCGACGGGAAAACCGTTGGGAACGTGAAGCTCAAAGTGGTCAGCGCCAAGGAGCTTCCAAGGCCAATCAAAATGGCCTGGAAGACCAGGAATACCTGGTGCCTAGATGCCTCCAGGGTGCTGACCATGCTGCAGCGCCTCAATCCCTCCTTAAGGACCTGCGAGTGGAAGGTGCTGGGCACGCAGGTCGAAGAGACGCACACCAGGCGCATCATCCTGGTGGACAGCGTCTCAGCCGCGGTCATCAAGGCGGGCGGCTTCTGTCTCCATGCTGGCATGGACAAGAGCACATTCAAGATCCTCGAGGATCTGAATGTGCAGAAGGGGCCAGTTGGTGCAGGCGTGGGGAGGGAGGCCCCTGCTTTGACAGAATCACGGGCAAAGGACGGGGAAGAGCCCGTAATTCCGGTAGAGTCGGGTACGGCTCTCTTCACCTCTTCGCCTTGCGCGTCACCGAAGACCGACGACATAATCGGACATATTGATGGTCTGGTTTTGTCGTCGTCGCCGGGTACTGCGGAGGTGATGTTGGAAGAGGAGAGCGGGGGGGGTGGCAAGTAATGGCTACCACCGAAGGCGCTACCATATAGGCAGACCGTATGGCGGGACTAAGGTGCGTACAAATAAATCTTCATCACTGCATCGGGGCGATGGCCGTTCTGGCCCGCCACCTGCGGATGAATGAATATGATATTGCCCTGATTCAGGAACCTTATGTTAAAGAGGGAAAGATCAGAGGCTTGGGTGGGACGGGAGGTGTAATTTTTCATAACTGTTCCACTAATGATATGAGGACATGTGTATATGTCAGAAATGGCATAAACGCAATGCCCTTATACAATTTCTGTTCTAGGGATCTTACGACAGTTAAGATCGATATGCGAGGGAGCGGAGGGCGGGATACTGTAATCCTGACCTCTGCATACTTCGACTACATGGACAAGGAAATAATATCTGGACAGATAAAGGACCTTGTTGAATATGGCATCCGGGAGAACCTGGACATGATCCTGGGGTGCGATGCCAACGCACACCACACAGTCTGGGGGAGCACGGATGTGAATGTAAGAGGGGAAAAACTACTGGAGTATGTGGTAAGTACCTCTTTACAAATTCTAAATAAGGGTAACAGGCCAACGTTCGCTGACTGTAGGCGAGCAGAGGTAATTGACATCACGTTAGCCTCCAACAGGGCTAGCACTAAGATTGTCGAATGGCATGTGTCTGATGAGATTACCTTGTCAGATCATAATTACATATGCTTCAAGTACAGGACGCTGGTTCCAGCTCCTACAGCACGTAGAAGGAATCCCAGAAATACGGACTGGAACTCCTTTAGGAGTGACCTCAGAATAGATTTGGAGGATTCTAAGGGTAAGCTCAATTCTATATTAGACATCGAGTTTACAGCAGACAAATTGGTCCAGACTGTGAATACGGCCTGGACAAACAACTGCCCTGAGAGGGAACTTAGACCCAAAAGGGTACCGTGGTGGACGCCAGAGTTGGTCAAACTGCGGCTAGAAGCCAGACGAGCGTTTAACAATGCTAGGACCAGCAGGGACTACAGCGGTTACGCTCGCTGTTTGACCAACTATAACAAAGCTGTGCGGAAAGCCAAACGGAAGGCTTGGAGAACACACTGTGAAAACATCAGTACAATTCCTGAGGGAATGAGGCTCTCCAAGGCTATCTCGACTGTCAGAGCACACCCATTGACATCCATTAAGGATGGCAATGGGCAGCGAACAGGGTCTGGTAAGGAGACACTAGCAATGATGCTAAACACACACTTTCCAGACTGTAAGATAATAGAAAAAGAGCAGGAGGACCCGATCAGCCTGGTTGAACTAGGCTACCGCACAACCAAAGCAGATTGGGACACTGCTAGGAAGGTGGTGGATGAAGGGAAGGTCGGCTGGGCTCTAAATGGTTTTCAACCATTCAAGTCACCTGGTCCAGACATGGTTTATCCCATCATCCTGCAACAGGGAGCTGCACTCTTGGTTCCGCATTTGTGCAGATTATACAGAGCCTGCATAGCTTTTGGATACATTCCAAAGATATGGAGGCGTGTTAAAGTCATCTACATACCGAAACCGGGCAAAGCGGACTACGAAGAAGCCAAGGCATACAGACCTATCAGTCTTGAGTCGTTCTTCTTGAAAGCCCTGGAGAAGTTAGTAGATAGACATGTCAGGGAGGGAGCATTATGGAAATTCCCCCTCCACAGGCTACAGTGTGCCTACCAGTCGGGCAAATCCACTGAGACGGCACTACATTTTGTGGTAAATAAGGCAGAACATGCATTAGAGAACCGGGAAGTTTGCATTGCTGCATTCCTGGATATTGAGGGAGCTTTCGATCGGACCACCTTTGATGCCATCAGTGTGGCATCGGCAAATCACGGCATAGAGCCAACCATTTGCAAGTGGATCAATTGTATGCTCAGGGGTAGAATCATTAGGTCTGAGTTGTTAGGAGATGAAATGTATGCAACGACAACCAAGGGCTGCCCTCAGGGTGGAGTACTCTCACCACTCTTATGGTGCTTGGTAGTCAATTCACTCCTAGAACAACTCAACAAAGGTCCGTACTTAACGGTCGGATATGCGGATGACTTGGTGATACTCGTCAATGGAAAGTTCCCGAGTACGGTATCTAGTCTCATGCAGAAGGCCCTGATTACGGTGGAAAAATGGTGCAGTAGCAATCATTTATCGATCAACCCAGGGAAAACGACTGTCGTGCCGTTTACTAGGATAAGGGATCTGACAGGGTTGGGAACTCTCTCCATGTATGGTACGCAGTTACAATGGTCCATGGAGGTGAAGTATCTAGGCATGACCTTAGATAGCAAACTAACGTGGAAACCTCATGTAGACAAAGTCATAGAGAAGGCCCAGCGGGTCTTCAGCATGATTCGTTCTACTTATGGGAAGACCTGGGGGCTAAAGCCCAAGGTCATCAAGTGGCTATACACGATGATGATAAGACCTATACTCACGTATGGAAGCATTGTCTGGTGGCCAAGAACTAAACTAGCTACATGCAGGATCGCGCTGTCAAAGGTGCAGCGATTGGCCTGCATGGCTATAACAGGGGCGTTCCCGACTACGCCAACGGCAGCGTTAGAGGTCCTGCTGGATCTAACGCCGCTACACATTGTTGTGGAGTCAGAGGCGATAAAGGCGCTACACAGACTATCTGTGCATGGGCTGTGGAGCGTCAACATGCCGGTAACACGACATACAAAATTGGAGATTTCAAAGGATCTCAAAAGGATTATGAGCATGGGATGCGACAAAATGCAACCACTGCACATATTCAAAAAGAATTTTAAAATAAAGGTTCCCACGAGGGACGAATGGAGACAAGGTCTACAATCCCCTGACAAGGGTTGTCTCATCTGGTACACTGATGGTTCCAAAATGGAAACAGGATCGGGCGCTGGTATCTATACCAACGACTGCAAGGTGAGCCAAAGCATGGGCAAATATGCAACGGTCTTCCAAGCGGAAACCTACGCTATAATTGCCTGTGCTCAGGAGAATATCAACAGTAATGTCACTGACAGGACTGTGTATATTCTCAGTGACAGTCAAGCTGCTCTCAAGGCTCTGGACTCGTGTAGGGTGGACTCCAGACTGGTCCTGAACTGTGTTAAGGCCTTAAACAAACTTGGCAGGAAGAACACAGTCAGACTGGTGTGGGTTCCGGGGCATGCAGGGGTGCAGGGCAATGAGGAGGCTGATGAATTAGCCAGAAAGGGCTCGGAGCAACTGTTTGTGGGCCCCGAGCCATTCGTGGGACTCTCTGAGAGCACCGTCAAGGCAGCTTTGAATGCACATGGCAATGACAAACACAGGCTAGAGTGGAAGGCCCTGAGGGGTCTGGAACACTCCAAGAAATTCATTGCAAACAGAGCCACAGGCTTCACCCGGAAGTTCTGCAGGTATAACAAGAGCCAAATACGCCTGCTCACAGGAGCGTTCACTGGCCATTTTGGCACCAACGACTTCCTGTGCAGATTGAGATTGGCTCACAATTCGATTTGCAGAGCCTGTGGTGAACAGGACGAGTCCATATCGCACCTACTATGTGAATGCGACGCGTTGGCTGGATTGAGGATGGGTCTGATGGGATTGGCATATCCAAACCCTGAGGACTTCAGGCTTCTCCCTCTGAAGTGTACGCTACGACTGATGCAGTACATTCATAGGGAGATAGCTAAGGGATAAATCTTGGGGCTGACACAAAAGATCCCAATGGGTCGAAGTGTCGCCGGTCTGTGCTGACTGGCCCCCATACATAAGATAAGATAAGATATTATTTATTCAAAGCTTAGACTGCACGGATGTCGTATTAGTTTAATTGGTCGTCTCGCCACTGCCACCGCGCCGAGTGTTGTGGGTTCGATTCCCACATGGGACAAAAAATTGTGTGATCCACAAATACTCCGCTTCGCTTTTTTAATATGTGTTTGTGTATAATAGACAAATATTTCTCATTAGTTATATATATGCAATATTTCGACCGTTTACTAACCAGCAATTACGACCTGTCTTACCAATATTTCCATTGTAATTCCGAATAAATATTAGACGCTCGAAAACCAGGGGTCGAACATTATTTATGCGATTGTGTGGAAACGTCAAAATGCTGAAATACCGTTTACGGATAATTTAAATAAATTGAACGTGCCTGCCTATAAAAGATCAGTAATTTTTCAAGCAATAACTTTTAAAATGACCTACAGTATATTATAAATTGATAAGATTAGGAATTGCGATAATGTATTTATATTTACCAAAAAACAAAGATGCTTTACAGTGCAACTTTAATAAAAAAATTGGATAATTGTATTTCCCGGAAAAAGGGTATGTACGTACACATGTATGTATTTGTATAAAACATATTTCAAATAAATGGAG
Source organism: Catocala nupta (assembly GCA_963675205.1). NCBI lineage: Eukaryota > Metazoa > Arthropoda > Insecta > Lepidoptera > Erebidae > Catocala > Catocala nupta. The sequence continues at coordinate 7,508,053 of OY776090.1, read as the reverse complement.
TTAATTTTTGGCACTATATGCTTTTTAATTTGATATTGATGAAATTGCAACACACAAACGTGTTTCATACATATAGGATACATACATTTTACATGGTAACTCATCTCCCAATAACATTTCCCCGAAAGCGATTCGGATAACCAGCGATTTGGATAGTTTGAGTCCGAATAATTAGAGTTCTACTGTATATTATTTACTTTTCGCAACAAGTTATTAAGTATTATTTTAACTCAAAATCGGACCGTTGTTTCATTATCATTCTAGTATTGAGAGTAGGAACTAGCTTTTGCCCGTGGCTTCACTATTGTTTATGTAGAATTTGTTAATAAATTTCCATCTCTTGGGGACAGTACAATAAAGCGGATATTTGTTTTTTTAAATTTCTAGATTACTAACAGCGCTTTCTCTGAATGAAAGGTACCCTATATCCTTTTTGTATACCTGACAACGTATATGCGAAATACCGGTAAAGTACCTGAGGCGTGTGAGCGTAACACACAAACAAATAAATTAACGAACAAACTCACATGCATTTATAAAATTAGTTAGGATTTACAGAATATACTTTGTTCTTTATTCTATTATTATTTGCCATTAATTAAGCGATCTACAATCAGCCTAATACAACATGAACGCATATATTGTCTCAATATAATCGGAGGGGATTGTCAATTTGTTGGGTACATAACAAAGCCGAATGCGAAACTCTTAAAGGGTATGTTCACACTGTGATTAAACATCTAAAAGAAAACGTATAGGTGTGATAGAGTACTATCAATGGTCATATTCAGATATGTTTTGATTCAATATGGTTCACTGTGTGTAATATATAAAAAAATGCATTTTAGATACATTTCTGATTTATATTGAAATGTAGCCATATATCTTCCAAAGTAATTTAGATTTATTTATTTATTTATTTATTTATTTATTTATTAAAGTACTTATTATAGCTGGTTAGTTTCAAGATATTTTAAAATTAAACTTAACGTGTAATTTAAGTCTATCGTTGTTCAAAGCTATTAAATTATAAATTCGGCAAAATATTTATTATATACTAGGTTTTGCCCGTGGCTTCGCTCCTGTTAATGTAGGTTATGTCAATACATTTTTATCCTTCGGGAACAGTACTTATTTCAGAATGAAAGATACCCTATGGCCTTTTCTGTACCCCTGACAACGTGTACGCGGATGATCGGTCGAGTAGCTAAGGCTTAAGCGTAGAAGTGAAAGTGTAACAAACGAACAAATAAATGAACTTACAGTCGCATTTATAATATTAGTTATGATTCCGAATACCATAACGAATATAGTGTTTTTATTATAATGCCTTATAGTGACGCCTTCTGTTGAATTTCGTTTCCTAGTTGGCAAAAGTATTATTGCAGGGTTGAAGCAAAATAGACGAGAATAGACTCATCCCTTATTGCATAGAGCAACAAACGTGACGTGTTGGTACACGTAGCGAATTAGTGCAATATCGGCTACGTCGTAGTCAACGCTGCCGGAGTGACTCGTATGATATACTCGTATATTTGCTTTTTTAAAGACAACTTCTGCACTAGGAGTACCTGGGTCGCGGGTTGCTTTACAAATATTTAAACAATGGACACAAAGAACATCCAGAGTCGGAACATCCATTTGTGGAGCATACAAATCTTTGTCCAGTGTGGGATTCAAATCCACTGCACTCAGCATAGAGGCAGTGACGAGGCGATCCCTCAAACCACCGTACCTTATTTTCATGCGTTTTGTCAAACGATTTTCTTTCTTTTGTTTTGTGTCGTAGCTGTTGACGAGGTTTCGATCAATAACACATTTTGGAAACAATTTATTTTTATTTATTTGTATTGTTCCCACATAAACAATCAATTAATACAAAAATTTAGATAAAATGTTGGTGACTTAACAAAACGACGGACGAATTCCGATCACTACGCGAACATAAATACATAAATAGTTTCACGCCTACGTTGGTAGAGATGTGTTTCACCCACATTTTGTCAGCAACGGTTTTAGTTTTTACGTAATTAGGATTGAACCTCCTGCCTCTACCGAACACAGTAACCTAATGTCGTCCTACTACTGAGAAAATCATGACCAAACAACCTTATAATACTTTTCCCGACGCGGGCATCGCACTCAAGACATCATGCATAGCAATCGCATTCACTACTTCGCCACCGAACGTGTGATTGATATCACTAATTAATCAACCTATAAGGTTGCGGCGGCATACCGGCGACCAGATTTTAAATTATGTCTTATGGCACTCCAAGAATTATCAGGTTAAAACGCCTGTTCAATATTTTTATCTAATATATGTACATAAGATTCTTTCAAATCCACTTTACTGACTGTTGCCGGGCAACAGTTGTTGTTGTATAAACCGTTCGTTACGCGCCTGAGACTGCCACTGAAAAATCCCGCTACAATATATTTTTGTAACTATATACTGACAATATAATTATATAATATTAATAGAAACTGTAAGTTATTCTGAATTGAGCCAGTTATATCTGAAATAATCGTTGCCGAAACTTTTATGAGATTATTGTAATGCAAATTTATAGCGTTTAGCGCATACCTATTGTATTACTTATAGTATATTAAAGTGCATAATGTAGATTAACTTTAAAGTGCTTAGTTTATTTCTGCCTTGAATGCGGCGTCAATCGCAGGATCGTCAGACGCGTCAAACGGAGTGCTTTTGCCGCATTTGTCTGACGAACTATATGACTTTATGCACTTACTGCTCGGATAGCGGGGTAGTTTGAGTGGTCGTCTAACCACCCCCAGAGCGCCAAATGTTGATCGGGTTCGATATATTCACGAGACAAACATTTGTGTGATCACCAATCTACTAGTTGATCCGAGTCTGGCTGTTATTGGTGTTCGTGGTACAAAGAGATGTGAAGTCCGTCGCCACACATAAATAATTCCTAATGTAACAGTTATCCTTTTGTAACATAAATATTATCATATGTATGTATATGTTATATATGTATATGTTTCCGTTAAATCGACATAGCGTCAATACCAAACAGACAGTTTCATTAAGTACATTCTGCAATAAAAGGTTTATTGTTTGCTAGATAATATAAATAAAATGAAATGTTATAACGATAAAATACTAGTAACTTTAGAGCTTGTTAAAATTGAGATCGTGCCGTGGTGATACAATTACCATAATTGTACAATAAGTAGATGACGTTCGTGGTACTTAAATCTGCAGAACATAGAAACTAACGAGAAATTCTAAACCACGATCAGCCACGCAGGTAGCTAATGGGCATAGCAACGGCCTTAGACCCAAAAATATGTTATGTTAAATAAGCTACATACTTATTGTTAATTTTAACTGCTTAGTTATTAAGAGCAAGATTCGTAAGCCTGTTTAGTCGAATATCTCGGCCTTCATTTTCATTTTGTTAACATTATTAAATACGGTATTCTAAGCTAATAAATATTTAATTCCAATACGTTATTCGCCGATATCGTTCAAGCAACATTTTACATATAAATTTAGAAATTCACTAAGTAAAATGTCATGTTTATAATTGATGTTTTGCGATATGCATTAACTGATTTTATTAACAATAATTTGAAATCTGAAGTGGCGGTTCGAAAACATACTTAAAATGACAATAAAAATAGCTTATTTTTTGTTACACAGCACTGTTATCACGGTGTTTACTTTTATCTTTGTTACGAATAAATTTTAATAATAAACGTTATTCGTTAAAAAGAGGTTAAAAGATATATGGAAATTACTAGATATTTCTACAAACTGAGTTTGTACATTTATATCTAATTATGTGGGTGTAGTATTGTTCACCTAGCTTGTTTATTGTATTTGTAGTAACCTGCATTAAAGAGTAAAAGTCCCGATCCTCTTTTAGTTAATTACAATTTGTTCTACAATATCTGGCATTTATTGAAATGCTACAAATTACAATTTTAACTTTTAACATTTAGAATCTTTAACTATAGGAAGTAATTGTGTTGAAACACCCGTCATCCGTTGCCATGTGGATACAGTAAGTTGGATTACGCTCGGATCCTATGATCCGGCTGCCCATCAACAGAAGAGATCGGTAATGAAAACCTCTTCTATTGCAATAGTTCTGATAGGCAATATGGGGTGCGTGGTAGGCTCCATTCTCCGCAAATTATTTTTTAATCTTCGCAATATCTAGGTTTCCATATAAATCATAACGCCATCCGTGCAATAATATATGTGGATGCAGTTAATTACGTGTGCAAATAATTATTTTTAAGAACTGTTCTAACTTGGTGATGTCTGTTCAGAATCGTAGGTTGCGGTGTCATATTCAATTGTTATTCGAATATTAGTTAAGATGACGAATGCATATTTTAACGGTACGAGTATCACTATTATCGCTGTTCCTTGACTCGGCGTTCAGTGGCCGTACGGCACGTCAAAAGATTTTAATATCACCAGTAATGTAACTTAATATCATGACATTACAGTTGGAATTCTAACAGGGCTGCTTGTAAGCTTAGGAATGCCGAGCTAGCACCTTTTTTGTTTTAGCTGCTAATGAAATGTCAACCATAATAAGTATTAAGTCATATTATCATTCATCATCTAAACGTGTCTTGCCGTCTCGCTAACGGTAAATAGGCCTAAAACTAGCCACAAATACTAAAGTATTTGTTTATAAACAAGTTAGCTATTCAACTTTAAGCACCAGCAGGTAAGGTCCAATTTAGCAATACGATCATGAGTTCTACAAGTGAGCTCCGAGGTGCCTCAAGCCCCAGAGATCAAACATTGCACGTAGTTGAATTTACCAACTTTACAAACTAGCCAGTCAGTCTGTTAACTATCTTCATACAAACCCCTTGTAGCACAACTCACAAGTGACTGCTATCCAATTTTCTTCTAAACGGATAAACCGATTATCACTACGACTTTTATTTGAAAGGTGAATTGTTTGTAAGCGTTTTAGTTGTGATGCAAGAAAATCTGTTCAATTATTCCTAGCTTTGAAGATATCAGCTCTTTTATAGTTGATCAAGGGGTATGAGCAATTTTCACGGGCCTCGGTTCAAAATTAGGCATTCGGTTACTGACTTCCTGATAGATGAGATATATCCAAATATAGAAGAGATGATATTCTTTTAATGTCTTTGAATATATCTGTAAGAATATTATTTTTAAAAAGCTAACAAGTTGTAATCAGTTAAAAGTTTACTTTATAAACTGCTTTTTATTGGTAGCCGAGGTATTTTGAATTGACTGCTAGGATGACGTAGTGCTGTAGTTGCTGCAGTAGACGCGTCGTCACTTCCATTGCAATGAGTGTTGTGGGTTCGATCCCCACACGGGACAAACATTTGTGTGATCCATCAATGGTTATTCCGAATCGAGCTGTTCTTTGAGTCCGTTATTAAACGTTTGTAAAGTCTTCTGCGACACAGAAATTATATATAAAATATAAATAGTTTAGCATCGTAAATAAGAAATTCATATAAGTTATTATTTGTAATACTAAGTATATAGCAATTTGGAATGTAAAGTGCTAAGTATTCTTGTTATCATTACCAATAGTTTAGATAAATATATCTGCAATACATTCCTACTACCTCGATCATAGTTTCCGACATCTTAACCAATGGACTACCTTCCCCTGCAAACATTATATATATGAATACATATGATAATGTCTTCAAATAAGCCCTTATCTAACACAAATATGTAACATAGTGATTACACAATATTGTATGTTATTAGCAACGCGAGTTATTCATAATATTTTAAATACAACATTTGGTAATCCACTTCAATTCAAATCTCTGATGGTTTTAGCTCGAATTCGAGAACAGTGTTGAAGTCTTATTTGATTTGGTTCGATACACAAGTTAAATTTAGGCTTGACTGCAGGAGTTAGCTCTTGTACCTTAATATAATATTCTACCACGTATACACACAACACCATCTAGCCCAAACTAAGCAGAGCTTGTACTATGGGTACTAGACAATGGATAAACATACCTACATAATATATATAGGTATTTTTTTGTTGTAAATACATACATATTATATATAGAAACACCCAGACCAAGATAAACATCCATGTTCATGCACACAAATGTTTGACTTGTGCGAGAATCGAACCCGCGACCACAGGCGTAGCAGTCGGTTACACTAATCACTACGCCATCTTGCCTAATGTTCGTGTTTGCACCGGTTGTAATGCAATAATAATTCATTAAGTCAACAAAGATAGATCCATGACACAATGGCGCATCCCTATGTGAAAATAAAAAATAGTCTGAGTGTTTATTGTGTCCGTGCTTTGAATGTTTGTAAAATCATCTGCTATACAGGTATTATTCCTAGTTAGGGTGATATCTTTTTAAAATAAAATAACATTTAACAAGGCTAACAGCTATAAAATGTAGATTTCCTAAAAAATTCCTCTGTTACTGTAAAACACAAGATTTGAACATTCAATAAAAAGCTTTTACTTGCAATCCTATTTGTTTAAATAAATTGCGTAACGACTATCAATAAACGCAGCGACACGTTTCCATTAACCCTAGCGGATGCATTTCTATTCTCTTTTTATTTTTCACTTTTAGTTACACTTACATTTATGTATTTTTCATTCTAGCTCATAATATCAAAGAAAATATGTTTTAATAATATATAAATTTTTTTGTTTCAGACGAAAAAACATAAAGTCACATTCGTAACCCCGAAGAAGTAGGTAGAGGTGTATTGTATTACACTCACATTTTCCCAAATACGTTTTTAAGTTCCACGTAATATAATTCAGACATAATGCCGTTTACCGGGCACAGTTTCATATACCGCTACTAATGAGAATTTCTTGACAGAAAATACCAATATTACTTTGCCCTATCAGGAACTCGAATCCCCATGCGCAGTATTCATTACCGCCACGACACTGAAGCAGTCAGTGCTGTAGGTGACCAGAAGAATAATTGATTGTAGATACGTGAAATCACTCGCGCTTGAACAATGAACTTATTTATTTCAGGTCGAGGTGATTCCCATCAAACACACATTTTAGGCTCCGTTGTTATTAAGTCTTATATAACAAGCTACCGGTAAATCCTAGCAACACTGCTTGAACTGAAATAAATCTGGAATCCTACAATCAGTAGTTAATATAAGCGTGAATAACACTAACAGAGCAGTGTGTCTTTATTATGGAGAAATAAGAAAATGCTTTTACGACTGTAGGTAAAATGAAATGTAAGAGATTTTGAAAAAAAATAAATGTTGGAGTAAGTCTAAATGTCGCGTTACCCAATTATGAGTACATATTTAAACTATGAATACATGTTGCGTCATATTAGCAGCGATAGCAAAGTAGTAGCCGTTGGACTACCACCTCTGCGTGGCAGTCCGTGCAGTATATACATCTAAGCTCTGAAGCAAAATATTTTTTAAGGATATGTAACAACCACATATTGGCCGACTTTGACTTTCTACGCATACCCTGTTTGTACTTAAATTGCACGTAAAAGTATCCACTCTAAAAAAGTTAGTTCACACATTACATTTACACGATGGAGAACGAGAGTGTATAATTCTTAACCGACTCCAAAAAAAAGGAGGTTATCAATCGACTTCCAGTCGATTGATAACCTCCTTTCTTTTTTGCGTATTACCTCATAACTTTTTCCAAGGTAAACTGATTTTGATGGTTCTTTTTTTATTTGAAAGCTGGTGCTTTTCATTTGGTTCTATTTGATTTTGATCAAGATCAGACCGTTCGTTTTTGAGTTATCCTTAATAATACGTATTTGGTTGACTTTGGCTACATTGATGATGTTCTCATTTCTGGCAACAACAAAATAAACAACTGTCTAGGATGGTTTGGAAGCCCCTCGTAGTATTTCGAGGTATTTTAATTTGGTGATGTTCTGATAAAGATCTTCGGTTTTATACAATGGAATTTTTTAATAAATGACAGCAAATCTGCCGTGATTGCTACAATCACATACATATTATATGTAACAAGTATTGTTTTTGAGAGCATTTAATAGTATAGGATTATGTGCAACTTTTAAACTCAACAAGGTATACCCGAAAAAGCTAATTACAAAATTGGTTCTCTATTGTGTTACCTAACTTTTTTATCCATAATCTAAAGTGCTATTTTTTTTTATCTATTCATCATTTGTCCGAATGATAAATTACCCGAACTTAATATCACATAATATCACATGCCATAAAATTGAAATCCCTAAATACAATATGCCCTAAATTTGTTTGTCATAAATATTACAATCAATAATATACAAAAGACTTAAAACCGTATTCAATAAAAGTTATAAGACCTAAATTCAAATTCTTTAATGTTTATTTATTCTAATAATATCTTAAAACAAATTTGTATTAGAAAGTAGAAACAATTACTACTATACTGCCAGTAGTAACACGGGTAACAAACGCGCAATATGGCTTTTGTCACGGCTCCGGCGCTGCGGGTCTCCGGTGGTCCCCGCAGCTTCGGCTTGCTGGCTTGCTACGCCGGCCAGCCTCAGCAGCGGCGGCTCGCAAACAGCCTACCGCTCCTCAGCCCGCAGGCCGCATCGCCCCTACGCGCCTACGCGACTCTAAATTACACTCTAGGAGTAGGGCAGACAAGACTGCGTGGAGTCGGATTTACAGCGATTCGTTTTTGTCACTAAAACCTCATTAATGTAGCAAATGTTTTACGACTAACAATTTTTTTATAAATAAACATTCGGAATAATACACATTATACAATACAATACTTGGGACATATGACTTTATTTCATGCAAAATTAGGAGATTCAATTATTATAGTACTCGATATTATGACAGAATAGTTTTAGAAGTAAAGATAATTATGTAAAACAACATTTCGAATTTTTGAACATTATGGTTACTGAAGTTTATGGCAAACGTGTTATGGATAATGATTTTCGGACAAACAAGTTTAGGAGAAGTAAGAGACTACCAACAAAATTATTTCTATAATACAGCTTTTAATATGATGCTGCAGCCATCAGGTACCGGAACTCCGGAATAAAACATATAATCCCAACCGTATTTGAAAATATCATAAGATGCACTATGGCCAAAAATTATTTAAGTTATATGTATATATGTATATCGCGATTTTTCTGTACAAAACATTATTCATGTAAGCCCGCATTTTTGAAAGTCTATTTTTGCGCTCTTCACAAGTCTATTTCGAAATGGCCCTGGATGTAGATTTCCTATTTTGAGATAAGCGTTTCTCACTTTCCTCGTTTGTCTCATTTAAAAGGCGCTGTCTTTAAGCAGCGCGTTAAATAGGTCTACCCATATCTTGACAAATAAAATCAGTTATCGAACTTTAGATTCACTAAAAAACAGGAAATAAACAAAAATTTTAACAAAATAGAAAACCGACGTCATAAGGAATATTCTAAAACAAAAATGCACTAAAAAGATAAAAAATAATTATGTATTCTTGTGAATAATTAAATTATTGTTTTTTTTGGAGTCGATGTCAGCCAAGGTAGGTTTGTAACTACTCAAACATGAGATTTCTTACTATAATCGACAAAAGCTACATTTCTAAGACGACAGTAAGAGGGTACCTTACTATTGCCGAACAATATGATACATTTTATGATAAAATCTGCATTAAATGCGGGCGAAGCCGAGGGTAAAATCTAGTAATTTATATTTTACACATTTGCATATCTTAAGCGCCGTCGTTTGTTTTCAGATCATTCAGCTGATAAATGCTTTATGAATAAGATTATCGCTTTATTCTTTATTTAACAAGAGCTTTTTCATGCATGCTATCTAGGGACCGCTATAAAACTCTTGACTTGTCATAAAATCACATAAATCTTGAGCGTTTCCACTTGACTTGTCATAGTTGTCTTGTAGCCTTTTGTGAGCGCAGTTTTAATATTAAACAGAAAGTAAAAGGTTTAATATAAAAATTAATAAAACGTTAAAAATAATTTTTACATCATGGGCTTTTTGGTTTTATCTTTGTAAAAGAAGAAAAAGTAAAAAACAAGCAATTGAATGGTATATACTCAGTTGCTGATACTTAACCAATTTTAAGGATCTTATCCAAAATATGAAGTTATTAAAGAAAATAAGCTGAATAAAAAATATATATAATTCTATTTTTAATCTCTGCTTACAAATCCGATGAAAATTTGCTGCGATTTAAGCGTAGGAGACAGCTTGATCGTTATATAAAATGTCAAACGATTAAATAAACACGCAAAAAAAATTGCCCCTGTGGAGGAAATTCCAGTGACGTACACATTTTGACCTAGTTCTGAATAACGTTCGATGCCACCGGGGAACGACTGATGTCCCTGCCAAGTAACAACACCGAACGAAATTTATCAAAATGGCTTGGTGTATTTTGCTTTTGAGATAAAAACAAGGATCCTTAATTTTAAGTTCTCAGTATTGTAACTTTTCGTAACAACTCGCTTGTATTTACAAAAACGATAGGTGTGTTCTGCGACTGAGCCTTTCTCTGAATATATGGTTAATTAATACTGCAACATTTGCTGGATCACAGACCCCGTAGACAGCTGATTCCCGTTTTCATCAGTCAGTATCTTGAGAATGCGTTCTTCTAGTGGAGACAGCTACACTGGGTCCCATCCCCCTGACACTTCTGCATGACGGCATATTTCTGACGGACCTTGAATTTAATCCATCCAGTACTGAAACAATGGAAATAGATCACATACATTTATTATACATAATGATGTATTTACTACATATTTATTAAGGTCTGTTGAGAGAAGTCTGCGGTATCTTTTACAAGCTAACTTTAATTTTGAAGGATTGAGCTTGTCTTTGTCTACCGAAAGACTTTGTACTACTTCTGACAATTTTCTCTTACAATGTCATATAATATAACTCATTATATTATATGAAATTCTAAGAGAAAATTGGCAGGGCTCACCCTGTATATACACAGCAGTTTTAGAAGGCATAAGATTGAGAAGTGAAAACCTACTTTCGTTAATAAAGAGCTGGATGGTTTTCACACACATTCTAAAATATTATGAAGAACTCCCAAACACGTAGATTTCTCCACAATGTGTTATGTCATCGTTGAAATGAATAACATTACCTATTTAATATGCTCCTAACTCAAAATTCCGAAAACACCTCTCATTTTTCAAATGTATGAATGTGATCAAACCCGTGATAGTAACAAGATAGCCCAACTGTCACACCGCTAAGATATCGCAGCTTTTAATACACAATAATATCTCGTTTACCAGGGCCTCGTGGTGTCAGTGTCTCTTACACTCTCACTTGTCATCGATGAAACAGCCGGTATTGCAGTATAAATATATCATAATATTCTCAATGAGTCACAATTAATTATATTATAGTAGAATGACGTCTAACAGAATATGATACGCAGTAAATATTAATCTTTTGCCGATTTTAGGATTTAATAGCTTTGAAGAACGATAAACTTGAATTACACGTCATGTTTAATTTATTCTAGATACATTTTTCATTGAGTTTTAAAATATTTAGATACTAATTTAAAATAGATATTACTAGGTTTAAAAAGTAGTTTAATAAATCAAAATTACTTTGCAAGATATAAGACAATATTTTTATTAAAAAAGTTTCAAGGTAATTTTGAATATAACGAGGTTACATTAAAAAGCACCTTTATTACAAAATGCTTATATAAAGCACTTTTGGAAGTTTTGTATTCATTTATATAGTACTTTTTCTCATACAAACCGCTTTAACCGACCATTTGAATACATTTTATCACTTACCTTTATCATTGAATTTAATTACTCTATAAACATATTTGGGCATGTTTCGGCCACCAAACCTTCGGCAGTCTAAAACCGTATCACCTCATGATATGATAGAAAACTTAAATATTATGCTAAATGGATCTTGAAATAGAACAACATAGTTTTAAAATTAAATTGCTATCTGTAGACATGGATAACACTCTTACACAAATTGCATCATTAATCTCATAAGTAGGTAAAGTTACACAGTATAGTTGTTACTCTTTGTTATTGTCATATTACGTTTTTTTATGTAAATATTATCCGCCATGATGGACGGTCTCGGTTGACGCGGGTATATTAATCATTTGAGTATACAAATTCCGCAGTTTAATCACATCGGATTTGGGTCCGGACTCAGAATACTTAGCTTGATAAATTCTCCAAACTAATTACAGTGTGGCACAGTTATAATACAGTATTACGCGCGTGTATGTAAGGGATGGGCAGAAGTGAAAGTAGGCGCGCTACCAACACAACCATGATTTAGTACTGTGTTCCTTATGTACTTTGCGGCTCACGTGTAATAAGTGGTAAGAACTAAATATCGTCGTCTATCGGAAACACTGTAACTGATGAGAATCCTGACTTTGGTGACAAAATATCCAATAACAAAATGAAAGAGTTGGTCACCGTTGGAATGAACATGCGCGCCTGGTGGAGCTCTATTTTATAGAACTCCACCAGGTCTACCGGTCTACATTTAATTACATATTTAATTCCTTTTTTAGGGTCGGCAACGGCACTTAAGTAAAACAAGCGAACATAGGCCACTGTAACCGCTTACCACCAGGCAGGCCGAGTGCTCAGGTCCAGTTTATACAAAACTAGTCGTATAAGAATAAGTGTAATTTATTTACATTAAAAGATTTACAATTAGATCTGGCTCCTAAAAGTTAACATGACATTTCACATATTTTAGTACATATCGTATATCGGTTCAATAAGCAAAAAGTTCTTCAAGCTAATAGTGTGCGCGTTTGCGTGCGTGTGTGTCCAGCTGATCATTCGACACCCACACTTTTGATGCGATCATAGCCTCGCTTTCCGTTATAAATATATGTTTACGGTATTAATTTTTCTAAGTTAGATATTCTTGCCTCCTCTATCTCTCTGGATAAATGTTCATAAAATTACGTCATTGCACTAACGATGCAATCTTTGTGAATACTTAGCCTAATAAATTCAAGCACTGATTACAGTCTGGCAAAGACGCCGGTGAATATTTAACCGCTGGTTAAGAAAGTGCTTGATGAGAGTTGGATTAACTATTGTGAACTCTAGATTGGATTTAGTGTTGCGCTCTTAATACGCCCTCCAGACTAAAAGGATTGCGGTTAAAGCTTGCTAAACATACAGCTATAATATATACGGCTAGAATACGTTAGGTATCGGATGGTAATACACAAGTTGAGGATATAAATATATATTATCCCTTGCTACATTATCGCTCACCATTTTTTACAATTCTTAGATACTAAAGACTTTAATGTATTTACTTGACTGGACACAATTGATATGTTAAACGCAATTTTGACGTAGAAAAGAAAATGAAAAGCGTTTTAGTAAAATGTTCAATAGAATTCGTGATGTGCCATTAGCTGTGATTTTTACAATTATAGATTTACGACAAATTAGAACTAATATTTATAAGCCTTGAGCATTTATTTCTTAAATATTTTGGTGAGGAAGGCAAATCCTAACTAATATTATAAATGCGAATGTGAGTTTATTTGTTTGTTTGTTACATTTTCACGCTTTAACTACATGACCAACAAATTCGCGTACACATTGTACGGAAAAGGATTATGGACCTTTCATCCAGAAAAAGAAAGCCGAGGGACAGAAACTTGACAAAATATTTTTAAGGACGAGCGAAACCGTGGGCAACGTCTAGTCTTTATAATATGTATAAATAAGCGAAGACGGAACAATTCCTGTTTCTTTGTTTGTAGCCATTGGTGAGCAGTGAAACTTGGAAACCGTATTTATTTTTAAATATTGAATCAAATATAAATTTGTACATGATTTCCTCTGTTCAATGATAATTATATATATTATTATGATTAATTTGCGGTCACTGGGGAAACACTGGTTGAAATATAAATACGTAGAGGGAAACATTTGTGCCATAAAGTATGGTTAAGAGAAGGAGTGCAGAATGCGAGAATTTATAAAATCTAGTCTATTTTTACATTCATTAATTCTAATCGATATTCAATATCTAGACGATTACTAATTTTTCCTTATTATCATAAATTTCGCTTGTAAATGTTGGTTATGTCAATGTTTAATCCCTCGGGAACAGTGCTTTTTTTCTAGATGAACGGTACCCATGTCGATTTCTGCACATTTATTTCTTTAATTACCTATTTAATCAGCCTAAGATAGTACACGCATATCTTGCCTCCCTAACTAATATCATACATGCAAATGTGAGTTTGTTTGTGACGCTTTCACGCCTTAACTACTTGACAGCTCGTTAAAGTGAACTGTCCATTATTGGCTTAGCGTGAACAGAATTCATACATACATATAACGACGGACAGTAGGTTGCTGCGCCCATATAATGACAACTATTAGATTTTTGAGTTGGGCAAGATATCAAAACAATTTAAATCCACCCGCCCAGTTCCTAGATAACATTTTAGTAAAATATGAAAAAGAATAATAAAAAAAGATAATATATAGTCAATGTTTTGTTACTGGACACAAAACTTTGTTATTTTTCTAATTTCTTCTGATTAATGCTTCTAAATTATAATTATTATTCTCAGTGACTGTCCATTCAAAGCCAAAACCTCTATACAAAGAGGACAGTTCCCTTTCACATATACGTTGTCAGGGACAACAGAAGGTACCTTTTACCTAGAAAAAAGTACTGTTACTAATTTAACCAAACCTAACCAACATTTACGCGTGTGTTAAGTTTAAAGAGTAAGTGAAGTAAATAAGCAATTTGGTTTAGGCATTTTATTTTAAATGTAATATTAATGACAGGAATATGATTTCCTTAGATCCTTAAACTAAGTAATAAAAGCAATAATTCAATATCAAATATTTATTTATATTATTTTAATTACCAACAAAATTATCAGCTATTTCCTATATTTAACACAGTTTACTATATATTATAATAAAACAACATAATAACAACTAATTACAAAACACCAGCCATAATATAATCAGAATGGTATCATACCTTATGTGTTACGCTTGATCGCCAAGGAGCAACTGAACTATAGTACATTGGCTCTCTGCTTTTATAGCAACTCACAAACAACGGACGATTCACAGTTGTGATAACGAGTCAAATCAGTGTTTCATTAAAAGGCATTTAATTGTATACAAAATAGTGTTAGAACGGTAATCACTATTACAAAATATTGTATATAATTTTAACATTGATTTAAACATACAATTTAGTTTATTTTACGCTTCATTTAAATTTGTTAAAACGACCGGACGAGTCATAACGGCACTTCCTTTAGAAACAATTTAATATTACACAAAATGATTTTATAACTGAAATGGCTATCACAATATGATTTATAATTAATGACTTAACATTATATTACATAATAATATTTAATAAGTTAATTTAATATACATATTTAAATGTCCGTTATGATGAGTCAAATCAGTGATTTATTAGAAATTATTTAATATTACACAGAATGTACACAGAACTGTTTAGAACCGATATGGATATTACGAACATCATATTTTATTAATATATTTACCTATTAATTTAGCACCTAATAATATACATAAGTATGATCTATGTAAATATTTATCACGTGCGAAGCCGCGGCTAAATCTAAAAACAAATTATAAAACGCGGATATAAGTTTGTTTGTTTGTTACGCTTACACACCTTAACTACTCGGCCGGTCGTCATGAAATTTCGCATACACGTTGTCAGGAGTACCAAAAAGGGCATAGGATATCTTTCATCCAGAAAGGTTCTGTTCCCGAGCAAGCGAAGCCGCGGTCAAAAGCTAATGTATTAGGCTAGTAATTTATATTAATGTATATATATTATATCTCGATGTTAAGCTCAGGCTCTATTGTAATCTAAATAGATTTTATAGTTCAGAGCGTTGGTAATCTAAAGGTTACGCACATAGCTTAGCACATAGCACTTGTAATGCATTACTTATCATATTCACGGTTGAATACACCCAAAGGAGTAGACAGATATGGTTTATAGCTGGTATCGGCAGCTATCTATAGGAAACTGAACTGGTGTCTACCTTGCACTTTGCTGGGATCCGTGCTGCTAGGGAGTATTTAAATAGACTACTTTAGCACTAGGAATAATTACTGTCGCGGAGGACTTACCAAACATTTTAATAACGGACACTGAAAACAATAGACTCTCAAGAACAATATGTGGACTGCACAATATTTTTCACGTCGCGTGTATGGAACCCACAACTCTTCGCGCAGCGCTATAAGTATAGCGACTACTAATTAAACCACTACGCCAGTAGAACGCCCTGTAGAACAACGTAACAAAGAATCTCTACCTAAATCTGAGAACTTACTATGAACGCTATGTGTCATTACAAACTTGTGTTATAGGACTGATGCTTCAAAATACACTATGTTAATAAAAGGACTAAAACGAATATAACTTAAATAAAGGATATTTAAAAAAAGAAAGCAGTTATCGTAAATATCTTGTTAAGTACTAAATTATCTTTCATACACCTTCTTCTTGCCAATTGACATATTATCTAAATTGAATGCAAGTATGTATATTCTATATGAAATATATACATATTATGTGTACAGAATGGTTCCATTTATTAACGCCAACATGCTGGTACTATACAATCTCCACTAGAAAAGCTAGCCTAGCGCATACTCAAGCAGAGATAGGTAAAGAATCGTAATGCCGTCCTTCTTATTTCTTTGTCTATTTGTATAAACTCATCTCTCTTGCATAGTTTTTGGTTTTTATAGCTTGTCTTTATAATACTCCATCTACAATCTATAGCTTCTAGTATAGTATTATATTATCTGTGCTATATACAGCTCTTTCGAAGTAGAGTTAAGACCTTCGTAGATGAGTCTTTTATCATCAATTGCTTGTTTGAATTAAGCGTAAGTTTAAAATAATGTATAAAGTACCTACAAAGTTATATTGCGTTGAAGTTGAAATAGAAATAAGATGGCATTTGAGGAATACATAAACGATTAAATTTCTCGATGTTTTACGTTCATTATTAAACGTGTCGAGTTTCTACTATGAAATCTTATGGCAAAAGAATTTGACTTCATGCACTTGAGGAATTAATTAAATAAATATATTATGCACCAGGTTCCGATATCCAAGCTTCTCGACTGATAGGATTGACTTATTTTATTGCTGAGATTATGCATATCATAAGAAAGAATAACTGATATGTCTGAAATGTGTGTAATAAGCAGCGAGGAATGTGATGAACAAAAATATTGATAGAAACTAGAGCGGGCGAGCTATGGTGGTCGAAATTAAACCGTAGTTTATTAATTAGTTATTTTTGTATTAAGGTTTTGCACTCCTTCTCAATTTAAACTTTAACTATACCAAATCTTAAACTCCTTCATGCGCACAATAGGGTATAAAGTTATTTTTTACATATTAATAATAATGTGTGTCATAAGGAATTAAGATGGCATATAAACGTGGTTATATACGACGCAAGTAACTGGCGTGAGCTGCATGCGCAAGCTGCTCTCGCGGGCCACATGCACATGTGGCCCGCGAGAGTTAGTCGTATTAAGAGTACTTGCGCGGGTGTCTGGCACCTGTCATTTATTACACGATACATAACTCGCGCAAGCGTTTTAGGGTAGAGTACGCATACCTACTACGCGTGTTGTGTATCGAATACATAAGTTTTTATTAGATAACATGTGAATGAATCACTTGCTTACAAGACATGCTAATTTACTTTTTAACGAGACTGTTCATCATAATTGTGTTTATCCTTGAATGTGACCTGATGTTTTTGTTACCTGTATGTATAATTAGTATAAAGCTATACACAGATACAGTGACGTCATTATTATTTACAGTGTCAACGAGACTAGTTTTATGTGCGACAGTGTTAGTACGGCATACGAATGGTTTTACGCATGTGAGGGGCCGTCTCACTTGCATTCAATCTTATTTGCATTTTTGACCGCAACCGCGTAACCCCAACTAATCGGCGCCTGGCATAGAACGGCTCAGTTCAGTATACTGAACAATGTGTTTACTGTAATACAGCGCCGCTGCTAATTACTTGCATTAAAATGAAATCTTATTTTACTCGTAATATTTCACCTAGTTGCTGTTACTTCTTATCGCTAATGTGTTGTCGTGCACTAATATAATATAAGGAACAACTACTATCGCAGAAGCTTTAGCAGAGTCTATGCCTTCATCTTTTACTCGCAATTACTATAACAATGCCTTACTAATACGACCTCTCGACCGATGTCAGGTTTTTGAAGAGAGTGATAAATAGAAATCGTCTCAAACTAGAACAGCTTAGGAATACGTTAATTGATATTGATCACTATAGAAAATCGCAGCCAAATAACACAAGGTTGTTTCGTAGCAGAGACTTTTAAAGGAAGCGCTGTGATATCAGCGGGAGCAAATGAGCGTTTCCCTCTACATGAGTAGCTTAGCAATGTCTTTCTTGTATAGTGTTGCTTCTGGACATATAAGCGTACATAGCCTACAAAAAAAAATTAAAGCACACTCTGCTTCCATTTAATATTTTAAAAGTGAAATAAAGAACACGTACTGCAAAATATTTTACTTAAACAAAACTTTAAAACATAAAATAAAATAATATATAATATAATAAAAATAATATAAAATATAATAAAATAAAGTAGAAAAGAGTACTATTTGATTACTGGGTCATTTACTTGAGATCGCACTTTTTATCGTCATATGGCGTATAGTAATATTTCTTATTGTCGTAGTGTTGCTAGTTGTGATTTGTTGATACAAAAATAATTTTAACAAGATTATATCTTTTGTTTATATTGTTATATGACTAAGCTAGAATTTAATGTTTGAATGACTAAGTTTAATTACTAGTAAGCGTAAAAGTGTTCTCATCTAAGTGCAATGTAAATTTCTTTATAAGAAATATACTCTTTAACCAAAAAAGCAATTTATCATCAGCTGGGCTCTGTGCTTATTTGCCGAACATAGCAGACGTCACGTTCTTACGCAACGATTTCTACAAAACGAAAGTAAAGGTTTATTTTCAACAACTTACATATAGAATATTCCTTAATATAACATTAAGCGCCATACAATATTAATATTTTCTCGCATGTCTATTTACGTTAAACAATATGCTACCACTTTAGTTCCTTTCGCAACAAAATGAATGAAAATTGAAGCAGAAAGACGTTTACGCGAACAAAATGAGATGATTTTCTAGCCGGAGTTCTTATAATAGCTAATACTGACTTATCGCACAAGTTATTTTCCGTGACTTTGTCCGCTTTACTCCCCCGAGCGACTTACAAACTCATAAAATCTTATATCTAAAAGAACTTTCTAAGAATTGTGGCTTAAAGAAGTAGGTTTGAAATATCTTTACCAACTTGCTTGTAAGAAGCTATATAATATAAACGGATCTGTACTGATTAGACATCACGGATGGTGTAGAGGTTTAAATGGTCGCGTTGCCAGTGCCGCTGCGCAGAGTGTTGTTGGTTTGATCCCCAAACGGGACAAAAATTTATGTGATCCACTAAAGGTCGACATGAGTCTGGATGTTCTTTGTGTCCGTTTTTATTTGAATGTTTGTAAAGTCACCCAAGGAATAATTCCTAGTGCGCGGAGTAGTCACTTTTTAAAGAAAAAGGCATTTTAAATTAAATGTATAACATTCGCGTAAACTTATGACCATATTATGAATAGAACTATTTTGATAGCGCTGCCTTCCCTCATACTATAAAACCAAAATGATTGAATGCCAATACTGTTTAGAAGCAATTTCTCCTAAAGATGCTTCAGTTGTGGTATGACACATTTTCTTCAAAGTTCACGATAAATTATTGCATGTGATTCTTGCCCTCGGTGTTTTAGATGTCCATAATATATGGAGGTAGTGTAAAATCTTAAACCCTTATAAATATTATAAATGCGAATGTGAATATGTTTGTTTGTTTGTTAAACTTTATTGCCTTAACTACTCGGTCGATCATTATGACATTTCGTATATACGTTGTCAGGGAAACAGAAAACAACATAAAGTACCTTGCATTCTGAAAAAAAAATGTAATAGTATAGTAATACTAAATTAGGTAATTTAGTCTGCATTTACGCGAGTAAAACCGCGGGCAAAATTTCACATACATATTTAGCCTTACGCCTATATCAACAAAGGGGTAAGAGATGTATAACACGCCAATTTTGCCAACTATGGTTTAAGGTCTCGTGTAGTAAGAGGCGAGCTAATTGCCGTATACCTCGCATATATATTTAAAGTGCATAATATATTTAAAGTGATATGAATTTACGGTACGACTTAATGTGACGCCTACAACTTGTATCGATGCGATAAACTGCAAGTCATAAAGTTAAGTAATATGCAATGAATATAATTTGAAGCGTGACAGTAGGTACATAAATTATATATTAACTAGCGGTCGCCTAGTGGTCAAAATTCGACCAAAATTCCTAAGCTTGCTACTTTGTTTTATTACATATATAAATAAGGTATAGATTACCATAGTTACAAATAATTGTATGACCTCAGACGAACAATGCCGAAATACTACGAATGCGATTCCACTACGTGTGTCAAATTTATGGTTATCTGCTTGTAGTGCTTCTAAAGCATATTTTATAAAAATATTAGGATTCGCCCCTCCTTCTCCATATAAACTTTAACTATGCCAAATTTCATACTCCTCCGCCCGTGCAATTTTCATAAAAAGAGTTACAACGTTATTGCTTCACATTATTATATAGACACTTTTATTGATGTAGATAAACATATTTAAAGGACGGGTGTGATGGCAACATTTACGGGACGTCTGTCTCTAAAACATATTTATTACTAGTTCCTGCTCGTATCTTCGCTCACGTAAATGTAACTTAGGTTAGAATAGTAACAGTACTTTTTCTGGATAAAAGGTAACCTTAATGTTCTTTTCTAATTCCCAGACGACGTGTATATGTTATGATGATCGATTGAGAAGTAAAGGTGTGAAAGCATAACAAACAAACAAAGTCACATTCGCATATATAATATTAGATTTATGTAAGAATCGTCGGTGGAGCCGTAGTGAATACGACTGCTGTGCACGAGATGCTCGTGTTTAATTCAAGGATCGAACATAGTATTGTTGGCCTTTACTAGCTTTTACAACCAAGAAATTATGGCCAATAGACGACAAAAGGTATAAGACCAACATGGCGTCCAAAAACCATGGCTGGTGTAATGTGGGCTTAGACTGTGCCCAATAGATGTCAAAAGGTATGGGGCCAATACAGAATTTAAAACTATAACTAATGTAGCTGTCATATTCTG
The DNA here is from genome assembly GCA_963675205.1 of Catocala nupta. Lineage (NCBI taxonomy): Eukaryota > Metazoa > Arthropoda > Insecta > Lepidoptera > Erebidae > Catocala > Catocala nupta. The sequence goes on along the minus strand of OY776090.1, from coordinate 7,486,673 downwards.
CTGTAACTAGCTGCTGAAATAAAATATAAAATATAAGTAGCCGGCTCTACTATTTGTTTGAATTATTTTGTTGCCATAACAACAAATTACTAAACTTCGTGATATATGTATATAATTAACAATAAAAGGAATGTATATTGTTATAAAATATTTCAAGGATTAGACACAATTTAATATTTAATTAGCTCGCGCCAGGTTTAACGATACTCAGTTCTGTTCTCAAAGTTTTAATCTTCACAGATTAATCGTTCAACATTATTATACGTATCAGTTAAATAATTTTTGCACATTTTTCGGAATAATTACGGACATCAACAAAGAGTTTTAAAAACAATGTTTCTTGATTGGCTCCGTGATGTAATGGTAGTGAATAACTGCTGTGCAGGGTCGATATCATGATCAGCCAAAATATTATTAAGGTATTGTGCAAAGAAATTCTCAGCTGCACTATGGGGTGCACGATATACGGCAATAAGCCTGCTCCATATGACTTTGGACCTAAAACCATCGCTTGTGAAGTTTATGTGTATATCTATACATAAATATATATCATCTCTACATCCTTCTGAGTTATAGACGTGAGACTATGTATGAATATATCTACATTAAAATGAATTGTGACTTGTTTTATTTACACTTCAAAATGAAAAGTTCTGCCATTTGTGATGTGTTTTACGATAAAACGATTATCACGGGATCAAAATGGCGGCAAATCAATATTTTTCTAAACATAATACTGGTTGATTTTTTAACTAAGATATTTATTGTCTTAGGTGACTGCCCTGTTCTTTGAACAAAATATATTCTTAGAGTGCCACCTGGTAGGGTTTTAAAGGCATGTTAGCTATATACAATGAAATAAACCTAAAATGGTATTAACAAATACATAACTAAACATATGCATTGTAAAAGATTCTTTTTCCGAAGGCGGTTAAAAAATGTATTCCAAAAAAAATTAAACTAGCATCTTTTGTATTTTACTAACTTGCTGTATAACTCTCGCCATATAGAGGCCTAGAAGGATAAAGATCAATATTCTTTCTACTGAAAGCACAACGCTTCTGTAACCAAAAATATATGATTGCTATTGGAGCGCTTTCGAATGGTCCTCCTAGAAGTCTGCTAAGCCGCAATACGCCCAAAATACAGATTGGTTAACTCTGTATATGCGTTTGAAAGATAATTTCGATTGAATCGATTCAATGAATAATAATGAATTTACAGTTGCTTGATTTTTACCGTAGCTGTAAATACTTCACTTTTTCTTGTTGTTTTCATACTCAATCTGTCGATAAGGAAAGCAATTAATATTTAAGAATACTTATTTACAGTACATTAACTTTATCTAAAGCAAAAATCTGTTTAAGACAATTTAATACGCATCAAGGCAATCCAATACTCTACATCTTTTCCACAACTTTAAATATGTATTCAAAGTTATTAATTTTACGAACGCAGCCACTCTTAACAAATATTTCGAAGTTTAATACATAGATATCCATTTAGATGAATAATTTTATTATGATGCCGAAGATCTATTGAAGGTAAAATATGATAACAACCTTTTTTATTCAACTAACATATTTTGAAATTAAACAACTATACACGGATTTTATCACGTTTTTTTTTTGTAACTCTTATTACGGTATTTTAAATTTTTAAACTACTGTTATCAAACACTTTTATGAGTAAACTGTTTACTTCTATTTAAGTGATTTAAATAATTAAAACGATTTAAATTTAATTTTACACTTACTTAGAAAAATAAAGAACGTGATGAAATTTTCATTACATTCGCGTAAACGATCAACTAAATTATTGTTAACATGTGGTATCCGTAAGCTATAATTACGTGCAATATTTTTTACTAGTTAGTAAGCAGGATAGTCTTATATACGGCCGGTACTAAGAAAAGGTAAAAACAAATAATGAAATAATATAAATGCCAGTCTACTCTAGAACCCTTACTCTCTGGGCGAAATGAGTGCGTTTTAACAATTATATAACCACAACTGTTACTGCCAAGCCGTTTGACTTTCAGAGGGTGGCACTGCATCGGGTGGGCCAGCTCATTCATGTTGTCTCTAAATAGTTATATATAATTTATACTCCGTTTATTTCCAAAAACGATGACCTTTGCCACTCATAAAAATAGCATATTTTAGCACACAATCTGATACATAAATGTGCATGTACTTTATATGTGTATTTTCAGAATGGTTAACTCAGTTATTTTCGGGTAAGGAAATGGAGTAAACAATAAATTTCTTTAATAGAGACATCTAAAATAACATGCCTGAACCAACTTTCAGACTCTCCGGTCTAAGAAATACTAAAGTACCTCTCGGCGAAATAGAATTTGAAACATTGAAATCAATCGTCTATACATAAACTAAAATTGTTGAGTGGTCAATTCTCTACATTGAATATATTTACAAAATAACTATTGACTTGGTAATCGATACTGATGCCACAAATGCAATCAGTAAATGTTTTGTCTGTCTGTCTGTATTTGCACGCATGGATCAAAAAGTACTGAAGGGATTTTAATCAAACTAAGCAAATAAAAAAAATTTTGGTACTGTAAACCGTAACTGGGCGGGCGCGGCGCGGTGCGCGTGAGCGAGGCGGACGAGTGCGTGCGGCCCGTCGACGCGCACCACCCGCCGCTCACCGTGAGCGTCCAGTGCGCCGCGCGCCCCGCGCCGCCGTCCGCGCCGCCGTCCGCGCCGTCCGCGCCGCCCGCGCCGCCCGCACCGCCCGCCTCGTCTCTCACTCAACCACCAGTAAACCGTACATCTTGGAACTTTAATAAAGCTGATTTTGAAAAATTATATCGCATGTTTACCGAAATAAACTGGACGGAGATGTACTGTTCAAATGAACCGAACGTAGTATTAAATATATTTTATCAAAAATTAAACATAATTTTTGACGAATGTGTTCCTGCGAAAATATATAGACCTAAGTATTCCAGGTACGTTTATCCGGTTTGGTACACGTCAGAAATTATACGCGATATAATGCTTAAACATAAACTACATAGAAAATATAAATCTACTAAATCGCGTAGAGACTATGAGGAATTTGCAAGGTGCAGAGCGAAGGTTAAGGCGGACACAGCAAGAGCCCATGATAGTTATCGTGACCGCGTTCAACAGCACTTAGCAAGGGATCCGCGAGCATTCTGGGAGTACATGAGATTTAGGAAAGGCAATTCATGTCAACGGAGACTTATAAAGGATGGACGAATACTATCTGAGCACGAATGTGCCAATGAGTTCGCTAGGTTTTTTCAATCTGTATATAGCCCCGAGTCGCCAGCGCTGAGCGCGGAGCAGGCGAGCGCGAGTGCGGCTGGCGCGTCGGGCGCGTGGGCGCACCTGACGCGCCTGGGCGCCGCCGACGTGCGCCGCGCTCTCGCTCGCCTGCTACCTAAGCGGTCGGCGGGACCTGATGGGATTCCGGCGTTCATATTTAGTGATTGTCGTGCACTGTTAGTGGAACCTTTGTTGCATCTGTTTAACGTCTGCATTTCAAGTGCAACTTTTCCTATTCCTTGGAAGCTCACCCGAGTTATCCCCGTGCCAAAAGCAGGCGGAGGCTCATCACCTAGTGATTATAGACCGGTGGCGATCTTAAGCACCCCAGCTAAAGTGTTTGAAATGGCTATTCACAACTGTTTGTATCCACAAATAAGTTCTCAGTTGTCCGATGCGCAGCACGGCTTTCGTCCTGGGCGGGGGACAACGGGGAACTTGTTGGAACTCATGACACACTTGGTACCTGCCGTGGATGCTGGTCTGCAAGTGGATGTGACCTACTTTGACTTCAGGAAGGCGTTTGATGCAGTGGATAATGACGTTCTTCTAATGAAGTTGGCTAGTGTAGGGTGTACGCCGCACACGTTGAAGTTTTTTGCGTCCTATCTCCGCGACCGGTCTCAATATGTTGATTGTAGTGGCAGGTTCTCCGAACCCTACTTGACTAAATCTGGTGTAAGTCAGGGCAGTAATTTGGGACCCTTTCTTTTTATTATCATGATTAATGATTTAGCTAAAGTAGTTAATAAGTCTACACCCTTACTATTTGCAGATGACTTAAAGTTAGTTATGGAAGTAAACAATACTGAAGATCACATTGAAATGCAGAAGGATATTGATACGGTCGTAGAGTGGAGTAAAGAAAATAAATTATATTTTAATGCGGCCAAATGTTCAGTGTTGTCATTTAGTCGAGCGCGTGCCCCGAGCCATTACCAATATCTTGTGGACCGGACATCTATGCAGCGGGTTGCCGACGTTAGGGACTTGGGTGTGCGATTCACATCTGATATAAACTTTCGCCAACATATCACTGAAATATGTAAAAAAGCATACCGCAATTTGGGTCTAATACTACGACAAGCGAATGCATTCACTAATATTAGGGCACTTAGAACATTATTTGCAGCGCTAGTAAGGAGCCATTTAGAATGTAATGCTGTCATTTGGTCGCCGCATGAAGCGAAATATAAATTAATGCTGGAACGTATCCAGAATAAATTTACTAGGTTCTTGTATTTGAAAGTGTATGGGGTCTACCCTGGATATCCTCTGTTGTATCCTACGTTATTCGTATTGGGTATGGTGGGGTATTTCACACTAGAGGTTAGAAGGGAAGTAGCGCTGGCGTGCTATTTATTCAAAATGATTAGAGGTAAAGTATATAATCCGGAGCTTCTGAGAACGGTTCATTTGTGCGTGCCGGACGGGTACGCGGGCCGGCGGCGGAGGCCGGCGCTGCTGGCGGTGCCGCGTGCGCGCACTAACTTGCTGCAGCTCGCGCCGCTGACGCGCGCGCTGCGCACGCTCAACACGGTGGCGCTGTCTATTGATATATTTAATTGCTCACTGAGTGAATTTACACGAGTTACCTATTGTAAATTGAGTGCTAGATAAATAAATGTATTATTAAGTTGCTACGCTATTGCATTAGGTCTATCCTGTAAAAATAGTTGTTAGTGTGTATAATAATAAATAAATAAATAAATAAACTAAATAATTATACTTTTAATAATACTTTAATATAATATATTTATAATCAAAGATCTTTATGTGCGTCATACTTTTATATTTAGTACTTCCCATTGCCCGCGGCTTCGCTCGCTTAAAAGTAGTTTAGGATACGTTAGTAACAGTACCTTTATTAAAATAAAATATTGCCTATGTTACTCGGTGATAGCTTTCTAACGGTAAAATAACTTTTATAATAAATAAAAAAGAAATAGGTTGAGTAGTTTTGAGTTAAATCGTTACAAACAAACAAACAAAAATATGAAACCTTTCCTCTTTTTCCGTTGTAATAATAGTATAGGTGTGTGATGATATATTTCTTAAGATAAATAAAATAAATGTTTCACGTGAATCCCAATAAAGGATCAGTCGTCAAGAGCTGTGATATGACGTTGAGTTGCGGAGATTACAGTTTTGTTCACGTAAAAAGTGCCATCAAGGAAAATAGATTGATGACTTCTGAAGTACTTTGAGTAATTCTTAAATTTTGCTTTATTAAAACATAAATATATATTGTTTAGTAAGTGTATAAAAGTTTCTTTGTTTAAACAAGTACATTCCTATAAAACTATTAGATACTTAAATCCCCATACTTAGAAGAAAGACATGGATGTATGTGTGATAAAAGTTACATAATATGATCTACCACTGTACTAATATATCATTTTTCATTACATTAACGTAACTGTGGCAGCACAGATGGCGTACTGATTTAAGTGGTCGCCTCGCCACTACCGTTACGCCGAGTGTTGTGGGTTCGAATCCCACACGGTACAAAAATTTTTGTGATCTACAAATGGTTTTCCCGAGTCTGGGTGTTCTTTGTGTTCGTTGTCTGAATGTTTGTAAAGTCCCCCGTGACACAAGATTATTATTATTTATTCTTAGTGCGAGAGAGGTGTTTAAAAAAAAAAGAAAAATTATAGGCACATAATTACGGGAGCGTTGACAGTATTCTCAAGACATTTTTAAATTTGCTTATAGTCTTTATAAAGCTCTTTTAATATTATTATTTTCATCCATTATGATTTCGGTGTTGGTTTTAAAGAAATTGTGTTATAAAAGCGAATAAAGATAAGGTTAGAGGTGAAATATGACAGATCTAATGATATGATAAAGGAACGTTTCATAAAAAATGTTCCGCTTTTAAATTTTTTGTTTGAAAAGTTTTAAAGTAATAATTTATTAATTAATTGAATTCTTGTTTTTGCTGTTAGTTTTACAATGTTAATCTTACTTTTTAAATTTAATTTGGTTTATGTGAATAGTAGTATTTTTGGTTAATCATTTTAATATTTGTTTGTGAATTTATTATATTTAAAATGACAGGTTGTGCTTGCTTTGTAGAATAAATAATCACAAAGATAACAGAACCTAGGCTTGTTATTTACATGGTAAATATCATAAAGTATCGTAGACTACTCAGCGAAGTAGAAATTCTCGTAAATTCGAGTAATATATTTAATGTCTTTGCAAATTATTTAGTCTGTAATTTTTATTAAATTGTCTGTTGAAATAATAAACATCATTTTTTAAAACGTTGCTTAAAAATAATGGGGTTTAAATAAGAAGTAACCGCCTTGGTATACAGAAAATGGGTAACGTTGTGGTTATTTCATACTAAATATTTTATAAAAAAAATTGTATGTCCAAATTGAATTCCATGTTTTTTATTTCGTGTATAATTGCTTGTATTTAGACCACTCTGGTTTGTGTTAAATTAACAAAAACGTCAATCATCATATTATAATGGCAAATTTAAGCAACGAATACGGGTAGATCCTAAGCGATATAACTTTAAATACAAATTGTATAAAAGGTTATATATTTATTATTAATAATATATGTACATATATAGTCTATTCTAAAATATAAATGAAGTTTTGAAACAACCATTGTATTCTGTATAGAAGAAATCCACGACATTAGATGTAGGACGTAAACGCCTATTTCATAGTTAAAGATCTAATATGTATATCGCTCGCTGCCGAACTAATACAAGCCGTTGGAATGGTGCATTTTTGCTTACCATCAGGTAAATAAAATCATTTTAAATAAACAATTAAATGAAGGAAATATATAAACAACATAAACACACACATTCACTCACACAAGCTCTGTATTGCAACATCGGTCTTATGGCAGCGGCATCTACAATTTCCAAAAGATAAAACATACTATACCTAGTTGATTCCTTTGTTGTTGATTCAAAGGCAATTTACAATAAGTTCATGGTTTTGAAATTACAAGGTTCAATGTAATTAAGGTATGTTTGTGACAGGTGTATGTAAAATGTTATTAGCCTTTGGGCCTTGTATTTGGTAAAACGTTTCAAATATAAATATGCGGCACAGAATACAAGCTTGCGAAGTAAATTGAAACGATTCAATATTACACCGAGAGTCTATTCAGTAATATAAATTGGCATTATTTGCCTGAGAAATTGTCTTTAACTTTATCTACGTTTCTATTTAAATAATAATATTTCATGACAGTGGGGCGTAGATGGTTAAATTCAGAGTACAAGTCGACCATAATTATATGACAATTGTTTTGTACACGTACACCAGATAAAACTCGATCGTGAATTACAAGCATACCTAATGTTGTTATTAACCTTATATCTATTAAAATAACATGACTCGGCAAATGGGGACGCCCACCTCAAGAAACATGGACAAAATATTGCGGCCCTGCTAATATTTATTTGGAACAAAGAGCTTTAAGCAAAATCATCTGAAATTTTTAGTTGATGACTTTTGAAGATATATTACACATTTCAAAGAATAAACAACAAAATAGAACTGGAGCCTGAAACTGACTAGACGCTTGAGCATTTAGTCTTGGCTGTTGTATGCAACAGCTAAGACTAAATGCTCTACAAAGGTAAGTACATGCGTGAGCCTTATAAACTTGGTACTATTATAACCGCAGTTAATTCTTGCGAAGGGACGTTGTGGTATTATTATTATACCGATTTTGATCATAATTTTACAATTAGAAAACTACTATATTCAGAAGTAAGATAAGCTATATAATATCACACTACGAGCCATAGGAGTGGGTCAATAGTTATAAACGTAGGTAAAGTAGCGGGGGACAGCTAGTTATATAATTATATAAAACTTAGTACCATTCAAACGATTGATGATGAAGCACGCGCGCTGTACGGAAGCCGATTCTTTATATAAAAGAGGTTAAAGATACAACAAACCTCCCCGTAAAACACACAATCTCTCCTCAGTAAACATAAATGTAATACGGTAACGTGCCCATGAATATTATAATTATTTAGTCAACACAGTCTCTTAATTTGAAATATTAGGCTATTACCTATTCAATTTCCGCGTTCTTTTACATCTAATTTTATTATTTTTATACAAAATAATATAAAAAAATATGTCACTCGCTTTAAGGAGAAGAAAATGCCGAAATGGAATCTTGCTTTTTAGAGAGTTCTTCATAATGTTCTCTAAGATTTGGCAACCCGACGTGGGCCAGCGTAGTGCTGTCCCGCAGGGCCTAACGCCTTTCGTAGCAGTGGGACACTGTATATATAGGACTGATATTATAAACAGAACACTAACTTATATGTTGTATGTAATGTATTTTGAAAATTCAATTTTATTTTGAGATTTATGTTTACTTAATTATTTTATGTTTATTTAATTATTTTGAAAATTCAATTTTATTTTGAGATTTATGTTTACTTATTTGTGAAAAACATGTTCCGTCACAAAAATTTATACGCTCATATATGATTCCAGCATAAGATTGGTATCACTGCTCTAAGCTAGTGTCTTTCCGGGTGCGTTGTGACGCAATTACATAACAAATTATGTTTTATAAAAATTAAGACAGAAAATTGATTCAAAATAAGTTAAAAAAAATATAGATAAAATAGTTTGCATATATTACCCATTTTATTTATTTAATTAGTGATTTTATAGGTGAAGACCGTTTCTGATACCTAATTCAATGTTTGGAATTTTGGAACGAGATTGCTGCCTCAGACCTCAAAGGTCAAACAGTCACAAAGATGAGCGCTAGTCGTTATAATGGGTTCATTAATATTTCAAGAATATTGCATAACTGGAATATTGTGCAAATATTTTAAAAGTATTGTATCATATAGTATAAAGGGCGATAAAAATGGTAATATTGCATATTTATTAGATGAATCATAGATTTAATTTTCATTTATGCTTTAATTACTGTTTTGGCGATTATTCTGTCTCCATGATGATTTATATAAATTACTAGCTTCTGCCCACAGCTTTGCTCGCGTAAAAGTATATTAGGTTGTTTTAGTAATAGAACTTATGTAAAATATAATCTAAGTTATTCGGTAGGTTTTATCATGATGAAAGAATTTAAAAATCGATTATGAAGTTTTTGAATTAAATCCTTATAAACAAACAAACGAAAAATCAAATCGCTCCTCTTTATAATATTAGTATAGATATAGGTTATTGATAAATACAATTGTAATTAAACTGCTAGGTATATATGGATTCTAAAGCTCTATCCAAAATACAGTGGAATAAGATTTCCAAGATTTCGCTTATTTTTTACTAACGACGTGTGTTTCCGAATGAATTCCCGGTAAAGACAAAGCGTTATTTCAATTGCCTCAAATGGAATTCTACGCAGACTTTTCACAAGTTCAGAAGACTGCGGCAGCGATTACTTAATGTCAGGGCAAATTATTATTTAATTCTCAGTAGCAGACTGAAGTCCGTTACTGTATAATTTCACGTTTACAATTTAGTTAGATAAGTTAGATTGCAAAGTTAACTCTCGAGTTTATTTTAAGTTAAAGATTAAATATTTGAAGCAGACGTTAGCGTGTCTGCTTTAAATTTGTTTTTATTGACCGCAGTCTCTAGGGCTCTAGGTTGTCTGCAGAGCTTTTATTTAAGGTATGTTAAAACAAAATCTTCGTATGATGTATGTGAGTGTTGTCATATTCTGTGTGTCTGTTGCTTCAGATCATACAAGTGTTAATGCTGGTGTGGGAAATAAAGAAGACTTGTGGTAATGTTGAAGACGTTCTAAAAATAATATCCATTTTTTCGAAAATTACCCAAACGTACCTACATATTATATAGTATTAAATTATGTGATCCACAGAAAGTTCTGCTCAGTCTCTGTGTTCTTTGTGTCAGTTGCTTGAACGTTTATAAATAACTCATACAGGAGTTTAACCTGGTGCAGGAGTTATGCTTTTAAAACCAAAGTGAATATTGTGGTAAGGTCGAAAACGTTCCTAGAAAATATTCCTGCACCTCTTCGAAAAATATAAATGTACCTTTACAATTAACTATTGTTCGTATCAAGTTCAAGTTATGTCTACGACTTATTAAGATATATTTACCAACTTGCACTTAGGAGCACATAATTAAGTTATCAAACATGATTCAGACGTGGTAACATCTGCCCCGCCTGGGCATCGCAGCGCCGTGAGTTGATCGCGGCAGTCGGATCGGTTGTCCTCTCGCTCCCGGCCGTAGTTCAGTCTATGGTCCGGAGTGAGAGGACGTGGAACGCCGTCGCCTCCTTCTGTGAGGAAGTAATTTCCATCAAGGAGGCGGCGGAGCGGGAGAGGGAGCGTTTAAACCCTCTCCCCAACCGCAGAGCCGGGCGCCGGAGGGCGCGCGATGACCTCCAGCCACCCTGAGGTTTGACCTGGGGGTAGCGGGCTTTGTGGGCCTGCCCGCTATCCGTTCAGCACCAGGTCCGAGAGGCGGCGTGCGTGTTCCCACGCGCGCCTCTGTGTCGAGTCCGTCTCCCCTCTAGGGGGGAGACAGTAGGGTTTTTATAATGTCGGAAGTGCCTAGTTTGGGTAGGTATTTTGTGTAGTGGCCTGCCGTTTCATACGGCGGGCCGAAACCTCGGCGGGGTCGCGACCGCATGCGAAAGCGATTCGCGCGGCCCCGTCGATAGTGGTTGTGTCGAGGAACACCGTGGTAGGTTTAGTCGGTATCCCGGGAGGTACATTATATTTTCAACATCTTTCTTTACCCCGGCGAGTCCGACATAATTCCTCCGCCCGCCCCCGCGGAGGGATATGCGTCATTGCATTCCCCCACGTAAAAAAAAAAAAAAAAAAAAAAAGACGTGGTAACATCTAATATCATTTGTTGTAGATGATGTATTATTACTCGAAACTTGTAATAATATTCTAACAAGATCAACTTAGTATATTTGATATATACCAAAGTTTCTGTACAGTTATATATGTAAGACAAAAGCTTTATTTGTAAAATAACAATTTGCATATACAAACACGCTTGGTAAACAAAAACCTTTTTATAAATCCACACTATATTCGTTCTTTTATAAATAGAGATGACAAAACAAAAAGATGATACATAGATATGGGTCGCTGTGTAATGCTTTAAATTACCAGAACGTCATATTTGTTTATTAAAAATAAAATTACATTATTAAGACAAATCTCACTGGTCCCGCTTGGCAATTTTCACATGTATTTTGTGTGCGATCGTGAGTTCCCGGTCGGTAAAAGTATAATTGGATTTTTAAATTAGGAAATGCTCAGGAAATGTGTCCGCTGGATTTCAATAGACTCGCCCCTGCCACGTGATACGTCATCCAATATCAATTACATTAAATACTTAATAGTTTAACTAATAATAACAAAACTAACTACTTATAAGAGAAAGGAAATGTGTACATGGGTTGACACGACATCACACAAGTTTACGTTAAGAGTTAAATGAAATTATAACCAGTGTCTGATAAATAAATTCTTGCAAACTAACGGTGCATGGCAACTAACTTACAACCCACTCTTTTTAAATCGTCATACATTCCCATATTTATTAGGTAGCGTGCAAAGTCGCCACCAAGACCATTAGCAGCTTAAGAAACCCAGGCATGCAACGCAAACTTACGTTTTAAATAACTTTATACGTTACTATGTATAAAGTAATTTAAAAAGTAACTTTATAACTGTTCTGGCTATAAACTTACATTTTATGTACGCCAGTACTTAATTATTTATTGTCTGCGTTAGGCACTGCTGGGGTGTGGTTCGCAAATGTAGATTCAGTTTCAGCGACCCACCTAACATTGAAGGCAGCAAGTTGGCACAACGTAGATTAGTCCGTAGTACTCTATTCCTGGGTAGGCCTGGCTTAAGGAGGAAAACCTAGTACGTTGAAAATAATACATACCCTGCTGACCACTCGATACAGGGAGACAGGCAGTAGTCAAGATCGCTCGGGAAGGCCGAGAGCTACCAATTCTAGTGAAGATCGTTGTTACCAGCAAGCGAAATAGACGCCTAACAGCACCAGAAATCCGCGTTGAAGTGAATGAAAACCCAAGTTAAACCTTTATCATTGACTACAGTAAAACGGCGATTGAGAGATGCGGAGTTGTATGGTAGCGTTGCCGTTCGAAAACTTCTGTTAAGATTACAAAACAAGAAAAAGCGGATGCAATGGCTCTTAAGAGTCCATCGAGATTGGACTGAAGAAGATTTTTGAAAAGTTCTCTGGACTGATGAATCCAGGTTTGAACTATTCGGTTCAAAACGAAGAACTTATGTTTGACGTAGCGCCCAAGAAAAGATAATAGAAAAGGAACTGGTGAATTGATAAGAATTGAAGGATCTCAATCCAAATGAACTTTTGTGGGCAGAGCTTGATAGGAACGTTCGTAATCGTGGCCCATTCTCGCAAAAAAACTTGTGGAATGCTTTATGCGAAAGTTGGAGCAATATATCAGAAAACACCATCAACAAATTGATTGCTCGTATGTCGAAAACACTTAATTTATGAGGTTTATTTCATTTTCCTACTTTATTGTCTTGCGTGAATCCTTCGGTAACGCATAGCGGTATAATCAATTTATCTATGGACAAGTTTTTCAAATTAGTTTAACGGTTTAAGCGTGATTGAATAACAAACTTTTAATATCTTTACACATTATTAGTATTAACCTGTTAATCATTGGAATGCCAGACATATTAATAACTTATTGTGTTTGGCCGCTGGTGTGTCACTATCATTCAATATATTAATACGATTCTTATATCCATTTTCCGAAATTTCAACGGAAACATTTTTAACTGAGATTGGCAGGCTGAATTGGCAACAATCAATCAAAAAATCTGACGTGTGTTCGATTTTGACACGTCGTTGATTAGTCTTTGAAAAGCCGGGTGTTAGTCTCCCTCCAATCTACATACAATTTCAAAAAGTGCAAATAGGTTGTTACGACATTACACAAGCTTACATTTCTAATATGTAAGATTTTTATCATAAGGGCATTAATGACAGCCACGTTAGTGCACTGATATTTCTTATTTTAATATAACCATTTGAGTATTTCATTACTTTCACTGGGTTTCCAGGCCTATAAACAACGAGTTAGATTAATAGCCGGATAGAATATAAATCAAGCAAAATGTGACTATGCAACGATAGCCAGGCTAGCTCAAAAACATTTTGTATACATGCATATGCAAAGTATTGACGTGTATTTTATAATAAGGCAATTATTGCGAGCAATATACTGATTGCAGCCACTTACGTTTTAGTAAAAATGATGTCTGCATAGAAGCCTTTAATTAACCCTTTAAAAAAATAAAGAACATAAAATCTAATAATAAGTCCTATATTTAAAACAATTCTACACCTACCCCGGTCAGTATGTAGCCATACCTATTAGTACACTGCTGAAGGCATAACAGTCGGTGCGCCTCCAAATGGAGACAAAAAATATAGGGACCTCTTTACATTAGATCCATGTCCTTGTTCGTCCGTGTATGTCTTACAAAGAGCCAGTTATTTTCCTAACGTGTGGTAATAGAGAAATACTTGTAAATAAACAAGCAATATAATATTAATGGCCCGGAAAAGCTAACCGACACTCACCGCCAGATTCGTTTAACGATCTACAAACACATATATAACATACATTTAGTAAAGTGTCTAAGTCTGAGGATCTCTGCATGTTGAATCCATTTCTCTGCCATCCAAAGAGGAGGCAGTTATTTTCCTAACGTATGATATTGTGGGAGTATTTGTTAACAAACAAACAATATAATATTAACAGCCCGGAAGAATCAAACCAACACAAACGCTCGTTGAAGTCTGCTGTGTGTGAACATATACAACAGGGGACCAACCACTACCTGAGATTTGACAAACCACAGATTCTCGCTAAAGAACACCGATTCCTACCAAGGATGCTTCGCGAGGCTATTGAAAACAAAAAACATCCCAATTTCAATAGAGAAGATGGTTGGAATGTACCACCAGCTTGGAATCCAGTACTTCAAATAGTCAAACCCAAGAAGAAACAAACCACAGCTAGACTTCATGATACTTTGAGCTCATTCTGCGTAAATAAGAACACCAATAATTAAATTATGGTCGGGTACTTTGAAATAACTACACTGGAACATTGAGACAACTACCATCTTAGTCTCCCCGTGACCATGGCTGCTGGAAAGCAACCGAAACGTCGGGGAAAGTGTAAACCAAAAATAAATAGATTTAATAGTTTAAATAATTTTATTAGCTTATAAATTAGTAAAATAAAATCAATAGTAGTAGTAGTGTAATATTTTCAAAATTTTGTAATACAGTGCTAAATAAACAACGCGATAAAATCCGTATATAGTAGTTTAATTTCAATGAATAACATTCGCGTAAATAGAAGACAATATTACATACATTTAGTAAAGTATGAGTTGGCGATGATAGTTGGTTATATTTAGCTTTAATGCAAATCTTATCACTTAAAAACCTAAATTAATGCGGGTAAAATCTAGTAAAGCTTTAGTTTAAAGCATTGCACAGCAAAACAGAGTAACTATCTACTTATACTATATAAGCCCGTTTGTCATATTCCACCCACTCCCAGTGTCTTGAATAACAGCTACGTAGCTACGTACTACACACAAATAGTGTCGTAGGTACTGCTGCCGGTCCGTCCGTCACTAGTCACGAGTGATATTATGATATTAGTCTCTAGTACCGTATCGCTGTATTCTACACTCTAGTTTATACCTAGACGTTTAAGATCTATCTGTTAGATAGAAACTGCCTCGGTGAGGCAACGGACTACCGTTGTGTGTCCGAGGCGGTCTATACGCGATGCCTCATGCACAGCAGTCATATTCACTAAAATGTGACTGCCATGCATGAGGTCTTGGGTTCAATTTCTGGGTCGGGCAAAGTGTTATTGACGGTTTCAGTTAAGGAATAATTCTCAGTAGCAGCTCGGATTCTGTGACTGTGCTCGGTGACGTCAATAGTCTCGTTACCTATTACATACGACCTATAATTTTAGCTGGCGAAATGTGGGTGTAATACTCCTCTGTCTACCTTTACCGGGTTATAGGGATATATAATATCAACCCTGTATTAAACTGTCCCACTGCTGGACACTGGCCTTTTCTCAGTGTGAGAAGGGTTAGGCCATAGTCTGCAATGGCCATAGTCTGGCCCAATGCAAGTTGGCAGACTTGACATATCTTCGAGAACATTATGGAGAACTTTCAGACATGCAGGTTTCCTCATGATGTTTTCACCGTTAATAGCGAGCGATAATTAACTATTTAATACTCACATAAATTTGAAAAGTCAGTGATGCGCGCCTTGAGATCGAACTCGAGACCTATGCATCCAACGTTCTCTCGATTATAGTGATATAAATGTACAAAACATAGGTTCTGTTTGTATCTGACGAATCATCATGTAGACATTAGCCGTCTACAACGATATCTTTTATAGTGTGGTTCTACGCTCTTGCTACGCGCATCTACGGCGTAGCTAATAATATTTAAGTTTCTACAAAGACGCTTGTCCCAGGGAAACTCATCCTAACTAATATTATAAATGCGAATGTGAGTTTGTTTGTTACTCTTTCACGCCCGTAACTACTCGACCGATCATCATGAAATTTTGCATACACGTTGCCAGGAGAAAAGAAAAGGGCATACGGTACCTTTTATCCAGAAAAAGGACTTTTTCTAGCGTAACATAACCTACATCTACAAGAGTGATGCCGCGGGCAAAATCTTATAACAAATATTTAAATAAACAATATAAACCACAATCAGTTATACACACACTACGGCACATGCTAGCGTAGCCCGGCGCATTGTGCCGTACTCTAAGCAGACACAACAACAACAGACCACATACATTCCAAAATGATTTAATAAGATATTATATTTGTTTTTATTAGTCAGATGGAGGGACGTGTAACTCACCTAAACACGTTATGTGATTTCATGAACATTTCATTGCTATCCTAAACGTGAGTAACATAAAAGGATAAAGTTTCTATGGTAAGTCACATATTTTCCCTCAAAGGTTAATTTCGAATGCCGCCCAAACGAGGTTGCCTGTCTATTCGTTGTAATAAAAATTCACATAAATTAAATAACCCTTTTTCCTTAGCCTTAATGTTGGTGAATAATGTCAATGCTATTCCTGTGTAAGTTACTTCAGAACTAATGAAACTTTAATATTTATCCACTCTAATACTACGTTCTAGATTAAAACCAAAGAGACTGTTAAGGTTCGGTATTTTTTTTAGAAATAGCTCACTAGAAATAATTCCTGTGTCGCGGGGCCTTTACAAACATTCAAACAACGGACACAAACAATTGCCAGACTCGGAACAACCATTTGTGCACCAAACAAATTTTTGTCCCATATGGGTTTCGAACCCACAACAATTGGCACAAAAGCAGCGGTGAGGTGACGACTTAAATTACTATACCGTCCGTGTAGTCATATGCTGAATATATCATGCTGCGGGGAAGAAGGGTGAAGAATGTATCGGATAACCGCTTACTTAGCCGGCACCAGTCAGCGATCGTTAACAGTCAGTATGAATTAGCTAAAACTTTACTGCGTTTTTTTATCGTATACAGATGTACTGCCACAGAGAAAATAAATATCTATAGAATTTCATAAAGAACTGCCTAGACGTACGAGAAATGGGTTTTATTATACAGAAGTACATTTATTTTATATTGAAATAAATATTATCTTTGCATAAATGGTAATACATGGATAGGGTAGGCATAAAATATGTATCGCAAAAACTTTTCTACAGCATATACATATAGTAGGTACGTGCCTATATTGATGCTACATATTGTAGAAAATACATATTGTCGTATAGTCGATATCGATAGTATAAAATTATATACAATTTTTAAAATGATTTCGATTTTCTGATGTAAAAGACACTTAGCGTCACCTAGGTATCAAACCCTATACACTTAAGAGGGTGCCCAATTCCCTAGTACCGAAAGGTTTATTTACATTTGGCTAAAATTACGAGATATAGTTCATGCAATGTTATAAAAGTAAAAGTAACACTATCTAAGTTAAGTATTCGTGAAAAACCGCTTTACGGATAATAATTAAATTTTGAGAAAAACAACATTACATTAAAAACGTGAATCAAATCTCGGTTATCAACGAGTATTTGTCAAAATACACTAACATGTTATTCAGTTCAGTTTATTTCTTTTATAAATACTTTCATTGTACTCTTAATTTCATTGAAAAACGGTAAACGAAGGTTTAGTTAAGAGATTTGTATAATTAAACAATAAAGTAGTCTAAGAAGTATATTGGTTTAATTTTATATTCTGATTAACATATACAAATAAATAAAATTAAACTGTCTGTTTGTAATGTCAAAATCACAGTTTTTACTAAATGCATATGAAAGTATATACGGTACATATATCAAACAATTAGTTTTAAATTATTACCTGTCTGTTTGTGCCGGCTAATCTTTAAAACGGCGGGACCGATCCTAATAGGACTTGCACTGTCAGATAGCTGATATTATTAGATTCTTGTCGCGTACGGATGTGTTTCTTGATCGTGCGTAATAATTGGCCTTATAAGTCAGTAAAGTTGCCCTGAATGAGTGTATACCTAAAGAATACAATTAGAAATACGGGTTTGAAGATAATTCAAAATGGATAAAACACCAACACCAAGTGATTATGTGAATACTGAGCGAGGCGGTCGAAATATAGCGAGAAGTTTTAAAGAGGACAAGATTATGGAGGAGATTTGTGAGTTTCGATTGGAAATGAAAGCTCTTATGGAGGATCAAATTAAGGAATATAATAAACTCCTTAACAGGTTTATAAACACAGAAACAGAGCTAAAAGAACTTAAAAATCAAATGAAGGTACTTCAAAGTAAAGTAGATAAGGAACAAGTATTGGAAAAACAAACTAGAAATAAAGAAAGTAAGGATGATATTATTGAAGGCACAACTGTTATGGTAAATCCTTCAAGGGGAAAAGATGCAGGATTAAAAGGTCAACAAGGAATCATGCGAACATTTGCAACGGCTACTAAACAAAACCAAAATCGGGTAATTCGAAATAAAGCTCCAACAAAAGAGTGTGTGGCCACGAAATCATCGAGCGATGAAAAATTTGAACAAAGTCCAGTTGTGAATGAGTCAAGTGAACTAGAAAATGGATTGATGCCTGAAGTAAATATACGTGCCTCTCAAAAGGAAGAAAACTGGACAACAATCAATAGAAAAAAAAGTAGATACCCAAACACAGAAATTAAAAAAGGCGGGAACACGACTGCGGTAGACATTAAGGGAACTGAACGTAAAAAGTTTCTACATGTTTGGCGCCTTCATAAGGAAACAACAGTAGAAAACTTAGAAAGATACGTGAAGAATATATGTGGTCCGTTAGTACCAGTCACAGTGGTGTACCTGAAAGTTATTATGATACCATAAGTCAATCACAACATTGGGCAGTGAACATCGAATTCTGTGAATGGGTGTGGTTTCGTAAAACAATCAAAAAACCATAAAATAACCAACACAACTATTGAGATTTACTACCAGAACGTGAGAGGATTGCGTACAAAATTGGAAGAGTTCTATGCAGGTGTGTCATCTTCAGAAGCAGATTTGTTTGCAATTTCAGAAACAGGATGCAACAAATCTATTCATGACGCAGAAATAGTGCCGCCTGGATATACAATACTGCGTTGCGATCGCTCGGACGGACGAAAGCAGGGCGGCGCGTGTCTCGTGGCCACACCGCGTTTAGAACTACGGCGAGTGTCCGGCCCCAGTGACGTCAACATTGACGACAAAGTATTTGAACTGGTTTGTGCTACCGTATATTCGCACAGTAGATTTTTATTTTTAATGTGTGTTGTTTACATTCCGCCGAACAGTTGTGAGAATGAGTATATGATATTATTTAGGATTATAGAAGAACTGTGTAGTAAATATAGTGATATTGTTGTTATTGGTGACTTCAATATGCATTCCTGCTCGATAAACGTATGTAATTATTTTGAATACTTTTTATCGTATTGTGGATTCACTCAGTGTAACACGATAGTTAATTGTAATGACCGATGTTTGGATTTAGTATTAACTACGCTTCCGAAGGGAAAGAGTGTGAAGGTGCGCGGGTCGGGGGCACCCCTTGTGCCGGTAGATGCGTACCATCCACCGCTCGATGTGTTAGTCGAACTGCGTCCCTACCGAATCGTAGATTCAATCAAGTCTGAGTCAACTACTATACCCCCGGGCTGGAATTTTAATAAAGCTGATTTTTTTAAGTTGTACTCATTAATAGGGACAATAGATTGGACTGGTATTTACGACCTTGACTTAGAAATGAGTTTAGATTATTTTTATGAAAGAATTAACGCATTGATAGACGACTGTGTACCCAGAAAACAGCGAAGTCAGGTAAGCTCGAGGTTTATTTACCCGGAGTATTACTCTGTTGAAATAATTCGCAACATACGTAGAAAAGCTATACTACATAAACGGTACAAAGCAAGTATGAATCGGGATGATTACGAAGCGTTTGCCCTGTGTAGGAACAAAGTAAAGCAGTTGATTAAATCAGCGTATGAACAATATAGCAAAAAGGTTCAAAATCAACTGCAAAAAGATCCAAAGTCATTTTGGAACTATGTAAACTCGAAAAGGGAGAATCGAAATCCACAAAAGATTTTAAAAAACGGGGAAGTCTTGTCTAGTGAGCAATGTGTGGATGAGTTTGCCCAGTACTTTCATTCGGTTTACAGTACGAAGCGGGCTGAGTTAAACGTCTCCGCGGCGATAGAAAGCGCGGGTGGGGAGAATAGTGCGGCGCGGATTCACTTGCAGGAGTTACTGTTGAAGGATGTGCAGAGTGCCCTACAACAACTTAAGCCGAAGAGGTCCGCGGGGCCGGACGGTATTCCACCCTACATAATTAAAGACTGCGCATCTGTACTGGCTCAACCGTTGCTTCATATCTATAATAAGTGTCTGAAGTCAGCCGCGTTTCCTGAGAGGTGGAAAACCTCACGTGTCGTGCCGGTACCAAAGGGAGGAATGGGTATTGACAATGTTAGTGGGTACAGGCCTATTGCTGTACTGTCATCACCGGCTAAGGTGTTGGAGTGCGTTATACATAATAGCATTTTTATGCAGGTTAGAGCGCAACTGTCTGATGCCCAGCACGGGTTTCGACCTACGCGGAGCACCACCACTAACTTACTGAGTTACATGGCCCATATACTGCCTATAGTGGATAGCGGGGGGCAAGCTGATGCTGCATACTTCGACTTCAAAAAAGCATTCGACCTTGTCGATAATGACGTGTTGCTCAAGAAGTTAGCAGCTGTTGGTTTCACTCCGCATCTACTACATTTCTTCGCCAGTTACATGCGGGATAGGAAACAGTACGTAGAGTACGAGGGACACAAGTCAGAGCCGTACTTTACGCTGTCAGGAATAAGCCAAGGGAGTAACCTCGGACCTCTTCAATTTATAATTATGATAAACGATTTGCCCAAAGTCGTAAGAGAGGCAAATTGTTTATTATTTGCAGACGATCTAAAGTTATCCCTGGCAGTGAGGAGTGACGATGATTGCGAACGGTTACAGAAAGCAATAAATAGTGTAGTTACGTGGAGCAAGGAAAACCTTCTCCAATTTAATGCCCAGAAGTGCGTCACTATCACTTTCTCACGTGCTCGTAGTCCTATTGTGCATGATTATCACATTGATGGACGGCCCATGGTCAGGATGACAGAGGTTAGGGACTTGGGAGTTAGTCTTAACACAGGGTTAATGTTTCGTGATCATATAGTCAAGTGTTGCAAAAAGGCTTATAGAAACTTAGGATTTATATTACGCACTGTTCGTAGTTTCACAAATATTACAGCGATTGTCGCTTTATATAACACCTTAGTGAGAAGCCAATTAGAATTTAATGCAGTGGTCTGGGCTCCACATGAGACTAAGTATAGTCTCATGTTGGAGCGAATACAAAACAAATTTGTAAGGTATTTATATTTAAGGCTCTATGGAGTATACCCGTTTTACCCGCTTATGTATCCAACCTTGTTTATATTAGGCATGGTTGGATACAACGAGCTGAGAGTTAGGCGTGAGTTTGCACTTGTCCTATATTTATTTAAATTAATTAGAGGCAAGGCACATAACGCCAACATTTTAGAATTAATGTGTTTAAGTGTGCCGGACAGATATGTGTGGAGGCGACGTCGGCCTCAGTTGCTGGCCGTACCTAGTGGACGCACTAATCTGTTGAATGAGGCGCTCCTGACACGGGCGCTTCGCACTCTTAACCTGGTAGCTGAACAGTCAGATATTTTTACCTGTACACTGAGTGAGTTCACAAGGATAACATTCTATGTAATAAGTTATAGAAAATAAGATATGTGTATGTTTATTGTTATCTTCACTATTGCATTGGGCTATACCTGTAATGATAGTTGTAAGTAAGAGATGAATAAATAAATAAATAAATAAATAAATAAATAAATTATGTTACTTTTTCTAGATATTTTTTTGTTAAATTCCACGCTGACGAAGTCGCGGGTAACAGCTAGTCATTAAATATATATCTACTTTCAGCATTAGTGTATTTAAGATAGATACTACTAGATTTTGTCCGTGGTTCTGCTCGCGTAAATGTACATTTTGTCAATAATGTGTTATCCCTCGATACAGAATACTGTACCCCTGACAATCTGTATGTGAAATTTGAAGATCAGTCGAGTCGTTAAGGCGTGAAAGCGTAACAAACAAAAATTCACGTTTATAATATTAGTCAGGATCTTATATCCTCCTTCACTAGAAGTAACCTGTTTTGTGAGCCAAATAAATTAATTAATTAATGCTCATAGTAAAAAGCACTTAGATGATTGACAATTATCGCCTGCTCCGTGCCTCGGAGAGCACGTTAAGCCGTCGGTCCCGGCTGCCATGAACATCTATGGTAGTCGTTATTGGGAAGTCAGTGCCCTATAATATCCTGACACTGGTCTAGCCGTAGGGTATCGTTAGCCTTCGGGTTGCGGAGGTCAGGTAGCAGCCGTTCCGTGTAAAAACTGATATCCAGTCAAATCCGGTTAGACTAGAAAGCCGACCCCAAGTGACTTGGGAATAATAAACGCTAAGGAGAAGGAGAAGGGTAAAAAGCACTTAGCTTTGAATCTTTCATCATTTCACTTGGGTATCGTAACTCAAAGGTCTACAGTACGAGAATGTAAGTAGTGCTATAATATACTGTAATTAATTCTGTTATTAATGACCGTTAAATATTCATGTGTTATGTTATATACGGCCGGAAACGTACTCAAAGGCAACATTTCCTTATTACGTATAAGCAGTGCTACGGCACATGCTCGAATATTATTTAATCTAACATTTGGTTTGACGTAATATCACTTCAGAATATCACTATACTATATTTACGCCTGAAGGGATTTGCAGAACGACATATATTCATCCACGTTTCTCCAAATATATTTTTATTTCTTGTGGAACGACAAAAGTCAGTCATTGTCCACCGCGTACGTATCGAAACTTCTAGCAACTAGTATTCTTGTGTAATTCCTTTATTAGTCTTGTTTTAATTCCCACACTAGGAATAATTCCTGTGTTGCGGGAAGTTTTACAAATATTCAAATAACGGACAATAAGAATACCTAAACTAACCATTTGCGGATCACACAAATTTTTGATTTTAGTGGCGAGACGACCACATTGTTCCTTACATTCGTGCAGTCATATTATTGGATTCAAGTAGTCATTGCTATGCATGGAGTTCGAACCCGTGACCTCTCAATCGCAAGTCCAACGCCTTGACCATAGGACTACCTTCGCTTTTTAAGTCGAAATGACATAAGGTACACACGAAGTTTCAGCTTACCTAATAGTGAATCTCTACAGTTTGTGCAACAGGTGAACTTTGAAGTTTGCAGTAAACTCGACGAAGCATTTGAAACGATCATTTACATACATGATTTTAGTGTCGTTGGGGGAAGCCAACATTTTTTAGTAAATCATTTAACACTCACTTAACTGAAGTTAAACATAACGATATTTTACTTAACCTATTGAGTCACAGCAGCACACCAGCGGTCAAACACAAGAGATTTTTAATTATGTTCAGTATACTAAGACTTGATAAATTTATAATGGTTAGTTAATTAATAATAATACCCTTTATTAACGGCTATATTGTCTCTCACACCACGGAGCATAGCCACAATGCCTACTAATTATGTCTAAATATGGTTATATTGTCCCATTGAAATAACTATAAATACTTCATCTATTTTAAGTCTTTTGTGGTTTATTCTGCCTGCCATGCAGCAAGGCATCGAATTTAGCTTCGAATAGATATTTTCTGGACCGGATATGATATGAGGTATTTTTAATCCTGGCCAAGTGCACGGTTTCTCTAGGATAGCCGCGGAGCCAATCTGGTAGAAGGTGTCATGAGACAAAAATCGCGAAAAGTGCGGCAGCAAGGGAGTAGCATGACTAAATTCATATAGCAAGGAGCTCACAGATATCTAACAATCTCATGAAACTCACGTAGACATGTAACGAGAAATTTGAATATTTATTTTATTCTTAACTAGATTTCGCACGCGGTTACGCTCGCTTTAATCTAGATTTAATCAATAAAATTCTATACCTCAGGCACAGTATTTTTTTTTTCAGGATGAAAGATAGCCTGTGTCCTTTTTTATAAATATAAATTTAAATACTATAAATTTAAATCTGAAGTACTCTCGCGACACAGCAGTCCTTTACTTTTACAACTTAGACGTAAGTTTGGAGTTATGCGGTAGAAGTCTAGTTTTTTCATTCAGACTTGATTCCGTTAGCGCGCAAAACAAGCATAAAGCTTATCCTAGCCTTAAAGAGATGAGGGAGTCAAAGAAAAGATTCGATGCGATGGCAGTACATGGAACAAAGACCTCAGTCACTAGTCCCCAACATGATTAGCACGTAAACTCATTGCAGAAACAACAACATTTTATTTTCCTACAACTTTATATGATGAAGGTATTCAATCGTTGTCTGTATTCTATCTCATCAAACAAATAAATACATACACGTGTAGACCTAATAAAATATTTAACACGTGTCTGAGTAAAAGCACATCCCAACGTAGTTAAAACAAGAGGTATAGAGGCAAAATAATAAATCGTGGCATAAAAACTCGAAGCCTGAAGCGTTTGTGCTCGAGCAAAGCTCATAGCAACAGGAGCCAGTGCCAACCTCACAGGAGACTTGTAATTTTTAACCACGTTTTATTGGATACTAGCTTTTTTTAGCACTTTGTCCTTGGGAAACTGGTTTAAATATTTGCGACGTTTCTTTAACAACTTTGCATCTATGATGAATAAGAAGAATTGTAATGAGTTTTGCATCGGATACAACGATTTACCCAATTTTTTTAAATAGTATTTACCAAGAGTGCGCTGTTGTCAATTAAATGGTTATTTTGTGGTTGAGTCAGTTCGCATGGGAAAGAGCCAACCTTTTTCGTAAAACTAGCTAAAAAGTAATACTATTACTGCGGATTACTCGATAAGGTTGAGTAACTAAGGTTGTCAGTACCTAACAGGATATTTTCATTAGCTACTTAGAATTTCTTGTCAAAACTCCATAACAACTTTAAATCCTATCTTCCTAACTAAATATTATAAATGCGGTGTGAGTTTGTTTGTTTGTTACGCTTTCCGCCTTAACCACCGACCGATCAACATGAGATTTCGCATACACGTTGTCACGTTGTTACTGAAAAGGACATAGGTTGCTTCATCCAGAAATAAAAGCAGAAGCTGTTCCCGACCGAGCGAAATTGCGGGCAAAATCTAGTTATAAAAATACGACGAATGGGTCTTCTTAATTTGGAAAGTGTTAATAACTTTAGAAAAATACAATCTAGGTATGTCTTTTTAAACTGCAGTTATAGTTAGAGATAAATAATTACTTAAGGTACTCTTTCATCAATGTTTGTTATACGAAATCTTCTCTAAGGAGTTACTTAGGTAATCATTAAACTATTAATAACTTGACGAGTGACAGTAAGTGGTTTAGTTGAACTTTCCCGTCCATCTAACCTTCAACACTGTCTCAATTGTTTGAGTACGATCGAATTTGCTTTATTAAAACTATCCGCCGCATTTATACAAAGACATTTAATGATTATTTAGGTGATTCCTTAAATAACGTTTTATCATCAGATGGCGAGAGTTAACGTACGCGGCAAATGTACTTGATTACGATAGTATGAGGTCAAATACAAATGAGAACTAATTTATTTTGCTTTATAATATGTTAACGCGCAGACTAGTAACATTCCTGTGTCGCGGACAACTTTACAAATATAGAAACAATGGATACAAAGAACAACTAGATTCGGCACAACTATATATGGATCACACAAATTATTATCCCGTGTGATCTACAAATGATTCGCACCCACAACACTCGCAGTGCAGTGGCAGGCTACCACTTCAATTACTTTGCCATTTCTGCAGTTGAATAAATTTTCGGAACCTCAATCACCAGTTTCGCATTTGTAATATCAGTTGGATTATATAACGTTCTAAGAGCTGTGTAACGTACGGCTGGTATTAACTTTCAAATCCGAGCGGCTTTAACAACAAGGCCGGCACAATAAGCCTTATCTTGTCTCTAGGGCATCCTTTCGCCCTTTCTCGACTTGTCTTGTGGTTTAAACCGTTTCTGTTATTACGTAGTAAATATTCAATAATATCTGTCTATTATTTCGTTCATATTTGATCACCAATAGCATTTTAGTTATTAGTTAATTTTCTGACTAACTTATAAGCGTGGCATGCGTTGCAATACTTACAACGCCTTTAAATTTTGCGGCATTTGGTAAAAGCTTTTACTGAAGTGCGAACGTTAACTTACCAAAGTTTAAGTTCACTAACAGAATAAGTTGTAATCATCATCAAATTAGCATCCGTGCAAAGATATATAGGACCCATATTCCGCCAGTTATATATACTTAGATAACACAAAGAAATCTATTATAATATATCTGAAACATAATTTAATACTCTTCTTATATACTGATACTAAAATTATCCGGGCTAACTTAGTAGCACATGAAATTATAAGATCACAAGTCATAAACTTATTAAAATAAAATTGTAATTAAGATTTCCGTGGTACAAACTATGTTCTTGTGTAGCCGTATCTATAGGTATTATAAGATTGAAGATCTTTACTATTACGGCAATCGTAACTGTCCTATAAATAAGATATAAAAAATAATTTGTTATTTCAATTTGTAAAGTCCGCCGTGATACAGGAAATATTCGTAGTGCGGGAGTGGTTTTTAAAAAATAAATAATATGCAGCCCGATATTTTTTTAGTAATGAATAAAATGTCATTTTTCCTAGTATTATGTAAACACATTTTTTAAATAAGTAGTTAAAACTACATTTCTTTGATATCAAATAGTCATAAATATTGAAAGTTGAGAGCCCTGAGAACTAGTAGTTAACCCCTGATGATACATGAAGTTTACTGTAATACTTTCTGAGTCCAATATAGTAATACCAATAAAGTGTCGAAACGAATTCTCATATCGAAATATTTTCACTCAGTCTACGTGTAACTTACAGGACAGATGCTATAAAGTTGGGCAGAAAACTTGTGTATACATATATATGTATATTATTTTATTTAGTGTCGGGGGATTCGGCTCTTCTGAAAGCTTTCTTATTTTCTCTCCATCAAACAATTGATCTATATTTAACTGTAATCTTTCGTGAAGCCAGCCTTGAAGCCTTTCTTCTTTATATAAGCCTGAAAGTCTAATATATTGCTCGAGCCATACATGTATGTATATATGATAACATATTATAAATTTAGGACTAGAATGCCTTCGCTATTTAAGTAAAACCCTAGGCACTCAACGGTTTAAAATATGGTGCTAAACTTGAGTTTGACTTGAGTACATGAACACTAATGATAAATAGGTATTTTACTGGATTAGACGTTTTCTATATGTCAACATCGTCGTCGACTAGTCATTTACTGTATGTAAGTAATCGCTAAACTTCCTCCTCCTTCGTCCTTCGTCCTCGATTCCCATTGACTAATATCTGGAAACTCTAAAACGTTTTATATTTCCGTACACGGCGTGTCGTTGCTACCTTCACAGGCGACCGCTGTTTACATAACAAGTGTATCCCCAATTTGATTATAGAGGTCAGAAGCTATGTAGGTAGTAAACGCTGATAGAATCTTCTTCTTCTTTCTTCTTTTCTTTACGTGTGGTTATTGGCCAACCTGTTGTCAAGAGTTATTCAAGACGCCCGTATGGCCTCTGACATGGCTAAACGACTACTGTCAATTTGGCAGTAACCGGGACCGACTTTTTACATGCCCTCCGAAGCACGGAGACGCTCAGATGAATTACCACTAAGCGGTCACCCATCTATAGACTGACCGCAACCAACGTTGCTTAACCTCACTAATCGTTTACCGATCCGTGAGTGCAACTGGCTATGAGCGCCTCACTGACAGAATATAGATTATATATGTATAGTCCCTTTAAAGTGCCAAGGAAGCTCGCAGTGTTCTTCAATTAATGTAATATGTATGCATAATATTACAGGTGGTGTCTCAGTGGTCTTATAGCCTAATTATTTGACAACTATAAGGTCCCACAGGTTTATGTCTCGGGTCTGGTTATTGGCAGTTCCTTTTAAGAATTTTTAGTGGCAGGTCTGGTATTATTGTGCTGGGTAGACGTTACGTAAGACCTTGAATATAGATAAATGTGGGTGTACTCATAATAATAATTCATCGCCTACTTTTTATATAGGCGGCATTCGATGTTATTGTAACTTAAAATATTATAAATGCGAATGTAAGTTTGTTAGTTTGTTACGCGTTCAGGCCTTAACTACTCAACCGATTAACATGAAATTTCGCATACGCGTTGTCAGGGGAACAGAAATGGACATGGGTACCTTTAAACCAGAAAAAAACACTGTTCCCAAGGAATACAAAATTGTCATAAGTTACCTACATTTATGCAAACGTAGCTACGGACAAAATCTAGTCAGATATAAAATAATAGACATAAAGATATTTATTGCATGGAAACTGTACTATCTATAAGATGACATATATGAAATTAATTAATTATTAGTTTGTCAATTTCGGGCGTCATCGCAAACAATGCACTACACTGTGTATATATGTATGTAATACGGCTGTTTAGTAGAGATAAGTTAGGAAGAGGTGAAGTGCACTTATAGTCCCTATAGCGACATTTAGGTCAAGTCTATAAAAGCACTTCTTAGGCCTAAGAAACGAATACAAAATTTGGCCATTGTCGAGCACGCGTCCATTTTTAAACCCAACGCGTGACCTCTATCACATCTTATTCTGGAAAGATTTATAAAAATATACGTAAAATAGATTGTCTGTTCTGTCGGATATTGTAAACAATAATAAATAAAGCAAACAGGACACCTTATTATGAAAATGCAAAAAGACCTCCATAACTCATACCAAAGTATAAAATAGCTCTAGTTTAATTTGTATCGCGAAACATTTAGCGGTCCGAGGAATAGCGGACCATTATTTATATTTTCAATAATTTTTAAGTTATTCTTCCTTTTTGTACGAAATAAACGTTTAAAGTACGTTACGGAGCTTGTCAGTGAGAATTTGTTGTATAAACCCTAGTTTATTAGATAATACGTGGGTTTATAGGCCACTTGTGGGCAAAAGCTACTTGTATCATTTTCTATAAAGGTTTATTATAAGAATGCATCAGTGGTAAAGCGGTAGTAAATGGGATTATTGTGCATAAAGTCTCGGGTTTGATTCGAGAAAAGAACCCGATATCTCACTGCACTGCTGTGCATGCGACACGGGGGTCAGGCCATTTCTGTCAGCAAATTAATAATAGCAGCACTGAGTCTGGCACTGCGCCTCGTAAATGGCAGTAGTCTCTCTCCTTATTACGTGGGACCTGAAACCACAGCTGGTGAATTGTGGGTGTTATACATCTCTGCTTAGCATATTCTAGCATATACGCGAAAGGTAATATTAATAATCATACACTTCTGACAGCAATTCATTAAGAACTACTTTTGAAGCATCGTACTATATGTCTGTGAAATATGTACGCTAACACAAAAAGATAGAAAATGTTGGAAGTTTTAAATTGTTGAAGAGTAGCAAGTTTGAAAGAGAATAAGTTAATCTGTTTTGAAAACAAACGAGGAAGAATTAAAAACTAGTGAATGAGTAGAAACAGTTAGTACGAACCATAGAAAATAGGAAGTAAAATCTTATTAATACGATACAATAAATTCTTTAAGATTTTACTGGAAGGAAATATTTATGTATAGTAGCATTTTACCTTTTTTATTATATACATCAGTAATGGCTTCCTTACTATTCTCTCAAGGCTTGTATCGCGGCAATCAGGCGGTACTATACATTAGTGGCTCAACTATAAATATACAAACATCGATTCGAAATAGCAGTATATAGAAAAAGAGGCAATCCTAAAAGAAGTTTCTTGAAAAACATCGAAAAGAAGAAGAAAGCGGGATGCAAAGAGGGATGAAGATTACTTGATAGATAATATCAGCGTATATTGGCAGCATTACGTTGCGTTGGAATATAATATAATAATATAATATAATAATATCCCTATTTGTTATAATATATATATATATATATATATATATATATATATATATATATATATATATATATATATATATATATATATATATGTATGTACTATACGCTGTATTGATCTTCTTCTCCACTCGCTTCTCCTATCCAACGATCCTTTATTAATTCCTTTATAAATCCCCACTTTACTCTGGTCCAATATTTTGCCCCTCTACTTAGGTCACGCGCATATATCGCCGAAAAGGCAACAATGCTACCAACGGCCAAGAAAACTGTCTCCGCACGATTTGGCCGACCCGCAATAAGAAACCCACATTAAGCTCGCCTTTTGTTGATATATCACACAATATTGCTAGTATTTAAACCACAGCGTCAGGTAATGGTTTCTTTATGACGTGTGAAATGCAAAATGGAATAGCTGAACCGGTAGAAGGCTGGCACAATGCCCTTAATTAAGACTATTAAAAGCAGGAAAGATGATTTTTAAGGCTCTTAGTATATCCCTACTTTTTAAATATAGCTAATAATATAATATAATAAACAAACTCTTTGGGTTTTAGTGTTTTGCATATGTGTTTAATCAGCACAACTAGGTACTTCTATTATATTTCGTAAGCGGTAGGTAACAGTATCAACTCTACGTGTATAACTCGCTGTTGACAATATAGTATATAATAATAATAAAAAATAACATCAGCCCTGTATTAAACTGTCTCCCAGGCTCGGGCCTCTTTTCAGTGTGAGAAGGGTTAAGCCATAGTTCACTACGCTCGCCTAGTGCGGGTTGGAATACTTCACATATCTTTGAGAACATTATATAGAACTCTCAGACATACAGATTTCCTCACAATGCTTTTCTTCACCCTATACCCGGTGATAAATAACAATTTAATACGTTCATCACTTCAAAAAGTCAGAGATGCGTGCCTTGGGATCAAACTTGAGACCTCTGTGTAGCGGTCCAACGGTTACCCACTAGGCTATCGCTGGTAATATAGTAGTATGCTGACAATGTAGTAGTCATCAGCAATGCTAAGTCTATGGCGCTAAGAGAAACACAGTTATAAAATAAAAGGTTGTACCGAGCAGGAATAATGAACATGCTCTACTTCGCGAGTGAGATCACGCTCGGTCTCATAGTGCGTTACAAATAATCACAACGATACAGGATTTATACTTATTACGTACTAATAATTTAATATCTTCTGTAACTGATGTATCTATTTAAAATACTTATACTCCATTTGGTTAGATATTTAACTAAATGTACAAACATATTAAACAAATAAACTACTGTTTAACCTAACGGTTCAATTGATTTAGTAATCATTATTGTTGTATTTACATTGATCTTTAGCAGCATTTTATTTATAAACTGAGTTTTTAGATAAAAAGATAAAAAAGACACATCAAGATTGTTTACCTTTAGTTAAATACCTAACCAAATGGAGTGTAGACTCCGTATCATGGTTGCGACAAACAACTACACGACAAATGTTAGGGCGACAGTACAGTATGTCGACAATCAGTGGTGCGACAGCACACCAGCTCGACGTGCGATAGTGCGACTGATTGTTTTCTCGACAAACGATAGGGCGACAGAACTTTTGACCGACGAACGATAGCGCGACACAACTTTCGCTCGACAAAATAAAGCGCTAACACTAATGTATATCTAATTATTATTATAAAAAATAAAAAACTAGATATTAGAAAATAGGTATTTTTAATCATAACTATATCATTATACAATTAGACACATTGATGAAAACAAATCCTGAATGCCTACGATCATCTTTGTATTTTGCTTTATTCATTAATATTTATGAGAGAGATAATTGGTTTCGAGATAAAAGTTTAATAAAAAAATTGTATTAACAAAATATATATTATGTGTATGTAACACTATATGTCAACCGCAGTTTCACTTACGCTTATGTTATCCTATAACCATCCTCCCGAAAAGAGCTATCAAATGCAAAAAATATTATTCAAATCCGACTAGTAGGTAGTGCCAGAGGTAGGTATTGCCAGGGCTTAACACGGTCAAACAAAAAAGTCATCAGGTTTATTATATTATAGTACAGATAAAAAGTTCTTAACTGCACGGATGCTCGTGAGAAGGTATTCCTGATTGTATTATTGATTGGTGGTAACCATAATATTTAGTTATTAAAGCGAATCGTATATGCAGAATTTTAATTACAATCAATTATATAACAGCAATTCTACCTATATCTAATTATACAGCTGAAATGTGGAACAATGTGCTGCTCTATCGGATATTAATTACTCATATCTACTGAATGTCTATGTTCGCAGTGAAGCTAACGAACAAAAGTACATATGTATGCACGCTTAACCGTTGACGCAATCCTAGCTACAATTTTGTCACATAGAGTAATGTAGTTATAAAAACTTAGCACATTTAAATGCCATATAGCAGACACAATAGAAAATGTCTCGTTCACAGTCATTTGTGACCGGAAAAGCATTGAACGTGTTAAAGATGTGCGCGAATTTAAATCCAGTCGTTTGGGACAATCTGCTTTAAAATTCAGTCGCATGATTTCACAGAAGCACTTATTCTGGCTAAAATAGCAAGGTAAATATTCGTAATAGCTTCTAGTTTATCCATTATTATATTACATTATTTATGATTAATAATAATAATAATCATTTATTCAACTTAAATTGGCACGAAAGGATAGAGGGCTTAGGTTATGTTGTAAAGGTAATATATAAGGTAGCGCGTATGCTCGGGCACGCCACGATCGTGGCGGTAAGTCCCGTTTTTGAGGAGTGGCTGGAGAGGCGGCATGGCGCCCTCACCTTTCGGCTGACACAGGTTCTAACTGGCCACGGTTGTTTTGGCCAGTTCCTGTGTCGTATACGCCGGCAAGAGACGCCCGGTTGTCACCACTGCGGCGACTGCCGCGACGTTGTTGAGGACACGGCGCTGCACACTTTGGCGGTTTGCCCCGCCTGGGCATCGCAGCGCCGTGATTTGATCGCGGCAGTCGGATCGGTTGCCCTCTCGCTCCCGGCCGTAGTTCAGTCTATGGTCCGGAGTGAGAGGTCATGGAACGCCGTCGCCTCCTTTTGCGAGGAAGTGATTTCCATCAAGGAGGCGGCGGAGCGGGAGAGGGAGCGTTTAAACCCTCTCCCCAACCGCAGAGCCGGGCGCCGGAGGGCGCGCGATGACCTCCAGCCACCCTGAGGTTTGACCTGGGGGTGGCGGGCTTTGTGGGCCTGCCCGCCATCCGTTCAGCACCAGGTCCGAGAGGCGGCGTGCGTGTTCCCACGCGCGCCTTTGTGTCGAGTCCGTCTCCCCTCTAGGGGAGACAGTAGGGTTTTATATGACGTAGTGCCTATTTTGGGTAGGTCTTTCGTGTAGTGGCCTGCCGTTTCATACGGCGGGCCGTAACCTTGGCGGGGTCGCGACCGCATGCGAAAGCGATTCGCGCGGCCCCGTCGATAGTGGTTGTGTCGAGGAACACCGTGGTAGGTTTAGTCGGTATCCCGGGAGGTACATTATATTCTCAACATCTTTCTTTACCCCGGCGAGTCCGACATAATCCCTCCACCCACCCCCGCGGAGGGATATGCGTCATAG
The DNA here is from genome assembly GCA_963675205.1 of Catocala nupta. Lineage (NCBI taxonomy): Eukaryota > Metazoa > Arthropoda > Insecta > Lepidoptera > Erebidae > Catocala > Catocala nupta. The sequence continues at coordinate 7,452,964 of OY776090.1, read as the reverse complement.
CATTCCCCCACGTAAAAAAAAAAAAAAAAAAAAAAAGGTACCGCGTATGCTAAGCAAATATTAACTGTGTCTCCATTTGCGACTACTATATTTTTATATTTATAGTAATAAATATAATAACAACAGTTTGCGGTCAAAACGCTAGGGTCATGGGGTCCCAGTGCTCATGCTCTCTATAGAGAAATAGCAAAAAGGTTAATCGACGCTTCCCGTGACCAGCGGGCTGGGCTTTATTTCGCGGCAAGAATAAGCATTGCCATTCAATGTGGCAATGCTGCCAGTCTTCTGAGCACACTACCAGTCGATTGTGATGCGGAGGAATTATATGACGCGTATTAGAGGGCTTTAGTTTTCTTTTTCGTTTTTATTTCTGTTTTATAATATTTTAGATATAAGTTAGATTTGAAGAATTGTGTTTATTGTAGTATCCAAATAACAACAGCATTTTAATGAAATATGTATTTTTAATTTAAATGTTATATTTTTACAATTTTTACTGGTGTTTACCAAGGTTAAAATCCAGATGGGTGAACCCGTGGTATTCATAAATTAACTAATGCTGGTGGCATGCACTGGCTTTATTATTATTTATAAGTAATAAAAAGTTATCTGATGTACTTTCGAAGTCCAAGCTCGAATTTCGATAATATTTATATATCACAAACTAATAATTAAAATTAGTTCAGTTCATAAACAAAGGAGTTATGCCCGAACAAACATAAAAATAAATATGTTTGCAGAAGAATTGAGAACCTACTCCTTTTTGAAGTGGTTCAAAATATATATATTGTTAAGACCTAACCACTTATGTATGAACACATTGCCGCATGACAACGATTGTTGGTCGGTCGTTCGTTTGTTTATCATTCTCATAACATTTTAATTTTTTTAATATTGACTTATTATTATTGTATCTTTTTTTTTTTACCAATTTTACCATCAAAATGTTACCTGCATTCTTAGCAAATAAAATTTCTGATTCTGATTCTGATTCTACCACATTCGCTCAGGCTCAACCAAATTTGTCGCATATAAATAAAGATCAAATTATACAAACCCGCTTTACCCACACATTTCAACAACTATTCTTTACAGTAGTAGTTTCATAGTTTCAAAATTAAGTCAAGTTTCAAAGGTATGGCTAGGTTTTAAGAACAACAATATGTGTGACTGTATTTTGCCCGCGGCTTCGTTCGTTACGTTAGGTTAAGTAAGATACTTTTTCCTGGATGAAAGGTACCTACTACCCTTTGCTTTTTTTGGTTTCTCTGACAATGGGTATGCGAAATTTTATCAGTATCTGTTGAGTAGTTGAAGCTTGAAAGCGTAACAAACAAGCTACATAACTCACATTCGCATTTATAATACTAGCTAGAATTTTATACAATGAATGTAATTTTATGTTAAAATCTTCTAAATTTCAAGTCTATCTTGTTCCCTCTTACTTCTTTAATTTTGTATTTTGCGCATGAGCTTACGAAAACATATTGAAGATATTCTAAAGCTGGATTAGTAATTAGTAAGTTATTCTAGACAGCAAGGCAAGCTTTTGCAAGCTCATCAACCAGGCTCACCACCCTTACAAGTGGTGGTATGTTTATATTATAAACACGTAAACGTACCGCAATTATTGCTAACGTTTTACATCGTTGTGCATAGTCACCCTCAAGAAAATATATACGTAAAAAGTTCCATTAAAATGTGCACATGTAATTTGGCAAAACATTTATTTTGGTAAAATATGATATTTACTGTATTGAATTGACAATTACAATTCTAAGTAAACATCTGTTCTAAAACCTTGTAATCGTGGGTATAATAAACTTAATAAACTTTGTATACAAATATAATTTATTAACAAAATAAATATAGTAGATGAATGTAATATTTTCTTCTATTAGATGTAGACACTTTTATGTCACTTTGCTCCGTGTACATATTTTTGAGGGTGGCAGTACCAAAGTCCCTTGCTATTAGAGATTTCTTGAATTTTCAATATACCACTTATATTGCTGAAACGATTCATCAGAAAGATTAACGTCTAGTAATTTTAATGCTAAGGTGAAGAGCGCGTTACGAATACCTCAGTGCACCCGTTCTTAAGACAATAAGCCGCATTTTAATTAGTAACTCCGCGGAAATTAGGACAGCATTAAGAATTTTTATTGCGCTCTCACGACGAATTTAAGCTTTGCGCTATTTTTGTAAGTAATCAATAAAAAAGGGTCCTCGGCGGTTTAGGCAGTGTTTGTGACGTTTGGACAATGTTTAATATGTATTTACGACTAATATACCTATTTGATAGCACGCTGATATTTTATCGTATTATTTTAATCTATTAAATTTAAGAAATAAAATAACTAGCAGCGATAGCTTAGAAAACTACGGCCTTCTCAGACTAAGGAGACGCCTGTGCCCTGCAGTGGGACAGTTTATATACAGGACTGATATTATTTTGTAGAGGCTCTGATCATTAACGAAACAAAATGTAAGAGGATTTTTATTTTACCAACAAATAACAAAAGTCTTTTGTTTTTCGGATGGAAGAGCTTGCCAATTCCAATTATTCGATGACGCTAAGAATGAGATAGCCGCCCGAGTAAATACTGATCTCCTACAAGAAACCGGTGTAAATTTAGTAACACTTCTTGTGCGTTTCGTAATAAGTAAAAACTCCAGCATTCTTCTTGTTGGAAGTAAGAAGTATTGGAAGTATGTAAGAATTCCGGCAGTTTGCTCATCCCATTCCTTTAGTTCCTTTTTCATTCCTTCTTTAATTATCTCTCTTTTTTCCTTAGGGCCCTTGGCACGTGAATGATACCCCTGGCATCATAGCAATTTAAGGTCCTCCTTGAGGTAACGGTAGTGAATGCGACTGTGCTAAGTAATGCCATTTAGTGGCCTGGAGTTGAGAAGTCACATACCCTCGGAAAGCAAGTGAAACCGCTGATTGCCATCACATCAGATTATGAGAGTTACAGAACAGAGAGTGCACTTATGATTGCGCACACACTTGTGTACTTTATTACAATATCACTTGTGTGCTATAATATCTGTATGTACCTATAGGAGATATTTATACCAACTTTGAAATTTGGTCTGGTGGACGTTATTATAATTATAGTTGCCGCTTTCGGTACCGTGAACGCTTACCACTGGACGGTCAAGAAATACTTTGCAACCTTTCTTGTATAAAAAACAAACCCAGTGGCTAACAACTGAATCCAAACTTGATACTTTGAAGGATCTAACACTGCTTCCAATTAATGAATGGAGCTCAATGTACAAGTCTGTAAGTAATACACACATGCATATTACAATAAGGACAGAGGGTCTGTGAATATCGATTTCGTGATTTGTGGTTCAACGCGGTCGAGATCCGGATGGGTAATCGCTCCTACATCGAAGCCCTTACACCCTTTAACCCATGAAGGTTTCGGTAGGTAACCAGTAATCGTTTACTTTAATGGTGGATTGAATATGTATTACAAAAAGCTTATACTTTCTTAACCTATTGAGTGGCAGTGGCACACCAGCGACCAGTCACAATAGATTTTTAATTATGTCTGGCGTTCTAAGACTTAACAGTTTAATTAAGTTTTTAAAACAAATTGCTTTGCAATTAAAAACAGTCATGTAGTCATGTAGTATAAATAAAAATTCTCTAAAAAGGCTTACAGGTTTAAAAGATAATTACTCGATAAGTCCAATATAGGTTCTGTTAAAATCATTATATGTATATAAACTTTCTGCAAACCTTCAGTACCGACAAAATCGTTATTACTAATTAGGTAATTTAACATATTTTATTTTTCACATGATAACTGCCGTACTAAGAATAATAATTCCTGTATCGCAGGTGATTATACAAACATTCAAACAACTAACATCCAGACTCGAAACAACTATTTGTGGATCACACAGTTGTTTGTCCCGTGAGAGGATCGAACCCGCAATACTCGTTGCAGTGGCGGCGGTGGCGAGGCAACTCCTTAAGCCAAGCCATGCGTGCAGTCAACTCTCAGTCAGTCAGCCGTGCAGTCGCTGGGCGCGACGGGACATTCATGCTGTAACCAAATCATAGGCAACGGCGAGCACTACTATTCGTATATCATAACTAATGTTATTATAAATGCGAACGTGAGTTTGTTTCTTATGCTGTGTTGTGCTTTCACGCCTTAACTACTCGACCAATCATCATGAACGGAGAATGCCCATTAAAGTATGGAGCATGGTTTCACATTTCCCATTCATAAAACGTACCTTGATTTGTTGGGTTTTATGTTAATGTATATACTATTACAAAAAAAAATATATCCCTAGATCGACGGGTTATTACACAAAAGGCTTATGAAGCTCGTTAAATTAGGTTATTTTTTTACATGCAAACAGAACTTGTTTTTCGTTTTAACGGTAAGTCCCGTTTTTTAAGAGTAGCTGGAGAGGCGGCATGGCGTCCTCACCTTTCGGCTGACACAGGTTATGACTGGCCACGGTTGTTTTGGCCAGTTCCTGTGTCGTATACGCCGGCAAGAGACGCCCGGTTGTCACCACTGCGGCGACTGCCGCGACGTTGTAGAGGACCCGGCGCTGCACACTTTGGCGGTTTGCCCCGCCTGGGCATCGCAGCGCCGTGGGCTGATCGCGGCAGTCGGATCGATTGCCCTCTCACTCCCGGCCGTAGTTCAGTCTATGGTCCGGAGTGAGAGGTCGTGGAACGCCGTCGCCTCCTTTTGCGAGGAAGTAATCTCCATCAAGTAGGCGGCGGAGCGGGAGAGGGAGCGTTTGACCCTCTCCCCAACCGCAGAGCCGGGCGACGGAGGGCGCGCGATGACCTCCAGCCACCCTGAGGTTTGACCTGGGGTTGGCGGGCTTTGTCGGCCTACCCGCCATCCGTTCAGCACAAGGTCCGAGAGGCGGCGTGCGTGTTCCCACGCGCGCCTCTGTGTCGAGTCCGTCTCCCCCCTAGGGGGGAGACAGTAGGGAATTTTTGAGCGTGAGTCCTTTGGGTAGGTCTCTTCGGGTAGTGGCCTGCCGTTTTACACGGCGGGCCGTAACCTCGGCGGGGTCGCGACCGCATGCGAAAGCGATTCGCGCGGCCCCGTCAATAGTGGTTTTGTCGAGTGTAGTCGGTATTCCGGGAGGTACATTATCTTTTTAACATCTTATTTTACCCCGGCGAGTCCGACATAATCCCTCCGCCCGACCCCGCGGGGGGATACGCGTCAATGCATTCCCCACGTAAAAAAAAAAAAAAGTGAAGCTGGGGGCAATAACTAGTAGTGTATAAGATATATACATGACCTATATGATTGCCATTTATGTTAATGTATAAAAAATTAAAATGATAAGATATTACTCGAATAAATCACTCCACATATGAAACATTGTTTCATTTAAAACTGGAATTAAATTTCTCTCTCATATTTCTAATATGGCTGCCGTGCGTTAATCTTCGGTTTGCTTTCTAACGACGCACTGTGGGCTGAAAATCGACCTCCATAGACATAGAAATGAAAGTTGCTAGATGTTCGTTTTGTTGACAGATATGGCTTCTATTAGCTATTATACACATAACAATGTCGTCTGAGCTAACTCCGCACAGAAATGAATTTATTATAAGGTTTTTTCGAAAAAAATGTATGGAGCTAGCATGAAAAATCTGAATATCTCTGAACTTGCAAGGAAAACCGTAATATCCTCAGAGATGGTTATAGGACTAATTATTTGTGATTTTTTGACATACTTCATATAACGGTACATGCTGCAGAATTTTTTTTAAAAATCATCTAATTTTTAATTAATTTTTTTTAACATTAAACCATTTGTTTTATTGTAAAAGTAAAGAAACAACACGTTATATGCATATAATACTAAATCTTCGCCAGTTATTTGTTAAAATATCAAGAAAATTATTTTTGCCTTACATAGTATATATGTTTTAAAACAGGTAATTGGATACCATTACTAAACTTTGCATACAGGTAAACCACTGAATATTAAATTAGCCTTCTAATGAGTTCTGAATAAGAGATTAAGTGATTTGCAATATCGCACAATGGTAACTACGGAGTACACTAATTAAATTCTTACAGGTAAGTACATAAGTAAACTAATTAGTTAATTAGACATGTTACGAGTTCTAAGAAATATTTTCGACAACTGTCTAATTATTTTATTATTATGTCTAAATGAAGGTATTTTTTTAAATCATTAAATTCTACTAATGTCAAAGTAAAGATCAATCGATAAGTTAGTTATTTTATTAACGCTAATAATAGGCATTAAATAAAAAGAAAAATAAATTAAATAGGTATTTTTTAATAGTTGATAAAATTTATATAAAACAAAACATAGGTACAAAAGTATGCAAAAATATAAATAGGTACAAGAATAGTAATATAAAATATTTAAAAATAAATCAATTGCAAAACATAGTTACGTACCAAAGCTAAATAACGAAAGATCATGAAAAAATTACATTGAATAGAATTATAATTAAAAGCACAAAAAGTTTCTAGTTTTCCTTATCACTCTCGTCGATTTCTGAATCAGAATCTAGATTGCCTAGAAACTCAAAGTCAGTTTCTTGAAACTGAATTAAATTGAGGGTTTCAGGAAATAAATCCTCCTTTTTCTTGGCATCTAACTTGGGCCTTTGTACATTTATAAAAGGATCCGAAGAAACAACTAACATATTAAGGATATCATGATTCGAATCTTGCCTGCTCTTTTTCTGCGAATGATGTTCCCGAAACCTCCTAAAATCTTTATTGCGAGACTCGGATGCTTCTTCCGAGAGACTACCTATGGGTACAACATCATTCTTCTCGATTATGTCTGCCCCGTGTAAAAGTAATTTGTGGACGGTTGATGACATATAGTACCAGTCATATAATTCCACGTACCTCTCTGCTGTTTTGAAGGCATAATCTTTAAATTTAATTATATCTACTTTTTCCCCGGAAGTTATTGCCTGTAAAATCACAGCAAATCTTCTTATTAGTTCTTCGTCCAACCCAGTAATGGCTGCAGTTTTATGGGAAAATTTGAAAAACTTTCTTGCAGTGTGGCCGTCATTAGTAGTTCCGGAACCTTGTTTAACAATGTCAATCAATGTATGTGTATGTGATAAAATATTTATTATTTATTTCTTTGTGCTCGTTACCTCTCGCAGCCCACTCTTTAAAATCTAGTCTATACGAAATATGTAGTAAACATTCCATACAATTTATACGGGCGTGTAGAGATGACAATCCAAACTCGTATATATCAGAAGATACGGTCTTTGCTGTTACTACACTCAAACGGTTCATTTCTGTCGGTTTTGCCAGACACAAATAGCATGATGAACTTGATCTGGCTTGAGACAAATACGTGCAGACTTTACCATCGATCATTGTCATCATTAGGTGATGATTCACCCTGTTTCTATTATTGCACTCTGTAGGAATGAGAGCCTTAATTTCTTCATCCATTCGTCGTTTGTGTTCGATGACTACTGCTTCGCTTTCCTTCACAAAAGTAAATTGAACTGGACGACAATACATTGCTGAGCATGGTTTTGGGTTCATCCACAAAGTATTGTCTCCATCAGTCAGTTTTAGTGGCACCAAGGAAGTCATGAAAATACTTGAATCGTCTTGATCGCTATCCATTTTCTGCTTGTATCGGCTTTGGTTTGACGCACCATCGAAACCCCATTTAGATATCAATTTTAAATCCTTATTTTGCACATCATCGTTAGGAAAACTTTGGAGGATTCTTTTGACCGTAATGTCGAGTAAAGCTTGAAGGGTTATTCTTGCCGATGAATCGGTCACTAACACTGATTGCTTCGGAGGATAGCATGCCAGCTTGGTTTGTTGCACTTTATAGTAGGATGGATAAATATCCTTTCTACCTTCCCGAATAGCTGACTCTCGTAAAGTGATGTATTGCCACTTTGATAATTTTAATGAAAGGAGTAATCCAAGTGCTTTTTCTGGTGTAAATAAGATAGTTTTCACCGGTTGCTTAAGCGTTTCCTTAATTTTAGAGGCTGCTTCAGGATGTTTCAGCATATATTCGATTACAGATGCGATATCCTCACAACCTTCTTCCTTAAAACGCGCTGCTGCTGTATATGCCAATTCACTGGGATTGTCAGTTTTATGCTCATCAGATCTTCTCTTCTTCTGTTTGCTTTCCAGATCTTCGAATGGTTTTCGTGACCTCTTTGTCATTGTACCAACAGAGTATGATGTTGAGGGTTCTGGAGAGATTGATCTTGATCCCTCAGCAACAGTTGGTTCTTGAGCGACTAAATTTATACAACTTGGCCAATCGATAGTTGCTTGCAGCCAAATTTCGTATTGTTTTCTAAAAGTATCAAGAATTCGGTGAGATTTTTGCCACCTTTGTGATGCAGCTCGTACAAATCTCCGACAAAATTCTTTTAGAGTCACTTGATCTTCAACGGAAAGACAAACGTCTAGGCGGGATATAACTTCACTAAACAATACCTCATGATCAAATGAAGTACTCTTACATTTTAGAAGAACGAATAGGTCTAAATTGGTATTTAAACTTTCCATTATAAAATTTCACAGTGATATGTTAGGGGTAACAAAGCTTAGAATAAACTAAATTATGATGCAAAATGTTAACCATTTTATATTTCAGTCCAACATTAGTTAACGACCTCATTAGACAGTTGTCGAAAATATTTCTTAGAACTCGTAACATATCTAATTAACTATTTAAGTTACTTATGTACTTACCTGTAAGATTTTAATTAGTGTAATCCGTAGTTACCATTGTGCGACATTGCAAATCACTTAATCTCTTATTCAGAACTCATTAGAAGGCTAATTTATTATTCAGTAGTTTACCTGTATGCAAAGTTCAGTAATGGTATCCAATTAACTGTTTTAAAACATATATACTATGTTAGGCAAAAATAATTTTCTTGATATTTTAACAAATAACTGGCGAAGATTTAGTATTATATGCATATAACGTGTTGTTTCTTTACTTATACACCAAAACAAATCGTTTAATGTTAAAAAAAATTAATTAAAAATAAGATGATTTTTAAAAAAAATTCTGCAGCAGGTACCGTTATATGAAGTATGTCAAAAAATCACAAATAATTAGTCCTATAACCATCTCTAAGGATATTACGGTTTTCCTTGCAAGTTCAGAGATATTCAGATTTTTCATGCTAGCTCCATACATTTTTTTCGAAAAAACCTTATAATAAATTCATTTTTGTGCGGAGTTAGCTCAGATGACATTGTTATGTGTATAATAGCTAATAGAAGCCATATCCGTCAACAAAACGAACATCTAGCAACTTTCATTTCTATGTCTATGGAGGTCGATTTTCAGCCCACAGTGCGACGTGATCAATATTTATAAGGGCTAATCATATTCATTAAACATGTCGTTGAAATTTACTTAAAGACCTTGCGTTTAAAAGACGAAGAATTTATTATTAAATAAAAATTGGTGCGTTAAAATTATTTGAAGGGTTAATTGAAAAATTACAACACAAACTGTCTTGATTCACATATTTTCTTCTGTCTTAGCATGCAGCATATTAAATAAGATTGAATAAATTATACAGGGTTAAATGAAAAATATAAAATCTTTCAGTCTTGACTTATTATACCTTACTTAATAACGTTTGTTCTACCACGTTTCATAATTAATAATTTGAGTTTTCCATATTTAAATTGCTTATTTTAATCGCACGAGTTAGATTTAGGACTACATGCAACAGAGAGCAGCGGCAGAACCAAGCAACACACCACGGATTGGAAGGCATTGTGCGAAAAATGGGATGCTTGCTATTTTTAACTTGTTATAATAAGTATTATGGAAAATGTATTGAGTTTTATAAAAACCTGTGGAACAAAAGTTGTTAAAAGGATATTAGTAATTTTTATTTAACCCTGTTTAATTTATTAAAGCTTTTTTTTACGTGGGGGACTGCCTTGACACATACCTCTCCGTGGGGCGACGGAGAGGTTATATCAGGCTCAAGCGGGGGGCGGGGGAAAGATACCCCGGTAATACCGACTAAACCTACCACGGTGTTCCTCGACATGACCATAGACGCGGGGCCGCGTGAATTGCTTTCACATGCAATCACGACCCCGCCGAGGTTTCGGCCCGCCGTGTAAAATGGCAGGCCACTACATGTAATGAGGAAGGGTCATGACCCTTCCTCTACTGTTCCCTTGTGGGGAGACAAAAAACACGACTCAGAGGCGTACGTAGGAACACGCACGACGCCTCTCGGACCCGGCGCTGATCGGGTAGCGAGCAGGCTCACGCAGCCCACCACCCTCAGGTCAAACCTCAGGATGGCTGGCGGTCATCTCGCGCCCTCCGGCGCCCGGTTCTGCGGTTGGGGAGAGGATTGAAGCGCTCCCTTTCCCGCTCCGCCGCCTCCTTGATGGTCATGACTTCCTCACAGAAGGAGGCGACGGCGTTCGACGTCCTCTCGCTCCGGACCATAGATTGAACTACGGCCGGGAGCGAGAGGGCAACCATACCGACTGCCACGATCAACTCACGGCGCTGCGATGCCCAGGTGGGGCAATCCGCCAAAGTGTGCAGCGCCGTGTCCACAACAACATCGCGGCAGTCGCCGCAGTGATGACATCCGGACGTCTTTTGCCGGCCTATACGACACAGGAACTGGCCAAAACAACCGTGGCCAGTCATAACCTGTGTCAGCCGAAAGGTGAGGACGCCATGCCGCCTCTCCAGCCACTCTTCAAAAACGGGACTTACCGCCACGATCGTGGCGTGCCCGTAATTTATTAAACCTATTTTAATATGCTGCATGGTCAGACAGGAGAAAATATGCGAAGCAAGAGAGTTGGTTCAGTGTTGCCGTAACATTAACAAAAACATTGAGACAACTACCACCTTAGTCTCCTTGTGAGAAAATCACCCGAAACGTCGGGGAAAGTCTAAACTTGAATATAAATAGGTATAATAATTTAATTAGCTTAAAAAATTGATATTATAGTTGTAGTATAACAGTTTCAAAATTTTTCAATAATGTGTTAAACGCGATTTTCGCGATAAAATCCGTGTAAAGTATTTTAATTTCAATGAATAATATTCGCGTAAACGTAAGACGATTTTATAAAAACCATTTTATGTCTTATACACACCGGTTCATGATTGTTTAACAAATGTATTAATCGTGTGTATTACACCTATTTTCTTTTGTCTATTCATGTAGGTTATGTAGTCTAAGACAGTTTAAGCCTAGCCTTCTGGCTTGTTAAGACTTTCTTGAAAGAGTCTTGAGGGCTCAAAAGAACTTGAACCCTTTGAAAGCGTCTGAAACTAAATAGTACGAAATGTAAATAAGTAAAATAAAATATGACTTTAAACTTAGGTTAAAACTTTACTTGCCTTGCCTTTGGATAAATTACCTTCAAGCCCACACGAATAATTTATTTATTGTAAGTTATGTTATATCCGTTACTATAGTACAAGTTAAACTCAGTTATTATATACATAATTATATGAAACGAGTATCAGAACAGTTGTGCTCGGTATTTTTATTTCCTTATTACAATAATTACAGCACTAGGTAAGAGCTTATAATTAAAGCCATTAACTTATTCTATTTAGTATACATTACAAACAAATTATATTTTATGATGTGAGTAAAGTGAAAAATAAGGTTAAGACAAGCGACTACGAGTATTAAGTTTATATTACATATCGAATAACAATTTCTATCATGCTTCATTAGTTAATAGTTTATTACAAACAAAATGTACATATATTTGCACATATATTGTTTAGTTTGGAACTTGTGTTTAACTTTACATGACAAAATACCCATTTTGTCAAGTAAAGTTTTAAATTATTTTTAAATAACCGGAGAGATTGCGATTGTTTGATATCCTTGGGAAGGTTGTTATATATTTTAGCAATCTCGTATTTTATGTTTCTAGTACCATAATTAGTTCTAAGCGTATACAGGTAAATATTGTAACCATTTCGCATTTTCCAGGACTGAAATGCTGTATTATAATGAAGAGTATTTGAGAGTGTATCTTTAGTTAAATTGTTTTTATATATTTGTATAAAAGTGACATAAGTTACGTTTTTCTGTAGAAATTATGTTTTTGAGCAGTTTGCAGTGTCTTCAAGTTGGACTTAGCAACCGCACCCGTGGCTCGTGATGTTATAAGATATAGCCTATGTTACTTTGAAATAGTGATATATATTTTAATCGCTCCCTTTTAGTTTTTAAATTTATTCATACGTCATATCTTTCCTCTTTATAATACTAGTACAACTCTTTATTTCCTCAGTATATTGAGTTGATTACATTTGGGTAAATTATTTTATAATTAGCTCTTTATTTCCTCTATATTTATACTACATTGAGTCGGTTACATTTGGGTAAATTGATTTATAATAATCGTACTCCGTACATACATAGTCTCACATCTCTATCCTTAAAGAGCTCTCCTCGTCCGAATCACTTTATTCACAGCAGTCGTATTCACTACCGCTGCACCATAGAGGAAGTACATATTTTTATTATAAATGCTATAGAGGCTCTCTTTTTGTTATAGGTTTTGACCCACTGCACTGATATTGACAAAAATGAGATAGCTTAAATGTTCAAGAAAACTAAAACGTACTTTAAAATACGATATCATTTATAGTGCGGTGTGAGCAAGAGGAGGAAAATGATACTATCTAAAAATACGTGGTGGGATAAAGAGGTGCAAGGGATAGTACGTGAGAAGAAGCACGCGTGGTTGGACTGGCTATCTGTCAGAGCCAATGAAAGAATACAAGAAGCAACGAATGAGGATGTAAATAAAGCTAGGTTTATAAGAATTAAGAAGATAGTGAAAGATGTGATTAAAAGGAAAAAAGAGGAGATGAAAGACGAGTTTGATAGAAGATTATCTAAAGATATCCGGACTAACGCAAAGTTTTTCTGGAAATCCATTCGCTCGGTTCGAGGTAAAACCCTAACCACAGAACTGAAATTGATCAGAGATAAGAATGGAAGTTTACTGAATGAAGAAAAGAGCGTACTGAATCGATGGAAGGAATATTTTGAAAGTTTATTTGGAAGAGAGGAATGGTAAGGGCAAAGTTTCGAAATGAATGATAATGATAAGAATGATGAAAGCCCTATTAGTATAGATAAAATACTGAAAGCATTAAAAAGCATTAAATTAGGAAAGGCTGGTGGTTATGATAGGATTACAGTCGAAATGCTGACAGCTGGACAGGGTCTCATGGTAAATCAGTTGTGGCGCCTTTTTAACTTGTGCTGGAATACCGGCCGTGTACCTAGTGATTGGTGCAAGGCCAAAAGTTTGAAAAGGCTCACAGCAAGATTGCAAAAGCTATAGAGGCATTAGCTTACTCAGCGTCGTCGGTAAATTGTATGCGAAATTGTTAATTAAAAGGATTGTGAAAGTAACCGACGAGAAAATATGGGATGCACAAACGGGATTTCGAAAGCGTATGGGATGTACGGATCAGGTCTTTTCCTTACAGAGCACAACCGAGAAAGTTTTGGCCAAAGGTCAAAAGGTCTATTGCGCATTCGTGGACCTGGAAAAGGCTTATGATAAAGTGGTGAGGAATGAACTTTGGTCGGTTTTGTCCATGTATGGAGTGAATAGCAACCTCACACGAGCTTTGAAATCTCTTTATGACGATTCCAGAGCTTGTGTTAGGATAAATGGGACTTACACAAAATGGTTTAATATCGAAAAAGGTGTTAGACAAGGATGTGTAGCGTCACCCTGGCTGTTTAAACTATACATGGACAATTGTTTGAAAGATTTAAAAGATTGTGAATGGGGTTTCTTATCTTATCTTGATCCGGGGGCCAGTCATTGCAGACCGGCGACACTTCGACCCAGTGGGATCTTTTGTGTCGGCCCCGAGGTTTATCCTTGAGCTATCTCCCTATGAATGTACTGCATCAGTCGCAGCGTACACCTCAGAGGGAGAAGCCTGAAGTCTTCAGGGTTCGGATATGCCAATCCCATCAGACCCATCCTTAGTCCGGCCAACGCGTCACATTCACACAGTAGGTGTGATATGGACTCGTCCTGTTCACCACAGGCTCTGCAGATCGAATTGTTTGACAATCTCAATCTACACAGGAAGTCATTGGTGCCAAAATGACCAGTAAACGCTCCTGTGAGTAGGCGTATTTGGCCCTTGTTGTACCCGCAGAACTTCCGGGTAAAGCCCGTGGCTCTGTTTGCAATGAATTTCTTGGAGTGTTCCAGACCCCTAAGGGCCATCCACTCCAGCCTGTGTTTATCATTGCCATGTGCATTCAAAGCTGCCTTGACGGTACTCTCAGAGAGACCTACGAATGGCTCGGGGCCCACAAATTGTTGCTCCGAGCCCTTTTTGGCTAATACATCAGCCTCCTCATTACCCTGCACCCCTGCATGCCCCGGAACCCACACCAGCCTGACTGTGTTTTTCCTGCCAAGCTTGTTAAGGGCTTTAACACAGTTCAGGACTAGTGCTGAGTCCACCCTACAAATACGTGAATGGGGTTTAAAAATGAATGAGTTACTTGTCAAATGTCTACTTTATGCCGACGACCAAGTAATACTTGCGTCATCGGCGGAAGAGTTGCAGGTAACTATTAGGCATGGTGCTTTTGAGAGTAAAGGAATGAAAATGAATGTAAGCAAGACGAAAGTAATGGTATTTGAAAGGGAGGAGTGCATGACGATGTGCAAAATTATGATTGATGGAGAGCAAGTGGAACAAGTGAAAGAGTTTGTATATTTGGGTACTTTGTTTACAAGGGATGGTACACAATATATATAGGTATTGAAAGAAGAACGATTGCTGGCAATAAAGTGAATGGCGCTCTACGCGCTTTTATGAACAGTCAAAATGTATCCGAAAAGGCACGTTTGGCTGTTCCTAGAGGACTTTTAGTGCCTACACTTATGCATGGAAGTATAAGTTGGGTATGGCAAAAGAAGCATGAGAGCAGAATAAATGCTGTAGAAATAAGAGCGCTGTGAAATATATATGGTGTGACTCTGAAAGATAGAATAAGGAATAGTGTGATTAGAGAGAGATGCGGCATAAAAGTGGATATAGTGACGAGAATAGAAAAGAGTATGTTAAGTTGGTTTGGGCATATAGAAAGAATGGACGAGAACAGACCGACTAAAAAAGTTTATAAGGCTAGTGTGAATGGAACAGTCGCAAGGGGAAGACCTAGGTGAACGTTTCTTGATCAGATCGGAGACGTTTTAGATAAAGGCCTGGTTAAGAGCACCTTAAACCGGCGAGCGTGTATGAGGAATGTTATGAAAGTGAATGAAGTCAGAGAAGTGTGTCAGGATCGTAGCAAATGGAAATCCTTAGTCTCTGCCTACCCCTCTGGGAAACAGGCGTGAATTTATGAATGTATCATTTATAATAAATCACTAGAACATAGTTTGATAAAACGTAATATTATAATGCTAACTAATATTATATATATGAATGTGAGTTTGTTTGTTTCGCTTTCACGTCTTAAATACTGAAACGATCATCGTGAAATTTCGCATACACGTTGTTAAGAGAACGGAAAGGACATACCTTTCATTCAGAAAAAAGTACTGTTGCTACCCTAAAGTACCTTATATACCGTGAGGGAAGTTGCGGACACAATATAGTGTGCTGAAATGGTTATACGTTCAACACAAATAAGATAATTAAATCGATAAAAATGTATACAAAGTCAATATATTATCGTAAATCATGGCCATGAAAACGAACTACTCATTCATAAATATTTATACATTCTCAAAACAATGCGTTTGACATTGTTAATATCTAGGTAAATGTTGGCATTGGCATTAAATTTACTTTTAATAAATATGCCGAACAATAACGTCAACTTCTGAAAAGTAATATTGGCGCGTTTTGTAAACGTATAAAAGAGAGCAAGACAAAATACAGATGACAACTTGAGTGAACTTCAAAATAATGGTTTCTGAAGAAGTACTCAACTCAGCGTCGATCTTCATCACTTTAACGAATAATCAAACAAATTAATGAATAAGTGAAGAGTCGATAATGGTCTACCCTAGCTCCTTATCGCGACTGGTCGATCAACTAAAGGACTTAAACAACCATTTTTTCGATAAAAGCGATGGAAATTGAATTATTTTTTTTTTTATCAAAATCATCTTAATTTATAAAGCGATTAGTCACGTTTCTCTTTAACGAAAGGTAAGGTGAAGGCTTCTTTGTAAGTATTTTTAGATGATAAAGAAAATACACTATACTTGTACATGCATCTCAAATATGTAATAAAACTTACACACATATATGTAAGTGCTATTTTTGTTTGCCCTTTCGGGGATATATACTTAAGACTTCATATTGTCATATAATGTCGTATATCGCCGAAAGGGTGGGCAGAGGTGTATTATAACTACAATTCATGTTTCTTTATTTTATTTTCATGATGCAGTTCCCACGGGAACGAGAACTAATTTCCTAATAATTAATATAAGACTGAGCCACAGAGTAGCGTGGACGAGTTTAGCTAGTATTTAATTTTCTTTTATACACTGATACGAATTTGAAATACCCGGTTCAATACAACTAAATATTATAGAAATTACGGACTGTTTCTACGCGAGTATGATTCAGTTTCCTACTCTGTATTTGCAACAGACTAAATACGATGCATTCACATACAGACACGACCCCACTACAATTTCGGAACAATACAGTAGAATGTCGATTACTGCAATAGCCTAAAATTACTGTAGTACGTACAACAGTAAACTGTCAATGTGTTTGTGCATCATATACGATGACCTTCATCGTCTTTTTTTCATTATTTGTGTCTTCATTAGCCTATATTGTATTTGCCTAAGTATCTCAGAGACGGTCATGAGTATCCTAAGTGTACATAAGCTTTTTGTACGTTTTCTTCAAATGTGGAATCTTCTCACACTTCGTTCGCTTGGGGATCGGCGGAGAGATGTGCTGGACATTTACCGCGTTTTGCCTTGGGTGAGGAGTTAGTCCAGCAATCACGTCTCCTCTGGCAGGCACTGAACCATCGCTTATATCGATGGGTCTGTACTCCCTTCTGCGGCCTGTATGCCTGGGCGCAAGCCATTTCATATCAAGCCAGCAATGGCTTGAAAGAAACGGGTTTTTGTCTGCGAAGTAACACACAATTCACACAGAAAATCTATGTGATAAAAGTCAGACATCTGAATCTGTGTAATTTGTGACATCGATCCTAAATCGTGTATTGAATTGCACCACAATCATCTTTACACAGCTATTATACATAGAACTGCCTCCGTGGCGCAGCGGCAGGGAATGCGACTGCTGTGCATGAGGTCTCGGATTCGAATCCCGGGTCGGGCCAACAAAAAGATATTGAGTTTTTCTGTTTAGAAATCTCAACACGAGCCCGGAGTTAGGAAGTTGGCGGTGTTAGACACCCCCGTGCCTCGGAAAGCACGTAAAGCCGTTGGTCCTGCACCTGATCTCTCTCCGGTCGTGTCGGATCACCGTTCTATTGGATCATAAGGTTTAGGGAACAAAGAGTGTACTTGTGGTTGCGCACATACTTATGCACTATAATATCTCCTGCGCAGATAACCAGTCTCTGTTAAGATTGGCCGCCGTGCCCAAATTCGGTCTGGAGGACGTTATTATTATACTACGGGATATTCAGCGGCGCCTAAAATAGTATAGGTAAATAATACGCAGCTCTAAAAACATCTGTCTCGATGATGCAATGGTAGCAATAAAATTGCTGCACCAGACATCTAGTTTACAATACCCGGATCGAACAGTGTTTTATTTTTATAAATCCTGTGTTGTGGGAGACTTTACAAACATGGACGAAAAGAAAACCCACACTCGGAACAACAATTCGCGGATCATACAATGTTTGTTCTGTTTGCACGATCTCTCGGTCGCCAGTCCAATACCTTATCAATCGGGTTACCACCACTACACTGTAGATCACATATATGTATTTTAATAACGTTTGGGGATTGAGCCCGCATGGCGCGCCGAAGTGGCCACGTGACCGTTTCAACGATTACGCCAGCGAGGGCTACTCAACTGTTAACAGGTACATACTAAATATAAAGTACATACTAAAATAATATGAACATAGTCTCACGCCTACATTCCCGAAGAAGTAGGCAGAGGTATACCAATTAGAACCACATTCTGCCAGCTATAGTTAATTAGTTATAGCTCTCAAGTAACAGGGGGCAAGCCTCTAACCGTCTGCCGCACATAGTTTCATACTCCGTGTTGCTACTGATAATTTAATGACAGAAAATAATAACTGTTCGTTTCCCAATCCAGTAATACTTAAAAGTCGAACCAAAGACTTAATTACAGAAAAGGTACTTTTTTAAAATAAAAGGATCGTCATCGTATTTCTTAAAGCAACACAACACAATACAACTTTTCCAAAAGCGTATTTTAATATCAAAAGTTCATCCATGCTCTATTTAAAAGCCAGTACGTAGTTTAAATCCAATATCACATACACTAAACCACTAAATACACACGGCAATAGAATGCAATCTCGCAGTTTCAAGTTTACCCACCGACGTTCATGAGCCAATAATTAATCATGTTAACCAAGACAAACATTCCTCACTTGAGAAGTTTGTGATGTACAACTAACATAAGTTTTATACACTTACTCATTGTCTATTTGTTGTGGAAAGAGCTATAGTGTACTTGAGAAAGTAGCACTTCAGCTATGTAGACAGTTAGACGCCAAACATTTGTATGAAATATGATTTCATACTTCACATCTGCTCTGAGCGTTATCTAAAAATCATTGCGCTGTGTTCGTAAACCGTTTCCATTTCAATCGTAAATCATCGGCAAGCATCGAAATTTGAGTGAAATGTAATTTGTTGGTGGCTCAGAATACTGAAATATTTACGTAGTGTTTTATTTTCCATTGCAGATTGCTCCGGTGGGATATTATGCGACTGTAATGCATGAGGTGTCGGATTCAATTTCTGGATCGAGCATTATTATGGAGTTTTGCTGTCACGATTTTCTCAGTAGGAGCACGGATTATGGCACTGTGACCAGTAGAGAGCAATAGGCTTGCCTTCTATTTCAAGAGGATTATTATAACTGGCGCAATGTGGCTGTAATACGTATAGACATGAGTCTCACGTCTTTATCACCTTCAGGAATATATTGGTCAGACTACATAAAATAACTTTTGTACGTAACAACTAAAACGTATGTACGTACGTAACGTATAAATACGCAGTCATGTGATATATTATATTATGCAGTATTCGTCGAGTGCCGAGCCAAATATTCACCGAATCGCGAATATAGAGTTTCATCCTCGTAAATCGCAGAATAGCGGTAGTAAGCGCTCAGCTTGCTAGGTTAATTCTCGGTACATTTATTTACTACAAAACGCACCAGCTAGACAAATAAATTTAACCTGGGTATCTAAACAAAGTATAAGTATCCCAGTATTTGGCGAATACCAACCCGATAATCATATCACTTGTTGAATATTCGGCATTTGACAAACCTCGCTTAACTAGTCGCACCTCTTATTTGCGTTGCTGCTAACTCTATTTAATAATGCTATTCATACTAGCTTATAATATACAAACAACACTCAGATAATAGGAATTTGGTTTCCAAAGCAATTACCTTCGGATATAAGCACGTGTTCTAATTACCACACAATTCCCGATTCCATCAAAGACAAACCCGCAATTCTCCATTCAATATACATCAGTGTAATCACGTTAACTTCATCTATAATGGAACCCAATCTAAATTTATTAGCGGCAGAGCCAAATCACTATTGTTGAACACGACCATTAATTATACCCAGAGATCATTGCCGGCCTCGATGGCGTAGTGGTTAGTGCAACCGACTGCCACGCCTGAGGTCGCGGGTTCGATTCCCGCACAAGGCAAATATTTGCATGAACATGGATGTTTGTCTTGGTCTGGGTGTTTCTATGTATAATATGTATGTATTTACAAAATATATATATATATATATGTATGTTTATCCATTGTCTAGTACCCATAGTACAAGCTCTGCTTAGTTTGGGCTAGATGGTGTTGTGTGTATGTGGTAGAATATTATTATTATATTGAAGTCAGTCTAGATTGGTTCGCATAAAATAGAATCCTAGACCTTATTATTAATCCCAGTAGGCTTGTTAAAGTAAATTTGATACCAATTTTCAGTCTGTTGTAAAATGTGGAACGTTGTTATTAAATTTTCTTAATTTATTACTTATGTTGTGTTTTATATGATAATGTCAGAGTAACTTTATATTTGTGATTATAAATTGAGTTCTGTGAGCGTGACTTATAAGGTATACGTTAATGAAAGTGTTTGAATGTATATCATACTGTATTTTTAATTATTAATACGGTACGACAATTTGTGATGGGAGCCCACAGCGGTTTATCCTCAAACTTTAAAATAGTGTTAATTTAATAGGTTCAGATCGGTCTTATAACCCTACTGTAAGTAGACACATAATTATAGTCCTACGCTTTTTTTCTGAAAGGGTTTGCAGAAGTATATTCATTACCCCCATATTTCGATAGCAGCAAGGCTATTACAGTAGACCTGGCATAGTTCCAAACTACATGCGGCTACTGGAAATTTAAGTAAGTAAAATTTTCAGAAATTTTCTAAGAAGTGTAGTAGAATGTAGATGAGACCGATTGTGCCTGTCTACCAGTGGACCGCTGCTGATCAAACTTTAAGTAGTATGAAAATAAGAATCTTATACCCAAAAACGCCCTAACATGTGCTGATTCAATCACGTCGGTGTTCAATTATGTTCTCGTGTCTCATAATCAACGTAATATAATTGCTTTTTGCTACGGCTTTGTCTGATAACGGCTTATAAATATAATTACACCTACAGATATTGTTATCCACCTATGTATGTCTAATATATAATCAATAAACCTGTGTAGTGGCAATACTGACACAGAATACTAATTATTTCGTCGCGACGCATTGATTCTTACGCTGCAGTCATTTACCAATAGGGACAAAGTAGGGTCCACAACATCACCTCAGCTGCTATGAGGATAGTATGGAGGCCACTGCTCTTGGACCACATGACTGTTTACCATCAGGTCGTGTGTGGTCATTTAGATGAGCAAAAAACATGTACAAAGAGTCGTTGTGTAGACCGTGTTACCTTAAGTCGTGTCAATTATAATTTCTCTGAAATAATAAAACTTATATTTAGTGAACATTTGACCTCTCATTTATCTTCTGCACACAATAACCCGACACACAAATCTATGTACTATATTAGTACCAACATTAAAGTTGGAAGAAAATCTTTATTACATTAATATTTTAACAGAATACTAAAATTGAAGAAGAAAGATTACTAAGAACTACTAAGTACGTAAGTACTTAGTACTAAGAAGACTGTTGATGAATGGAGGTGGTGACAAGATGTAGAGAAAGAAATAATAAAAGATGGATTGATCGTGTGATAGATTATATTAGCAGGAAAAAGTGAATCCTGAAATACTATTGCTGTGACGGCTATAAAAATATATGCAGTATTTTTGTAAGCTAAAACAATAAATAAAATATATTAAGCGTCGTTCAATAAGTGGTTCAATGTGCAATAGAAATAACAAACCGATTGAAATTAAAACTGCTAGTTTATATGTGATATTTAAAATTTTAAGCCGTACATCTCACGTCTATATCTCGAAGTGGTAGGCAAAGGTATGTTACATCCACATTTTGCCAGATCTAGTTTTAGGTACCCCTTAATAGAGGGCGAGACAATTGTCAACTGTCTACTGCTAAGAATTTATTCACAGAAACCCCGAAAACTACGGCCCTATGACGTATAACAAAATGTAATAACCATGAGCTTCTGACATTTGTTCAAAAATAAAAATTAATAATTTACTACCCATTAATAACATAACGAAATATAAAGATACCTTTATTTGGCCTTGAGACTTTCTCGCGATGTTGCTTTACAGTCTACTTAACTAAAATGTATAACTAAAAAATACCAACTACGATCATATGGTAAGCTTAATACCGAAATAAAGGACATCGGCGAATTTCGGCCCTCACAAAAACAACGGACAGTAGTTAAATGTATACAGAAAAAAAGTACTTATTTTTATTGATTTTAATTACTGTAAACAGAAAAATCTATGGTTTAGATATAAATATCACGAAAAAAGGTAATAAACGTATTGTAAAACACCAAACACCACCACAAAGCCTTAAAAATAGATAAGGGCACTATTTATTATTTTTAAATTAATGTTTTTAATATACAATACATGGTCTCGATTGTCAGTTTGAACAGTTATAATAGTTTAAATAAATATCAATCACGGTAAGGTATGTTTAACTATAATTACTGGCGTTTGTTTATACGTGCGCTTCTTCTATTATTATCAGTGATCGGAGTAGGTAGATTGAAATGGGGTCATTGATCCGAAACGTATATATTAATATGGACATTCCTCCGGAATTGGTGGATTATTAAAAAAAAACCGGAACTTATGTAGGAATTTTATTCTGCCAGAGTGGAAGGAGTCATTTGATGATTTGCCATCCTCAAAAAAAGGTAGGAGTTGTAATAAAATGAGCAATATTATTCTTTATTATTCTTCATATTTTTTTTAACGGCACACAGTCACGATTTGACAAAACCCAACGACCAATCAGAACAAAGGATCATGGGTGGTACAATAACCGGTTATCAGAACAATGCGTACGCCCGCCGACGACATGCCAGGTAGCTCACTCGTTTACTTCGGTTCGTAGAGTGCGCATCTTTGTTTGTTACTGTGTTGTGAAAACGTTACTTGACCCTGGCTTGTGTACATACTGACTTCTGGAATCTGCTCTAAACCACGATTTGGCTCGAATATACGGACTCAGATTTTTCACTATTGAATTGGATCTACATATTTAAACCAAGCTTTGGTAAGTAATATTTTACTAGTTACAAGGAGTATAAAGCATGTTTGGATGTACTATAAGAATATTTTTAGTATTGTGTTTGTTCGCTTAACCTGCTGAACATACCATGAGTCTTAATATTGTTAAATCTTTAATAGAGTATGAACCAGTGAGCTTAGTGCGAAACAAAATTATGATATTCTAGTAATGTAGTCGCAATTCAGCTAACTCCACTATTAACCGACATTTTACTGGAATCCGTATATAATTTGAATGCCCTGTGTCCTCTTGCAATGTATTGGTAAAATAAATTACTATAGGCCTTATCTACTTCTCTACAAAATATTCTACGTAACAAGCCCTTTCATTTGATATATATATATATTGATGGAATTGTAAAAAAAAAAAATTGTCCGCCATCTTGTGGCGGCAGCCATTTTGGATTGACAGGAAGAGGGTGAAATTTCAATGACTAAATTTGATCCACGAAAAATAAAACAAACGGAGTAAGCTAAATAAACTAAATAAAATGTAATTTTTTCATGTCTTTGTTTTAGGTGATATATACGAGGTTCCATCTCTAAAACAAAGTTCAGATATGGCAAACGTCAAGGCTGAAACTGTAGAAAAATGGATATCCGGTCATCCCGAACTACTTTACGATCACGCTAGTGGTACAATATACTGTTCAAAATGTGAAAGCCATTTGAAAACCATAAATAAAGGAAACGTTAAAAGACATATCGAAGGAGCAGTACACCAGGGAAAGTTTAAGCGGCCCGAAGAGGAATTTTATTTCGATCTTATAAAATTTCTCATTTTGTGCAATATTCCGTGGTCTCAGATGAAAAATACTACTTTTCAAGATTTCTTTAAAAAATATATGTGTAGTACCTGTTGTTGTACGTGTACTAATCGTACTCTGCCAGATGAATCACAGTTACGGAAAGTTTACTTGGACAAGTTTTTTAAGAATAAAATCAATTCGATTCGGCAAAATTATAAAAATGAGAAACTATGGATATCATTAGATGAAACGACAGACTTTTTAGGTCGCTATATAGTCCATTTTTTAATAAAACCATTACATCCTAGCAATTTGACTAGACCTTATTTGGTAGCATGTAAAATGCTAACTGTAGTTAATGGACAAACAATCACGCAATTTGTGTTAGAATGTTTGGAAAACTTTTGGGAAGATTCTTTTGAATCGAAGGTAGGTAACATTCTTGTCCTCTGCACTGATAGCGTTGCATATATGCTGTCTGCAGGACGAAATTTAAAACAATACTTACCTGAAATGAAGCACGTAACATGTTTGGCGCACTCTCTTCATCGCGTATCTGAGCAAATTAGGTTAGAATATCACGATGTTAACATTTTAATAGCAAATGTTAAAAAGGTATTTTTGAAAGCCCCAAGTAGAGTCAAAATTTTAAAAGAAAAATATCCAGATTTGCCGCTACCTCCCCAACCAGTTGTTACAAGATGGGGCACTTGGTTAGAGGCAGCATTTTATTACGCTCAAAACTTTGAAAAAATAAAAGAAGTATTATCTTGTTTAAGCAGCTCTGATTTTTTTTTTTTTTTTTTTTTTTTTTTACGTGGGGGAATGCAATGGCGCATATCCCTCCGCGGGGGCGGGCGGAGGGATTATGTCGGACTCGCCGGGGTAAAATAAAGATGTTAAAAAAAAGATAATGTACCTCCCGGAATACCGACTAAACCTACCACGGTGTTCCTCGACACAACCACTACCGACGGGGCCGCGCGAATCGCTTTCGCATGCGGTCGCGACCCCGCCGAGGTTACGGCCCGCCGTATGAAACGGCAGACCACTACACGAAAGACCTACCCAAAATAGGCACTACTTCAAATAAAAACCCTACTGTCTCCCCCCTAGAGGGAAGACGGACTCGACACAGAGGCGCGCGTGGGAACACGCACGCCGCCTCTCGGACCTGGTGCTGAACGGATGGCGGGCAGGCCCACAAAGCCCGCCACCCCCAGGTCAAACCTCAGGGTGGCTGGAGGTCATCTCGCGCCCTCCGGCGCCCGGCTCTGCGGTTGGGGAGAGGGTTTAAACGCTCCCTCTCCCGCTCCGCCGCCTCCTTGATGGAAATCACTTCCTCGCAAAAGGAGGCGACGGCGTTCCACGACCTCTCACTCCGGACCATAGACTGAACTACGGCCGGGAGCGAGAGGGCAACCGATCCGACTGCCGCGATCAAATCACGACGCTGCGATGTCCAGGCGGGGCAAACCGCCAAAGTGTGCAGCGCCGTGTCCTCAATAACGTCGCGGCAGTCGCCGCAGTGGTGACAACCGGGCGTCTCTTGCCGGCGTATACGACACAGGAACCGGCCAAAACATCCATGGCCAGTCAGAACCTGTGTCAGCCGGAAGGTGAGGGCGCCATGCCGCCTCTCCAGCCACTCCTCAAACACGGGACTTACCGCCACGATCGTGGCGTGCCCGGCACTGGGGTGCACAAGTCGCTCCTTCCAATTCGCCACTAGGACCTGGCGGAGCTCGGACCTCGCCGCCTTGATAGCGGGAGGATCCGGTCCTTCGCCCCGAGCTAATGCCTCCTGGCGCCAACGATAGAGCGACGCCAGGAGCGCCGCTTCCAGGTCCCATGGCATCGATCCGGCGAGGAGGCTCGCAGCCTCAAACGAGATCGTGCGGTATCCCCTAATCAACCTGACGGCCATGACGCGCTGTGGTGCACGAAGCGCCGAGATATTGCGGGCCGTCAGGTTGTCTGCCCAAACTGGGGCCCCATATAGGGCCATGGACCGCACGACCCCCTCGTAGAGCCTCCGGCAGGAGGTGTTTGGCCCCCCAAGGTTTGGCAGCAGGCGCGAGAGCGCGCCTGCAGCGCCCCGAAGAATGGGGGCCAAACGACGAAAATGGGCTATAAAGTCCCATCGGCTGTCGAGCAGGAGACCTAAATACTTTAGGGTTGACTCGACGCCGATGCGGACCCCTCCTACCATAATATGGGCCCCTGGAGGTGGCCGTTTCCGAGGGCCGTGGAAACAAACAGCCTCGGACTTGGACAGGGCCACCTCGAGGCCCAACCGCCGGATACGACCAACGACTTGTGCGACCCCAGCGGTCGCCAGTATGGCCGCCGCCCGGTGCGACTTACCCCTCGCTGTGACAAGCAGCTCTGATGCGGTATCTATTCGAGAGGCAAAAAATATTATAGAAAAAGAAAATTTAAAAGAAGATTTAAATTACATTAAAGACAATTATTTTATAATTCATTTGTCTTTAAAAGAATTGCAAAAGCATAATTTATCGTTGACAGATTCGCTTTTAGCATTTGACAACGTCAGAGATGCTATAAATCAGTGCAATTCAGAAAATATAAAAAATAAAATAGAACGTGTTATGGAACGAAACCCAGATTTAGACACACTTAGAGAATATAGTGAGGCCATTGAAAAAAATGAAGCACATAATTTAATACCTTTTTTAAAATTTGCTCCTTTGACATCGTCAGATGTAGAACGGTCTTTTTCCATTTATAAATGGACTTTAGATGTTAAAAGAAATAGGTTGAAAATAGAAAATATAGAGAAACTCATAGTTATATATTTTAATTGTAAAGATCAGGATTACCAGGATGCTGACATTGTAATCGATGAAGATTAAAAATGTGAATAAATGTAAAATGTACATATTTAACAATAAACAATCTTGATTTTTATCTTTTTTCTTTATTCTACCCCTTTTTTTTGGTCCTAAAATCTGACTAAAATCAACCTGTTCCTTCGTATGCCCTTTACGTTTCAGAGTCGTGGTGCATCCTTAGAACAGTCTCACGACCCCAGCAGGCATTGGCCCTCTATGGGGCCCCGTCATTTATTCTACCCTTAATGCAAATTACCATGACCCCTATGAAAATATTTAAATTTAAGTGCAACAATTTATGTCTATCTATAAAAGTTCTAGCCATAAAAGGCTAAAAATAAAAATTAAAGCTTCGATCGGAATTCGATTGTTTTTATTATTCAACAGATAAATAATGAATTAATTTAGTTTTGATACCTTCCTTTAAATTTTGAATTGAGTAGGAATAATATCACTACCAACATTAACAATATTTAATTGAATCCGGAAATACCGGAATTACTTTCCGGGAAAATGGCTTATCCATGTTATTCTTTCTGTGTGCATTTATGATACAAGTACCAAAAATCAATCTACCTACTCCGATCACTGATTATTATTTTATTTTTATGTTGGATCAAAAGGCTTTTATTCAATAACAGAAACGGAATGGCAATAACAAACAATAAAGCTGTCAAAAATAGCAACAAGTTACATTCGTGTTAACTTTGCACTCGTGCGCAGTAAACGTTAATAAACTAGCACTTATTTTTGCAACTGTGATTTATTTGTGACCTGGCTATTTATTTGGATTCTGAAACTGTATCTTTAATTGACCTGGCTTTGTTGTTATTGGATATTTGTGTAAATTATCTCAAGATATTAATTACAGTCACTACGGGCTGAGCCTCATTTTTCCCACGCAAGTTACTAATCAAAGAGCAATAAAATAGTGTTTATGAATATTACTATTTATACCTAAAATATTTTTATCTATAAAATATATATGATTTACTTATTATAATTATATAAACCATAAACAAATATGTACCTACAATTTTCGTACCTACAAAATGGTGTCATTATTATAACCTAGAATTATACATATAAACTCAAATGTCTCTTTAATACCACCATTAATATACTTTTTTTTTTACATATATCATTTGTATGTTTTTAGCAGTAATTTGATTACATTTTCACTCTTGTCCGCGATGGGCCTGACGAACTAAAGGACTCCGCCCGTCTCCTTTGTTACTTCACAAACTTGTTGTTCTTTTCAAAATAAGCAAATAACTTTAGACTGTACTAATGAACAATCTAAAGTTTTAATATAATTTAAGGCAGAATGCCTGAACAATTTACTTATGATCGCTTTTTAAGTATTCACACCATTTACCAAACCACCAATCTAAATGAGATGAGCAGAAAAGAAGATCACAAGTATCTTGTTATCATACCTACTTATATTATAAAAGCAATGCTGTCTATTTGTTAAGTTTTACCTAAAACACAGTTTTACAGGAATAGATATTGTCTGAAGCTTGAGAAAAACATAGACTACTTCAAAAGCCATATGCAAATTGTGGATAACAGTTAGTTATTTATAGAATTTTGTTATTTTTATACTAAAACAGTAGGACTAGCTGACATTTAATATCCGTGATTTTACAAAATTGCTAAGTATTCAAATAATGTCTACAGCACTAAACTATTTTAGACATCTCATTATATTTGAGACATTGTTTGTATAGTACAAAACCTGACCATATTTCCCTGAGATACATTTTTGTTTAAGCATTTTAACGACTATTCCATATGATGGCAGGGTCTACCCAAATGGTAAAGTTTGAAGAAATAAAATGTGCCCAGATTTCCAGAATTTTTTATTGCTGATTGTGGCAGGCAAATTAGCGGCTCACCTCCTGGTAATCGCATATGGTCATGGCTGTGTTATCTTGCTATCTCAGAAGTGATTCCAATGTAATATAAACAAGCCTATCATAAACTATGTAGATGTAAAATAAGCGTGCGGTCTGCTGCCTTATGAAAAGCAGTAATAGTAGCCCATATGAAGTGTATGGGATGGTTTGAAACTCTCTGGCTATTCCAGCGCTTTTGTCCACTTAACCAAACGCTGCAGAACTTATATTGCTACTTACAAAAGTAATACATATATCCCGGATCGAGCTTACTCACGCTAAAACTAGTAAAGCGTTTGACTACTACAAAAAGTTGTCGCGCGCTGACATAAATACTCAATGGAGTTTCAAATTCTGTGAACCGTGAAATGCAGAAAGCCGAAATCTCATTACAAAGGCAATTCCAACTAATGTTTGTACGGTATTTTGGTTGCGAAATATAAATTACATCACACTGCCGTTGAAGAACAGTCTGGAATGATAAAAGTCGTAATCGTTTCAATGTGGCTGGTAGGGTTAATTTCGTTAAAAATAATAGGCATAAGCTTACGGCTCGGCGTTTGAATTTGCATTAAATTAATACGTATAGACGTATATTGTTTGTGTAATAAGCTTTTAACATTTTTGTTCTTGTATTTGTGTCATAAGAACGGCGTAACTTTATTTATCTGAGCTATAGGTAGATGTTAGATCCTTTTTTACAAGTTATTTCGCATAACATTATACACAGTATGTGTAAGATTCCTCAGAGAAAACATTACTAGCATTTTAGGGTATGCCCTTTAAAATAAGTAAATAAATTATTGAATAATAAGACTGTTAAGTTTTAGATATTCTTGGAGTAGGCTTATGTTTCTATGCTAAACCATACTGTATATGCAACTCTACTTGTCTATACGAGATTGTTACGTCACAGCACGTTAGTGCGTTTGTATATCTTTGCCTGTGTATACATAATGAAACGTAACTATACTTGAAATTTCATTGACATTTTAATGGTCATCCCGTTATGTAATGAATAGCACTGTAGCATTTTACAAGAAAATATATTTAATACCAGGCTCTTGCTCGTCCATTAGTTTTAATACCATCAATGTTAATTGAGGACTCCTTGGCTGCATCTTGTTTACAAAATAATTTTATATTTCAGTGTTGTTATCGTGGCACAAATTTGTGACACAAACATATCTGTATCTAGTCAATTAGAAACACATGGTTTATGTTGAAAAATATATAAATACTTTATTTGACTAAAAACACAAGTTAAGCACAGTCTTGTTGAGCAGTTGACAAAAGAATGACCTAATGCTAGGATAAAGTGGTTTACATGTGGTTAAATATTATGCCTGTGTGCTGTCCGTGTGAGATCCCACGGGCTGCTTATTTACTTGGTTCAAATGATAGGATCAATTACCTTAGTATTTCGTCACCTTTAAGTTTATGGTAATTATTTAAGTTATGGTTTACTTTAAACTTAGATCAAGTACTGTAAGCTAAGTGCGGTGACGTGATGCGTTCTTGGCTTACTCATGGAAACGTGGAAACGCATACCTATATAACATCCCTAGTGCGGAGTTGTCTCTTAAATTGAAAGAGAGAAAAGTGAAAAGTTATTTCGAGTCTCTGAATCTAGTATTTTATGTCCGTTATCCCAATGATTTTGAAGACCCTCGCGATGCAAAGCTTTCCTTAGAAAGACAGTTACCAGTTTAAAAAAACAAAAGTGACATGTGCAGGTAATTTAATATTGTGCAGTCAATTTAAAACCATACTTTAATAAATATTTGACAACTAAACACTCATAATCCATACCAAAACAGATCCGCGCTTTGATAGCTTTGACTTTTACATTTAAACAGCGGTTTATGTGACAATAAACGGATATAATGTTCGAGCACGCACTGTTGCCGCAACATGTTGCCTTTGGCAATGTGTATTGTAGCAATAGAACATACGCGCGGGTTAACATTTTTATAAAAGATGTTATAGGCAGCATACATAGCATTACTCGCGTTTGTTTTAAGTGAGTACTCAGTGTATGGTTCATAGAAACAGCCTATACACTGTGTATATAAACATCCTATGTATACATACTAACTAGATTACATAAAAGTTAGATAAGCGGTTGTGCAAAGAATACAAAGTAAGATAGACTGTCTAATCTATCTTACTTTGTACGCTGTAACTACAGTTATGTGGACTGAGTCTCAGGTTTGATAAAGTAAAACTTTTCTATCAAAATTTCTTAGTATATCATGGTGTTGAAAATTACAAAAAAAAAAGCAACGACAAATAGTTAACCTTCATATTAACAAGGTAACTGGCGAAATAGAAAAGTAAATAAACCCTGTGCCAAGATGATGAGGCGTGATGATATTCATAAACAGTGAGCGCCATCGGTGAGCTTTAGGTGATCATACACTGTGTCACTGTTGAGCACGGACCTCTTCTTCCAAGAAAGTGTTTTGTATATGGGCTTGCCAGTAGCTTAGTGCGGTGAATATGTACACCACGCTGAGCGAATAGCAAGCCCAATAAAATATTCTGACCTAGGAATCAACCCGAGATCTTACTATGAACGAGCCAGAGCGTATGCAATAGGGATAACGAGGCTTTTAAGTAAATAGTCAATTATAATGATATAATTACTTTTAAAAGATCATTAAAATATTTCAAAAGTCTAAAGCACGTCAGTTTTATCTTTAAATTAAACATTATCGTTTATTATTTAAAAGGGCAGCACAACTTACCTAATTTAAACATATTACTTCAAATGAAATATTCAGATTTTAATAATCAAATAAAAGGGATTTTCCCTTAATTAAATGACAGCGCTCTGATGCGCTGTCATTTAATTGGAGAGACAAAATAAGCCACTTGGTTTAACAAAGCGCAACGGAACATAACCTTTTTAATTATTTATAACATTGGAATAGCACGTTCATAAATTACGAATTTATGAAACTAACATACAACGCAAGCGGCTGGCGCGCAATTTTAACTTGCGCCGAAGTCTAAGTTTCCCATATAGCGTTGCTAAAGGTGCTCCGATTAGCTTTGCTATGAAAACATGCGTATGTGCGTGATCGACGCGGGGTTTGAGAGCGAAGAAATTGCGCAGACTAGAAAATTCAGAGCGAGCTAAAAGTTTAGTTACATGCGCAAGCTACGCAAGTTTATCAGACGTGTCACTTGCATGGTCAGGTCGTGTTGGTCGATTACACCTGCAAATATACATATGTAACGCGCGTCGTGAACAAAAGTTATAACTCTGAGTAAACTAGTGAATACATCGATTACAGCAGATATAATACCTCGTTTGCTGTTATATCATTTTATTCAAACGTGTGCGCCACCTGTTTTAAAATCTGTAATCTGAAGGCAACATTACTGAGGTTATTATCAACAGGAGGTTAAGATTATATTTTATTATACATTTACATACATTGGAAGTTCTGACCTGAGGTGCCAAGGCGATCAGGCTATTTCGTGAGATCACCTCTCAGCAGGCCATGTTAAACTAGCCGTACAAGAATCAGTCGCTTGTTATATGCTGCCTTGGAGACTTATTACCCGTCACTGTATTGATATGTGGACCCAGTGACATTACAATGGCATCACTGTGAAATACCGTGAACATATTAAGACGATTCGCAGACGATGGACAC
This sequence comes from Catocala nupta, assembly GCA_963675205.1. Classification (NCBI taxonomy): domain Eukaryota; kingdom Metazoa; phylum Arthropoda; class Insecta; order Lepidoptera; family Erebidae; genus Catocala; species Catocala nupta. Next base: position 7,420,754 of record OY776090.1, on the reverse strand, counting down.
CGGCGGACCAGACAAATTGATCGGCGATATAGAACACATGGAATCCTATGCAACGTACACTACGAAACGAAGGAGAACGACAAAAAGTTCGTTGGCGCCAGGCATACGATCCGGAATTACACCAACAAAACAAACTGCGACAGTTCGCAAGCCGCAGACGACAAAGGACAGAACAGAACTTTTTTAACGTTGGAGGACAAGACAATCGTCTGCGAAAAGCCTAACTATAAGCACACCACGGCAACTTGTGCATGACACCGCACAGCAAACGCTTTCGCAGACGCACCACTATTATGTAGCCAGTACTTAACTTCACTTTGAAGCAAAATAAATAATTAGGTACGTACCGCGATAGAATAATAATGGATTCTTATATAGGTATAAGAATCCACTATTATTCTGTACAAAAGTAATGAAAGCTTTATTTCAAATTTAAAGTAAGGGGTATCCAGAGAGAATCTGTCAAGATCTTGGAAATAGTTGTTTGTAGTTGTAGTTTCCTACATCTTCAATATAATATAATAAAGCGACTTTAAAGCGAATATTCTCTGTATTTCGTATCCCTAGGGAAATTTGAAAAATCGGGCCTCGTTTCTTGTCTATATCATAACGGGAAACTCTGTTCAAAATTACAAAGTCTTTACAAAATTTCAATGTACGAACTGTTCACGTTGATCATTTTGGGCCTTAATTTATTGCAATGAGTAATAAAGGTACGTGTAATATAAAAAGCAAATAACATCAGGTACACGGACGCGTAAAACACAGCCTGATTAGAAAAACAAACTCGATATTCAGGAGCAAACAAATTTCATTTCATATTATTTTTAGCTGAACAATTTTAATAATATTGACACTTTATGTGAAGCTGAACCAAACATCCAGACTCCTAATACCGGCTTAATTTGTTTAAATTTAGGATAGTGCAAACAATTTATATACATTCTTTAATATCTTTTTACTCTTACAAAGTTAAAACCTTTAAAAACATATGTTATTTTATTTTATTTTATTATTACATGAAATACTTACAGCTATACGATACAAGTAATAACAATTTAACAATATAAATAAGGCCAATAACAAGTTTCCATAAACAGCTAAAAAGAAATCACTCATAAGTAAATATTCTAAAACAACACTAATCAAATTAAACAAACATATTAAAGACAATTGTTAACAAAAAACTTATCACTCAATGTTTTCTTTAATGTGGTAACACTGGTGTTAAAAAGATCAATGTCTGCATTCCGATATGTTTGTGTTGTAATTGTGAAACAGTTTTGAGAGCAGAAAACTATAGGTACTTTTAGGAATTCCAGCCTTGTTTTATGTGTTCGTTTTTCCATAGAAAACTTTGTATTCGTTATTCAATGGAAAAATAATACCTATACACAATTTAAATCGTCAAATGTCAATATCAGTCATCCTTACTGATATCATAAATGCGGATATGAATTTGTTTATTTGTTTGTCACGCTTTCATGCCTTAACTACCACCTTAACTACCTTACTACTATAATCCTAACTACGTTACTAATATTATAAATGCGAATGTGAGTGTGTTTGTTACCTAACTAGTCGACCGATCATCATGAAATTCGCATACACGTAATCAGGGTTACAGTAAAGAGTATAAGCTACCTTTAATCCAGAAAAATTTTCTATTCCCGAGGGATAGAAGTTTATTAACAAAATCTACATTAAAGCGAGCGAAGCAAAATTTAGTACAAGATATAGCTGTGTCTGTTAATGATTGGACTCTATTAAAATACGCAGTTAAACAATTTTATATATGAAACTATCTAAATTATTTTCAATGTAGTCACACCACATGACCACACTTAATTGTCACACGCTGTATATTAAACAACACATATTAAATATAGTAACAATATTTATAGGCCATTAAACGTGTCTGTTACGTGCATATATTAATTAGATAACACATCCCTTACGCATACCCTCGTAATAAAGAGCGGTTGGCCATCTGTTTGTTTTTACCTTTTGAAGTTCTGAGCTATTATCTGCGAAGTAGCATTATACATATTAGTTATTATAATATTTTGGTGCAGTGATATTAAATTGCCTCGTTCGAGTCATTCGGTCATGTGGCAACATGACGCTTATGTTTGCGTCCCGGGGTCGATATGATTGTATTTTCTTTATAGCAATTCTCAGCAGCAACACGGGGTCTGGAATTACGGCCGGCGCCGGCTCGCTACGTAGGACCTAAAAACATAACTGGTGAAACGCACTGCATTAACTACTTTTAAATAATTGCAGACAGAACTAAATTATTTAGTATAAACTGTTCACTAACGTGCCGTCTTATTTCTAGGACTCTAAAGTAGCCTTATTTTCTACTTTAGTATCCTAAAAGTGCGACGACACATTAGTGAACAATTTATACTTAACATTGTTATATTTCTGGCAGCAACGTTGTACTACTAAATTATACAAAGTTTTATTTATTTAAAGTGCAAAATGCTTATAGAATTGTAACATTTAATTGAATGCTAAACGCAAGAACTTGTTATTGGATTTGTTGTGCTGTATAAGGTGTTGGACGATCATAAATAAAGAAATCCTAACTATTCTAATCCTAACTATAATATTATGAATGAGAATGTAAGTTTGTTTGTTGATTTGTTACGCTTTCACGCCTTAACTACTCGACCGATCATCATGCAATTTCACACACACTTTGTCAGGGTTACAGAATAGAACAAAGGATAATTTTCATCCAGGAAAAGAACTGCTACTAACCAAACTTGCCTTTACGCGAGCAAAGCCGCGGCCAAAATCTAGTATGTAAATTATTTCAAAGGAAGTTGTATTACATTTACATAAATATTCCAAAATCTAGTCGTTTATTACCATGAGTGCTCATCTCTCATATTCTTTTTGTGGTCAGACGTAGATATATGTACATCATTCACGGTCCGCTACTAGTTTTTGCGCTAAAGCTCCGCGATAATTAGTCTCTTAGCCTTAATTACAATCTTGTAATGACTTGTCACACACACATACATAATATGTACGAAACGTAAGGTCTATCTGCCACACTCTGATACTTTTAACAATTACTTAGATGTCTCTTTAGTAACATTTTTACTCAAAGCAAGTGAAATTTTCTGAAGATTTACTCAGCGGCAAAGAGTTATAGATGCGCCCGCCAACGTTCAAAGTAATGATGGTCACCTTCATAGATGTTTAGTTATCATCCGAAACACAATGTGTAATGTCAACATTATTATCACGCTCAATCAAATTAAAAATTGTGCACTATCGTTTTCTATCAAGTAAATGTAATGTGTAAGCCCACTCTATGATCGTGGCGTAGGTAGTGTGGTGTCTGTATTTGAGGGCACAATTATTATTTACGTCTTTAATTCATTTTCACTTGTGAGTCCTGTCAGTGACCTTAGTATTTTTTTTACAAATGAATCATTTAAGTAAACATTAAATATCTCTGATGCAACAGTATGTGTTGTTGTGTGGTTAAACCGTTAATATCTTGCACTAGCTGACTCGCGCAACTTCGTCTGCTTCACATAAGAGAATTTTCCCGTTCTTGCAACATTTTTCATTGCTGCTCCGCTCCAATTGGTCTTAGCGTGATTTTATATAGCCTATAGCCTTCCTCGATAAATCGGCTATCTAACACTAAAAGAATTTGTCAATTCAAACCAGTAGTTCCTGAGATAAGCGCGTTCAAGCAAACAAACAAACAAACTCTTCAGCTTTATAATATAAGTATAGATTGTGATGAAAAGTTGAAGTAAAAATAACTCATTTTATAGTATGAATAAATAAATCTTTCTCTCCATAGCATTTATTAACCATCTTGTAATACATTCAGTTTATCTTATCTTTCGTCCATCGGTCGTATCGCAGTCCTTCTGACTGCAGCTCATCAGGTATTTTAATACGGCACTCGTAAAAATTAGCATTGATTTTCTCCTCCTTTTGAATTTTGATTTATTCTGTTCAATCACAGTAGTAGTATTTACTATTATCTCAAGAATGAGTTACAAAGAAGCAAATAAGGAAGAAGTACGTGAGTTTAACATGTCTGTATTTATTCTGCTTGCTGTAAGTACTTGCAGTTTATAATTTGCAAACAAATCGCAGATTTCGTAAATTAAACTTGCCAGCCCTTATATATAAATAAACATACCCATAAAATTTTGACGTGTGATAAAAGTGTACATACACCGCTTTTATACATGAACATATTCCCTTCAATGTAACTAGTACTAGAAAGTAAAGTTTGTGCAGAAATGATAAGCTACATTTGTTTTAAAGTTTCTCATTTTCATTGGTAGTAACGAGAAGACAACAAAAACTTCCACGACATCCGTGTTGACAGGTAGTTATTGTTCTCAAAATTCTGTTTTATTTCTCTTAGTATTGCAATAAGAATATAATATAAAGATCCGGTAACTTTATGATAAGAAATGAAAAATATAATCGTAGAAGTTGAGAACGAAAGTTGATCAATAGTTAGGTAGACATTTACTTTATTTCCTTTAGCTTTGTATAAGATCGGATACTCCTACTACGGAACACCTAATACAATATTTTTTTAGTTAAATCTGGATTACTCTGGTAATTTGTAAGCCAAACGCTGCCGTATTTTTCTATGGAGATAAATAAAGGTTCTGCTTCCTGTGTGATTTCGACAACGGTGACCAGTTTCTATCACCGTACCACTCGACAACGAAGCAGGGTTCGTCCATATCACATGGAAGAGTTCAAATCCAAGACGGTACGCTTTCAGCGATCATTTCTCCCACCTACGTGCAAGCTCTGCAATGAACTGCCTGCTTCGGTGTTTTTATACCTACCAACAATGACGTAAAACATATAATATCCAGTTTGCATAAAAATAAATGCAGCATAATAGAAAGCACAAAGATTTAAATATAACATATCAAAGCATAAACAATACAAATTAGAAAAATATGCTTTAGACAGCAGTATTTTACGCGCATTAAATACTTTGAGTAACCTGAACTTTTAAAATATAGAAATGTAAAGAAATGTTTATTTCTACAACTTCACATGTTGCGCGTTTGTTATCCAAACTTGCATATTTTTTTAATAAATCCTATATCCTATATCTATATATCCTATATCCTATATCTATATATATCCTATATCCTATATCCTAGCCTATGTTTGTTTGTACTTTCTCACAAATGAAAGTGATACTTTTGTCCTTCAAAGTTACTGCATCTGTTAAAATTGGAGATAGTTCAGAAATGAAAATAGTTCACAAATCTTAGACATTAAAATGAAGTTTTTGGCATATTATACAAGGGATAGAGACGAAAGCTTTTCATCTTCTAAGCTATTTAAGTGCTTAAGTTTTTCTTTTAATCTGAATTTAAATTAAATAATAAACTAAAATATCAGATCCTCGAAATTAAAAAGTTATTTAATACACTGTACAGCAACTTTATATACTAACGCAAGGTACACGAACGCTCTATCATATATTAATTAACTTTTACAACAGAATAGAACCACACCATATTACATTGACGCTGTATAATTAGATTAAATAAAGTTTATGAAAAAATAATCTGTTTTCTTTTTTAACATCAACTTTTGAGCACTACGTGTAGGGTTACCAACCGTTCTTTATAATAAAGTATTGTACGATATTTCCATACTTTACTAGGAAAATAAATTACGTGAAATACTTTATTTTAGCAGTGTCGTCTTTTACATGTTTTATTTAATTGTTTACGTAAAGCAACGCTATAGAGATTCCCTAGATTAAATAATAACAATTGTTTATCTATCTTAATATAGACATAATATTGTAAAGATCAGGTTAAGACGTTCCTTTATAATAAATGTTTGTTAATTGTTACTAGCATCAACAAAATGTGATTACAAAAAGGTGGTTAAATAAATAATACTTTATTTTCAAATTCCGTACTTTATTTTTAAATATACTCTATTCGTTCAAATAAACGGTGGCAACCCTAACTACGTAACTGTCCGAACTAGACTATCGGTGCCTTATAATGCAGCGATACTTGGTGTATTTGACTTCAGTATGAGCCCTCGGGTTCAGTTCTAGGATCAGGCGGACTGCTATTAGGCTTGCCTATTTAGAAATATACAGTCGCGGCACGGAGTGGGTAACTGTGCCCTTAACTTGCAGTACTGAATGTAAACAGTACCGAATGAGCCTGATTATAAAGCTTAGTTAAAGCGGTGGTAGTCTATTGGATAAGGCATTAAGAGGTACGAATCCCTCCAATTGCACCATCGACGTGAACCCTTTCCTATTACAAGCATTCTTGCTTATCTGGAGGAGCTAACAAGAATACTGATATAAGTATATCACAAATTAATTAACAAATAATAAATGAATGATAGCCGCTCGTCATGACTTTGTAACAAGATCTATGTTAGATATTACAGCTTATGTTGTTACCGACCAGTCACCCTGTTTCTACCTCACCCCGTTTCGTCCTATTTTTCTAATAGACTACGCTTACCGATATAACCGTCATATATTTTACCCATATTTTCTGCCCCAAAATAAATTCCTCTAAAGTGAAACGACAACGACATATAGATTTAAAATAATCTAAGTCGTCTAATCGTGCACGTCTCGTCACCACTCCACTCTGCTCCGCTTTAGTCTTCTTCTTCTTTTCGTGTCGTTGTCAAGAGTTGTTCAAGCCGCCCGTAGGCCTCTGATATGGTTTACCGACTGCTGTCAATTTGGCAACAACCAGGACCGACTTTTTACGTGTCCTCCGAAGCACGGAGACGCTTAGATGAAATACCACTAAGCGGTCACCCATCTATAGACTGACCGCACCCAATGTTACTTAACCTCGCTAATCGTTTAGTGATCAGTGAGTGCAACTATAAGCGATTCCGCTATAGTGAAAAGGCCCTTAATCAAAAGAAATACAAAAAGTCACACAAATAAACGATACATACTGACTGATCAGCAAATAGCACATTATTTAATTTCAAACACCACTACAATCGACATCTAAACAGCCCAGTTCAAATCATTTCAAAGCTGTTGTTTTAGTTTTAGTTTCGTCGTCGACCAACAAATTGCCCTACAGTCCACATTTCATATCGCCAAGCAAAACTTACAGATTAATCCTCTAATTAAGTCGAGCGTTCCGCACAACTCTGCGGTAATTATTACATAATTGCACCTCAGACCACGAGGCTACGGAACGCGTAGCTTGTAACTCGTAGCCCGTAGCCGACTCTATGGGATTACCTCGATATTGGAAATGCAATCTGATTGTGAAAACTGTTTCTCAGTCGAATGGAAAATATCATATGTATTTTCATTTGAACGATATCGGTTAAATAATTGTAAGTACAATGTGTCTTAAAATTTTATAAAATGCATGCCGCAGGATTAATTACAGTATTTCCGAATTATTAAAATGAAAATTAAATATTTTCCAAACGAGTAACGAAATAATTGCTTATTCATCAATAATACACCTAATGTAGTTTATAAGGACCTATTTGATGCACAAAAAACGGATCGGTATCTAGACATTTCTGTAGGAGTTTAAAGCTCTCGCTACAAAACAAAATTAAATATAACGAGTTGTTCGTCAGGCCTGCATTTGTACATATGTGTGTACGTGGTGGAGCAATTAGTTGATACAGCAGAAAACTAAACTTATGTAAAAATGAACTTAAGTAAACTTTTTGGTGTTAAGATGTACGTATCTTTCTATATTTATATACACGAGCCGTTCTTAGCCAAATTACAAGATTACTTGAGTTCGAATTGCGAAACAGAATATTCTAAAAACATTTTACACGTTTCAAAAAGTCTAATTTCATTTGGTACAAACCGAGAAAATTTAACTAATAATAAATTCATAGAAAACAGACATACACTTGGAAATAAATTAGAACTTTCGAAGAAGCTACCGAGAAACTGTTCTTACATCTCCAATTTTGTACCCTCATTATACTTAAATGTTAGGCTAATTAAATTGAGCTTTCTATTTTAGAACAACGGATAGGCAAATAAATACGGGTAAAGATAAGATATTTTCATAAATAGACTGCTATAAAGGACAGCTATATTTAAAGAGTAAATTGGTTGTTATATTGTCTGAAGAGTACTTATACTACATGTCGACTCTCATATGGGCTCGTAACAGCCAGAACTGATGTATCAACATAAATGTATTGAAATACGTATGTTTAATGTAAACGGTCATTCGTCAATCATCTGTATGACTGGAGTAGTCAGGCAAGTAGCTGTTCCTCGACGCAAGTTGCTTGCGCGAGTAACGTGCGCAAATATGCCACGCGAGAAGCGCGTGTTTTATACGCGACTGGCTCGCATCAGTTGTTTACACAATGCATACAACCCGTAATTGCCTCAACTTGTGCATGTTATGTGTGCGAAAGTAATTTATTCGCGGTTCGACTCAACTGTTTTTATCTGGTACTTTTTTCACTTCAGGCTTTTCTGTGTTATACAAAAACATATACTGTGAGAGACACATTATAACAATTTAACTTACTACTTTATCGCCGCCTATTGGTACAGTAAAGAAGTGTAAACGCATATTCTAATTAGGTCTATGATTCGAGTGTGCCATTGTTAAATGTCCGACCGAGAAAATGTTTCTCTTTATACTTTTCAATAAAGGCAGGGACCCTAGTGGACATGAATAAACACATATGGCAGATTATAATTCAGTAGCAACCAAAAATCAAGATCATATTATTTCGGTTGTTAATTCAATTTAAAGGTGGCCGGTGGCTAGAGAAACCTTGCTAACATTGAAAGTTTTCCATTATTGATAGAACGCGCTAGGGCTAGCGTATAGCAACAAATCCTGTATCACGGGAGACATTACAAACACAAACAGACAACAACTGTTTACAGACACAAAGACACACCCAGATTTGGAACAACTATCTGTGAATCACACACATTTTTGTCCCGTGTAAGCGAGCCCACTACACTAAGCGCAGTGGCAATGGCGAGACGATCACTTTAACCATTACGTCATCCGTGCCGTCAATCGTGCCGTCTTACATTAATTTACTGAACCAACAGAGAGCAGTAGAGAATTCAATTAAATTAACGCTATGTATCTTCTGGCGATTATCATCTCATGGGAGGGCCATCGTCCCTTCCTTTGACAGAGTCCGTCTCACGTCATTCATACTATCTTACATAGTCTGGGAAGATAAGGTCATGTTATCTATATTCGTTGATGAAGTATTGCTATACAGAGAAAAGGTATGTTTGTGTTGTGTCCCACATGACTTTATACATAAAATGCGTTATTCACAATATAGAAGCGAATGGCCCATCACAAGTCCAATGACGTAGTTTATTTATTTCATGTATAATTAATATTTGTTTAGTTTATTTATTTATATATTTGGAAGACCAATAGCACATACAACTTTCAAAATAAACACAATAAGACACAAAAGGCTAATTACAGGTCTTCACGAATAAGTAATAAAATAGGTACATAATCAGCCATGTGAACATAAAGGTTACATATTATAACATTACATAATATTAAAACTAAACATTAATTAAAAGTTATGCTTTGAAAAAAACTTAAGACTAAGCAAGCACCCGTCTCAGTGGTTCCAGTTTACAGTTGAATATATCAACGCTACATTCTTTACATTTATTAAGTAAACTGCTCGCTCGCCATATAAACGCATTTTGCCGGTAATTGGTTGACACTAGAGGTAGATGAATGGGATTGTAGTGTCTTGTAACTTTACCAGGCACATTAAAAGCAATTTTGGACAAAAGATCCGGGCAGTCAACCATGCCATTCAGTAGGTTTAAAATATAAGTGATATCGGCTATCTCTCTACGAGTAACTAGAGGAAGCATGTGAAACTTAGCACATAGTTTTAGATAGTTGTCCGAACTATAATCGAGTCTTAATCGGTAGCATAAATATTTAATAAATTTCTTTTAAACATTTTCAATGCGGGATATGTAGGTGACATACCTAGGATTCCATACTTGACTAGCTTATTCTAATATGTTGCGTACAAATGTGCAATATAAGATCTTGAAGGTTTTAACCTGAGTGAAGCTATATGACGTCCGCATGACATATCCCAATGCTTGAAAAGCCTTACTTGTAAGCTGTTCTATATGTCCTGAAAAAGCAATTTGGAGTCATGAATAACTCCACGGTCTTGTATTGGAGAACATATTTGAAGTTGCATTCCATTTAAAAAATATTCAAACGGAGTTATATTAATGTTTATGCTGAAAGTAACAACTGAGCATTTAGATGGGTTGAGGTCTAGTTTGTTTAAGGTACGTACGTCTCGGCGGGGTCGCGACCGCATGCGAAAGCGATTCGCGCGGCCCCGTCGATAGTGGTTTTGTCGAGGAACACCGTGGTAGGTTTAGTCGGTATTCCGGGAGGTACTTTACTATTATTTCCATCTTTCTTTTACCCCGGCGAGTCCGACATAATCCCTCCGCCCGCCCCCGCGGAGGGATATGCGTCATAGCATTCCCCCACGTAAAAAAAAAAAAAAAAAAAAAAACGTTCGTACGTAATGTTTGTGATGGCTGAGAAAATCTTCATGTCATCCGCAAAGCACAATAATTGTGAGTAACGGAAGCATTGACCTATGTTATTCACAAATATTAGGAAGAACAAAGGAATATTTCGACGATAAATTAACTTCAAAATAAAACTAAACTTAATAAACATTTAGTGCAATTTATTTCTTTAGCGTTTTAAACATAAATATACATATAAAAAGTAATTAAATTAAATAGCATAACAATATATAAATATTAACATAAGTGCACATGAAGATATATAGATACATTATATTTTATATACTTAAATGAAATTATTTTAATTGCTGTAGCCATGTTCCTTTCTTATAATTTTGCTGTGCCCGATAGGGTCCATAATGACCAAATTTTTTTATAAGTCCATCTTTGTAATTATAAGATTGTGGAATGCAATAAAATATTGAGTATTGAGTAAATGACGTCGACCTGGCTCCCCTTACTCGTGGCTTCGGATATGTATTCATTTAGAAGTACAAGATTAGATGTTGTTGAGCGTCCCTTTAAAACTCCAAGTTGGAAACTACTAAAACTGTTTTTCAACGCTGCATATAATTGGTTATATACTATTTATCAAATACCTTTGCTAATGTACAAAGTTTTAAAATTGGTCTATAGTTAGTAACTTCTGTTTTACTAACTTTCTTACAAATTGGGGTGATATAGGCAGACTTCCAAATGGCTGGCACAGAGCACTCAGAGAGTGACTTGTCGAAGAGTAGAGCTACAAGTACTGAAATACTATCGGCACATCTAGCTAATAAAATGGTAGGTATTTCATCAGGCCCCGCTGACTTGTTAAGATCTAGGGTTTTGAGAATTTTAACTAGTTCCGTAACATTTATTTGTATGTTACAAATGTTCGAAATCGAATTATTATAACATGGGCTAAGTCTTATTGTAGGTAAAGATGAAGGTTGCAAAAATGTTGAATAAAAATAGTTCGAGAAAACATTACAATATATGCCTTCACCGTTTGTCGCTATTAGATTATCATATTTCACCGAGCTTGGTATAATACATAGATGACTTCCGCCTTGATTTAATAAAGGTCCAAAAGTATTTAGGGTTGTTTTTGATGGAATCTTCGACAGAAGATATATAATTTGTGTAGCAGTCAATCGCAAGACGTTTTACTTTTTCTCATAGCTTATATGTTTCGAAATCTGACCTATTACCGTACTTTTTATATTTACGAAAGAATTTCAATTTTTCTTTCATGGACTTTTTAACGCTGATTTGTACCAATATAGGGAATTCATTTTCGTAAGTTGAATTAACTGACGGTACATGATTACGAATAATTTGCTTGATGAATACACAAAAGCACTCGACCGCCTCATCGATACATTTAGAGTTAAACTCGGCATGCCAATCGATGTTCACAATTTCTTGATTTATGGCATCAAAATCACCTAATTCGACCTTTTATGTTGTACGCGGAGCATATTTTATTATATTGGTTTTCACATTTACATAGGTTAACATTAACAAGGTATATAAAAGGTTGTTATGGAGCATGCAATCGAAAGGTTGTAGATTTGCTTCTCGCTCATTACACAATTGATGTATACCCACATCTTACATAACATATATTTCTATTTGATCAGAGATCATTCGAAATCTATCTTTACCAAGTTATAATACGAGTATAGGTTTTCATTGTCACTACTTTGTTATCTATTCTTTTCATATGTTCAAAGTATGTATTGCAAATAAATCAAAATTAGCTATTATGCTACCAAAGGGTTTGGTCGTAGGTTATTGTATCGCAAAGAAGACATGGGCTTTTAAAAGAGGTTATACAAAAATCACAGTCCTATTTGTTATATACTAATATTATAAAGAGGAAAGAATTGTTCTTTTTTGTTTGTTGGTTTGTAATTATGTAACACAAAAACCATTCAACCGATTTCAAAAGTACTAACACCGATTTAAAAAATTCTTTTACAAAGCTATATTATCATCGAGTAACATAGGTTATTTATATTTAAAAAACAAGTTACTTCACATAACCATAGTCGGCGGAGCCGCGTGAATGTCTTTCACATGCAATCGCGACCCCGCCGAGGTTTCAGCCCGTCGCGAGCCTAGCGAAACGGCAGACCACTACATTAAAAGACTCTCTCTACTGTCCCCTTGTAGGGGGACGAAGACACGACACAGATACACCTAACCAAGCCTATTTTTACGCGAGCCAAGCCGCGAGCAAAAGCTACAACAGTCGTTTATATACAAAGGTATCTCGGATATATGACTTGGTAATCGAATGTCAGTCGTTTGACGAATGGATGAATCGCACACGCCGTGTTTACGTAGATACAATAACATTTTGCTAGTGTCGACTGCGAGAACCAATTTATCGCTTCGTTCGGTAATTTTTATTTGTGAAATATTGGAAGTAAATATTTGTAACTATTTGTTTTCGAGGTACTGTGTTTCACGTATGATAGCTGCAAAGTCAGTGATAGCATTATTTTCACCATGATTACTTAATTGCATTATACATATTTTGAAATTAAACTGCTGTATACGGATTTTATCACGATGTTTATTAACACTTTTATTACATAATTTTGAAAATATTATGTGTTACTACTGAATCTATAATTCTATTTTATCTATTTAAAATTATTAAAACTATTTACATTTAAATTTACACTTTCTCTTACGTTTCGCTTGCCTTTTAGCAGCCGTGTTCACGGCGACTAAGATGGTGGTTGTCTCCGATAAACAAATATAACATTCGCCTAAACGTAAGACAATATTATGCATTATATTTGTATCATTTTCATGTGTATGTACCTAGCACATAAGGAAACCAACCGGCTCCTTAGGAGGTTCCCCGGAGAACTAACTCTAACACTGCTATTATTGAACTTTACTACTTAAGCCATTTAATTTAATTAAACATATTTTATTTTTAGGTTTACACTTTGCCCCGACGTTTTGGTTGCTTTACAGCAGCCATGTTTACGGGGCGTCTCCCCGTTTACTTAAATTAAATAGCTTAAATAGTAGTAAAGTTCAATAATAGTAGTGTTAGAGATTTTAAAATGATTTAATAAAAGTGTTTTAAAGTAAAATAAACAACGCGACAAAATCCGTATAAAGTGTTTAATATCAATTTATAACATTCACGTAAACATAAGACAATATAATATCCTTACTAATATTAAGAATTATTATTAAATGCGAATGTGCGCTTTCACGTCTTAACTTCTCGAGCGATCATTATAAAATTTTGTATACATGTTGTCAGAGGAACAGAAAAAGCCATAAGGTACCTTTCATCCAGAAAGAAGTTCTATTACTAACCTAATCTAACCTACATATACGGGAACAAAGCCTTTTTCCCTTATGACGACACTACAGCCGACTGAATATTCTCTACTCAGATAATAATGCAAAGTGAAAGGTTTGAAACACTTTGCTGCACTTATATTCGTTTTGTTTTATAAGATAACGGAGGTGCTTTTCTCGCAGCCGAAAGAGTACTCTATTTAGCTTTAAGTTTGTTCACTTCTGAATATTGCTTGCTTTTATATTTTGATTTTGTTTATGGAAAATCATTAAACTCATATAAACTACGTACCTACTTGAAGAGGTAACTGAATTGTAATTAGACGACTGCTATATATAAAGAATCTAAATCACCTTCAGGGTCGGATAGAGTGCTCGTAGATTTTTCTGTGAAACATAGGCTCGCCTCTTATCATGTGGTACATACAAAAATATAACTGTCGGAATGTGTATGTATAATACACCACCGCCTACCCCCTTCTTATAGATAGGCATAATGCTGTTTATTACTGTTACCTTCGGCGAAGTTTCATTAGACTTAGAAATTTTGTCAATATTTATGTACAATACACGATATGATGATAGGGAGAGCTATAATATTTTAAAAAGCAAACGGATTAAAGACCTTCGCATTTTTAAAACTCTTTTTAAATATAGTTTACAACAAAATAGAATACGCAAACATACTCTTTCAAGCGTGACACAGAAAGACTCACGCCGTTTTGTCGACGGAGGCAGAGGTGACACAATTGGCTACAATTCATAATTATGTAATGGAAATCTTAGCTTGTATCAACTCACATTTAAAACGGCAGTCATAACAAAATGAGCTTTCACGCGTAGCTATTAGGCACACATTAGATTGCGCGGTCTACAACTACCTAGCTAGGATCTATGAAGCACCTTAAGTAGTTGAAGTGGTCTATTTGTCTTATTTGGTACCCAAACTAACTCATTATTGCTTCTGCTATTGCTCCTGAGATTATATTCGTTTTCTAGTAAATAGAGACGACTATGAAATGATGTATAACACATAGAGATGGGTCTCTATGTGTTGTATTAGCTACATTATATTTCATTACGTATTCAAGTCAAGTAAAATAAAATATTTAAAAATAGGTAAGACGCATGTAATTGGATTGTGAGTGAATAATGATTTGACAAATTATTTGACATGAGTTTGATCTGTGCAAGTCGTTGATTAAGGCCTGCTGTCCCCTTGGATACGCCTTGTTAGGCGTAGCTTAATGGACGCATACTCCTAATTATACGCTTGGTGCTTACATACAAAACTATGAATCTCTGTCAACGGAGTGGCAACGAGAAACTTATCGCTGCATGCAGGCTTTGTGACGCCTGTCGTTTCTCGTGTCATAAAGCTACACAAAGGGAATTTCCAAGTGTTTATTTTTATAATAATTGCGGCAACGTTTTCGATGAACAACACAGCAACAAATAACGCTGTCAATTATACGTGTCGCCGACGTAGTACATACGTCAGGCTGCACGACGTATTTTGCAGTTGTTATGAAGCTACCTGGACAATAGGCCTTACAGAAATCAGGTGACAAAATTAAAATTTGATTAGACATTCAGCTCTTGATTTAGCGGTAGAAGCGAGGTCTCTTAGACTTCCGTACCAGGCAATAAATCAGATTCTTAAAAAACTTAGGCAATAGATAATTACCACGTAGACATGTAATCATGTTTAAATTCCATATGGTTATTCTGGTTTCCTTATTATGTCTACTCTCAAGCCACGGTATTCTTAGATATAATTCTGAGAGTAGGTATATTGCGACAATCAACGCGCTTGGCTGGCTTACCGCTTGTTTTCCGTCTACCGAATATTCCCGAGTCACTGTTGCGAACATTACGTCGCGCAGCTAATTTTCTATACAAGACAAAGGCTTCGTCGTATTTATTATACAGCTGGAATACCAGGCCAACGTTCAGTATAGGATTTTCTCTTCTGTGTAGTAGATAAATAATAAGAGATGATTTAATCCGCACTAATATAATAAATGGCACAAGAAACAGGCGTCTAAAGTAACGTATCCTATTCTAAGTATTTTAGACCTATTGTTATTTATATTTGTGCCAACTTAAATTTAATAAACAACAATTATAAAAAAAAATAAGGATCCAAAAAAATACAGTCTAGGTGTATAGGTACGTGTATCCGACTGTATGTGACTACTGTATATAAGTGTATGCGATTGCTATGCATAATGTGTTGGCTGCTTTTTTGCGGTCAGGCACTGTTAGTGGGATTTTTGGTCCATATTTTTTTTGTGGTAGCACGAAGTCGGGAACCGTGCCTAGTAAACAGCAATAAGTTCGTCCCCTGTTACGTGGGCCCTTATCTAGCTATTGTGGATGTAATACACTTATACCTCACTGTCCGGGGATGTAGACGTAAAATTGTGTACATATGTAGGTAGTATAAACATGTCACCCGCCTAATGACAAGCGGTTTGCCTAGTCTACTGATGCTTGCAGCGCCATAAGTACTTGCACTAAAGACAGTGGACTGACTGGCCAGTTCAATTCAACTTACAAACATACCATTTATCATTTAAAAAGGTTTTACCATCATGCAGATTTTATTATATTTTGAAGAAGGATTTACCATCGGTAAATTCTTCTTAATTTGACCGGTGTATAGTATTGACTTTACTTTACACCGGTCAAATTCGCAAAATCGTTAGAGCTCAGCCCGTAATACATAGAACCTTATAAATCGAGATTATAAAATGTGGGTGTATCTCTGCCTAAACCTATAAGGTTTTAAAGTGTCGTGAACTTATGTATTGAAAACCCTAATATTTAAGTGACATTACGAAACCATAAAATGGCCATGAATAAGTTCTGTGTGGGAAGGTACCTAATTTGTTTTGATTACTGCTGACTATCGATATAAAACTTTATTGGCACAGCTTACTCTTAGTGCAGCATTTATGTTAGCTCAAACATCCACCTACGTAAGTGGGCCACGAGAATAAGCTGTACTTATAAGGAAAGTTTAGAGATAGGGGAAAGTGGGAATATTTGTATAGATTTTAATTACTCATTACAAAAAATAATTGGTCGTACGTATGTTGTGGTTTATGCGGCTAGGATTGCAGGTTCGTTTCGAGATACATATGTGTGCCACAGATGATATACATACATATCGTTGATAGCAATCATCAAAAAGTTAGTCAGAGCGTTTATTATGTGCGTGCTTGCGTTTATTATGTGCGTGCTTGCGTTTATTATGTGCGTGCGTACGTGCGTGAGAGCATGCGTGCGTGCGTGCATGCATGCGTGCGTTCGTGTGTGTGTGTGTGTGTGTCAATATTTGACAAGTTCTTTATAACATGGTGAACATGCAGAGCACGGGAGATGGTCCTCATAAAAGTAAAGTCAAGAAAATGCTTTATTATTTCTAATTTTTATTGCTGAGTTTTAACTGCGTTTCTAATTCCTATCTATACACAATTCTTCTTTCCTTGTGTCTAGATATAGTTATATATATATCCATTAAAATATATGATTCTCAAATCACGATTTCGCAAAAACAAAATTTAAATAACAAATATAAGAAATACAAGCCTCAGCTTAGTTTAGGCACCAGTCTCCCACAATATACAAATGTTGTCTGATTCTGATAATGTAATATGATGTAGGTATATATTTTATTACATTGTGGTGAGAAAATAAATATTATATTATTATTATTATATTATATGTTATTACTAATGATAGGCAAATACAAGAGAAATAAAACAATAAAGGTTGACTGTGGTTATCTCTGATTTGATCCGTAACGCAGCGAGTTCGTCACCCGAATGTTTCCGCGCACTAATCTCCGGCGTTTATATACCGTCAATATGATACTGACAGTTATAACTGTCACTCCGACTGACACATTGGCTCTGAGGCGACTTCACTCAAGCTTACGCTTGACGTTCCGAAGCAAACCAATAGATGGCGCTTTATTCAACTCCAATTACAGAAATAAATTACATTCCAATGATTACTTTCTTGACGCTCCGACACAGCTATCTTGACACCTCACACGTCCTTGTGTGAATTACCTGGAAACAATAAAAACTTTTGCAGTATATGCAATTCCACTCGGCCACCCTGGCCAATAGAAAATTAAGCAGTCACGAATCATTGCGACTCGAAACTGTTCTCATTACGTTATACACCTCTCAGTATAACAATAATTAATTAATTCGCAAAGTAACAACTCTCTCAATATTAATTACGTCTTTTTATAACTTGCTCTCTTTTAGTCAAAATATACTATTACCACTCTAATTACCGAACCGGTGTCCACACAAGCCATGGACAAATTCTCAGCATTCTGATAATCACATGCGTAACAAGAGTCCGAATAACGACATGGACAACTGACCCGGCGTTCGAATAATGACCTGGACAACCTGTCGGCATTTGATAATCACATACATAGTAGGTACAGCGTCCGAAGAATGACATGGATAACTGACCAGGCGTCCGAACAATGACCTGGACAACCTCTCGTTTGATAATCACATGCAAAATAGGTACAGCGTCCGAACAATGACATGGACATGTGACCAGGAGTCCGAACAATGACCTGAACAACCTCTCATTTGATAATCACATGCAAAATAGGTACAACGTCCGAACAATGACATGGACAACTGACCAGGCGTCCGGAAAGAGACCTGGACAACCTCCCTGCACCCAACAACACATCGATAACCGGATTTGTGACCGAACAAGACATGGACAACCAATCTAGCATCCAATAGTAAACTTCAAGACAACCTCAACTGGCGTCTGATGGTATACGTCAAGATAGCTTCACGTAAGCGTCTAATAGTACGCTTCAAGACAACTTTAACTGGCGTCTGATGACGTAAAACTACTTTTTGGTACAATCTCTGGACCCGGTCTTCTTCTTTAGGCCCGGTCTTCTTTAGGCCCGGTGTTCTTCTTAAGGCCCGCTGTCTGATAGCGACCGTTCAAGACAACCACCAAATGGCGTCTGATTTTAGCACCTTGTACTTCGGGTTTAATTTTGTTTGGTTATGATCTTAGTTTTAAAATCAAACAGTCACCGTTAGAAAGCCGAACTCATTGGGCCATGATGCCATCAAATTGCACATTGATCTGCAAGTTCCTCATGTCTACCGATAGAAAGCCAAAGTAATTGGGTGTTGGTGCCGTCAAATCGCGCCTTGATCTACAACGGCTTCTTGTGTATTTGTAAACAAGAAAACATCTTGGAATAAACTATTAACCTCGGCCTACCTGATCAAATTGTGTTAAGGGAACTCCGTTATTTATTTGCAACAGTTAAATGTCTTATCCTCTTAGTGAAGATCGTTCACAAAATCAAATGAACCAATGATTTAAAGTTAACCTATCTCGATCACATACAATGACATGACTTGGTTTTCTCAACAGCTAGTGACCAGCAGTCACCCATACCTCTATCGCCTCCCGCGATACAACTTACAAAAATAGTCTTCTTCGAGACCCAGGTCCCCGCTGTACCACTAGCTGCCAATCGCCCCCTAAACAACTCACATCTGAGTTGTTCTGACAAATACTTCTAGCTTGTAACAATTATTATTCGTTAACTTTAGTACGTACAACCTACCTGTCATATAAACTTAATCGGTATGAACCATGTTGAACGATAAGATCTGGATTGATTAGCCAAATAGTCACACGTATTTTTCGTAAACCATTTACAATGAAATTTAAATAGCTATGCAATAAGAACATTAACTTTTGCATGTTATCCAAGTTGACATCGAAATTAACATTATGAAAACCAATTACTAAAGGTACTTGACAAATAGTAACTAAGTTATTATAATTGTAAATCCTTATTTTAAAATATCGCGGCGGCATTTTTATAGCATAGTCAGGTAGAATATGAAACATAATTGCAAGACTATTCTCATTAAAAATAACCTCAACCAGAGTTCGTCGGTACAACAAATAGCGGAATTACTAATACCAGTTATTTGAACAGTATTATTATAACGAGTGCCATCAAATATGTCAGCATGTGACGGGAGCCATTGAGAGAGAAAAAAAGCATATTTTAGTTTCTATATAAACAACAATGTAAACAAACCTAAAGAGATGTGGGAGCACATAAAACGCACCTGTCCACTTGGTAAAGATATTGATATTCAATCTTCGGTACCACATCATCTTAGTGATCCGAATAAAATTAATAAGTTCTTTTTAGATGTTCCTAGCAGTGGCTTAGTTGATAGTCAAACTAAACAGTACTTTAAACAAAACAAGTTTTCACGCACAGTATTTAATATTGATATCGCAACATCAGAGGAAGTTTCAAAAATAATTTATAATATAAAAACTAAAGTCACGATTCTATCACAATAGATATGGCAAAATTGACTCTTCCTGTTACCTTGCCCGTTATAACAGCAATTATAAATAACTGTCTCGCAACTAAAACATTTCCTGAAGCTTGGAAACTCGCTAAAATTAAACCGATTCCCAAGGGCTCTGCAGTAAATGAACTGAAAGATTTAAGGCCAATTAGTATTTTACCGATTTTATCTAAGATTGTAGAAAAGCTTATGTGTAATCAGATAACCATGTTCCTGGAAACGTCGGGTATACTTCCTGACATCCAATCAGGTTTCCGAAGTGGGTTCGGTACAGCAACTGCACTTGCGCATGTTACTGATGATATTGTGGCTGCGTCAGATGTTGGCATGTGCAGCGCATTATTGTTACTTGACTTCTCAAGGGCATTCGACTGTATTAACATAGAATTGCTCTTAGCAAAGCTCTCTTATTATGTGATTTCGAACGAATCTTGTGAGTGGTTCCGCTCCTTCTTAACTAACCGAAGACAATACGTTGAAATAGAAAACGAACAGGGCGAATTAGTACAATCTGACATTAATAATGTAAATATAGGAACACCTCAAGGCTCTATTTTAAGTCCCATTCTTTTCGTTCTCTTTACTGCAGATGTCCCTAAACATATAAAATACTGCAAATTACACTTGTATGCAGACGACACACAGATTTATTACTCTTTTAAGCCTGAGTATGCAGAAACTTCAATAGAAAATATAAAAATGATCTTTGTAACATATCAGAATGGGCAAATAAAAACACATTGGTACTAAATGCAAGTAAAACGAAATATATATTGGTGAGGAACAAAGTCCAGTGTAAAAAAGTGGAATCGAAGTCACTCCACATTAAAGTACACGGTCAAGTTCTGCAAGGAGTAGACAATGCCGTTAATTAAGGCCTAGTAATGGATAACGAGCTGCGCTTTATAGAACATATTAATTCCATATTCCAATTCCATAAAAAATGCCTCTTATAGATTAAAGACATTATACAATATTAGGCAATACTTGTCAGAGTCAATTAGGAAAACCCTTGTAGATGCCATTGTATTATCGCAGTTTACCTACTGTGATACAGTTTATGGACCACGGCTGTACGAAAAAACTAAGAAGACGATACAGAGAGTACAAAATGCTTGTGTCCGTTATTGTTATAATGTTCCCAAGCGAGGCCACGTCATACCGTATTTAAATAATACAGATACATTAAAGATGGATGCCCGGAGAAAAATACACCTAACATGACTGGTACACAAAATTGTTTTTAAAAAGAACCCTAGATACATGTATGACAAGCTTGAGTGGGTAAAAGATGTGCAACAGAGGAATACTCGTAGGAGGGAAGCCAATAAACTTGTTGTACCAGCACACAGAACGGCTCAATATAAGGGAGGTTTCAAATATTCTGCTACCAAAATTTGGAACGACTTGCCCCCGCCGCCGCGTAAAAGTATGTCCCACAAACTTTGAAAGCACACTTGCGCAGAGAATTATAAAATTTCCAAAAAGGAATATAACATGATAGCAGAATAGTAACCATTAGGTAAACTTGTTATTATGTGTCGTGTCGTATATGTTGTGCCAGCCATATTTATATATATATTTATATATTATCTATATATTTTTGTTTGTATCGCTTTTTTTATTGTTTTTAATGTGTTGGAGGTCCTTTTAACTTATGCTTGGATGTTTTGTAACCTTTTGTCTTCTTTGCGTACATTTATGTGCTATTAATATTAATTCAATTGTCAAGGCCCAGCTGAAAACCAGTGCTGTGCATGTGCGCAGCAAATACGAGCTGGAGCCTTTTGTTATGCATGTACCTTTATATTTATTTTGTATGTGTAACCGTGTAAATGCTGTTTTAATTCTATAAATATGTAAGTTTTGTATATGTGTGTAACGAAAATAAATGGTTTAGCTACAATTAATTACACAAGATAACATTCGGCCCGGCATCGAAATAAAATAAAAGCGACCCACCTGATTGTTGTAACTAACCGCACAGCAACCATCTCGCAGCTGTCCACACGGCGCTCGCTTGTTGAGCTATCGCCAGGACCAGTGAGAATGGAGTTCAGATCCCAATTCTGATGTCGGAGATTAGGACAGAAACTCGCTTTTGACATGATGAAGCAACAAAATATAGGCGTGGTATTATACTTCATACGTATACTAATTATAGGCAAATACAAGAGAAATTAAACAATAAAGGTTGACTGTGTGCTGTGTGTTATCTCTGATTTGAACCGTAACGCAGCGAGTTCGTCACCCAAATCATAGACTAATATAACCCAAATGTTTCCGCGCACTAATCTCCGGCGCTTATACAGGGTGTCCAAGAACCTGGCGTCCAACTGGATTCCCACGATGCCCCAAGTTCTAACAGTACTCAGAAAAATATTTTAAAAAATCCACCCCATGTACTTACAGAATTATACTGATTTAAAAAAAAAAGGGGAAATGAGCACCCTGTGACATACTTTTGAATGCTGTGACTGCTAATGCTGATAATTTCGATATTTCTTGGAGGTTTTGTAATCTAGGGTATTGCTGTGTCTAAATAGAATGTAAAAATAAAGTACTTATTGTACCATTTTAAAATAAAATATTATTTTAACTAAAGGTGATATGGAAAACTATTGAATTTCGCAACTTTGACCGACTGTAGTGTAAAAAAAATGTACCAAAATAGTATGGCAAGTGACGTCAAATTTTGACGCGTTTATTCCTCTTTTTAAAAAGGTATAATACTTACACATTAATTTGAAAAAAAAAATTTTGATAATATTTTTACTCAACAACCCAATTTTTACGAAGTGCCTACCTACTAACGGTAACTGTCGGACCCTTTCTTATCTTAGAAACTGTTATGTTACTACTATTATTTACTTCGGTTCCAAGAGTGAGCAAGAAGGAAATACACACAGGTAGATGGGTTCCCAGTAGAATAAAAGCAAAGAATGTTAGTTTAAAGATATTTTATTACAATAAATGTTCAAAATGTTGACCACCCGCGGCAATACAAGCTCTCACTCTCCTTAAAAAGGACCGCTTTATGTTTCGCGAGTAACTTTTTTGACGTATCACCTGCACTGCTTGTGTTATCTTCTCACGAAGGTCAGCGATGTCATTAATGGGCTTCGCATAAACGAGCTCCTTCATAGTTCCCCAGAAAAAAAAATCCAGCGGATTTAAGTCAGGTGAGCGGGCTGGCCACGGGATTGTTCCTGATCGCCCAATCCACCTGTTCGGGTATTGCTCGTCCAAAAACTCTCTAACGGATACGCGAAAATGTGCTGGACAGCCGTCGTGTTGGAACCACATATCTGGTGGGGTCTCTTCTAGTAAGTTTGGCAAATCATTTTGAAGAAAATTTAAATATGATTCGCCAGTCAAATTCTCGGGCATCTCAAATGGACCAATAATATTCCCACAGAGAATACCGGTCCACATGTTCACTTTGAACCGGTACTGGGATCTATCTTCTCGCATCAAGTGCGGATTTTCCACATGCCACTCGTGCAAGTTGTGTAGGTTCATGTAGCCATCCTTCTTAAATGTAGATTCATCTGACCACAAAATTTTGTCGATAAAGTTTTCGTCTTCTCGATGTTTTTGCAGGATTGTTTCACAAAACGCGACTCGGCTCGGATAGTCTCGAGGTAAAAGACTTTGCACTCGCTGTACGTGGTACGGATGATATTCTTCTTTTTGGAGAATACTGTGTGCTGTGCTCTTCGGTATCCCCGTATCAGCTTCTATTCCTCGCACAGAGATGCTTGGATTTGCCGACACCGCCTCTAAAACTTCATCGCGTATGAAGTCATTTACGGGTCGTCCTTCACCAGCTACTTGATTGGGGAACCGCCCGTCACATAGTGATCTGTGCACATTAATGAAAACTCGATGGTCGGGATATCGCGTAGCCCTCGGATACCTTTCTCTGTAAAGTCTCGCTGCAGCTCGTCCATTACCTCTACATTCTCCATAAATGTAGTGCATATTTGCGTATTCTTGCGGAGTGTAGGTCGCCATGGTAGCACACACAAAACACAAACTGTCCAAACACAGGCAAAGGTCGTCGTAAAGAGTTCGTTTCAAAGTCCAGAGCACAAAGAGTAATCGAGTCCAATAAACAAAGCTTTAAATCGTAGTACGTGATCAATGGTAACAATAAGAGAGAGGTGCGTAGTAACGGCAGGAGGCAGTGACGCGTACTGACCGTACTGTTATCCTAAATAGCACGATCCCAGATAGCGTCACTATCTATCTCACTCGCACCTCTAACCTTTTTCTCCCTCACTCTTACCTGAATAATGGGGTACCATAAAGAAGAACCAGCAAATCGCAAAGATAGTTTCTGTCTTGCTCCCTCCTGTTGTAATAACGAATCACTATGGTGAGATGCATGCACATACCGTCCCTTACGGTCTAACCTGTTTTTTGAGAGGCCTGTTGTTATTTTTATGAGCATACAACAGTAATTCTTTAGAGGTTAGATTCAATTCGTCGTAAATTTTTCTTTCTAAGAATTCTGTAAGACATCGTAAAAATTGGGTTGTTGAGTAAAAATATTATCAAAATTTTTTTTTTTCAAATTAATGTGTAAGTATTATACCTTTTTAAAAAGAGGAATAAACGCGTCAAAATTTGACGTCACTTGCCATACTATTTTGGTACATTTTTTTTACACTACAGTCGGTCAAAGTTGCGAAATTCAATAGTTTTCCATATCACCTTTAGTTAAAATAATATTTTATTTTAAAATGGTACAATAAGTACTTTATTTTTACATTCTATTTAGACACAGCAATACCCTAGATTACAAAACCTCCAAGAAATATCGAAATTATCAGCATTAGCAGTCACAGCATTCAAAAGTATGTCACAGGGTGCTCATTTCCCCTTTTTTTTTGAAATCAGTATAATTCTGTAAGTACATGGGGTGGATTTTTTAAAATATTTTTCTGAGTACTGTTAGAACTTGGGGCATCGTGGGAATCCAGTTGGACGCCAGGTTCTTGGACACCCTGTATACCGTCAATGTGATACTGACAGTTATAACTGTCACTCCAACTGACACATTGGCTCTGAGGTGACTTCACTCAAGCTTGACGTTCCGAAGCAAACCGATAGATGGCGCTTTATTCAACTCCAATTAGAGAAATAAATTAAGTTTCTTCCTCGATACACCAATAACGTAGGAATAGGTTAGTAAACAAGTCCTAGAATGGGGGCAGCGAATTGATTATAGTTAGGTTGGGCGAACTGAAGGAGATAGGAATAGACTGGATCTGGAGGCTGAGCAACCATGTACTGGTGCAAGTAGAGACAGAACGTCCGGCCGTCGTTCATCGTCAGGCAAAATATAAATCATAATTACATAGACCTACGCCTGTTTCCTAAAACGGTAGGCAAGTGTAGAGCCGATTTAAACTAAAATTGAATAAAGATTGATTACATAGAAGGAAAATCTAAGAAGTCGTATCACGGATAAAAAATGTATTATTTCAAATAGTTGTTCCAAGTCTTATTATGTCAGTTGAATAGTAGTACAGTTTTGATTCTACGTGATTGTTATCTTTAAAAGATAAAAATCAATAAATATAGCCAGGGTATTATGTAGATAAACAATATTAAAGTGTATAGGATCAATCAAATATATTACTTATTAAAAAAACTAGATTTCTTTTTCGAATGTAAGTAATGAAATGAGTGATAAATTTTATTTTACTTAAGTTGGCTTATATAAGAAATTGCATTCAAGTTTTATAAAATAGAAATAGATTTCCAAGAAACCTGTCATAGAACATATTCTATTAAACAATATTATTATTATTATGTTTCTCTTATCACAGGTACTTTCTAACATATTATATTACTAACTTACTGGCCCTTTGGGAGGCTTACACGGAGACATGGGTCCAACGTGAAGAGGCCCTTCGAGAGTTTTAATCAAAGGTGGGATGGAACACCAACAGCGGCACTAGCCGCAGCAGGCGTAGGACTATTGCTACGTATGGATTCTAATATACGGGCTATGGGTATGGGTGTTTGATGGACCGGTATATATTGCTAACTATGGATGGAAAACGGCGTCTGCCCTGAATACTCTAATAGCATCATTGCAATGGGCAGACGGTGACTCGCCAACTCACTAGATGGGCCCCCTAAATAGCCACTATAGGCATACAAGCCAGCAGCAGAGGGCAACACCGTTGCGAGTCGCTAGGGGTGTCGAGCGGTGCGGCGCCGGTTTCACCATCACGGGTCTTGTGACAACGGAGACCCGGAGCGGGTTTCCCCGTAGTTACGCCCTTGAAAATGACACTTCCACCACCAAGCATATAGCTCTAGCGGTCTCCCTCTGACCGGCCGACCAAGGCAAGCCAGAGTTGAGAGTCCTATGGGCGCTCTTGAAGTTCCACCCCAGCCAACCAGTAATGGCAAGCCGGGGACGAGGTCCTAACCGACTCTCTGAGGCATTCAGGACCGCAGTGTCGCCACTCACATTATTATTATTATTACATAACATTAATCGTGCATTTCAAATAAATGTATGCTTTTTCGCAATACCCGAGACATTTTATATAATTTTCAATATTTCAAGTGACTGTAAGATCAGGTTCGAAGAACACTTTGATATAAAAGACAGTTTAAATGTACCTATTATACGAATAAGGGCCTTTTATTCAAGTGCCCTTATTTCACCTAAATCATTCAAGTGCAAAGGGCGGATGGAAATAAATACATATTCATATTTCTCAACGTATTCGGTAATATATATATATACTATACGAAAATGACCTTTGTACGAAACAACTCCATTTCACCCTGAGTTGGCACATTAATCACGTAGGTAGTTATCATATTAATAGGTGCTATTGTCAGCATGCGATCATTTACTTTGTTAGTCTAACTCCGAAGCAATTTCTTCTATCTTTTTCTTTATGTTGTACAAATTCTATTTGATATAGACTTTACTTATCCATCGCACAAACATAAGTTTTCAAAGGAGTTTCAAATTATACGAAGGTACACCCAAGGCGTATTTGCCAGTCTCAAACATAATTAAATTAGTATAAATCAGAACTTTCTTCTCTATAGTACCTACATGTATTTTGAAATCTTGTTCAAAGCTCAATTGTAACGTGTATTTAAATACGACTTAGTTAGTAGTCTATGATATAAGATATTAAATATTATAACCACTCCGAAAAAAAGCATATGTCGCTACTTTTTTAACTTTGTACCTAGTACGTTATTTATTTATATATACAACCTATGTTTTTAATACTGTTGTCTATGGTTCTTATATTTATTATAATAACGTAGACCTATAAAATCCTTATTATTCGATAATCTATTATACTCTATAATAGATCATTGACGAATAATAAGCATTTTAGTCAACGTTATGTGAAAATCGGCTTTAAAGGCGTTATAAAATCGATAAGAAATCTTATTCTTATATTAAAAATAAAATGTGGGTGCAGTTTGCATTTCTCAAAGACCTAGTCAAGTATACTCAACATGTTGTACTTTACATGCACCTACGCCGTCTAAACCCTCCTTTGTAAGATGAGTTTGTAAGGAGCTAGTTCAGAAAAAGGATTTAGATTTTGTTACGACTCGAGTCGCCTAACTTGACAAAGCTCTTGCAAAATAGTATTTAACTGAAAGGAGAAAATAATAACGATGATTTTCGAACATTTTGCGTCCTTTAAAATGAAATATTGTTTGGAAATGTTGCGTTATTTTGCCAACAACTCGGTTAAGCGATTACAATTCGAGCCTGGGACGCGGACGAGAATACTAAGCAAAAGTTTTCCCATTATGAAACGTTTTAAGCTTTGGCTGAATTTGTGTTGATAATTTGATTAAGCCTTTCTTGAGTCAGAACTTTAGAATATCATAGACAGAGATGGATCGAGTGGTTCGGGTTTATGGGTCATTAGCTCGCAATATCCTACCCGTTTATAACTACTACAAGGGTACTAGGGTCTGGTACAAGGGTGTAACGGTACAGATGCCAATTAAAGGGTTTCTACGTAACAGGAGCTGTGCTATTGTTTGAGACTTGAGTACCGTTAGAGGTGCTGTTAACTTTACAGTGTAAATTGAGTTTTGCGCTTCATCGGTGCTTTTTTTTTTGATGGAATAACTTATATTTTACTACAAATAAGGCTTTTGATAGGCACTGTATTTGTTAAAGGTGGTAAATAGGTTTAAAGTCTTGCAGAAAATTTTAATCAAATTTTGTCTAGATTAAAGCATGGGTAGATAGATGTTTTCAAACTACTACCATGCTTCAGTGTGTTTCGATGATTTATTTATCTACAATATGCAAGTAAAATGACATTGTAGAATAAAGGAGTAACAAGATGAATTTAACTTTATCTTTCAAGTTTTGGAATGCTAGCCATTATTGAAAATCTATTGCGTCTGTTCGACGGTGTACCGGTGCGACAGACGCGGCACACGGGCGGCCACACACAATATGTTATTTATTAAGTCTGGCATTCCAAGACATGATAAATAAAAAAGGCACTAAAGCCTATTATGGAATTATGATTTATCTATTAAATCAAGTGACGTGCCTAGCCTATTCGATATCCAGCTTATAAGTTAAAACTTTGTTGTAAGCTAATGATCAAGGTTTTATTTGAGAATCAAATTGCTCGAGTTTATTTAGTAAATAACGAGCTCGAGTTCTTAATTTAGCTTCACAGCAATTCTATCAAGTCTCAATTAAGATGTAATCTAAAATACTTAGGAGCGCTTCTCTCCCTGTGTACTCTTTTGCTTCCGGCCGAGCATCGACGAAGCAGCGCCAGCCATATTTGCTCAAAGCTTGCATACTTCAACTTTACAAGCTTAGCTGCCAAACTGAGCATGTAAGGTTAACTAGGCAACAAGTAATACCAATCGTTATAATATATGTATATCCTAACTAAAGGCAACGTCTAGTGCATATGCTCCTGGCTTTTATTCAAAAATCTTATTAAGTAATTAACAATTTAGTAAGTGTTTGAAAATTAAAGGAGAATCAAAGTTCGGACATCCATTGAGAATACGTTCAACAGTGAATTGCCGTAGATTGATGAGGACTATCATGTTCCTGCGCCTGAATTCTCCAATAGTACCATATTACGGCGTTTCTCAATTAAAAAGTTAGTAGCATCACGGACTGTAGCAATGAACCTAATACACAGCAATGAGGTCGTCGAAATACGTGAAGCCGAAAACATAACCACTTACTCCTTCTAAGTAAGCTTACAAAAGGAATCTGCATAAACGGCAGCCAACCTAAATTTGTTCAAGAATTTCATGACTAAGATACGTTAAGAAATATTTAGGTACTTAATAATAATTAAATTTAGAAGATAAAATATAATATTGCTGCTTCATAATGTATTTTTGGCGAGCGGCTAGCGTCATCTGCTAAGGGTTGGTCTCAATATCTCATAACAACAACGGCATCAACATAGAAAAAGAGTCAGGATACAAAGTCAGTTAAAACGTTTTCAGGCATCTACAAACCAAATCACGCTGTCTTTCTACGGTGATGAATATATAATGGAAAACATAAATATATAAACAAGGTATCTACAGTTCATAAGCTAGCATATAGCATAGCATAGCATACACAAGTATACGCCAGCTGTGCTATATTTTAAGCATAGCAACTTATTAACAAATACATAGTTATATCAATATGAACGTTAATCTACGCAAGTGATTCGCGCGGCGTTATAACAAACACATAGGCACATCGGTACTTATCTGAAATATTTGCTCAGTAGCTAGCTACTTTCGTGAGAG
The DNA here is from genome assembly GCA_963675205.1 of Catocala nupta. Classification (NCBI taxonomy): domain Eukaryota; kingdom Metazoa; phylum Arthropoda; class Insecta; order Lepidoptera; family Erebidae; genus Catocala; species Catocala nupta. The sequence goes on along the minus strand of OY776090.1, from coordinate 7,390,613 downwards.
CTCTACAAATACACAATATAATTTTGTATCGCTCGGACATATAGGGAATGTATCACTCCTATAACAAAGAGAACAAGTAATATAAACAATATTTGTTCAGATAATCTAACAAAGTCTAGTGTACTATATAAATTGTATTACAAACATTAATATGTTCTCTTGAATGTGATTGCAAGGTTGATTTGAGAAACCTACTGTCTAATTATTTCGCTGCAGCGTAGCTTTCTTTCATAGTAACACGTGGATTCATTAGAAATCGTGTTTTCTGTTCTCCCCGGGGCAGTGCGTTAAACAAACCCTAATTAATGTGAAAGCAATCTCTTGTAGTTCCGAGCGCCACTTTTACCTTGTTATTGAGCCCTTTGTTACAATGTAATATCTATTAGAATATAACACTACATAGGTAAGACAGCGTGCGAAATAATAGAACTAATTAAACAATTTCAATAATTTTAAGAAAGGTTTTAAAAGTAAGAAGATTTTTAGAAATTCTTCCTAAGGATGGCCTATTGGCAATCCATACATCGCCTGTAAACACAAGCTTGCTCTCACAGAGCATGGTAAGTACCTAATCAAGTAATCACACAAGTTTCCTATAAATTATATACCGTTAGTCGTATTTTTTTACTCCACGCGGGTTAGCGACACACTTAATAATTCCATGATGAACAACAATTACGCAAATAATGACTAAAATTATTGCACTTACCTATACTGACGCACTGGTGCTTCTTACGCTCACCGCAATCCGTCACTTAACACGCACATCATTATTATTTTCGTCTCTAAACAGTGCACAGTATTCCGTGCTTCATAGTCACTGTAAAAACAATTTAGAGAGGAGATTACACTCGAACAATGACACATCTATTGAAATTAAAATACTTTATACGAATTTTAACCGGTGAAAATCGACTGAAATCTCAGCGAAAGTGTAAAGCTAAACTAGTTAAAAGTAGCCAAATTTAATAGTAACAAAAGCTTAATAATTTTCAAAATTATACAAATGTAGTGTCTTCGATACCGCGATTAAGTAGTTTAATTTCAATGTATAAGATGGCCGTATTTCCATCCCTCTGGGAAAATTATAAATATTGGTCCTACAATTTCGGGAGTCAAGACTTTGTTTTAGGAAATTTCCTCATCTTTTTGAATCTTTTTTTAGATTTGAAAATCTCATTTAGTTTTTAAGATATTTGCAAAAAACTAAACCCCTTTCTTTTTTAGTTAATTGTTTATTGATATTGGGAAATAGATTTTTCTAAAATCATCTACATGTCATTCCGAATCGAATGACAAATAGTTCATATTTTATCGAGACTGCTAAAAAAAGTTGACTAGAAAGGCATTACCCTCAATTTAAGGAGAAAAGTATTTTATTGAGGTCTAAGAAAAAATGTTATTATAAACAAATAGGTACCAACATCCATTTCTATTCTATTGTTTTAAAATACAACTTTCGCGCTAGAAATTCCTGTTTCGAGAGACTTTACAAACATTGACACAAATCAAACAATTGTACTTTCAAAAACGTTTTACCTTTCGCAATGAATAATATACATATGTATAGTACCGGATATTAATGCGATCATGCATATTATTTAGGTACCTTTTGATGCTTGTCGTTACGTGTTTGTACTTTACACCGGCCGTGGTCACAAGCTGACTGATTCGGCGATGTCATAGCTCCGTTTGTGGAGCTGAAGAATCTTCATCCACCCTCACTTTACATTTATAATAAAATTATCCATTACACACACTGCACTTACGGCACATCCCCTTCCTCTACGACTATCCCAGTTTATGATATAGCGTTCCCCTACACCAACCGTTAGGTTATATTAGAGGAGCCGCTGTACCTTCCAGTGCCCGAGAGCACCTTCCGGGACCAGTTATAGACAGGTCTTGTCCCCAAATCCCGACTCTCCACCCTAACCTCAGAGATCCGGTTCTCGTAAGCGAGCTACCTCGTGCCCAAGTGACACTACCTATTCTCCAGATAGGTACCGGAGCAATAAAGCCGCTCACTACTCGCAACTCAAAGGAGTTGCTAACGATTACCTCGCTGAAGCCGACGGAGAAGCCGCCTCCCATATCTCCAGTATGGTACCGGAGCTGTGTAAGGCACGCTCACTTCCCGACATACATCCGTATGCCTACCCAAATAGGCCTACAAGCCGGGTGTGGCCCGAGTCACTCCAGCTATGACTCTTACTTGCTGAGCAGGCAAGCTCCCGAGATGCGTTGCGGCAGTGAAACCACACTGCCACTTCGCTAAAGGCAACTCCGTGCCTCATGCGACCGACTGGTTCGCACTGGCCGCGTCTGAGTCCAACGCTCGAACGCAACGTGCTTGCCGAGCAAACGAACATGTCGTACTCAGCGGCCAACCACATACCCCTGCGAGTCCAACTCCAATGTCAGGCACCGCGCACTCTAATCAGCGGTCGATAGAACGCGCCTTTCGAGGCGCAGTGGGCTTCCTGACCCCGCAGTACCCTGATCCAAAGGGGGAGACCCGTAGTTCTCCCCCCGAAACCCTATCTACTCGGGTCCTGAAGATAGGGACACTGCACTTACGGCACAGTATAATGTACTGTGTATAGACAAGCATAGACAAGCAGAATGTCGACTCTGCTGTATTTTTAAAATAAGATCATACCATTGGTGGCCGCGTTAGGGTTGCTACATATTTTGCAACAAACGACAACGCTTTGGTGAAATAAAAAAGTAATATTTTTTTATAATAACATCTAATAAATCATTAAAAATATTTTTGTAATGTAATAATAAATCATAAATCTACAATTATTTATTTTATACTGCCTACCAAATATAAACATTTTAATAAATACTTTAGTAACATGGTACCTCACGACCGCTAACTTGATGGTAGACAGCAACACTGCTTACCATAGATAACAAATTGCTTTTTTATCAAATCGTGTTTAAGATATTTGTATATTATTCAGTTACAACAAATTACGTACCTATTTTTGTTATGTTTATCAAAAAGTTATAGTTATAACACAAGTCCTAAAATAAGGTTAATGTGTTAAATATAGTAAGTATATAATATTGCAACCAAGTATTAAATTAATTTCACCAAAGCTCCCTTTTGAATACTATTTGCTGTTGCTTTTCATATCAAATCAAATCCGGACAACAACACTATTTATAATAAATCATTAAATATTTTTCGTGTAATTACAACTACAAATCACCAGATATTAGATAATATAATTAAATAAGCTAAGTAAGCAAATAAGAAGAAACATTAGAGATCTCATCATTGCAATGGCGCGAAGCCGAGCACTCACTAATAGTTACGAATACACACGACGAAAACAATAATAATCGCGTGACACTCAATGCTTGACTTATGTCGACATAAAGTTATGTAAAATACATGTATGACTGTGCGCGTGATTGATCATTGATGTGAGTGATTGTATGAAGTCGACCTACTGCTTGTCTATTAATGCACTGTGCTTACGGTATCTCTATTACTTAAGCTAGACGATTTCTATTTTTCAATATTATTTTTCTTGATTTCAATATCTTCACTCACTACACTTGAATAAAAGTAGTGTTTAGTGGTGAAAACTTCCGGATGATGAAACTCGATTCAGTGATTGGTGCCCACCAATCGAATGCAATCGGTGATTCTAACATAATATGTTATACAATGACCAATTTGCTAGCCCGTTACGAATTACAACAGTACCTGATTTTAGTAATATTTATGTAGGTGGTAGATCGTCTAGACATACCTATTACGTGAGTTATTTCGTATGTAATATATCCATATATAACAAATAATCTTCAATCTTAGTATCTACTAACACGTATAGGTTGTTCCAGAACTATTTTAGCCTATGTAAACATGTTTGCGTTCAATTTAAGTACATATCAAAGATTGTCGCATAGTAAGTTAATGTAGGTAGGTACCTAATAACCGAAACATTTAACCGTGGCCATTATAATTTTGTTAACTCAAAAGATAGTGATCAGGTTATTTTAAAAATATCTTTACCTACCTATATCTCTACAATAAACTTGAAAGTTTTGAGCTTCAAAGTCTGTACTCTGCAGCTCAAAACTATTTATCAGATGTAAACACATTATAAAATATTACTTCTATGGACGCCCCTCAATTCCGTAACTAAGATATCGGATGTAATTTATTTAACTAGTCACGTTTTCCAAATTAAAATTTATTTATTTGCTAGAGACACGGTTGACAATCTTATTATAAAAAAAGTCTTAATTATGTACATCATCTTTCGTCCGTCTGGTGGCATGCAAATATTAGGTATACAATGTTCTTACTCATTATGCATAATTTAATTGTTAAAATTTCACAAACTTATATCAATATCACAAAATTATACCATTATAACAAAATAATAGTTATTATATAAAATGATTAAATATCTATAGGTACATTCAAAATATCAAATAAGTATCTACCTATAAACAAAGAATTAAATAATTAATAAATATCTTTATAAAGTTATAAATTCGCTAATTGAATAAAAACACTTGCCCACAAGCCATTTTTGTAATCTATTATTTCCCATTTGTTATTGTCTATAGGACTAACTTGTTATTAATAATTGTATGCGTTTACTTACTAAGGGATCAATCTCGCGGCAGACGCTCTCGTTCGTCTTACCTCTCGAACCCCTATCACTTACCTCGTGCGAGTGGTGCTCTTGGTGTTACAAGTGCACATCATACATTACTGTAACTGCTTACTATAAGGCATGTCGTTTGCTTGTTTGCCACCTAAGTGGTTTGCAGCAAACAGCAGCTTGGTTGTTTTCTTAGAATTGCTTTTGTTATATCAAGAAAAAGGCTAATGAATCGTCTAGCACGAGCATCAATAAGAAAACAAAAAATCGTATAGCATCAATTTTCGTGTCGTGCAGTCGTTGGCATTTCTGTAAGAAAACGCTCAGTAGAGAAAAGGATGTAATACGCCTTCTCTGCTCCTTTGGCGTGCATCTATGTTTCTAACGTGGTTACTTAGGAGCTGCGGCACTTTTTAAATACTTTTTTGACTACACTGTAAATACAATGCGTTATGGAGATTTGTACAAGTTTCGGCATCATCGGCGGCTATATCTACTTCTTTTTGATTAAGACCTACCTACTTAATCCTTCTTATATCGTTGACAGGTCCCTCCGCAGTTGCCAGTACCCCACACTCCAATTTTCAATGAAAATATGTTCAGTATAATAGAACATTATAAATCCCAGTGCATATTACTATTGCGTAAAATTACATACAATGTAGGTACCTACAAGTACAAGCATGTTGTTACTTTATATTAAAGCAAGAACATATGTATATATTTCTTTAGATCATGGTTTTATACCATAAAAACACATACCCACGTACAGGCACATACATACTAAATTATAATATTTATTATTTATAATACACACATACACACACACTAACACAAATTGAGAGAAGAAATTAAAGATTCTTAGAAAAATAAAATAAATGTTACTTCTATAATTATGCATGCACTTATTTATCCCAAAAGCTAATTTATTATATTCTGTAATTATTATTATATCTTTTTTCTATTACATAATTATTATCACAGTTACAAATATTATACGTACAAAACTGTTATTTAGGACGTGTGAAAAAAACCAGAGATGCACCCAGCGTCTTTAATACAAGTTATTTACAATAACTAAGCTAAGATGCTGGTCACCACAAAGGACTGTAAGACTGTAAAATGTAAGTACTATTATACAGTAAGAACTTTGTATTCATGACCTGTACCATTTTAATGTGTATACTATTTCTTTGACGTGGTGAAAAAAAAAATTATACCCAAAAGAACACGTATAGTCATACAACCCCTCACAAGCGGGTGCGTTAAAAGCAGTGAGGTGGGTAGGTAGGTAATTCATAGCAACCACCGAGCAAAATATTTATATTGCCAGGAAAATATGCACCAGTGGTATCTGATTTAATAAATATGCATCACAATTATTTATGCAATTCCACGCACACAATGCAATCGTTTCGTTTGCGGTCTACATAATAAGAGATTATACCAACAGCTTTGTTTGCTTACAGTTCCGTAAGCAAATAAAGACGACATGTTTAGTTAAAAATTCTGTCGGAGCAGTCTCTTTGCACACTTGGGTTTCAAACACCACTCATCATTGGTAGTTACGTAGTTGATTAACGAAGTAAGCACTATAGTTACGTAGTTGATTAACGAAGTAAATCTTACCGGTAGAATATTACACCGAGAAATTAAGATAAGGATTCAGTTTGGAGTTTACCAAAATAATTAACAAGTTAGCTCTTTTGATTTGATTTATTTTCGTAATATTCAACTGTTGACAGATAACAAATGATCTTACAATATCCAATTTGTACATAATGACTTAAGAAAATATGGCAACACTCATATTTTAACAATAAATACATGATGGTTTACTCTGGTGTTAATTATCTTGGAGGTTGTATACAAAACTAACATAGGGAAGTTTTGAGTGACAAGGAAAGATTTAATACACTGTTTTATCACATTTTTATAAAATACATATTTCATTAAATTTGGGTAGTTTTAAAACTATGTGGTGAAACAGCATGTGTTACTATTACAACCATTTTTTAATATTGTTACTGGTAACTCGATGTACACAAACCATTTTTGAATTATTCTGGAATATATTTGAATTAAAATATGGTTGAAATTTTAAATTGAGTTCTAGAAACAAGATATTGCGAAACAACTGTTTATGGTAATTATGCGATAGAATAGAGTAATAATAAAATTGATTAATTAATAATTAATAGTTAGTGAACATTTTGACTCTCAACTGCCGACGATACTAAACTGCAAGCAGTTTCTTAGCCTGTTGTTCCCAATACCTTGTTTATAGATATTAGTCGAGTTACAGTCTATACAATAAAAACATTTAACAAGTTTCAAACAGCAGTCAGTGAGGCGATTTCATTATTTAAAACACTAGTCACAATAAATAAGCTTGTCTTTTTACAAATCATTGACATATGTTCTAAAATACAGTTGAAATTACACATTTCGAAGCAAATTCCTATGTAGAAACAAACTGTACAAAGTAGACTTACTACCTCGCAAGCAAGGTACTTTAGTTTGGTTATAGTTAAAACACTCGATAGATCATGTCAATGGTGCTGTAAATGCGGAATAATTATACAGGTAAAGGCTGCGGCTTCAACAACGGTAGCGTATCTACATCAATTTATTTTTGCACGTCGCAACTCGAACTTTGGTAGCTATATTATACCAATTTATTTCTGGCAACATTGTTGTCGCAATCGAACTGTTTGGATTACATCATGCGCCATTGTGTTCCTATTAACACATAATTGAGACAGATACTCAACAATTGAAATAACCGCCCGCAGACACAGCCACAGCCGCAAAAAGCAACCACTTTTAGTACTTTAACATTTATACAACAGAAACTCAATATAAATACCGAGACCCAAAATATATTCTCTTCTAAGAAACTTTTCACATTATGTACTGTTTAAAATTTAATGACAAAGTATTTTATTACCTAAAATGCTTCCTAAATACTTTCAACAAACAACGTTATTCAAGTCTTAGTACAGAAGTAGATGAGTCGCCCAGGGTGAGAACCAATGCGGTTCTCACCCTGGATGTGACACTGGAAACATGGACTGAACCTTCCTAACAACATCATAAAGATAATAATAAGAGTAACAATACATTAGTACCACCCGGTCCGGTCTCATCCGTACATGCACCGGCGGTCGCTACAATGTTCACACAGTGCGAACAAGGCTCACGTGGATAGTTGTCGATCGAACCTTTAGTTTATATCATATTCTCTTTTTAATAGTAAAATATTAAAATAAATAACTCGGTCGACATCCAGTATTGCCGGCACTGCGTGTAGGCTGTAGCGCCGCGCGGTACTGTCCGCCTGGCCCCGGCCGCCGTCAACACCGTTCGTTGAAAAACTTGATACGACGAGCTCATCAATACCGCACATTCATCAACTTAATTTTCAAACTATACTCTATAAACATCTCTTTAAAATATCTGATATGAAGAATTAACTATTCTAAAAATTGTCTTGTGCGCTAACATGCAATACAAGGAAGACGATAATTATTATTACAAAAATCATTGAAACACGCAAGTTTTCCAACGAACACCTTGCCCGCCATAGAGAAAGTACATTTATTCGTAATTAGATCACATCAGAATTAATGAATAATAATGTGGTGCTTTGAAATTATTACTCTGTGACACTTTAAAATACATTAATTCGAAATGTAAAAATATGTACACTACTCGCGTTTGCTCTCCATACTTGTTTGGTATTTAGTTGCGAGCGGACAGCTGCGAGGCGCGTCGTGGCGTCACTCATATTCAGGACGTGCCCGGTATCGTGCAATATGGTCGACGCCGCTCGCAGCTCATCATCGCATAGCATTTACATAATACATTCTCTCTCTGTACTCCCGACGCCCCAACAGGAGCCCGACACGTGTCTGTTGACACTGAAATATTCATAAAAACAATGAATGGTGTTGTGAATCCGCCTCTAAACGTATTCCCCTAGATGTTAGTTGCGATGCGGGCGTGTAACCCGATCGCTCGTTCCGCCGATACGCCGAACGTGACGGTATCGACGCGTAATACTGCACAATACATACGATGGTATCGATCTCTGTCAACGCAATGATCGAACATCTCAATTTAGAAATTGTACGACTAGGTATGTTTAACGTTCATAAATTTCAGAAAAGTCCTATCTATGATACTATAAGTTCGCTACGCATTAATATATACCTATTACGACTACTGTGATCCAATCATACCGATACGATATTGCCGAACATATATCTACGCCCAGACGTCATGTTTCTGAGTATCCATCCTTGAATAATAAGCGATGCGCGAATTAATCACATACTCGGCAATTTTAAGAAAAATATTATGCATTATACTGCCACAGACAAAAACAATACTTTATTGATCGCCACTGAAAGCGACTACGTCTAAGTAATTAAAAGTAGAACTGCGGTTTTAAAACTGCATGTTTCAAACATTGAATAGAAACATTCTAATATTTTACCAACCTTTTATGTACGTTAGGCTCAAACTCGAGAAAGGCGCACTGACCGAGAAAAGATACATGAAGCATTCTAGCATAGAATATATGAGCACAAAGCTACCTCACGTTAAAATCCGTTGTCAAACGAGAGCATGGGATATAATGATAATATACAAGGTATTACGTACGGGGAGCGCTTCAGCGTAATCATGAGCAATACATTAATTACGTGATACGAAACACGAGGCTTAATACTCCACACTTCATCGGCTCAACGTCGGCTTTGAGTCTTACGTACATAATTGACATTACAGATAATAGCATAATACAAAAAAAAAATACAGCGTCCTCAAACTCTAGAGTCCACAACGTCGAATACCTAATGAAAACGACACGTTGGTTAACTATTATTACCTTTGGTTAACCGACTACGAGTGATGAATATCTGACAACTTAAAACAACATCATCGACATCCACATAATTAGACCTTACTCGCGTCGCGCGCGCGTGCGAGCTCTGTTTTCCCCACTTTTTCCTGTTGTAATACTACAAACAGGTATATTATCCTTAAAGTTACAACATTCAACAAATATTCTTAGGAATTATTCGTATTACTTGCTAATCATGAAGCGTTGTTAAGATAAGATAAACACATCGATGAGATAGTGTGTGTGGTGCGATGACGCTGACGTCATGTTGGCGCGGCACATCTGTCAACTATTGAACGTGGTCGAGAACGCAGAGCTCGCATGCACGGCACGCCTCCTCACCCCCGAGACGCTCGCCAGCTAGTGGCGCAAACGGCGGGGTAGATCTTATTATAGCGGGCAGTGCGTCGTCTACGCGCCTTCGTTTAGTTTCTTGAACAGTAATGTCTCCTCGAAGATGTATTTCTTAAGTGTCTCCTTGGGAAGGTCGTCGAGTTCCATCGCGAATCGGAACGGCTCCTCCGCCACGGGCTGTAATTAAAATTCGACTTTGAACGTTGTCCGACAGCGTGTTTCATTTATTTACTTATACATTTATATATTACATTAGCATATAATTTACTTTTAGAGACATTTGTGTAAAAGTTAAATAATGTAAATTAGTGTGCCTTATTCATGAATCTACATAAATTGCCAGAAAATGTATCTTCTAATTCGAGAGAAAAAGACGTGTGATTCTGGAGGTGTATGAATAAAACATTAAAACAACAAAGTTTTGTACAAATGTGGGTAATTTAGATTTTGAGTAAAGTAATACCAGTCTGGGGTAATGTCTATTTGATTAGAGATTGAAGTACGCGCTCTATGAATTAAGTTATATCTTTCACGTTTCCAAGCAATCGTGACTTGACTTGAAATGAAGTTGAGCGATAGGAATCAATTAATTACCTGCATACATAAATACATCGTCAGCTTAAGGAAGAATTTCCATTACTAAGCTGTTAGATGATATTTTATTTTCTTCGCTTTCTATGGATAGTTAATGCCCAAGAACCCCGCATAATACGGCGGAACATAATATGATAATGTTTACTAAATAAATTTAGCTATAGATATACAAAACCACTTAGTATACGATCCAGGGAAATAAGTACTTCCATTGTAGTGCACGTTAAAAGAAGTACGGCGCAAGCCTCGTTTTAAAATACGTGGAACTTTTAATTGGTATTGTATTGTAAGTCAATAGTACACCAATTAAAGTTGAACGTAATTACGCGTTTCAATAGCGAGTATGGCATTCCGTTACAAATAATGGATAAAAATATTTTAAAAGTGGTATGCCATGGTAACAATGATAAAACATTGGTAACCATCGCCTCTGCATTTAGTAGATTGCGATTTTACTAGAAAAGTTTGTTGAACGGTTAGAAAATTCTTTAACTGATATTGATCATAATATTGCCTTATGTTTACGCGAATGTTATACAAACTTCTTTATACGGATTTTGTCGAGTTATTATGATTATAATTTTACAACTTTAACACTACTATTATTGAACTTTACTACAATTTAAGCTATTTAGATTAATCAAAACTATTTATATTTAAGTTTACACTTTGCCCCGACGTTTCGGTTGCTTTACAGCAGCCATGTTGTCTAAATGTTCTCAAGTGTAGTTATTTCAAAGTACCCGAACATAATTTAATCTTTGGTGTTTCTACACGTATAAGCATGGTCCACACCCTAAGTGAAAAAGGATAAGTAGTAATCAGTTACAATATAATTATTTTTAAATTGTAACTGGTATCTTCCAATAAACATGTTCGGTTGGAGGTTTCCATTTATCATTAATTGGAGGTGGTTATAAATTTAAACTAAATATTAAATTAAACGTGCGTGTCTAGTTTATGAACTGAATTTATCTTTGCACTGACAAAATATACCGGTGAAATACTAACTGGAATATTCTACCCAATTATGTGGCTGAATATTAGCTTTTCACGGTACAACTGGCACTTGATATTCGTAATTCATAGCAATGCTATTTGGATAGACAGTAACGTTTACAAATATACAGTTTCCATATTTGTTAGATGTTCGTAGAAAGGCTGATACAACCATACAGGTGGTCTTTTGACTGCTACGCGGAGGTAAAGTATTTAATATAAGTATGCAATCTGCTCTTTTTTTTTTTAAATACAGACTATGATTTGTTTGGTATCTATATATCATACTATTGCAAAGCAGGACACTACAATTGTATTACTAAAACGCCCTGAAAGCCAATAGCTAAAATATTACTATTGTAGGTACAATGAAAGTATAAACTTGTACTAAAATTACTACTTTCGTATGTCATATGCTTTAAAAACAGTTACCATACACTTTTTCATAGAGATTCGATGGGCTAACTTATGTAGTTTGCTTGTATAATCTACGTTAATGTTTTCATGTAAGCAAATATAGTACATATCAAGACTTGCTATATTGTTATATGGTAAGGAAATATATTGAAGATGTCAATAAGATGAATGAGGAAAATGTACAATATGCTCCGACCGCTTAATAGTGCCGTATACATTTATATTGATGTTATACAATATGGACTTTTGACGTAATCTTTTTGATTCCGTGAATCCATTTATTGGCATAAATCGATTTAGCATTAGCAATTTGAAATTACCGTAGGTAAGAAAGAGACATTCTAAGTAACCGTACCATATCTCAATTTCTCGCGAATGTAACGCAACGCACAAAATAGAACGGTCTGATATAGAAATTTTTTAAGCTCTATTAACTATATATGTAGATTAAAAGTTTATATAGTAAAGCAACAATAGCATCCTATTGATGCCGTCTCTGTCTATCGGCGACAAAATAGAATGAATATCCCGTAATCCTTTTATATTTGAACGATTGAACCATTTCCATACAAGCCAGGACCTGTTGGACAAAACTTAATAGAAGTCAAAACTAGAAAGATAGAAAACTTCGTACAAATTTTTCCTTTGTCCGAAAGCAAAGCAATTAGTCATGTTTGCTGCAGCCTATTATTTTCCAGCAACGCGCCTAGATATGAAATATAATAAGTGTATAGAGCATTAAGTTAATATGTTCTACGTTGTACATATTAAGCTAATGGTATGGAAAGAGAAAATCGTCCATAGCTTCCGAAAACTATGAAAGTTTTAGATAAAGTTAAATTTATTAGTACTTCGGGTACGGTCCTGTTTTCTGTATGTAAAATAAATCGTACGTCGCTTTAGCCTTGAGACTAACTGTTTGAGTTTCGAAATGAATAATATTGCAATGTTTACTGCCATATGTGGCTGCAATGTTTAATATTTTGCTGCAATGTATTCATCGATGGCCGGGCTATTTTAATAAAATATTGTTGCTTCAGCTATTCCGAACATATTTTTTGGGATAGCTTCATAGGTACATATATGCAAAATATTGATAAGTATTTCGTAATATGGCTGTTTTTACCGGCCAGTACATTGCAGCCACGCATTTCAGTCAAAATAATGTCCGTTTAGAAGGCATTTAACTTAAATAAACATTATTGTCAATTATAATACCTACACACGTAACTTGACATACCGGTGTGTTATCGTGCCAGCTGATCATTGGAGCATTTCCAATTATGACAAGAGACAAGGAAGACGGTAAGGGCTTTTATTTATGCAGATATAGTGGAATATCAGTTATCAATGGAAAATTGCATTTACAAACACAAAACAAACAGTAATACGGGTACAATGGAACAGCATATATAAAGTAGCGCCGATGACGATTGAAAGTGGAATTGACGGAGCACCCAAATAGAAGCGCGGCGAAATGGACGGGGTTTTGAGAGGGAGACTCATATTACCACATTTTTCACGAGCCGTTTAATACAAGTACCCATAGGCATTCATGCGCGAAAAATAAAAGGTATATTAGATCTTTGTCTAATTCGGTCCTGTCTGTCATGTGTGTGTGTACATAACACCGGATTAGAGAACTATATTCGGCGAACTGCTATCTGAGCCCCGAATATTTTCCTTACTATAAAAAAACCGGACAAGTGCGAGTCGGACTCGCCCACCGAGGATTCCGTACAAATTAGATATTATAAAAAAAATTGTCCTTGCATAAAAACCCTGTTTTTTATGATTTAATTACAAATGTATAGTTTTATGATTTTCCCCTATACTTGCCAAATTTCATAGTTCTAGGTCAACGGAAAAACCCTATAAATTTTAATTCCCTTGAGAGTGTTGAAATATACGTTTTTTGCGGCATAAATGGCTGTATCTTCTTTTCACGTTAACTTAGAAGTTTGATTTTTCACAGCAATTTCAACTCGATAGCTCCATGCGTTCCCGACTTAAAGTGTCTTGACAGACAGACAGACAGACAGATGGATGGACGGACGGACGGACAACAAAGTGAATCTGTAAGGGTTCCGTTTTTTACTTTTGAGGTACGAAACCCTAAAAAATTACAAAGAAGTAAAGCAACTTTACTCTTAAAAAACCTAATCGCTACACCGTCAGTTCAATGGAAAATATTACTAGTCCGTTATTGGATACCACAGCGCCTAGAGTGCCATTTGCCCAAAAATATCCTTTCTTTTTTTATTCTTGCTTGTGATAGGTAAGCTACACCACCCGATGGTAAGCGATAACCTCCGCTCATGGGCATGGTCGTTTTCTTGGCATCACAGAAGCAATTCCAAGGTAAAACTACGAAGTCGCTGCCAACCATAAATTATATAGGTGGGAAAAAGGTACACTGTTACCCAATAAAGAAGTTATTCTAGCCTATATAGAAGGGACGGCGGAAAGGGGCCGAATGAAAAGCAGAAAAGGTTCGAAAGGGTGATTAGAATAACAGCTCTATAAAATTTTATATTAAAATTTGATCGCGACGAAAAGCTCAATTATGCTGATCTAAGTTCTTTAGAGATAATGAATGTAAACATAGTTTTTAAAGATAATGAATGTAAACATACCTCGTCGTTGGGGTCGTAGTATTGTTCAAGGTAGGGATGTGCAAGCGCCTCTTCAACAGTGATACGCTTATGCGGGTTGAACGTTAACATGCGATGAAGCAGGTCCAGGGCTCTCGCGTCCGCGCCGGGGAACAGCTCAGCCCACGGCACGCGAGGCTTGAATGGTAGCGACTCCAGATAGCCGCGAGCCTGTATACAACAAATAGGTTAATAATGCAAGGATGTAATAAAAATCATCAGTGCCACCAGTTGTCGTCATATACAGCTTTTGTTATTATATTTCGCTTGAGGCCGTTGCATAACATAATTCATTAAGACGGTGGGGTTATTCTGTTTGTATATAAGGATACTCAAACTAGTCAAGCTAACTCGAGAATATCAACGTATGCCATTGAGTAAATATCCGCTACGTAGAAGAAAGACAACTGAGCTAGATTGTTTTTTAGCTTGCGTTACAGTTCATGTTCTCTCACACTTTGTAGTTTTTCACATGTTTACTCAATGGTGCTAGTTTAAAATATGAGAATTGTCAAAAATGCGACATAATTGCGAATAGTCAATGATGCAACAATTTATATTTAGTCAAATTGTTTAAGGAGGGCTAAGTAACACATATTGCATTACTTCTTTCATTTAATGATAGAAGTAACCTAAAAAATGTTTGACAGCATTTTACGATCAAATGACGCTGCGATAGATTGGCTGACTTTTGTTAAATAATAATCATATATTTGTATATAATACATAAACACGTGTCGCCTATATTTTCAATCCGCATATTGATACATTAAAAGTCGAAGAAGAATCTTACGACGTCAAAAGCATTGAACAACCATACTTTTAGCATAAAATTGTAATAACGAGCAATGTCCGTTATCAAAATCTAAAATGACACTAAAATAGTGCTGTACTAACTAACAAATACAGAGATAAACCCAGTTTGTCTGCGGTTTTGTGCTTGATTAATAGATAAATTCTGCCACACATTTGAAATGAGCTTACAAAGCCCGATATGCTCACGTACAGTGACAAGGCCGATTTAACAAACGTTTTGCAATGACCGTAGTTGATAATGGTTTTGCTGAAAACATATTATTGCACCGTAAGTATTTTATTTGTGTATAATATCTAATACATGCTTTTGCCCGCGGCTCCTATCGCGCAAACGTAGGTTAAGTTATGTCAGTAACAGTACATTTTTTAAATAAAATATAGTCTATGTTTCTCAGTGATAATATAGCTTTATAACAGTAAAAGAATGTTCTTCTTCTTTTTCTTCTTTTCGTGTGGTCCGTGCCTAACCTGTTGTCAAAAGTTGTTCAAGCCGCCCGTAGTCTTCTGACATGGTTTAACGACTGCTGTCAATTTGACAACAACCGGGACCAACTTATTACGTGCCCTCCGAAGCACGGAGACGCTCAGATGAATTACCACTAAGCGGTCACCCATCTATAGACTGACCGCACCCAAGGTTGCTTAACCTCGCTAATCGTTTACCGATCAGTGAGTGCAACTGGCTATGAATTTTTAAATCGTTGGAGTATCTTTTGTGTTAAGCCCTTATAAACCAACAAACAATAAATCAAATCTTTCCTCTTTATAATATTAGTATAGATATAGATTTACGAAGAAGCAAAATTGATTGTTTATGGTATACATGAGGATAATATACGGAGCTATTAAACTGATTGGTAAAAAACACTAACTTAATAACATAGGTAGTTTAATAACGCGAGCGATAGTATTAAATAAACTAATACCTACTATATTTGAATTTATGTTCCAAATAAATATTTTACTACAGTAGAATGGAAATATGTTAGGTCATTTAATACACAAAATAACACACATGCAAAAAGACAACATATTTCACGTGTATCTGAAAGGGACAAAATAGATACAAGAGGTAGAACAAAACCTAAGAGACAATTTTTTTTTAAATACTTTTTGAGACTATCGGAGCTGTATACTATTATAAGGTTTTACCACAGAGTACTATTATCACCCAAACCCTACCTAGGTTCATAAAATACGTAATTTTTAAACCTTACACGTCTTCTAGATATTTACATCGTACGTTATTTTGCTATAGCCTTTTATCTTGAGTTTGCTAAACCTCACCTACTTTATATTCGATTAACACTCATACAAAGCTTAACAACAAATTCAATTTACCGTCCTCCCGCTAATTTCGAGTGCTCGCGCGGACGATTGACCTAAAACTTTTAATTAAACGTCAAATGTCACACTTGTAATTAGACCTGCGTATTGTTGTAATTAAATGACATGTTTACTCGAACATTGTATAATTATTGTATGTAGATAACAAGGGAGAACGTCCATAACTCACATGACGCTAATTAGGGAAGAGGAGACGACGTCAAGTACCCACTTTAGCAGCGTCACTAGCACGTTTAACATGACACAACATTACTGCATGTAGCTACGGTTTTATAGGCACTATATTTTTTATACTGCCAAGTAGTGACGCTCGTAATTGTTTTCGAAAGATATTCGAATATAGTTGTGCATAACGCGTTCTTAGTTATGCAATGTAGGTTTTACTCTGCATGGTCAAGAAAGCAGCGCACGTATTTGTTTTTTTTTTATACGTCCATGCCTAGCCTATGGCCGCCTGCAACGTTGTCGATCCTTTAGGAAAGGAAGTAAGAAGGAGCGGGAAGGGGGAAAGAGGGTGATTGGGTCTCCGGAACTCTCACTCACCGAACAAAACACAACAGTAGGAATATTGCTATTTCACGTCGATATTCTGTGAAAGTGTAGTCCTTCCCCGGTCGAGCCGGCCCATTCATGATGAAATCAGCGATGCTCTACTACTCATAAAACTTACCTATACTAATATTATAAAGAGGAATGATATGATTTTTTGTTTATTTGTTTGTATGGATTTAACTCATAAACTACTCAACCGATTTTAAAATTATTTTCCCAATATAAATCTATAATATCACCGAGTAGCATAGGCTAAAAATAATAACTAACATAACCTAACCTACTTTTACGCGAGCGAAGCCGCGGGCAATAGATAGTGTATAATATTGTTGTTAATACATTTGCAAAAATCATTCGAATACAATTGTCCACTTCATTATTACTAAGGTAACAAAAGCATACCGCCTGCTTGATGGTAAGTGTTTGTCGTAGTCTATTATCACTTTCAATGCCAGGACTTTCAACGGCAGGTTGCTGTTCCTTCAAAAGAAATTAAAGTTAAAATAAAAGGAATCGGTACATGAGACTCTAGAATGCTTAATTACCGGGAGAAACGTAACTTTATTACTCCTCTTATGTCAGTTGTCTGTAATAGTGCGCTACTTTTACGGGTGAGGCGCCTGATTCGTGTCATGACCATTTTAAGCGTAGGCAGCCTCTGGTATAATGTAGATTAAAAGCTACGGCAACCACTTAGCATCAGACTGCTGATTAGACACCTTGCTTATAAATAAAAAAGCTCATTTTCATAGTCGAGCTGCACTAATTTATACTAATATTATAAAGCTAAAGAGTTTGTTTGGTTAAACGCGCTAATCTCAGGAACTACTAATTCGAGTTGAACAATTCTTAGTGTTGGATGGGCCATTTATCGAGGAAGGCTATAAGCTATGTAACATCACGCTACGACCAATAGGACCGGCGTAACAATGAAAAATGCTGCAAATACGGGGCAAATTCTCTTAGGTGATGCAGATGAAGTTGCACGGGTCAGCAAGTTATACATAAAATCGCTAATGTTTCATGGTGTCGTATTAGTTACCACTGCATGCGTCGTTAACGTTATAACGAGTAATTAAATAGCAGCGCGATTAGCGTGTTGTAACAGCCTCCCATCGAGACGGCCAAGAGATCGATCCAACGATACATAACAGTGTTTGTCACTGTAGTCGCCGTTGAGCCCGGTGAATAAAAAATTTTGTGTTTATGCAGCACTTAGGATCATCACCTCAATCAGCACAATTTACAGTAATTATGCCGTGTTTGAGCTAATTTTAGTCGTTTGAAATAGGTAGGTATGCTATTTACGGCAGCTCCTAAGTACAAAATTGTGTTTAAATGCAAATTTTGTAGTAAGCACAACGTTACTAATTTAATTTTAAATAAAACCTTAGCTTTATTAAATACTAGTTTCTGACAGCGTTTTCACCCGCGTGAATCCCATGGTAACCATTTTACCTAGATGTAAAATGTTTTATGTATTAATAAAGGACATGGTCCATCTTTGTGCGACATTTTATCCAAATCTGTTCAGCAATTCATAAGTGATAAATTAACAAATATCCAACAATGAAAATTGGCACAATTTAATATTAGTAAGTTCACTAATCTACTAAGTAACTACCACTAAATAGCCTAGCCTAGATGCCCAATTATTTATTGTTGTGCTAAAAAACTATAGTCGCACGCTTAGCTATAAAGGCGAATATCGTGGTCAATAGGCCCACCATAGTATTCATCCATTCAATATTTAAGTGCTATGCACTTTTCGGTATCGCAATTTCCATCTTTCTTGTTATCGAACCGAGACCGAGCCAAATCCTTCAGTGCTCGATATATCTCTACTTTTGCTTTTTCTTTCAGTTGATCTGTATGCTTTCTTCTTGATCTTCCTCTCTTTCTCCTTGCCTCTATTTTCCTTGTATAATATTGGTAATAAATTGATCATATCTATCTTATCTTATCTTGTGTGGGGGGCCATCCCCTCTTTCTACGACTAGTCCAGTTTATGATATAGCGTTTCCCTAAACCAACCGTCAATGTTATATTAGGCAGAAGCGTGCCATACAACGCTCAGGTACCATACTGGAGATATGGAAGGCGGCTTCTCCGTCAGCTTCAGCGAGGTTTTCGTTAGCAACTCCCAGATTTGCGGGTGGTGAGCGGCTTTATTGCTCCAGTACCTATCTGGAGAATAGGTAGTGTCACTTGGGTACGAGGTAGCTCGCTTACGAGAACCGAATCTCTGAGGTTAGGGTGAAGAAAATCGAGATTTGGAGACAAGACCTGTCTATAACTGGTCCCGGAAGGTGCTCTCGGGCACTGGAAGGTACAGCGGCTCCACCTAATATAACCTTGACGGTTGGTGTAGGGACCGCTATATCATAAACTGAACTAGTCGTAGAGAGAGGGGATATGTGGGGGGCCAGACCCTTCCTCTCTACAGACTACTTTAGTTTATGATATAGCGTTCCCACTTGCCCACCTGTTCGGTATAAAGTGGGCAGCCGGGGATGTGGGGGGCCATCCCCCTTCTCTATGACTATCCCAGTTTATGATATAGCGTTCCCCTACACCAACCGTTAGGTTATATTAGGGGAGCCGCTGTACCTTCCAGTGCCCGAGAGCACCTTCCGGGACCAGTTATAGACAGGTCTTGTCCCCAAATCTCGACTCTCCACCCTAACGGGTGTGGAGGCCGGTTAGTACAGACCGCCGACACTTCGACCCAGTGGGATCTTGTGTGTCAACTTCCCCAATAACGACGGCCATAGATGTTCATGGCAGCCGGGACGGAGACGGCTTAACGTGCTCTCCGAGGCACGGAGCAGGCGATAATTGTCAATCAATACGCACATAATTTCGAAATGTCATATAACTTCCGAAAGTCAGAGGTGCGCGACCTGGGTTCGAACCCGAGACCCTCTGCATTGCAGTCTGTTAGTCTCACCACTGAGCGATTGCGCTCTTTTATCATATCTAAGCAAGTGACCAATCTTGATTTCTCTTCTATTCTCTATAAGTTCCACTTATAGAGAACTTATAGAGAATAGAAGAAATAGTATTGTTCGATTTAAAAGTGTAGATCCTAATACGTTAAATGGCATGATACATATGTTACCAAGATGAAACGCACCGCATCGTTGTGATTTAGTTGTAACGTTCACATCACAACAATCAATACCAACACAACGGAAGAATGCAGCCAGCCGTATAAATCTCGGCTTTGTAACGAGGCAGCCAATGCGATTTAGTGACAAGAATGCAATTACTACGTTATGGTCCGCACTCAGCTCAACTACAACTTTGTTGTATGACTAACACACATATTTCAACGATTAACGTTGTCTTTCGTGTACGAGAATGTTGTGAATTGAAATAAAACTATACGGATTTTATCACGTTTTATTTTTCATTAATTCTATTTTATATACAGATTCGCCCATATTTCAGTTGCTTTTCTGTAGCCGTAGTGAAGGAAATACTAAGATGGCATACGACTCAAAAAAGTTAATTATGTTTGGGTATCTACTTTAAAATGATTACACTTCAAGGCAATAGTATTAACTTACATTTACGCGAAACTTGCTAATTGTGAATTTGATAACTTCGGTTATACTTATTTGATTTGCTTTGACAGACATGTTTAATTTCAAAGGAATCTCAGGTGATGGTATAAAGACTAACACTAAAAATATATTTTGAAAGTTAATATAAATAAAGTAAATATTTTTGATTTCTTTTCTATACTGATTGACATTGCTGACTGCATGGATGGCGAAGCGAGCAAGCGGTGGTCAAGCGGCTGTTGCCGTGCCTAGTGTTGTGGTATGAAATTCCACATGGTACATTTATTTGTGGGATCCTCAAGTATTTGGTCTATGTCTGTGTGTATTATGTGTCCGCTAACCATATGTTAATAAACTTTCGGACATTTACACTGGACGTATGACCGAATGCAGGCATTGTTATTTTTAAAGAAAAGAAACATAGGTACATAAATAATTAGTATGCAAATAAATATTTGTAAATAGCAATCTCTACATCTGGTATTGTTATTAAACAAATATAATATTCAAGATACAAGATCGATCCTTGACAAATATCATTCAGGATTAAGAAACTTAACTTAATACCACAAATGCGAGACGAACATCGAACCATTAGGAAAACCCTCTTAAACTTAAATTCAATATACGGTCCAAGTTCATATCTTATTCACAGTATCCGAGAGAGAAGGGATCTAGAAGTTTCTTCGATTGCTTTCCAGTTTGTTACCGGTAAAAATACCGAGCGACGAACGTGAATAAGAAACGAATCCGATAGCGCCCGCTATAGGACGTATATTATATTATTAATACTATTTATTTTTGTATATCTATTTGTTGAGTATATTTATTTGTTGGGTAAATAAAATTTCTTCTATTTGACATAAAGTTAATTCCTACAATAATATTCGATCCGTTGTATCTTTTATGAATAAAAGAGGAAAATTACGTTGAATTCCTTTAGAAGAGAAAATTGCTTTAAAAAGACAAAGCAGATACTTTTAGGAACTGGTAGCCAATAATAAAAAAGGGATTAATTATGCGCTATTTCCATGGGTGAGAGAGACGATGGCACGAATCGCCTATTTGCGAAATTCTACTTTATTGAATTCTACAGAAAGTTCACGAATCAACCTGCACTCGGCAAAATTATCGCGGCGATATTACGAGTAGTTTTTGACGAGCAAAACGTCACGGACGCATCGCTTCTCGTGGCGAGCCCGCTACGACGCGGCGTACTCGTTGCAAGTCCATCGAGATAGGCGAATAGTCCTCATAGTCAGCGGTTATTGTAGCCTACATTTGCAACACTTTACATATCGGCAGTGCATTGCCGGGTCAGCATTGCCACCGTGACATACTACGAAAAATAACTAATGCTCCGGCTCGCAGTAGAACAATGCCTTCAAGAACTATAAAAAAAAGACCTTGTCTTGTCATTTAGTTTGAAAATGTAAAGTATTCTTGTTAGCTAAGACAACATACTTGTATTAGACTTCAAGTAGGCAATGCAATTGGTAATATTCGCACATCGCATGCCTTATACATGAGGCTACCACCTCCAGCTTTAGAATTCTTAATTTAATCAATACGTATGATAAAAATGATATTGGTCGACGTCTGTAAAAAGGAAACATAAGAAAAATGTACGTGTACGTGGAACTTTACAAGAACTATAGAAGTCAAAACTATTTTAGAATTTTTAGCAACTTTTCTCATATGCAAAGAAGGAAAAATATAGAGACTTACATCCAAAGTCCACGCGCACGAAGTCGAAAGCAAAAGCTATACTAATATTATAAAGCTGAAGAGTTTGTTTGTTTGTTTGGTTGAACGCGCTAATCTCAGAAACTACTGATTCGAATTAAACAATTATTTTAGTTTTGGATAGCCCATTTATCGAGAAAGGCTATATAACATCATGCTACGACCAAAATGAGCGGGGCATCTATGAAAAATGTTGCAGAATTGGGGAAAATTTTCCAATGTGACGCAGACGAAGATGCGCGGGTCAGCGTTCACGTTTAAAAATACGTAGAACTGGATGGTTTACGTCATCGAACTATCAAAATATCGACTTCTATCAGATAATCACGACAGCGAAATACGTGATTTTACTCTATTTTAAATAACTCACGTGGAATATCGAACAACTGTTTGTACCCACGAGACCTAATATGCGAATGTTTTGACTAAGTCTCTAGTATATGTTTATCTAAGATGTGTGCTCTGTGTATTGTGTATCAAACCACCTTAGGGTGGAACACCGGTACCTTTGAATAACATGCATGTGTTGTTAGTTACCGTTGTAAGGATATTTAGAGTTTCTTGTTTGTATTCGAGAAACTTCGGTGAATATACCCAATAGAGAATTCGAAACGTGTGTGTGGTAATGGAAGCTACGCAGTTTAAATTGGGCGAAACAATTTATTACCACAGGGTCTCGTACCGGAATCAAACTACTGAGTTGTTGATTTGAAATACATTACATCAAAATAAATTTGAAACTACTACACTACTTTTCAATTATAAATCTATTAGGTTTACACTTTTCCCGACGCGTCAGTTGCTTTTCAGTAGTCATAATCACGGAGTCTCTCCATGACCTCTCATGTTACTCATACCGGGTCAAGTGTGTGTCAAGTGTCCTATGTGTATCCAAAACATTACCAATACGCGTGCCAGTTTCATTTAAATAAACGCGTGATAACCAAACATCTACATAAACTTTCAGATTTATAATATGAATGGGATAAAATATTGATGCTATTATCAACCCACACCTATATTTCGACTGTTTAATGATTATACGTAACTAGCTTTTGCGCGCGTGGTACATGCATCAATAAAACGTAGCTTGCTAGCCTATGTCCTTCCCCAGGTTTTAAACTATACCTGTACCAAATTTCATCCAAATCGGTTGAGTGGATTAGTCGTAGAGGTAACAAACAGACAGACAGAATAACTTTCGAGTATATATTACATATATAATATTAATAAGGATATCTTAAGCTAGTCAAAACTCAGAGGCCGAAACTGTTACCGGTAGGCAACAATAAGCTCACTAAAAATAGTAAACAGAACTGGTTAAATATTCATATAATACAATTCTACATAAGCCTTCTCAGAGATGAAGAGGTAATCTCATATCATTACATAGAAAAGGTACATAAGCGAAGTTACAACTGTATCACGTGCCGTTTCTAAGAACCTTTTACAATAACAAGCATTATTTTTATTGTCACAAAATATATCGTATCACTATTTTCAGTGCACAGTATATTTCTACTTGTCCCGTTATGTTCAGTAGTTATGTAACAAAACAATGTAATGTTACACCACTTACTGTTATTAGATATAAAGAGAACACATTTGAGCTGTTCTCTTTTAAGAAAATATAATAAAGAATATTGTAGGGTTACATTCCCATTTTTATAAAATACTACTCCGTTCTTATCGCATTATATGATACTAGCTTTTGCTTCTGCCCGCGGCTTTGCTAGCGTTTTCTGGATAAATGTTACATTATGTACTTTTCTGTACTGAACTACACTGAACATCGTGTATGCGAAATTACATGATGATTAGTCGAGCAGTTAATGCGTGAAAACATATCAAACAAACTCACATTCGCATTTATAATATTTAGATATTCTTACCGTTTACATTTTATCTACATATGTATGTACTACGAACGTTCTTTTATACAGCTCGCGTTATAGTGAGTTGTTTCGGAAGCGTATGAACGCTATATAGCAGAGGTATCAGTCGCTTTGGCAATCTTTGGAAATGGTACGAGTAAAATGAGCTGCTTCACGCGAAGAAAAATATCACAGTTTTGCAGATAACCGACATTCTAGTAGTTTTAGCTATTCGCCCGGTTATTTCCGAACGCTTTTTCTATAATACGTTTTTCTGGAATAGCAAATCGCGATTAATAACTTGTACAATACCAGATTGCAAGCGATCTAGGAAAAATAAATTAAAGATGATATAAAATAGAGGAGTGGTAAAATTAAGTATGTAATTATTTGGAACTCTTACTAGCCAGGCGAAACGCAACCTAGAATTACTACGCTTTAATAGCTCAAAGAAGTATCCTCAGGCGAGCTCGCTCAGCCGAAACTGACTGACTAACTGGCAGCGACAGGGTTTCCCAGCCGGTTTGGAGGCGCCGAATTCTTTTACTCGACGATGGCAAGCAAGATGTAATCAACAATCAAAAAGAAGCAACACGCAATCGTTCCATTAACTGCATTCACCGTAGTAAGCGGTGATCAGCTATGTTTACTAGAAATAACTAGTCGAAAAGCTACAAACACTAGTTCTAAGGGAACTCTCATATAGGGTAACGTTAGAACATGTCAGATTTCACGCAGTTTTGTAATAATTATACGCTGTTCATTACTATACTATATGCCTCGTTGATCACGGGGCATATGTTTACGCTTACATATATGAACAATCGTGTGATCCATGGTTGGTTCAGGTAGGTGTTATTGTAGTTTTTCTACTGTAAGTCTAGTAACTGTTTAACTTCGGAAACAACTTACGCATAAACAAAACAGAAAGTATTTAGCTTCGATCTTCAGTAGGGTTCTACATCGAATCTTATTACGTAGAGGGTTATAATAAATCATAAAAGCGTATAATGTACGTTAGAAAACGCAAGCGACGCGACATGGTAAGGGTCCTGAACACACAGTAACCGAAAACTTTTAACAAGAAGCAATTTCGAGGCAGACACTATAGGGTTGCCGACCATTATGTAAAACCAATTTTACAGTTAAATTCAATGTGAAGCGGTTTCGTTGCTTCATTGGTTTTGTGACATGAGTTTGTGCTAATGTTTGCAACCATTCGTAAGGCCTTGGGTTTGAGTCCTAGAAGTGTATTAAGTTTACCTGTTACAATTCACAATAGTGCGTAGTAGATAGCAATGAACTCGGACCCAATTACGTGCGATGTAAAATACATAACCGGCTTAATGTGTATGTAATGCACCTCTGCTTACACCTTCGGACATGTACAGGCGTGAGTTTATGTTAATATAACAAAAAAGAAGTGCATCACATCTGTAACATCTGCATTGTGCTATGTAGACGTATATTATAGACAATTTTTACCAGGTAGGTATAATATTGTCTTACGTTTATGCGAATGTTATACATTGAAATTAAGTAGCTTTATACAGATTTTATAGCTTCCCAGCCTTGCTGCTGAAAAGCAACCAAAACGTCGAGGAAAGAAAATCTAAATAGTTTTTATCATTTAATAACATAAATATAAGTAAACTATAAGTAGTAAAAGTGTTAACAATAGTAGTTTAAAGTTTCAAAATTATGTAACAAATGTTTAATAATAAAAATAACAAAGCGATAAAATCCGTTTTATAAATTCAATTTCTCTAGATATTTTTCTATAATTTGATGCGAATTAATTCCACATAATATTGTCTTAGTTTACGATTATGTCATACATTAAATCAAACGACTTTATACGAATTACAAGAATGCCACGTCACCTCTTACATCGAATTTGGCATCTTAACATACTACAACTAAAAACATCCGTTGCCAAAAGAAAATGTTTTGGATATATCCAAAACATTTTTGCTATTTTATTAATGTTCCCTTTGTTTTGCTATCAACCCTACGTCTCGCAGAGTTAAAGTTGTTTATTTTTGGAATTTAAAAGACTGTACGAAACTACAGAGAAACAAATATGAGAAGTTGTTTTCAACAAGCAAAATGTTTTTATGAATCTACAATCGCATGTTTGAGAATGCTTCGTGATATGTCATCGAATAGCCGATTAGCGTCAAACGATTGCTATCGATCGAATAACCCTCGCTTAAGTGAAATGATTCGATGATTCTATTTTAAATGTCAGTAAAGCACTTATTATTTATATTACTGGACCGCTGAAGGCAAGTTTACTTTTACTATTTATAGAACAGTTATTTGATAGATAACAGAAATTATGTAGAACTTTATCAATTATAATAAATAACGGTTATGTTAGATAAAACTTTGTATAACATTTAATAGGAAACTGTGTTCGTTTTTTTGTTCATGATATATTATTTCTACGTCTTTAATGGATGTAGAATTACTTTAAATTTTAAATAATTATGACAATTTTGTGCATTGAGTTAATGCAGTAAATTCTAGTAAGTGGAAATCTGTAGTTTCTGGCTACGCCTCCGGAAAGTCTTGATTCTATTTATGTATATTTTATTTATTATTTATTCAATATTAAGTATAGTTCTTGAGTTTATATATTACAATCAAAAATACCAATCTTCACTCTTTATAATATTAGTATAAACTAAGACGTTCACAATACCCAGCGACACATTTGATTTAGGAGAACCATAGAGTAATCTAGATAAAATTAAACCTATATAACATATCTAACGTCTACATAGTAAAATATCGTAGTCATAATTGTACTCACAGTCTTATCCAAAGTCATCGCCATATGCTCTCTGTCATATATCAGCCATCTTGTATAAATCATGATGTGTCAGTCACTTTCGATGTGAAGATAAAGAACACATGCATGCATCATATCTCTTGAGGCTCCATCTTCCATTATGACGATGATGCTACAGTTTTGGAAGATAAAATAGCGATAATGATTGCCAATAATTAATCATTATAGCCCTTTTCTCTTCCGTGACTGTAGCGCAAACTTGGGCAGAAGATCATAGTATTTGTCGAAATCAAAACCCTTAACAGTGGTGGCTCTTTCGGACACCTCTTCTTACGGCAATGAAACTTAGTTTTCTTTCCTGGAAAGTTTCCGTGGTAGCTGTAGAGATATCCTTACCTTTTCGTTGATGATGCAGTCAAGGTCCTCCTGGCTGGGCGAGCCGAGGACGCCTAGGATGTGGTTCAACTGGTCCAGGTAGTGCTTCCCCGGGAATATTGGCCGGTTAGACAACATCTCTGCTAGGATGCACCCCACCGACCAGATGTCTATCGACTTAGTGTAGCCCTGTTGAAATACAATGTAAATTAAAATTACGAATACACACACTTATATTTTTAAAGCAATAAAATCGCTTTGACATTTAATTATGCTATTTTTAAGACACGACGGGATTTATTCCTGGTGCGTGAGTTATATTTTCAAGATAACCCATTTGCTTTTTTGTTTTTTGGATGCCTAGTCGATCGGAGATGTACTATAGAAAGAAGATGTCGATAAAATTTGTTATATTATATCTATATATTAATACGTAAAGCAAAAACTTTGTAACCCTTTTTACGAAAATTGCGTGGAAGGAGGACTATGAAATTTGGCACATTTGTAGTTTATATGGAGAAGGAGAGGCGAATCCTAATATTTTTATAAAATATGCATTAGAAATACATTAAATTAATGAAAGAACACTACACGCACACAACCATGCATATGACACACGCAGTCGAATCGCGTTCGTTCGGCATTATTCGTTTGATGTCGTACAATTCTTCGTAACTATGGTTACCCGTGATGGTTACATACCTTAAGTATAATATAATATCAGCCCTGTATTAAACTATCCCACTGCTGGGCATGGGCCTCTTCTCACTGTGAGGAGGGTTAGGCCATAGTTCAGCACGCTGGCCTAGTGCGGGTTGGCAGACTTCACATATCTTCGAGAACATTATGGAGAACTCTCAGACATGCAGGTTTCCACACGATGTTTTCCTTTACCGTTAAAGCAAGCGGTAATTAACTATTTAATACGCATGTAACTTCGAAAAGTCAGAGATGCACGCCTTGGGTTCGAACTCGAGACCTAAGCGTGGCAGTCCAACGGTTTCCCACTAGGCTATCGCTGCTTATACTTTAAGTACCTATTGTAATTTCGCGGTATATATAATAACGATCAAACTTAAAATATAAATCAATTATATGATCGAATTTCGACCACTTGGCGACCGCTAGTAAGTTTACATACGTAAAAAGCTAGTGAAGGAAATAGTCTACTTTTAAAGGATGATGGCCGCAATTGAACGTTCACATGTAGTATATTCATAATTTTTTTATAGAGATGCTCCCATCTCACCTAAAATATTCGTTAGCTCAGAGAACATGTTCAGGATCGGTGTCCAAAACCTATAAGGCATAATGTTATTGGGGTTTTTCGTCATGCTAGCCGTACGGGTTCTGCAGACGGTAATACAGACAAGTATTACACCGAATTTAAATTAAGCTTGCGATATCTGCGTGCGATACTGTCTAACCTTTCGGAGATACGTGGACGTCATATCCTTCATCTATATCTATACTAACGTTATAAAGAGAAAATATTTGATTTTTTGTTTTATTGTTTGTAAGGATTTAATTCAAAAAAAGGATCAACAGATGTAAAAAATAAAAATTTTCACTATTAAAAAGCTATATTGTCACCGAGTAACATAGACAAAAACAACAATACTGTTACTACATAACCTACATATCCTTCATCTATATTTATACTAACGTTATATAGAGGAAATATTTGATTTTGTGTTTTATTGTTTGTAAGGATTTAATTCAAGAAAAGGATCAAGAGACGTAAAAAAAACACCTTTAAAAAGCTATATTGTCACCGAGTAACATAGACAAAACAACAATACTGTTACTACATAACCTACATATCCTTCATCTATATTTGTACTAACGTTATAAAGAGGAAATATTTGATTCTTTATTTTATTGTTTGTAATTAAATCCTTACAAACGGATTTAATTCAAAAAAGGCTCAACAGACGTAAAATAAAATATTTTCACCATTAAAAAGCTATATTGTCACTGAGTAACATAGACAAAAACAACAATACTGTTACTACATAACCTACCCTAGTCTATTTGTACGCAAGCGAAGCCACGGGCATAAGCTAGTAAGTATATAATAAACAGCCTGTACCATTCTCCTTTCTCTAAGCTATCTAAAAAACACATTTCATTTTTCACTTGGAAATGCGACAAAGAAACATGTTCGTATTTATAATATTGTATATTTGGATATCTGTTTAACTGATTAGGTTTTTAAACCCGTGACGTAGACAACACTTTCTCTAAACAATTTCAGTCCGTCCCACGTCGATAAATTTCTGTTTGAAACTATGCGAACTATCACTCTTTTATCGTGTTAACAATATGATACTTATTGATACGTAATCTAATCAAGAAGTAGTTTGTTGTTGTTGAATAAAATTATCACTAAAATTGTCAAGCACACGTAGGAATATAACAATGGCGGGCATATAGACTGACGTTTTATGACTTTCTTTAATACATAACACATTAATAAAGGAAATAAGCTCGTTTATCGAAACGACGACGAATGGTACCATCAATTGACCTAAAATAAAATCCATCGATTGATAGTGCAAACCGGCAAATTAATTTGGTTTCAATTCATTGAATGGACATGCAATAAACTTGATTTATTAAATTAAAACGGAATACATTCCAATTTATTAAACTATCTTGATTACGTTTTATTCAAATTAATTATTTCCATCTGAAAAACGTTGTCATGACTACAGCTACGGAATAATCAGAAACTACGAATGCCGCAACCGTGAAAACGACACACCCAACTCAGGTTTTTTTTAAACATAACCTAAGGCTTCATTTCAGAACGACTTTGTAAACAATCGCAAGAAACCTTGCTCTTGACCGTGGCTGTACATAACTAAGTTGATAAACAGTATGTGTACATCAAACCAGCTGTTACACACAACATCGCGATCGATTTTTTGAAGTAGTTTAACCTTCCTCACCTTTTCAGCTAACTCCAATCAAATTTTAGCCTACATAGGGACAGCTGTTTACTTGTGAAGTCATAACAAACAAAGTTACTATTGCATTATATCAAGGTATGGATCTCTCTGATATTTATACCAATAAAGTTTCAAACATACGGCACGCCTGATATTAAACGGTTACCATAGTTTATTAACACTTGTCATACCAAGGAAATATCGCGTCTGTAACTAACTGTGCAAAAAAGTACACGTTGAGCTGCGAACATAAAAGACAAAGATACGATTGAGAGGACGTTACTTCGAATCCCACTATGGCCTATCGAGGGGAACCCACTCCTAACTTGTGTTAAAAAATCTAGGTAAGATCTCCTCCAGCTAACAAGAATACTATTCATTTGCAGAGTTAACAAGTAAAGGTACATGTATTTTGTAAGCATAATTACAAGTAATATTTAAAAAATAAGGACAACTGATCCTCTCCTTATAGCAGGAGTACAACATAGCCATAATTATTTTAAGAAGAACTGCCTTAAGCTTACGTTTCTTAAAATTAGTTATATAATTTTAATCAGAATTAAAAACAAACAAGTCTCTTTTAACATTTATCCTACAAACATAATAAAGAATTATTGCCACCTGACGACACGAAGTGAACATGCGCCATATTGGAATATATGTATGTATGTCCTGATAAAAGTCGGTCTAAACATCGAGTATCTACAGATCCAAGTATTATTGGATCGTAAAACGAGTCGTGATCTCTGTAACTGAATATATGTGAGTGAAAAAGGATTGAAAGTGCTTAACTCGATCTAGGTCGACAATACAACTTGCGCATTATTCATATCACCGTTTCGACATACTTCAGTAATATGAGTATTTTATACGACCCCACTAACGCGTGTACGCGTGTAATATGTTTGATGTGGCGCTCTCAGTTTCTGACGCAATAGGAGGCCAGAGATCTTCTAAAGCAAGATTGTTCTTTTGACAGATGTTTATTATATTGGTAAAAGAAAGTAATAGTTTACACTATAGAAAGGGACAGAACAAAAATAAAGAAAATGAACAAATTATTGTTTGAGGTATGATCGGAGTTTTGTAGTTATATAGTATAAGGTTTTTGAAAACGGATGATCTAAGTGATTTGTAGAGATGGAGCGATTCCTTTGCTTAGAACATTTCCTCTGTTATGTTTTCATAATCCATTGCATTACTTTCTACATTTTATTGAATAGCGTGTCAGTGGGTGTTTCAGTGCACTAATTACATTTTTTATCCTACAGCTTTACGCCGACACTACGCCGTACCGTTATGTTAATACTACGATATCCATATATGCCTATCTTCTCCGCCTGTAATACAATAGCAAAACCTTAAATTTGTTTGGTATATTGCAACTATCTCAACAAAGTGGCCGGGGCTAAGTTCTCAAAACAAACTAAAAGCTATCAAGGGAACAACTGTAGAGGATACAATCTCTTGGTTTTGTCTTTGTGTTACATTTAGACGCTAGTAGAAGCTCAATTGTCCTTTTTAACCGACTTCAGAAAAGCAAGAGTTTGTCCATTCGCCACGTATATTTATTTTCTTTTTCTTTTCTAGACCAAAAAACCGCAAGGAATGCGTTCAAACTTTAAAGGTTGTTATTGTGGGAGGCTTATGTTAACCGAACATTTCTTTACAGGCTATAAAAGTGGTAATGTCCATTCCTAATATCTACCCACGGACTTTTATGAAAGCCGCTTGTTGTACTAAATATTCATAAAAGTCAATTAAACGCCTGCCGTTTTTCTCCCTCGTAAGCTAGTAATATAGAGCGAATAGGGAGGTTGTAATGGAACTCTGTCCCCTTAGCAATGGACAATAACGCGGGCGATTTTCTACAATAGAAAGAATCTTGCACCAATTTCTTAAACGCTAGTCAACGACGTGTCAAAAACAATCTAATATCAAGTGGTTTGATTGGCTAAGTGAGCCAATCGCAGCAGTTGACGTACATCTAACCGTTTCTTTACTTCTTTTCGTATTGATCTACCGTTTAGAAACCGGATGGCATTCTAATACATATTGAGCCGAGTCTTTAATTGACAAGCTCTCGGACAAGCAGACGATATGTTTATTTTTTTCGATTTAACGAACCAGTATTAAGTTATTATAATGCAAGTAAGCATTTAGGTAATCAGGACGTGTCAAGTCAAGACCATCGTATGCTGAAAAGAAAAGAAAATTTTAACTTTTCATTTTTACCGTAGCGCACCGCTATAGCAAGGCGATGATATTATGACAGTTAACAATGGCGAAGTTTTGCAATGAAGAAATGAACAGAATAATACGGGCAATATTGTATTGTTTCGCTTCTCTCAGAAGCCTTAAAGTTTGGCGTTGTCAAGTATAACCAGGGAGCTTAGATTCCATACAGAACCGTAGGCTTTTATTGTCTGAAACGCGGGTATATTATCAAAATGCCGAGAAACAGCGAGACTCCTCTGAATGCCAGCAATATATTGCGAACGTAAATTGAAATCCAATGTTTTGTTTGAGATATTAGATTGTTCCTGACGTTGGATTTTAAGCTTTTGTTGGCACATTGTGTAGTGTGAAACGCGAGAATAATGGCTAGATGTTGGCGTTTTAGCATATAAACAACGTACTGTCTGGTATAAATATGTATGTGACTAGTAAATTATGTTATTTGACATCGAATTGAATAGGTCGCTGACTTCAGACGTTTTAGTATAGGATCTCAAAAGCGAGTAGACAAAGAGTTTAAAATCTTAATTTGTACAATTCTGTAGTATATTCCCCTTACAATCGGTTAAATTTTTCTTCTTTTTTTTATAGTTTCACGGCTAAGTGATGTAACGGACCTGATGGAAAGCCCAATTACAGTCCAGAGACAGTAACGACGAGGAGAAGATAGATGTCTTCTAGTCGTCGTCAGTATCAAGCCGGTCTGACCAGATGCTTATTCACACTACGTTTGAAGGACCCAATGTCATAAAAGTCAACAAAGGCTGCTTATCTCTTAATATAAATAATAAATTACAAAATGTTATAATATTAATTTACTTTTTACCGGCGCTTTTCACTTCATTTAATGTATTGTATTTATAATAACATAATTTATTAATATTTCTTATAAGCGATTGCGTAATTACAATCAAATATTAAAATTTTCAGCTGCTTTTAAAAGCGTTAATGCCGTTTGCATTGTGATATTAAATAAAAGATTACGTATAATATATATTGCTTTTATTCAAATAGTTTTTAACTTTAAATGAATTTATTAATAAAACAAATCAGCCACTCTACGGCAAAGTGAAGTGTTATAACAGTTAAGATGAAAAAATCAACAAGATTAGAAAAATCTCGGCCGCGAATAAAAATCTACGTACGGAAACATTATTAAAATGGGACGTTCGTTTTCAATTTACCAGACCTAAAGAAAAGCACTTTTACCGAGCCACTTACTAGCCTTAAGGCGGTATTCTTTGAAATATTTGTTTGTTGGACATTTTTACCTCGCGTTTACGTTATTACAAGACTTGCAATTTTGTCGTTAAGTTTATTAAAATTAAAATTAATATTATAAGGCACCGCTAAGTCAGAACCATGATTGCTATTTTGTTTAATATTTTTCGACAACATAGGCTTCGGCACGTGTCTATATTATTTTTAATACAGTCAACGTTGAGGCCAATATTCACCATTATTATTTATTCACCATATTCACCACCATGTAAATAAATCTTAATATATTACCAACATGAATAAAAATAAAAAGATGCCTCTTAATCCTATTTTAAACATTCATACATTGTTCATCTAAAATAATCGACATATAAACCCATGAAATGAATTTAGTTAAATACCACGCGACTGCATACTTGTTTCGCTCGTGTTTACCGGAACTTTAACCCGCGAGAGAACCTGGCCTTATATGCTTTATCCAATTTACATGCAATTTTCTGGTTTCTGCAACTTTTTTAGCGACCATCTTTTCTACTTTAAATTTGCAACGAGGTCATAAGTTTACATTGCAGATATTTAAAAAAACATGTATGGAAGCAGTTTAACCTAAAGCAATAGTTTTCTTACACAGCATATGTCAGTACCAGCATTGCGCATAAACCATTCAATGTATTAAGTAATTCGTTGTTTTAATAGTTTGGTAGCTAGATGTTTAACGTGTATAAAATATTTTGATCCTATTCCTTTCAGTAAAAACGATGCATATTGATATTTATTTATGTACCACGAACTGTTTCGCATAAATGAATTCACTACTGCTTTTCAAACTACTTGTTTATTATCCGACCCCGCATTGTTATTCTATTTCCGTATATACGAGGTACCTACTTGATATAATTCCTCTATAATTCCTATTCCTACCAGAGTCGTTTATCTTTTCTAATCTCTAACCAGATTCTTTAAAATATTACCATAATAGGTTTCTTATAAATAAGTATATTTATTTCTGACATGATCATACCTAATGGTATTTCGAATGTTTTTTATTCTAGATATTAATTAGTTTATAAATTTTAATATCATTATTCATAGGGGCAAATAAATTAGATTTGAAACGAAATAATTGTAACCACTCGTTCGAAAGTCGCATTCAGAAACGTCTGTTTTTATAGTTTTCTTTCGATTAGATTTCAAAACGACTTGACATTTGAATAACCATGTTCAAAGCTTAAACCTATCCATTTCTAGACGGTTTATAATTATCTTCACTGCTTAAACTACTGCTGCTCTATGCACTCAGTGAAATGTTTGTTGGATACACGTGTGCCTAAACAGAATATTACTGCACAAACATAGACGACGTTTATGTTTATGCAGAGCACGCTTTATTGACGTATGATATACGGAATACTGAGAACATTTCAATGAAAATGTCGTATGGATACGGGAACCAGTGCCGCCCACAGCAAAATAGGATCATCGAAAATAGAGGTTTTGGTATAAACATTGAATCGATACTGCATAGCGTATATACGAGTATAATCTTAATGTTCAGATAATATTGTTTTAAGTGCGAACGTTATACATGGAAATATCGCAATAAAATCCGTAATTTAATTACAATTCATGTTAAGCTGCATATTAAACTTAACTGAGGAGTAAACGTAGCATATTGTCTATATTTTATTAAACAGATAGACCGCTATCCATCGGCATCACACCTTACAACCTAATTGGCGCCGCACCAAGCAGTTCCGAAGGAATTTTTCCCGCGGGCGCTCAGTATGTGGAATGAACTCTGCCGAGGTTTTCCCACAAGTCTACAGTATGGGGTTAACGTAAAAGGTTTTACAGGGTTGGTAACGCGCAAGTGATGCCTCTGGTGTTGCAGGCGTCCATAGGCTACGGTGACCACTTACCATCAGGTGGGCCGTACGCTTGTTGCCACTTTAGTGGTATAAAAAAACAGATAGTAAACTTTTGTAAATAAACTAGCTAACTAATTTGTGCCCGCGACTTCATATACGTAGAATTTGGATGTAGGTACTTACCTACATCCAAATTCTATACCTACTTAGGTACCTACCTATCTATATTTTTCTTCCTTGCATTATCAGAAGGAATAAGATAATAAAGCTTATGTCTCTTTCTTCTTGTAGCTAAGGCTTCTAGGCAGATTATCAAGATGAAACGTGCATTACATTTTTAAGTTAGTCCGGGCAATACTACTCAAAAAACGTCATTCAATTTCGTGCAGAAGTTTATTTGTAATGCGTGTAAAACATACAGACAGTCAAAAATGTGAAATGCATTGTTTTGGCTTAGAAGGTAAAAATTATATGAGCTTATATAATTTTTCTTAAATATCTCCTTTTATGTATAGATTTAATCACTCCCCAATATAAAACTTATACAATAAAATATGCTTAAAACTAATACAAAATCCATACGTAATACAAGCAAGCACAGCACATCCTGAACCTCTATTTCGGTACTGCTACACAGAAATTCCTGCCAGAGGCACTCCAACTAGAACTCCAATCTAATAACTTAAGACCAGTAGTTGTACAAGCTCTCACATAAAAACCTTATACTCTATGAATTTATTACCGGCTTGTTTCTATCGATCAATTTTCTGGACTGAACACACAACTTCACGAGGCAAACGAACAACGTAAATTTCCCCGTCAAGATACATATTCTATGAATGTATTCGACGGCGTTACGTGCACACAACTGCATGGATGTCGTTAATTTCCGTTTACTTTGAAAATGTATGTTCAACATATCTGGAAAATATAACAAGTTGACAGAAATAAGCTTCAATTTATACTTTTTAGAGGAAAGGTGCATTGTCAAATTCGTTGCGTTTACGAGTCCCAGTCCGTGATAGACATATGAGATATATAACAATAGATTTTCTATTGTTTATCATGGGACAGCGTGGGGGTAATCTTCGGCTTTGTTGGTTATATTATTATTGTTTATATTTTGTAATGTATCAAATATGACACATAACAAAATATTTTTTTTGTGTTTATCACGGGACAGCGACAGGGTTAATCGTCTGCTTCGCTTTGCGTTTATGTTTATGGCTGGTCTTAAGGCTCGATTTTAGCTCTGTAGACGGCTAAAGATCTACCGGGACCTACTGTAAAACTCTTAGTAGGAGCACGGAGTTCGGAAGTTATAGACGCATCAGCTAATCACTTCGGTCCTAAGAAGGTCCTTGCTGGAAAAAAGTGAGTGTAATGTAGTATAAAAGGTTTACACTGCCTACCCTTTGAGAATATACAGGCGACAGTCTGTTATATATTTCAAAATCAATACTGTCTTTGGACGTGCACACAACTGCATAGACGTTAATTTCCGCTTGGTTTGAAAATACGATGGTCGGTATAAATGTTGGGGTTTTCGATTGCAACATTTTCAGTAGCTACACGGAGTTTAGATGCCCGGTAAACGGTATAAATAAACAAAAATAACGGCAAAAATAAACGGTCGGCTTCGGTGGCGTAGTGGTTTGATTCCCGCACAAGTCAAACATTTGTGTGCACGAACATGGATATTTGTCTTGATCTGGGCGTTTCTATGTATAATATGTAAGTATTTACAAAAAAAAAAGTATATAATTATATATGTTTATCCATTGTCTAGTACCCATAGTACAAGCTCTGCTTAGTTTGGGCTAGATGGTGTTGTGTGTATGTGGTAGAATATTATATTATTATATTATAGCTGGTACAATATATCTCCTTCGTTGGAGTATATACAAGTGTTATTCCATATGTGTATTATACATGCTTAACATAAGAGACGTGAGGGGAGTGAGTAACACAACCTAATTATTGTACGATAGATGACGCCTGTGGCGCCATGAGACGCTTATAAAGTATTTAGTTGATGAATACTATTACCCTCTTAGGGTTATGAACGCATGAACTTAATAATGTACCAGTTTTTAATCCTATAGACATATCTGTGGGTATACAGGGTGATTTTGAAATCGTGTAATTCCTTTTAACCACGCATTCTACTGGTGATATAGAATAACCCTGACCATATTTTTTTTAAATTAGAATAATGGTTTCGGCAAAATTAGAGTACAGATTTTTTTCATGAAATGATTTCAAATTGTCATATTTTAACCACCTGACACAATCTTAATATTTTACTAATTTAAAAATAAT
Source organism: Catocala nupta (assembly GCA_963675205.1). NCBI lineage: Eukaryota > Metazoa > Arthropoda > Insecta > Lepidoptera > Erebidae > Catocala > Catocala nupta. The sequence goes on along the minus strand of OY776090.1, from coordinate 7,352,370 downwards.
AACATAACAATAACTGATGTCGTAAATAATAAGGGGCAATAAAAAGGACAGCCCGTTATTATTTACGACATTAATTATTAATATGATTTTTTATTTTAATTAGTAAAAAATTAAAATTGCCTCGGTTGGTTAACATATGACTATCTGACACCATTTCAGGAAAAAATCGGAACAATAATTTTTCAAAAAAATAATTCTAATTAAATAAAAATATGGTCAGGGTTATTCTATATCACCAGTAGAATGCGTGGTTAAAAGGAATTACACGATTTCAAAATCACCCTGTATATCATATGTGGGTTCAAATCCCAGACGGTGTTTGTGTAGTCCACAAATGATTATACCGAGTCTATTGTTTGAATTTGATTCTGTAATTATGTCTGGTCCGTGATAAGTCTTATTAAAAAAAAACATATGTGTTACTGAAAGACACGCTCTATCTAGGTGCCAAGATTTATCGGTTTACGCGTGATTGACCTTTTGAGTCGCGGTGGCACATCGGCGGCCAGACACAATACGCTTTTAACTATGTTTGTCATTCTAAAACTTTACAGGTTAAGTAACAACATCCAAACATCTCCACAATCCTTCACACACAATACTCGTGGGAAGTATGACACGGTTGAACTCGATCAAATAAGTGTAGTCATTCGACACGTACCTTTGAATTAAGCATGATCTCTGGCGCTCGATACCAGCGTGTGGCGACGTATTCCGTGAGGAAGCCTGTATGATCATGATCCGGATCCGCCACTCGCGCCAAGCCGAAGTCGCAAATCTGACAACAAACATTATAATATAGTACATTGTGTAACAGAAGGGTGTGATCGTATCGTAGATGAGAAGAAAAGTATGGTGGCCGAAATTCTAACTAATATTATAAATACGAAAGTGTGTTTGTTTGTAACGCTTTCAGGCCTTAACTGCTCGACTGATCATCATTGAATCGCATACAGTATGTTATCAGGGGTTTAGAAGAAGACATAGGGTACCTTTTATCCAGAAAAAGTACTTTTACTGCGGGCAAAATCTAGTAGGTTTATAATTTTAAATGTCTTTAAAAATTACCGCTATTTTTTACTTTACACTTTCTACATCTTACATACGCCACTCTTTACACTTTCTGCGTTTACCCTCGGTTGCACCCCATTGGTTTTAAATATGTCTTTCACAAAAACTTTGCGTTTTGCTAGAATGCTCATATGTCTATGCTACGGCCCATAAACTGTGTATGCAAAAAATCACGGCGATATATTGCTACGTTACTGGGTAAATGAAGGAGAAATAAACAAGTAGAGGAAAGGTACCAATTATGGAATACGTGCCTAATATGGAATACCGTAATATTTAACTAAACTTCACGCATATTCTAACGTGTGTCATGTTACCCCTCCCGCTACCCTCGTTCGACAGCCACTGCGTTTGTGGCGTTCGGCGGCACTAGACGCAAATGACAGTACTCGACACCGTTGACGCAAAATCAATCGGATATTTACGTAAGTTTTACGTGTGTATGGTATCTTATTATTCTTACATGAATATCTCAAAACAAGTTGATAGTATCTAAACCAAAGGATGTAGTTTTTATATGGTATTGTTATTTTACGAATATCTAACAATAATAAAAAGTTACTTTCATCTTCCTCCCGTCATCATATTGTTCGTAATATGAAATATCGTTGAGGCCCTAATATGGAATAGTATTCCATATTTAGTTTAAGGCAACAGGCATACATCTCGTCAACAGAAATATTTTCATAGATGCCGAATCTATAACTTAAGAGGATGACTGCAAAGTTCACGAGATATCTATACCACAAGAACCACCACCTCTTGGCATGGAAAATGTGCCACCCACTAACCAATATTTCTCCAGAAATGCTCATTACCCCTGAAGCCATTTCACCTTACCTTCATTTAAAAAGAAAACTGTCTAACAGAGGCAGAAAAGCTGGCAAAGATTACAGCATCTCCATATGAAACTCAATTAGAAGTTCGCTTGGCGTCAAAACAGCACAAGCAGCAAAACCAAGTGTTTCCGACACACAGCCATCAACGAGCGGCTGAGAGAAAAACAAGCGATAAAAAGAAACCAGTGTCGGAGTGTGAATCATCTTCGGATAAAGACACCATATCTTTATCTAATGGATTTAGTGCATTGCCTGTAGACAATGGTGTCATGTTGAGTGTTCCGGAGCAGAATATGCAGATTTTTGTGATTTTGGTTTGTAGGTTTAATTTTATTATTTTGTTTTGATTAACGAGACGTAACCCTGTTATGGAATAGGGTATTCCATAATAGGGTCACATTTTTGAGAGGCACATTTCTGGCTGATTTATTTTAGTTAATAAAATTACGGCAAGTAATTATTATTTGTTGGTTTAGTTTTTATTTTTCAAGATTGAATATGACTGCATTTCATTGTAACATATGAAACTGATTAAAATAAAACATTTTTACTGATTGTTTTAAGGATATTCCATATTCGGTACTATTCCTCTACACTTGACCATTTTTAATTGACAATCCGCACAATCACAATCCAACAAATCCTAGCTAAATTTAATTGAGTGAACTTATTTACAAACCAATTTTCAATGAAATTTCCTATCAGTTTATATTAATAAAAATTCATAAATCGTTATCATCAATTACTGATCAATCACACGTTTAGATATTATCAATTATGAAACTGTTATTTTATGAGAAACCCTACATTCTCACGTGTTTACCGGGATTTTCATGAATATAGATCAGCTTTAAAATCAAATAATACTTAAAGATAACGCAACAAGTTGTAACGTATAGCTTTCGAAGAAATAATTATTATGATACGTCATATTCAGTTAAATAAACATTATCAATAATTTTGATAAGAAAATTTAATTATACCTTTCATACATATTTCAGCAATTCTACGTTTTTATAATACTTGCTCGATAGGTATCAAGAGTAAATACTTTTGAACCGAACGAAGTAGCTACGAGGCAAAAACCACTGATTATAATACCAAATTTACCATAAAAGAAAATAGCCTACGCGTGCATTTTTGTGTAACGACTTTTAAGAGAAAATGGGACACCAGGCGTAATAAAAAATGCTATTAAGTCAGACAGCGTCACATTTTCGCTTAATTTGAAATTAAAGTTATGGCACCATCACATTATAATTAATATATGAGTCGTCTAAACTGGAGCGCTGAACAACTATAAAAGATTATTGAGGAAATTGCTTTTCTATCGTTATTATTTTTATTTTTTTTATTTATTTATTTATTTGTTGTCATGTCATATGACGTCGGTTTAACTCGAATTAATTATAGACATTTACATTTATTATATCTGTTAGAACATACAATGATTGTTTATTTAAGTAAGAAGTTAATGAAGGGGACGATATATATTTCGGTCACGCCGCCCGATCGTAATAGCATTTGAAGCAGGCGCCAGAAAATGAAGGCAAATAAAATGGCACAATTAGGCGTTTAGCAGACGACAGTATTTTTTTTTTTCAATGGACAAAAATTGGTGGCTCTGTCCATTGTTGTCCGTTGTTATTACTTTCACTTCGGACAATCGTGGTTTGTTCGGTGACGTTACCCGGACTCGGCTGGGCACTAACGGCCTTTTTGCCCTTGTGTCCTTCGAGTGTGTTGTTACATAGGATTCTATATGTTTTATAAAGCTGGTCAAATTGACAGGACCAATGCTGTTCGTCGTCTGCGGAACGCCTTATTTCCTCAATGTATATGGTAATGACACACTTATTCAAACAGCACTGGTTGGTATACTCAGATATTAATAATCAAGAACAACAATGTTACTAATTTGTTACTACGGAGTACACAGCTCTACGTTCAAGTGACAAGTATCTCAAAGGCACTAATGAATGTGCTCGTAAAATAATAATCTCCACACTTAGAGTACCGCCGACAATCTCTTTGAGAGCAGATAATTGCTTCTAGTTAGAATAAGGACAGAATTCTATCTAAACAGGGAGCTAAAATAAAAAGGTAAATTGAGACTCAAGTTATACTGTTATTTTAAATTTGACTAAAATAAACTAGAACGCGCACGCCTCAAACAATGTTTAAGAAATGTTACGAAAACCTAATATAATAAAAGAAAAATTTAGAGACGAGAACATTTCGAGAAATATTTTTTAAGGTGAGACAACTTTTGAGCCTGTATTTGTATAACGGAGAAATCTTCAAACATAACGTACACGGAGGGTATTCTGCAAGTTGCTTTACCCAAGTTAATTCAACCACTGTGAAAATTCTCCGAGATTGGAAAGAAAAAACAATTTATTTCTAATAAAAGTTTGCGCAGCTCTCGTTGGAGTTAATAAGTCGTTCTAACGTGAGCCTACTCCTATTTACGTGCGACATGCAAAACGACCACATTGTGGCTGTGGGTAAGCAATTCTGTTTGAGTTAACGAACAACTGACAATAGAGCGGCGCAAATGGCGTGTGCTTCACAAGACAAGCACATCCATTATGTGAGACCTATGCATCATAGCTGAGAGGTATGTTTGTCAAGTCTACCACAAGCACTTAATAATTTATGGTACTAGTACCCATTTCGGCATGTGTTTTTATTGATATAAACGCGATGCATGTATCGCGTACCTACATTTTCTTTGTGGACATGGATAAATCCAATAATTGAAAATTTTGTTAGAAATTTACAAACCAGTTATTTGCACGTGTTACCAACTATATCCTTTACAAACACTACCTTGATAATAAAAGGAAAATATACTGAATACGTTTAGCCATAATGATCAGTCGACTATTTTACGATGCGTACCGCAGGGAGTCGCGCACGGCTGGTCACACCAATGGATATTGCATGTAAAAACAGAAAGTATTGCGTCGTATAGGACGACAACCGCGGTCCCAACAATACGTGGTGTTTTCCATCGTAAATAGGGGTTTTATACGAATTATATTGCTAGTGGCTGACCGCAACGTAAAACATTTTCATACAAGGCTGAGCCGCTACACGTGCCTAACTTTATCCTACGGGCAATTTAATAGCATATATAAACAGTAGAAATATAATATAATGTTCATCTAAGATTTCGCTTGAATGCGTCGTACGGCACATAAATCACGCGTCGACTTTCACCAACGACAAGTATACTTCAAAATTCTAGATGTAACTCCTAGTAGCTTGTTAGGGTGCTATAATTAGACACGATTTCCTTTAGAGAAAATGTAGGAACATTTTGACGGTACCTTCAAATCACAGGTGGTGTTAAGTAATAGGTTCGAAGGCTTCAGGTCCCTATGGAGCACGTTCGCTGAGTGGATGTACTTCAATCCTCGCAGAATTTGGTAAAGGAAGTAGCAGATGTGATCATTACTTAATTTCTGTAACAAAATATTAAGATGAAACATAATTTGATAAATCGGTCTTGTGAAATTCATCATCTGATTAAGTAATTAGTCATTCCGACTTGAGTGATATTTCATTAATTAGTTAAAAAAAGATCTTTTCATTAAGATCACAAAGATCTTAATCAAAAGATCTTTTATTGATATTAAACATTTTAAGTTTAATTTAGGATTGTAATCTCCATTAAATATAACAAAATTTCAATACTTTCTTGATGCTTACAGGAATTAGCAGGAACACTTAATTTAAACTATACAACTACTTACTACTCGCGGCTTTGCTCGTGTTATATGTCACTAAAACATAAGTTAGCTAGTTGAAGTGTAGGTATGTACCTTTATATTGTATATTATATAATTATTTTTATCGATTTTAATTTAGAATAATTGAAATGTTTATGCTTCACCTTTTTAGGGACTCAACTCATGGTCTTTGCTTTGGACATGATTTATTATTTAAATACATTTGTAATGACATTACCTGCGTTTTTAACAGTTTGTAAAGATCCGTTTCCATTAAGCACTGTACGATGTAGACATCTTTCATTTGATCAATTGTTTCAGCTCTTAAAATATCTCGTATGTCGATTATCTAGAAAAAAAACGAAACATAATTAAAACCTTATTTCCTTTTCTAAACAGTTATATGGCGAACATAATGAAATCTTTATACAGCGTGTAACAGCAAGGTGTGATCATATCCCGTAGTTCCCACAGTAACGGGAAATTGAGAATATTAGACTGATCCACAACAAAACGTGGCCTGATTTACCTAATAATTTATATTATGATAGATTTTTCATAGTTCTATGCCTAGTGAAATATATAGGGTAGGGAGGGTCTGGTTGAGCATACGGGTAAGTTGGGCAATCGATATATCTCAGAAACTATAAATCGCACCCTAACACTTCAAATTGCGAAAAGATGCGGTCGCGGATAGGGAACTCATTGCGCGACCGCCAGTGACAACTTGGCGATCGAGTGAAGTATAAGCACGCTCTGTTTATTTAGCAACCAAAAAGTAAAAAATTGCGCTTGGGAATATTTCTTCTGAAGGAGTCAAATATAATCCGTTTCCAATCAGGTAAGTGTTAAGCTTTTATTAATTTAGTATATTTTCGGTATGTATAAAGGATACGGATATAATTCTACAACGTTTATACATATGTATGTATGTTTTTCCCAATTTGCCAGACTAGTTTCGAATACAACCCGAGCCTTAATCATATACCTACTCAATGAATAATTATGTAATGTGTTGTGTAAACAATTGTTTTGATATAACGTATGAATTCCTGTCCTACGAATAATCAAAGACCACAGCACGGATCAGTGATTACTATCTATTGGAGGATTCCAAATCTCACTTCTAACGGCATCGTGACTAAACTATAGCTTTTTATTATCTCTGTGTTACGTATATAAATCGAAAATATTCTAAGTCTGTAAAAGAGAAAAAACTGGCTTCCTGAATTTATTAACATACACGCTATCGTGTATAGTAAATAATGTATAACCGTGGAGTGGAATTGGTCAGGTAGACAGTTGACCTCTGCTGCTAAGTTACGATTTTGTCATCTTGCCGCTATGATTCAGGCAAAAATGTGCTCCACAGTTAGCTGCACGATATTTGTACCCTGTAAGTAACTATCGAAGCTACATAGTACAAAGATCTCCCTAGCACGGAAATAAATTTTAAAAGAATATACATGATGTCTGCCTGACCTTATGTCGTTAGCTCTTCTTTTAGAACAATAAGATATCAGTGTCGGCACCTTCATACAAGTCCGGCTTGCCTTACTAAAATGCTTGATACAGAATATAATAGTTTCGGATTTATATTTTAGAATATTTTTAATACGGATGCCAGCGTAGGCGCAGTCCTTTTTTAATTATACTGATATGTAAGAAGGAAAAAACAAATTTTCACTTCATTTACGGTTAAAAAACGCATATTGGAATTTTCTTATTCTGGAATTCTAGGCACTATTACATAAAGGAGTATCAATTGAATGAACTTACGTTTTCATGCTTAAACCGGGTTAATATTTTGATTTCTCGTAGTGTCCTCTGGCAGTAGGTCTGATGTTCGAAAGGCGATATTTTCTTGATAGCGACTTTACTTTTCTTTATGTTGTCGATGGCGGACCTGTGAAACAATAAAGGCCATAAATTATTAGATTCTACGCACATTGTACTACTACTTTTAAAGGCGCTGTCATACTAACATAACTCAACAAAGGATATCGATAAATAATAAAAAAACAACCTCTTTTACGGTTCGAGTTCACGTCAAAATGTACTATTTATATCCCTCAGGGAAAACCCGATACAGATTCAGTAACATTATACGTGTGTATGTCTTATTTTTATATATAAGGGAAAAGCGTCCGTGCGTTGATGATCGATTTGTGTGTTCACAGAGTATTCAGATTTACCATAAATTGTCTTTCGTGAAATTGAAGCATAACAGTATATATAGGTATCTATTTCATACTAACATTACGATGTCCCTGCAAAATTCTTATTGATCCACATGAAAACATGACCTACTAGTCGTTTTTCCTTATTAATTAATATGTCAGAAATTAAGAGAGATCATTAATTAACTAAATTAATTATACTCAGTGTATAATATATAATTAACCAAATATAAAACCATTATACTAACTGTAATGTTTGCTGTTACATCGTCTTGACTGATTTAATTTAATACTAATTTAGTAGATATTGAGTGAACTAGAGGGCATTCTTATTTATAAATTTTAAAATCACTAGCTAAATCTGGAAAATTATAATATTTAAACTGATGTCATCTGTTAACAACAAATAAAATGTATGTCATTTGAGTATAGAAGAAGGGGTAGGCAGAATTGTATAAAATTCACATTTCGCTAATGACGATTTTATTTATACTGTGATTTTTCTTGACAGAAAAATAACAATAACACTTAACCCGAAACCGAGACTTTTTTCAAAGTAGTTGCATTCACAACTGATGCGTTACCGAGGCTGTATAAAGCGTAATCTAAGTAAACTGGCAATAAAATAAATTCGCTTTCATAATATTACCAGGATTAGAAACGAACAATAAAATCTTCGTGTTAACAATGCGTAAACTTAACTGATTAAAAAAAGCGGTGTTTATTCCAAACATGTGCGTTTCTAGTAAAATATAGAAAACATGTGCAAACCAGAACATTGCCTGGCAATGTCCACTTGAGAGGGTTTTTAATCAACATCAATCCAAGGCAGATGTTACTTCGTTTTGCTCGGGAACTCCCAACGGACAAACCCGTGAATTATTAATAAGTTGATTAATCGTATTTATCAAACTGCTAGCTTTAATAACTCCTTCGTGGTAATCTTCTCCAGCCACTTGTAATTTTCAAGCAACACTCAAAGTTTCAAAATTTCGGTACAGTCGATTCGTTGTTGATTACACTACGTAATTTCTTGAAAAGGGTCCTTAATTATATTTGGTCAGGAATTTCCTTCAAAACCAATGAAATTGCGTTAGAAGCATCTTCGATGACTACAAATTTCAGACTTGGAAGATTTAGTTTCAAATTATGTAACAGGTGACAATAATTGTAATTTTCTTTTCGGCCTCGATAGTAGTGGTCAGTGTAACCGACTGCCACGCCTGAGGTCGCGGGTTCGATTCCCGCACAAGTCAAACATTTGTGTGCATGAACATGGATGTTTGTCTTGGTCTGGGTGTTTCTATGTATAATATGTATGTATTTACAAAAAAAAAGTATATAATATGTATGTTTATCCATTGTCTAGAACCCATAGTACAAGCTCTGCTTAGTTTGGGCTAGATGGTGTTGTTTGTATGTGATAGAATATTAATTATTCACACCTCTTACATAATTTGAAACTAAATCTTCCTATAATTAATTTTCTTGGACCAATAAATCATAATGTAACTCAATGGCTAGAATGAAGTCTAAACATCCGTAATTCTATTGATATCTAATTATACCAGGTACCTAGAAGTTCGGAAAAGCTTTTTGCCATTCGTCGTACCAGTTCTAATAATAAAATCTAGCTCCTATAAAAAGATATCTGATTAAATCTCTAACAGATTCAAAAATATGAAGCGAAATCTTACAATATAAAGGCTTGAATCCTTGCAATCAGAATAAGATACTTTTGGCAGAACAAATGACTCTTCGAAAAGCAACGTATGCCCGGCTTATAAAAAGGTTTACCATAATTTCCCATCCCTCTAATCAAATAATACTTGTATCTCCAACAGATACAAAATAATAAGACATTTCCCGAAAGTATGACAATCTTATTAGTTTGAGATCACAGATAAAAAATAGGCGCATTGGACCGAGGAATCTGGCCCACATTAATACGAGGCAACATATAAGGCGATAAAGGTCACGGCGTCTAAGCTTTGATAGAAAATTTATGGAATAACCACGCAACGAGAATTGGGTCGGGGGTATTTTAGTGTGATTTCATCGCACAACAAAACAAACCTGATTGTGAAGATATTGCTTATTATTTGCAAAAATTACATAATATTTATACCTAGTGCGGAGCCCATACAGATAAGCGAAACTTTTCTTCTGCTGACGATCACCCAGCATTAAAAATGCAAGCCGTCAGCAGACGTAGCCAAATTACACATTTTAATAGAAACGATATTTCGCTTATCTAGTTGACGTCAACGGCAATCGACATTAAATTCTTTAATCTATTTATCCATCTACGTCTTCTACGGTTGGTCGCACGTTGCTTACTAATTAAGATAGAATAGTGCCGCCCAGCATCACAAATTTTCAATTTACTTAGACATAAACAAGTACATCATTGATCAAATTAAAACTTAGTAACTTTTATAAAGATATGTGTTAAAAATGTTGGTTACGTTATTATTACGAACTGTCAACCGACTATTAAATTATTTTAAAAGTAGCGAGTGCTTCTTTACTTGTGTCTACAACATGACAATTTAAATGTCAGTTAAAAAAGAATATTATTTTTATATGTATGAAAAATACTAGAGTATTCATGTGCCACACAAACAAATATACAGAAAAAGAATATAATTGATATCGAAACTCAAACGAACAAAGCTATTCAATACATACAGCCTTTGTTCTGGTTGCTACACGAATATTAAAAAATAAATTACAAAAATGTTTCTATTATACTTGGAAGTTCATAAACTCATAACATCGTGAACATGACGTTTAAATCGTTACAGTTATTTGAATACATTTTGATAAAGCTAACGTATATCAAACGTTGTTGTGTATTTTAGGCAAATCTGTTTAATCCCTTAAAGGCCTTTATTAAACTTTCTTACTATCAAAAGATATTTATTCATAAATTTCAATAGTTGAAGAAAATGTAATCCCACTTATTAATATGAGTAGAATAAAATATATCCCAATTTTCAAACAACCAACCAACCTATTGTAGCGACTGACTTTATAATAAAAAAATTATTAGGCAGACGATCATTCCTTTATTAGCTTTTTATACTGATATTGCAAATTTTTTTTCGCGTTGTTCTGGATAGGAAAGGGGAGGGCGGGATAAGGTCTTTTAATGATTATAGAAAAGAAAAGCTCTTTACTAAAGGCCATGGTTCGTCCTATTACGGTTATACCTAATGAGCAAGCTGCACTTTGCCCAGTTAAGAACTATCAGGGCATCAGCTGTTTCTATTTTCATACATATGACTGAGACGTAATTGGGCATAATTTTCTTTGTACACAGGCAACCTTTAAAAAGTATTGTAAGAACTGAAGATGTTTTGGCCAATATGGTGTTTTATAACAACCATATAATTACGCCATTATATCCCCGAAGGGGGGTATGCAGGGTTGTAGCAGAGATAGGCCACGTAATAGGGGATGCGCCAAATGCGATCTAGTGAGTACATTTGTAGACCCCGTACTAGTAAATAGATAATAATCTACCAAATAATATAGATACATGACGCGTGTTTGTCTGTCTCCTCTGGTATGTAGGCAATACTTGCAACAAGTAATATGTGGCAACAATGTTTTTATCTACAGCCCGGCTAGCTCAAAAACATTTGAGGCATGGGTCATTCGAATCAGAATTCTTTAAATAACCATATGCAAAATATTGACGTGTATGTTATAGCTGTTATTGCCGGCCAGTATACTGCAGTAAAAATAATACCCTTTAAACTACACAATTTTCTCGTTTACCGTGACCTGGAAATGCTGTGTACGAATAAATATTTGCAGCAAGACGCAAACACTGTAAACTATCATAACCCTTGATCTCCGCTCGCTTAAGTCCAGATGGCTCGTTTGTGTTGTGTATAAAATTGCGTTTAGTTTCGATTGTTTATACGTGATATTGCTACTGTTGTTATGCGAATTCCTTTCCCCTTTCTACATTTATTGTATTCTGCGATGTACTGAGTACCTGCGGTCTTATGATGCGTCATTATTGTTTATTTTATATATATGCATTAAAGATATTCTATTGAGATGACTGAAAGACTGACACATTTATGCTACTAATGCATAAATGTGTCAGTATTTTTTCATTTTGTCAGATAACAAAACATGGTATTTTCGGTAATATGTCACGCCGTTTCGTTGCATTTCTACTAACAGTCAATCATATTGTATTTTTATGCAAAGGTGTTTTATTTAACCAGTTATTTTTTCTTGGTGGAATGCTGTGACGCATACGGCGCATACCTCTCATACCGACGACGGAGAGGTTATGTCGGGCTCACCGGGGAAAAAATACCCCGGTAATACGGACTAAACCTACCACAGTGTTCCTCGACATAACCATAGACAGCGGGGCCGCGCGAATCGGTTTCACATGCAATCGCGACCCCGCCGAGGTTTCGGCCCGTCGTATGAAACGGCAGGCCACTACATAAAAAAGACCCTCTACTGTCCCCTTGTGAGGGGACGTAGACACGACACAAAGGTCGCTTCTGGGAACACGCACGCCGCCTCTCGGACCTGGTGCTTGCTGATCGGGTGGCGAGCAGATCCACGAGGACCACCACCTCCAGGTAAAACCTCACGGTGGCTGGAGGTCATCTCGCGCCCTTCGGCACTCGGTTTTGCGGTTGGGGAGAGATTTGAGCGCACCCTCTCCCGCTCCGCCGCCTCCTTGATGGAAATTACTTCCTCGCAGAAGGAGGCGACGGCGTTCCACGATCTCTCACTCCGGACCATAGACTGAACATGGCCGGCAGCGAGAGGGCAACCAATCCGACTACCGCGAGCAACTCACGGCGCTGCGATGCCCAGGCAGGGCAATCCGCCAAAGTGTGCAGCGCCATATCCTCAACAACATCGCGGCAGTCGCCGCAGTGATGACATCCGGGCGTCTCCTGCCAGCCTATGCGACACAGGAACTGGCCAAAGCAACCGTGGCCAGTCATTACCTGTGTCAGCCGGAGGTGAGGAAGGTGAGGGCGACATGCAGCCTCTCCAGCCACTCCTCAAAAATGGGACTTACCGCCACGATCCTGGCATGTCCATTTAACCAGATACCCTATCGTACCTTTTCAATACAGGCAAATATTCTTTAACCAATAAAAAATCCTATATGTAATTTCTACATGAACCATTCAAATATTTTTTTGTTTTTTCACTCGCAAAGATCTTGATATCTTCTTGGACTTAATTGTTTGATTTTTCTTGATTCAAACTCATTGGTTAGTTTTTTACCTATTATATTAATTTTAAATGTTTCGTCAATATTAGTCCATGTGATTCCAACTGTCACACAACCATTATTCCATCAGTTACATTATAATAGACGCCAGAACATATTTTATCATATTTTTATCATCATGCATAATAAAATTGCGACATAAAAAGCCCATAAAAGGCTTTCGTAATATCTTTATTAAGATAGGCATCGAAATTGTCCAATAAAATCGTAGGACTGTTAGCTAAATACATGTTTCTATCGTATCGCGGTGTTGATAACTAAGAGCTTTTCAGTTCAGAGTTGCGTAGCAAATCACGTATTGCTACGCTCTGAAGGTTACAGATTTCTTTTAACGTCTGACATAGCTGTACGCTTCATCAGAACTCATATCTTCACTTGGTTTTAGAGGCAAGGGGTGTGTGTGATCCCACAACCACTACTACTGAATACTTTCAATGCGATTTCGCCATCTCACGATTGACGGTAATGGTTTAACATCACAGTAATGCTTTGGATCTACGAAGCAGCTAGCTTAAAAGCTCCAGGTTAAAAGGACGTGCATTTTAGCTATTAACCAGTCAGCTTAACCATATACAGACATAATGATAAAAGCATCGTGTCTGGTCGTCGGCGTCCATAAGCCGATGGACGAATTAATCTAATATAAAAGCATGAGTACTATCTAAATCCACTGCATCATATTAAGAACACCAGTTAATCCTCCCCAAGCAAATATAAAACAAAATGGAGAAACCTTGTATCATTAAAATGGTACAAACATTCTGCATTAAGTTTACGACTGTTGTACAAATGGACTGGGCAGCAAGCACTAATCTTAATGCTGATATACTAAGAGCTAAAGCTCTAGAAAAAAATATATGAACACTCTTCTTACGTCTTGCTTTATTATACCCAAGCGTATTGCGGTCGGCTTTTAGTGTAACATTTATGACTGATTCTTATGGCTCTTGTATATGACAAGACTAGCATACGCAAGTTGGGGTACTTACACGGATTGTATGCGCCATATAAACGCCAGTGGCGAGCCACTCGAGCATGTAACTCTAGTAAATAGTTGGTGCATGTAGCCCGCGCTAGCTTCTTGTATCGTGTGTACACGTATCATTAGCATTTTCTACGCCGCGAATGCCATCTGACTTACACAACTCACGAACGACGATTTATCTTTGTACTACTAAGGTGGCAAACCACCTAACGGCTTATCTGCCAAATGCTAAGCGCTATACCTATTCGGTAAGACGCATCGAATTGACACTGGCAATACTCGTGGACCCATTGGTAATTCTTAAATAAGGTGTCGTCGCACAGTCAACCAAAAGCTTAAAGGCTACGCCTAATGCGAGCTCATACAAACACTTTTAGTAGGTACCTAAGTACTTACTCACCTTACCACCTAAATGCTCGCCCAAATGAGCATTACCTAGGTACTGCCCACTTGGGCGAGCATTTCGCTGTGGCTTCCATCTTGGTTAGAGTTGTTAGATATAGATCGACTGCCATAGACATCAATGGTCGATGATACTATCTCTTATGAATGGTAAGTATCTAATATACGTACTCCTTAAGGCTATGTGTTTCACACAGCTTACTAAATAAAGTACCGCTGCGGTAAAAATATGTTAATGTGTTTAGGTAACTCAAATTTCCATTACGCTCTTAATTGAGAAATAAGCTGCAACTAATTAATAAGTAAATGACATTTAATATTAATTTGAAGTTAACATCTCAATTTAATTATTCTTTATAAGGCAAAAATGAAAGAAAACCGTAATTTGGAGTAAACATCTTTATTTAATTTATTTTTATAAGGGAATAATGTCAATCACTTTTTGTATTTGTATTCATAATGTAATATTATTAGAGTCTGATCGTTTTAATTGAGACGTTTCTTAGCCATTGAGTATGTACGACTTAATATACCTAAAGTTTGAAACTTTCTCTATGATTTAAGAGCTTTACGTTTAGTCTTAATGAGTTCCGAGTTCGATAGAGCAAAGTATTATTAATATATCTGTTGAAACTACATACCTTCAGCTATAACCGATTCGATTCCCGCACAAGTCAAACATTTGTGTGCATGAACATGGATGTTTGTCTTGGTCTGGGTGTTTCTATATATAATAAGTATGTATTTACAAAAAAAAAAAAGGATATATGTATGTTTAACCATTATCTAGTACCCATAGTAAAAGCTCTGCTTAGTTTGGGCTAGATGGTGTTGTGTGTATGTGGTAGAATATTATTATATTATTATTATATTATAACCAATAAATTAAAGAAATTGAATTGTGGATATAGCACTACGACTAGGTACATAACAATGTAAAATTTAAAACGGTAGAGTAAAAGTTTAAAATTTAGAATTATGTAAAGAGGAATTTGAAAAACTTAAGTCGTAAACTTGCAGCAGGACAAATTAGCGCGACTCGCAACTTCCGCTCTCTGAGCCGCCATTTTAGTTCCAGTGACCGTATAAAACAAGTACTGCAACTATAATTTGCTGCTGGATACGGGAAAGTAGACTATATTCGAAATAGTTTAAAGTCTATATCATCAGCAAGAGAAAATTAAGTAAAGCTATGATGTGGAACGCTAACATTGGTGGTTGGTGTACAGTATGACCGAAAACGACGAAAAACTAGAAATAATTATTTTTTGTGGTAATGTTATGAGTATATTATACTGGTATCCTTGGTCCCATGATATAATCATGAGCAGTTGTGTTATGTGGTACTGTACCCGGTAGAACGCAATAGGTAAGCCCTTATTACGTGAAATATGAATATAGGTTTAGACATTAGCTATATAAAAACCTGGATATGACACACCTCTGCCTAGTGTCGAGCGAATAGAGGCGCGATGGTCTTTTTACCGGCATAATAGCTGTTGGTTCGTCTCTGAATTATATGTGGTGACCACTGGACCTAAATAAATATTTGTGATAAGCCACAGGTCGCGAAGTTAATTGTTAAATGTTATTACAAGCAAGTTAATTGAGACGGGTCCTCCAATGTGATTGTTGGATATATAAAATATTCAACCGCCAGACAAATTTTGAATATGATGAATATGTAAATATTGCGCTGCATCGTACTGTTGACTCTGTAATTCAGATTATATATTCAGTTACTAATTCCACTTTATTGTAATTTAGAATTCGTGTTGGCAACAAGGTTTAAATTGTTTTAATTAACTAAAAGGTGGATTGTCACGATCTAATTCAATGTTGTTGTTGGTTAAAACATTACACAGACACGCGACTAGATAGCGAGTTAAGCTCGCGATAATATGAAACATTATACGCTGAAAATAATTTAATTTTCATAAAATTGTTAGTGGTCTGCCACCGATGTGTACACAAGTACACGGCGGAAGCATGCCGGTTGGAATATTTTATACAAATTCTGTTGAATTTGCTGACAGCACGGACTACAGAACGATAACGAGTTAGATGTTCTGATAGTTGATGCCATTCTGGATGTTTTGTTTGTTATTAAACGTTTTAAGACAGCTCACATAGATTATTCTAAGGGTATTGTATTTTTATACAACTTTCAAATTCATATTGTCCTTGAAGACTGCCTTAACAAGTACATAGGTAGTGAAAAAACACGAATTAAAATGCAAATATTGCCAAAAATAACTTCAATTTTAACAACTTGCTGTATTAAAAACACATTGAAAGAGATTGTAAGTATTCTGAAGAGTTGAAAGCCAACATTTCCCTACATTAATTATTTTGTTACCCATAATGGAACTGTTAACATTTTCTGCGACGTAAATGGATGTACGGTTTAATCGAATGTCTTTTCACGTAAACAAGTAATGACGACAACTGGAGGCAGCCGGTGGATTTGTGGGACACGAGAACAATGGAAATGTCGACAATACCTACTGAGCAATTCTAATTAAGGACACCCTGTTAATATTGAGTGAAAGCTTAAGTAATCTCTAGCTGTCACTCTATATCGGATAATGGAAATCTCATAAACATTTTCCAAGGCCTTATTCACTAAGCCAAGAAATTTATATAAAGACAAGGATAAGAGGTCGAACGCTTAAGAAATTTGATGAAGGAAAACGTGCTGGCACATAATAATTAAAAGATTAAATAAATACAAAATTAACTCTGTTATAAACCGTTGAAACGAGTTTTTAAATTTTGGTGATATCTACCATAATTAATCAGAGATAACATACCAAAATATATTAAGAAAAGTTTGCCTGGCTTTTTAAAGATCGATCAATAAAGGGGACAAATATTCATAGAATACAAAGTGATATTTTTTAAATAGAATGACGTTCTTTCGTCAAAATATTTGAAATATCTGGTCGTATTCAAATAATTTTAGAAGATATATTAGAAGAAAGGGACGATTTAGATGAGTTAGAAGTTATGTGAAGCTAGACAAAGAAAATATAAGAAACAAGTATGGACCTGTAGGACCTCATTCATAATTCAACAAAAAAGCAACTAACTTGCTTTTTTGTTGAATTATGAATGAGGTCCAAAACCTGGGCGTGCCTCTATAGGGAGTACGCAATGTGTTACTCTAGCACGAAACACTATCGATCCTGTTGTCATACCGCATACGCCAATTACATTAATTACTGACCTCACAGTAATTACGCATATATGGAGCAAGCATCAGTACACTCTCTACACGCGATAAAATCTAGATAGAGGCAATCTGTCCCGAAGTCAGCAAATAAAGTGCCAACTGGCGTATTTTATAGTCATATATATGCATAGAATAATAAGTTGCGATGACGGATTGAAAACACAGAGTTAATAAGTACAACGTACTTGAAGAAACAACTCAATTACATTGTTTGTAACAATCTAATTTTGTAATGCTTTCTGACTTCCTACCTATCCTTATCCCCGTAACTATTTATTAAAATTCCTATATTATTATATTTATTCACAAATAAAAGAAAAGCCAATATATTAGTATAATCCAATATATCAAAAATTCTATATCACCCATCAACGTACCATTCGACACCACCGTCCATGATAGAACGATGTGTTCAACACTAATTTCGCCTACGTACGTGCAGGCTCTGGAAAAACTGTCGCAGTATTACCCGATTTTATTTTACGATAGGCTTACCGGCTTGGCTGTTATAGAACTTAGGCGACATGTCGTCCCCTACTAGGTGCAATAAAAACACTATCTGATCCAAGAATCACAACCTCATAACTGTGAGTAAACACTAGCGTAAAGTTTCTCAGCAATAACGAGGAATCATCTATAGAAATCTACCTAACATATATGTAAATGACGTATAAAGAATGTAGGTGCGCTAATACATCGTTAATAACAAAGGCATTGATAAGCAACATACCTACAAGGTAGATTAGATGTACAACAGTTCAATACATATACAATGGACTATCTGTTACATGAATCGTAAACCGCAGACATCTTAGCAAACATACCTTCATTTTGTGGTTCGACGACTATTGCAATGGTATTGTGATGTGAGAGTAGTGCAGATACTTGCATGCCACAACTGAGTTATGGAGAACATTAGTATTGAGCGATGTCTTTCTATACATCTTATAACAGAACACATAGCAGCAACTGTTTAGAACACTTATCAAAATTTATGGAATGTGCTGACGTTCAGTGTCATCAAGAAATATGAACTCTGCTGGGGCAGCTCAACGAAACGGCGCATTACAGAGTGTAAGTAGGTATAGCTTTATTGCGTTCACGCATATGCAATGACAATGCTTTGAGAGTCAGTTGTAAGGATTCTGGTACCGTGAAGTCCAATTTCAGAATATTATAAAAATCCTGCCTCGTTAGTCCCGCGAAATAATTTTGCAGCGACCATGAGGTGAAATATTACGTACAAGGTTTTCCTGTTAGCTCTTTTAAGTAGGCACCTTGCCAGCCGCAATGGTGTCCGTTAAGGTGCCTGTAAGCCAAGGCATTGCTGTGTATAGGGACAGTTCCAGACGACGAGCAGTTTCTTGACAGTAATCCCACCAACCTATGCAGTATGGAACCTTGGCATTGACCTAGTACCATACACTAGGTACAAACAGATGAGGGAGTGAGTGCTAGTTAGTGTTTTTTACATAATAACCTCAATAATCTTTCTTTACTCGGAACCCTGAAAGCGCTCATAACTATCCCAGTCGAGCAGCAAACGCAAACAGGTTCAAATAGAACATTAAAAAACTGTTAGCCTTCACAAAATTATGTCAGTCATTTAAATGTTCATTCCGCTACTATCAATGTAAATATTAATAACAATTTATTTATTTATTCCAAATATGGAAGCGAGTCTGTGCTTTATTTGTATTCTTTTTTTTTTATACTTGCGAAGGCCACTGTAGCGCAGGGATTATCCCTAATACAAGAGCAATCGGTTTTTAAATGAAAAGTAAACAAAACGGGTCAGTTTGGATATAGAAAAATATTTAACAACACAACTCGTAAGTGCTTGATATGTTCGTGAAGAAACGCCAAATATCTATTTTAACTGTTGTTTGTTTGTCATGTTCATTTTCGTTTGACAGAATTCAGGAAAGTTCTGGAAAGTTATCTAGTCCAGGAGGCTCTATTTATGCAGACACGAGAGCAATTAAGTTCAAGTTCCACACATTATTATTAGCAACTAACACTGTAAAGATGGATCGACTACACAAACAGACAAACAGGCCCGTTTCCTGTAGAAACTAGTGCCACTGGCCACGGTAATGATATCTACCAGCATTGTAACTCGGCCCTGTCTTTGAAATAATTACCTACAGCCACGCGGTATGTAAACACGCGAAAACGCGGCCCGCCTACAGTATTTTAATTTTTTCTACCTACTTGAGTTTCTTTCTAGTTTAGTGATTGTAAATACATATTATACATTTTATTAAAAAAATTAAATTGCGTTGTAATGAAATAATAAGTGTTCAATAAAAATCATGGTGTGTTTTTTGATAAATAGAATTAATAAAAATTTGAATCTGAAAAATATTTACGCCTCGACTGATCGAGGCGCAAATATGTTTCAGATTCAAATTTTTTACGCAAAGTTTTATTGTTAAATTTAATAGTAGGTATAAAAAAGCCGCATTCAAATAAAAAGTTTAATTAAAAATACTTTTGTTTGCAATTGCACTTTGCCATAATAATTATTATGTAAGTACTTGTACTTATTTCAATCAAATATTCACAAATCGCACGCTTACTGCTTACAAAACTATCACACCGTCCGTTCGTCACTGCGACGCATTCGCATTCGCGGCTGGTTGTATACCGAGTGTATACCGACCTCGAGGCGCGTAGGTACAACACCGACCGTTTGTATGAAGATAGAATACTGTTACATAATATTACCGTTTACTGGCGCCAATCTTGACATATCAAGTTATGTCAGGTCTTATAATAATTGTTCATGTATACTGGTTAGTTTAGGGTACAATTATTCGGGCTATTCCCAGCATCCCCAACTATCTACCACACCAATTGGACAATGGTAACTAACGCATCCACGGTTTCATCACCAAGGCCTTTCTGCAGACCTGACTTAATTTTAGGTTTCTAATTATCTCATTCGCGATGGTTATTTCAAGTACTACTTTAGCACAATTTCTTTAGTTTATGTTGCTATATCTTTTCGCTCTTCTGCATTTCTTTATCACAGTAGTTCTCACACTACTTTTTTAAAAACGCCTTAGTATATAGCATTTATATTTGAAACCGATAGTGCGACCAATTCCCGGGACGGGTAAAGTGGTATTGGTTTTTAAGACGTTCTTAGTAGCAGCATGGTGTCTGGAAATTTGGTACCAGGAACGTAGAAAACTCCTATGTTACGTTGCATCTAAATATCAAACATTAATATAGATTACTACTTCACAATCAGGGAAAGAAACTTCCTTATTCTTCGAGTCTTTTAATGTATAATTACACAACATGTACGTACATTTAAAATATTATATTTCATCTATAACATATTCTTCACTAAAGTACTAAAAAGTAATTTGATATTTTATATAAGAAAATGTGTTTTATTTCACAAGTTTTGGTATAAAAATGAAGGAAGTTTGGCGGGAAAAGGTTCTCGCATTTTACCATTTATCCAAGGTTCATTGAGGAAAGAGTTGTCCGTAAAAAAGACAAGACACAAATACGAAGGTTGGGGTTCTGAAATAACAGAGTAAAATTCAACCTTCATTCGATTTTTTGAGGTCCTTTTACGAGATAAATGATTTTTAATCATTTATCTCGTAAAAGGACATATTCATATTATTAGATAAGCTGGATGGCTTTACAAGGACACTAGTAATTTGTTACTCAAACCGCTAGTACCCTTTATAAACAAAGAAATCTGGTAGGGATTGTAGAATCAATACCAAACTCAATTTGAACACGAAGTCGAAAATCATTAGTCGCGCCCTTACTAATCTTATAAAAGTATATTTGTTCGTCCTATTTTCACGACAAAAGGGGAATAAAATAATATGATATCGGAGAGAAGCACAGACTTCTATGGAAATTCTCTTAAAGGTAAATCGCTGCCGTTATTCTAAATGAAGGCGGTGCAGATCTCGAACACGCGGACGGTAGTTAAAATCAACTTTAGAAAATATTGGCAATTCTTTTATAATTATTAAGCTTTGCCATCAAACAAAAAAATATTTGGCAACTGTATACGTTTAAACAACGACAGCCTAGTGGGAGACCGTTGAACTGCCACGCAGAGATATATATGTACATACATACATAGATTCACGCCTGTTTTCCAGAGGGGTAGGCAGATACTACGGATTGCCATTTGCTACGATCCTGACACACTTCTCTGGCTTCATTCTTTTTTTTATACTTCTAAAGTAGCAATCAAGCATACGGCCCACCTGATGGTAAATGGTTACCGTAGCCTATCGACGCCTGCAATACCAGAGGCATCACTTGCGCGTTGCCGACCTTGTAAAAACCTTTTAACTTTGCATTTACTTTCATAACATTCCTCATACACGCTCGCCGGTTTAAGGTGCTTTTAACCTTGCGTTTATCCAGAACTTCTCCGATCTGATCAAGAAACGTTCGCCTAGGTCTTCCCCTTGCGACTGTTCCATTCACACTAGCCCTATAAACTTTCTAGTCAGTCTTTTCTCGTTCATTCTTTCTACATGCCCAAACCAGCTTAACATAACCTTTTCTATTCTCGTCACTATATACACTTTTATGCCGCATCTCTCTCTAATCACACTATTCGTTATTCTATCTTTTAGATTCACACCACATATATTTCTCAGCGCTCTCATTTCTACAGCATTTATTCTGCTATCATGCTTCTTTTGCCATACCCATATGTAGATATACTTAAATAAAATTATTCAAATTGCTATATAGCCCTCTTCCTCTCTCATAATTTGCTGTGCCCGACAGGGACCATAATGAACTAATTTGTTTTTATAAGTCCATCTTTATAAAACATTGTGGAATGCAATAAAACATTGAGTATTGAGGTCTTTGTTCGATCCTCAGGCACGCTTTTCTCTAATTTTTCGAAGTAATGTGAGTAATAAATAGTTAATTATCGCTTGCTTTAACGGTGAAAAAAAAACACCATCACGGAACCTGTATGGCTGCTGCGAGTTCTCCATCATGTTCTTGAAGAAAGAAGAAATTCTGCTATCCTGCACTTGACCAGCGTGGTGGACTATGTCCTAACCTTTCTCACACATCAGTCACAAGAGTGACTGATGTGTGATAAGAATCAAAGAGGCCCGCAGCAGTGGGGCCGGTTAATACATTACTGATATTATTAAATTTTTAAACACCTATACAGTACCAAACGTCCTAATATTAATCTTTTTCACTTGACCGAACAATTAAAGTACAATTTTTCATCAAATCTATCAAAACGCATCGATCTTTTATTAGCATCCAATACGTCGTTCATAATACTCCCATATTTATTGTGTAAAAAGGATATTTCGTGTTCGATAGTACATCAGGCTTCATCCGTATTTATTGGAGCGTGTAGTGATACCCGGGAAAATGTGATCTTTCACGACTTGGTCCATTGAATCGAATGTCGATAATCGTAGAGGGTAAGGGTGAAGTGTGAAGGCGAGATATGTCGAAAACCTTCTATAGTTCGATGACATACACTTGATTGACATATCACAATGTTAACGTGTGAATAACCAGGTAATTTAGGATTTGCTTTTCAATCCTGTTTATCTATCATACATATTATGTATACCTATTGGTTGAACGTTCAATCCGTACACAGAACACAGATACCCGTTTAAGGTCTAGTTGTTCTATGTCCATTGTTGTCGTTTTGATTTGTTTTGGAATCATTGCTAGCGTAGGAGTTCATTGTAAATAAGTTATATCCTCACTGCCTTGCATGGGGGTCGTAGGCTTCGCTGGATTAGGACAAAGACGGGAACTATAGTCTGTTTCAAATACGAAGTCCCTTTTGACACTTCATAGCACATAACTCTGCACATTTCATATAAATTGCTAAAATAAACAATGATTACTTATGGTACTAAAGACTGTCACATGGGACTTTATATTTGAAAAGCTCTAAACCTCCCAACTTTATGTAAAATCGTAACCATACAACATGATACTTACGAATATATAGAGGAATAAACTTCTTGCCACTAAAACATTCAAACTCAGGTCAAATCTAGTGCCCTAGATTAGACGATTTAGATCGAGTAGGTAATTGAGTCGTGGAAATCAATCGCTTGTTCGTTTTACTATTACGGTTGTTTTTTGGCATAAATTCTCACACCACATATCACTGTACCTACTTCGTAGTGTTGAAACGAGGTGGATCATACTTGACTCATCTCTGACTAGCGAAATTAAAACAGGGTGTTGATATAAAAACACAATATTCAATAAACTTTAACATACCTACCTGTTATACATTATCGATGACCATAGCATAATGCATATCGTGTACATATCTCAAATTACTTACATATTCACAGATTCTAATTACAACATGTATGAAGTTTTAGCGCAGCAATGTCAAGGATTATTCGAAATTCTTTGGCTGAGGTGAAGTTGAATGACATTAAAATATTCTTTGAATTTTATATTGTTTTTACAACTGTACTGTTTTTTCGTTACTAATGTTCGTTTTTAATATTACGTTTTCGATTGAATTTGGAAGTCTGAGGTTAAAAAACCGTATAGACCATTGGATTGCCAAGCTTGTGAAGAGCTCTCAGAATCCGAGCTGACTCTCTAATAAAGAGTTATTTATTGTTTACTGGTATAGGGAAAATCCAGGCTTTGAGAGTACCACGTAAACTTGCCATCTCAGGTTTTGTATTGCGCTCAGTAATGAGGCAACATAAATAGTTTATTATGTAACGTAGCATCCAAAGAGATGCAAGTAGCGGCTTTAACTACGATTCGAATCGGTGACAGTATACAAAAAGTATGACGGTGACAGTATAATCATAATCATCCTTACTTAATATAATATTATAAATTAGAAGTACCTGTCTGTATGTCTGTCTGTTACCTATTCCCAGCTAAACCACACAACCGATTTGGATAAAATTTGATACAGAGGTAGTTTAAAACCTGGGAAAGGATATAGGCTACTTTTCATTTATGTAGGTTCCAAGCAGGCGGCGCCGCCCGCAAAAGCTAATACAAATATAAACGGACGATCATCACAATTATGTGGGGAATAAACAAAAATTGAATATAAAATAATGTTGGAACCACTTCATTATTGCTAATTAATTAAACAAAGAGGTTATATGATGTCATTTACAAGTAGCGCCTACTATGCCAATATGTTGCACAAAAAAAAGAGAGAACAACAAGAAATAAGGACAACACTATTACCATAATTATGTGTAATAAACACATATATTATGCTATTACGTTATATTAATCCTCATTTAATCTATCTGATGCTTTATAAAGAGGTGTGTTATCTGAGTTAAGTGCGGTATCTGCGTGTCATTGCATTTTTATAATCATAAATATATTTTATCTATACTTATGGGTTTAACAATCCAAATTGCAAAAACGATAAAGCTTTTAGTTATATTAAGCAGAGCGCGAATCAAATAGTTCACGCTGCAAACAGCTTTGTCGATTAGTTGACATCCCATTAGCGACTGATTGCTTCTGCTTACATACGTATACATACATATAAAAGACAAGTTGTTACTCGCGACTTCGTTTACGTTATAGTAGACTGAGATATATTGTTTTTATGACTTAATGTGTTGAGACGCAGCTGGGATAGCCACAATGTGTCAGACGAGATGGTTAGGGCCGCGGGAAGCGATTGCATGCGAGCGGCGCAAGATGGATCTGTGTGGAAAACCTGAGAATATCTTAAGCAATGGATATCATTAATTCGATCGAATCACAGCTCTCGACTATGTTAAACGACTTTGACAGCCGTTTAATATAGTCGAGAGCTGTGATTCCTCGTATAAAAGCCACTAAAGGTAATACCTGTGGCACGATTGTTCCAAACATACACTGACCGCACTATTCAACGGAAACCGTTTGTGGAACTAAATTTATTACAAATATACGAGGGTGCGTTTTTAAGTTCGCGGAATGGAATAGAAGGGGATGAAATAATATTACAAAATTATTTTTCCTTTTCAATATATTCACCTGAAACCCTAATACATTTCTCAGATCTATGAATTAACTTATGAATACCTTCATAAAAAAATGTTTTGTCTTTCTCTGAAAAATACGCCGAAACTGCATCCTTCACTTCTTCATCGGTTGAAAATTTCTTT
Organism: Catocala nupta; assembly: GCA_963675205.1. NCBI lineage: Eukaryota > Metazoa > Arthropoda > Insecta > Lepidoptera > Erebidae > Catocala > Catocala nupta. Next base: position 7,326,478 of record OY776090.1, on the reverse strand, counting down.
CCTCGAAGCTCTTTTTTCAGATTTGGAAAGAGATAATAGTCGCTGGGAGCCAAGTCTGGGCTATAAGGTGGGTGATCAATGATATCCAAGCCCACCTTGTGCAAAGCAGCCAACGCAACTCGACTCTTGTGAACAGGAGCATTGTCGTGCAAGAGCAGGACACCTTTGGTCAATTTTCCTCTTCTTTTTTCTCTGATTGCCTCTTTTAACTGCTCTAAAATTGAAGCGTAGTGTTCTCCGGTTATGGAAACACCTTTTTCTTTGTAATCAACCAACAAAATTCCTTCTGTGTCCCAAAAAACTGTCGCCATGAGCTTTCCCGCCGATTGCGACACCTTGAATTTCTTAGGCGGTGGTGTACCCTTTTTATGCCACTGCATGGAATCTTGTTTAGACTCAGGTTCATAGTGATGAACCCAAGTTTCATCCCCAGTAACAATTCGCTCCAAAAAACCATCCTTGTCTTCATTACACTGGCTCAAAAACGCACGCGAACACTCGACGCGCTTCTGTTTTTGAGGCGGTGTGAGCATTCTAGGCACCCATCTTGCACTGACTTTTGTCATGCCGAGATGATCATGGAGAACCTTGAAAATGGTCGTTTCAGATACTCCAACCATCTCTGCGATTTGTTTTTTCTTCAAACGTGCATCCTCCAATATTAATTTTTCGATTTTTTCGATAAGATCTGGAGTGGTGACCTCAACAGACCGCCCAGGCCGGGAATCGTCTTCAATTGATTCCCTGCCTTGCTTAAAGAGGTTGTGCCACTTGTATACCATGGTTTTTCCTGGACAAGAGTCCCCGTATACAGATGACATCTCTTCCAAAATGGTTTGAACATTTTTTCCTTGCTTGTTAAGGAACTTTATAACGGCGCGAAACTCGATTTTCTCCATACTTCACAATTTCTTCCAGATTGAGTTGCTTGAGGGACGATAGTTCAAAGACTAATGACCTCATTATGATAATACTCGGTATATATACTAATTATTAGTTGCTAAACACGTTAGTGACTAAACAAGCACCCCCACCACCTTCCATACCCTCCATTCCGCGAACTTAAAAACGCACCCTCGTAACACGAAGCTATAGATTGCTAGATATAGTATAAATGATAATGTTTGTATCATTCGCACATTTTCCTTACGGTAAGCGAATTCCAAGTAACGCTGACGTCACCGCATAAGCAAATTCAAATAATGGGCTGAGGAGTCCGAACACAGACTTAAATGCACGACTTTGTGATTCAAATTAAGATATCCTAAATAATAGATTTAATCACTACTAGGTACGCTACGGGTTCGTTATCACATTTATTAAAAAGGTATAGTCAGCAACTTAAGTTGACAATAGTTGCGTTTAGAATTTTTCTATCAAATAAAATCATCATACAGATATTTGTCAACAATATTAATCTAATGGTAGTTAATTAAATCACAACCTATTATTAATAAATAAGTTTTACTAAGAGCTGATCTTTAGGCGCCAGGTTATCCATAACGTAAGAATAAAAGTGGCTTTATACCAGTTTTATAGAGGAAGTCTGATTCATCACGCTCTCATCATTTATTCCTTAGACAAACTTACTGACGATAAAAAATCAAAATCAATCAATCCCTTATTTAAATATGTAGTAGGTAGTAATGTCGCTAATTGTACCGTTGCCAAAAAAACGGAATTTTACCAACGCGTCAATATTATCAGTAACTACATAATTACACATATGTATTTCGGTTCTGTCGTTGCATCAGTTCTATAAAAGTGAAATTATTATTGGATTTTACTATGAACAAATAGTATAGTAGGTAGCTGCAAAAAAGTATGAAAATATTCCACAAGCCCGATGAGGCAGGTAATCGGTGAAGCTGAATAGACTCACCCAATATGCTACATGTACCTAATTATAAGTACCGCCCACATAGGGAACCTAAATAATTATGTACGTACTTGCAAGCTGCCAAAAATAAGTATACCTTCAAGCCAGCTACATGATTCAATGTTCTTTAAGTTAATATTAGTGGCGTAGCGTAGGTGTCAGCTGATCGGAGCGGAAAAAAATTTTGCCGCCTTCTTAATTACCTAGGTACTTCAATTTAAAGGCTATAAACAGTAATTCTGAAGAACTTTTCGACAGACATCATTATTGTGTATTGTACATCTACCCATTTCTCAAGGTCGTCATGAAATTGTTGAAATATTAATTATTGTTATTTATTGTGAAATTTTTCCACCCCTATAAAGTTGTATAGGGTTCTTGCTCTTCTGTTTAACTTATGTATCAGCCATAGATATTTGCCGCAGGACCTTATGCGCACGGTGGTGATTCCTATAATTAAGGATAGGACAGGGGACGCTTCTGACGTGTCCAATTACAGGCCAATTTCGTTGGCCACGATAGTCGCCAAGGTCTTGGACAGTTTGCTTGATCAACAGTTGGTTAAACACGTTGAACTCCATGACGCGCAATTTGGCTTTAAATCTGGTCTATCAACCGAAAGTGCCATTCTGTGTCTCAAGCAAACTGTTCAATATTACACTTCTCGAAAAACGCCAGTTTTTGCTTGTTTTCTGGACCTGTCAAAAGCGTTCGACCTAGTCTCGTACGAGATACTATGGGATATGTTGCGGAGTGATACAACACTACCGAATGAAATCACATCCTTGTTCCGCTACTGGTACAATAACCAGAGCAATAGTGTTAGATGGGCGGAGGCTCAGTCGGAGTTGTACTAATAATAATAATCTGGCAACACTAAGAAACGTCTATGTATTTTTAGAGAAAAATATTTTATTTTCAGTTTAAAGTTTATTTTTGATATAAACCATTTATTTTCAAATCATATAACAACAATAAGACGCTTTGCACAATAAACATAAAAAATTACAGGCATAAAATCAAATAATCAGTATTAAATATTACAAATAAAATGACAACGTCAAAAATGAAAATTTTCACAGAGACTGAATTTAAGTTTATTAAAATACAAGATGTTAACAAGAGCCAGATCTAGAGCCGCACCGCTACCACCTCCGGGTTCGTCGTTTAGCTCCGCCTCACAGCCGTCGGTACATCGATCAGAATCACCGGCCGCTGCAGTTGCGTCGAGCTCGAGCGACGAATATTACTCTCCGCCTTCGTCACCGTCACCTGCACGTCGGCGGGGAAGAGGCCGGCCACCGACCCGCTTGGGACCCCGAGGCCCACCGACCTCGAACCGGGCCCCCGCTGCCGGTGGTGATGTGCGCCGCATGCGATGGACTCAATCCATTAATGAAAACGTCATGCGGGCATATTTTGGGGCTACAGAGGGAGGAACTAACCTCACTGCGTATCGCAGCCGCATGCTTGTTCTGTTTCAGGCCTTTGAACCAAGCGTCAACGTTTCAGCACAGCGATTATCGGATCAAGTGCGGGTTATCCAACGCAGTCGACAGTTGGATGATACCGTGCTCGATAGGCTACGCTCAGAATACTTGCCTACGAGCCATGCCATTCGCATCCAACCCGCAGTTACGCAATTATCACCTGGTGCGACGCGGACGGGCAATAGTGCCAGCATGGAGGTGGATGACATGACAAATGATGTAAGTATTCAGTACAAGGAGGAGGTAAAGGATGCTTTGGAAAGTGCGATTCAGGAATACCGGTACATGCAATTTACGATTCGGCCCCGTCTGCCTCGGTTACCTATGCATAGAAAAAATATAGCATTGGTGAGTGTCCTGGACTCGCTATTATCTAGTTATTTAGATAATAGCGAGAATCTCGCCGATACTCATTCGATCCTGTACTGTGCTGCTGTGGCGGCAAGTCGTATAGCGGGCATCAAGTTACCCACACATGTCCCTGCTATACGACAAACATCTGTCACCCCGGCCTGGCAGTGCAGGATTGAACGGCGTATTGCTGAGGCAAGGACACTCATCGGTAAGCTGATCTGCTTCAGGGCAGGGAACACACGGCCCAGGGTAATGCGCTATGTGGGCCGGGCTTTTCTGGGGACTGGTGTCAGTCCTCATGAATACGTATCTCGGGCCACAGAGCGCATTGACTTCCTGAAGCAGAAAGTCTATGCATGGGCAAATCGACTGCGCAGATACAAAAAACGCGTGCACCGGTATGTCATTAACCGCACGTTTCAAAGTGACCAAAGATGGGTTTATAGAACCTGGGAACGACCAGATCAATGTGTGGCCGATGTGGGGCTACCAGATGCTGATGCTACAAATACGTTTTGGAGGAACATCTGGTCGGTACCCGTCGGCCACACTGAGGGGGAATGGATGCGGGAGGTCAAGCGAGCAAGTGAGCTAATTCCAGAAATGGAAAACGTGGTCATTGATAGCCAGGATGTAATTAGTGCGGTCCGATCCTTATCAAATTGGAAATCGCCAGGACCGGACGGACTGCACAATTTCTGGCTGAAATGGCTGCGTAGCTCACATGCTTGTTTGGCTGCTCAATTTCAATCTGCCCTAGAATCTGGATCGTTACCAGATTTTATGACCACGGGAATAACCCACTTACTCCATAAAACAGGTAGTACCAACGAGCCCGGCAATTATAGACCGATAACATGTTTGCCATCGATCTATAAGCTTCTTACATCTATTTTGAGAGCCAAGGTATCTAAACATATTGATACAAATTCAATAATGTCAGCTTCTCAGAATGGATGTAAGAGGGGGGCTCGTGGTACTAAGGAGCTCCTCCTCATTGATATGGCCATTAGCCAACAGGTTCGCCGTAAACAAAGAGATATGGCGGCATGTTGGATAGATTATAAGAAAGCGTATGATTCGGTGCCTCATGCGTGGCTTTTGAGGGTGTTAGAGTTGTATAAAGTAAATGCAACTCTGCGCACCTTTTTGAAGTCATGCATGGGGCAATGGAAAACGGTTCTTAGCTATCCAGGATGTCGACAGATCCCTGGGAATGGCGAATTTATAAAAATTGAGCGGGGTATATTTCAGGGCGACAGCCTGAGTCCTCTTTGGTTCTGCCTAGCATTGAATCCTCTTAGTACATTACTAGAGGGTTCAGGGCTAGGTTACAGGTTACATAGAGGTGGTGGAGTGATATCCCACTTGTTGTATATGGATGACTTAAAGTTGTTTGCCCACACTAAATTACAGTTGATGGATTTACTTAAAGTAACTGAAACTTTTAGTAAGTCTATCAGTATGGATTTTGGTGTGGACAAATGTGCTGTCATCCATGTAAAGCAAGGCAGGATAGTGGAATCCGAAGGAACACAACTTTCGGATTCCATTAACCTACGATCACTTCTTGTAACCGATACTTACAAGTACTTGGGTATGTCACAGGCGTTAAGTATCAATGAGGCTGACATGAAGCAATCGTTGCAGAAGCGTTTCTTTGGTCGCCTGAAAAAAGTTTTAAATAGTCTTTTATCAGGTGGCAACAAGGTGCGCGCTTGTAACGGTTGGGTCATGCCGGTGCTCATGTACTCCTTTGGCATACTTAAGTGGACTCAGACTGAACTGGATGCCCTGGACCGGCGGGTCCGTACACTCTTGACGGCATACCGTATGCATCACCCACGTTCGTCTGTGATGAGACTGTATATCCCGCGGAAATGTGGAGGCCGCGGCTTTCTGAATGCCAAGGCCCTTCATAACCGCGAGGTATGCAAGCTCAGAGAATACTTTCTTCAGGCAGACGTGGGTATGCATCGGGATGTAGTTGCTGTAGACATCGGACTCACCCCGCTCAGTTTGGCTAAAGAGAACTGGCGCAAGCCTGTAGTACTTAGCACTAACGATCGCAGGGATGTATGGCAGAGCAAGGAGCTTCACGGTAGGTTCTACAAGGCTCTATATGGAGCTGATGTAGACCTGTTAGCCTCCGTGAACTGGCTACGTTTCGGTGACCTCTTTGGGGAAACTGAAGGGTTTGTCTGTGCTATTGCGGACGAAGTTATCAAGACGAATAACTACCGGAGATATATCTTGAGGGATGGTACGGTTGACATTTGTCGGGCGTGCCACCTACCTGGTGAGTCCCTCAGGCATATAGTTTCCGGTTGTTCTCGTCTTGCTAACGGCGAGTACTTGCACAGACATAACCAAGTAGCCAGGATTATTCACCAGCAACTTGCTCTGAAATACAAACTTGTAGATGTTGAAGTGCCGTACTACAGGTATGTAGCTGAATCAGTTCTCGAAAATGGTCATGTCACGTTGTACTGGGATCGAACTATCATCACAGACAGGACTGTTGTGGCCAACAAACCTGACATTGTGGTGATAGATCGATCAGAGCGCCGCGCATTGATTATCGATGTCACCATTCCGCATGATGGCAATCTCGCGAAAGCTGAAAAAGATAAGCAAATTAAATATCTTGATTTGGCTCGCGAGGTTGTCGACATGTGGGATGTTGATTCGGCAATCATTGTGCCGATAGTCATATCTGTCAATGGTCTAATAGCCAAGAGCCTCGATCACCATCTAAAGAGGCTCGCGTTGGGTGCTTGGATCAAGGGTTTGATGCAGAAGGCAGTGCTTTTAGATACAGCACGCATTGTGAGGAGGTTCCTATCTCTGGAATCCTAACCACCGGCAGCTTGGACCCTGTTCCCGATGCCGGTGGGGTACCATATATTTTATATTTTTAAATGTATTTTTATAGATATATGTATATTTAAAAATGAAAAATATATTGAAAATATTTAAATAAAGAGAATAATAATAATAATAATATTTATTATATATATGATCACAGTAGCAGTTGTGAAGCGACCACTTAAAACATTATGGCATGCGTGCAGTCAAGTCAATTACACAGTTAACTCGGATACAATTAGCAGCTTATAAATTGTTCCTCTGATTTCTTTTTAATTCTAAAGACATTTATAACCTGCCAGCAATATATGACGTGTCTATACCCTGTCGTATACGCCTGTATCAACAGAAATTCATAGCCTTCACCTAATTCCAGAAAAAATATTTAAAAAAAAGACATCTTTTATTTACTAAGCTTTGCTTTTATAATAATAAAACTACCCGTTAGTACAAAGTTTTTAATAAGTGTAGAACCAGACCGTTATTACGTTGTTCATTAATTTGCTTTATCTATTACTCTTTTTATCTATAAAAGAGAAAATGTACAGCGCAAATCCACAATGTTTTCATAGAAAATTTAATAAAGAAATTTAAATATTAGATTGTCTATTTTACATAACGTGTGAGCATAACGGTCTGGTCTAATTTACATAATTATACAACAATATAAACATTGACATTACATTTTAAAACGTCTGACTGATTTAACGTGCAAACTGTAACAAAGTGTATTGTTATGTGTTAAAATAAATCCTCGCCATAGCTACTGCGCCAAGTGTGCTTGATCTTCACACAGGACAAACATGTGTGTGATCCACAGAGTTGTTCTGAGTCTGAGTATTCTTTGTGTCCGTTGTGTCATGTTTGTAAAGCCTCCCGCAACAAAGGATTAATTTCTAGACTTCTCTCTTTTTACAAAAAGATTAAAAATGTATTTTTCATGAACATATTTTAGATACGTCATCCTTGGTGACGTATCTGTGTATGTTTTTTTTATCATACATTTTATACATATATATATATGATGATGACTATATATATATAGTCATCAATGATAGACAACATTGCAAATATGTTATAACACTTATAACGTCTCAACTAACTAAAAGCCTTACTTGTACATTATACATTAAATTTCCTATAAACAGGAAAATAATGAAAATAAGATTATTTAACTGGTAAATGACAATAGGTTAGTTTAAACTAGATCTAGGACATAGGCAATGTGATGTAACTTGTGTTATTATTTAATGTATGTATGTACCTATATCTTTTCTTCTGAGTCGATGGCGTTGCGGTACTGTAAGTGACTGCTATGTATGACTCTCGGGTTTGATGCCGGTCGGACAGTGTTACTGGGTTTTCCTGCCACGAAAAACTCTGTACCAGCACGGGATCTAATACAGTCCCCGGTAAACGATTAAAGCTCGCTCTCTATTACGTAAGACGAAAAGCCATACCTATCTGTCGAAGTGGCTTAAATATACCTATGCTTACGCATTGCAGGCGCTATGCATCTTTTATACCTCTGCCTTACCTTTAGGCGATATAAAAGCGTGATATTGTGATATGTATAAATATCTCGGTGACATTAACATAGTTACCTTGAAACTAAGAAAAAGGAATTGTATTGAGATTAGCTATGACACAACAATACTAGTTTATAGACATGATGTAACTCTTGCAAATAATATCTACTTTTACCTAACTTTATGATACCTACTTAAGCGAATTGGGGTCAGCGTTTAATTTAACCGGATACTGTAGACTGCATTAGTGGTAGTCACAGTGGGTGTGACTGTTGTGAGGTCTCGGATTCGACACCGGAGTCGGGCAGTGATATTAGTTTTTTATCGATTAATTACGTTTGCTCACCTCTTTGGGGATGTAAGCGTGAAATATACTTATTCAAGGCTATTGCGATTGGGATTTTACCTAACTGGATACTTGTAAAATATAAGAGTATTACGAAACGACTGTCATGTTTAGAGGTAGGTCTGTGTGGAAGCAGATACAACGCCTACTACCATATATGCCAACGAAACAACTATTACCGTGACGCCAGGTGTCTATGAAAGTAGGTATAGCATCAATTGCGATACCTACTTATACACAACGGAAAGCGCAGCATTTTATGTGCTTCTGACGAAACAGCTTTGACCGTGGTAGTGTAACTGTCTGAAAGTGGGCACAACATCGATTGTGGCCAAACCTATCTCCACACAACAGCACATCTAAACACTGCATGTGCCGAGAAGATTTCTCAGAAATATTAAAGCTGCTAACGTTGTGCAGACAGTATAGGAGGCTTCTGCATGCCGAACTGGTAGTACTCTTGATTCCTTCATTGGAGATTCGGCAACGCACATATACTTACATATATTATTCCTGACGTAGCAAACCTTCAAAGGCTATGGTTACTGCTAAGCTGTCTGAACCCAGGCGTTATTTGTGTTCACAGTTTAATTTAAACTGTAAAAGCAGCAAATCCCAAAGGTAATCGATTAATTACTAGTAATAAATTAATTACCATTGGAATTTGCTTTTCATTACAATCAAGATAGAGATTAAAACTGACTCTAATAAAAAGCAAACAAAGAAACTAGGTACATAATTACAAAAAGCACTTCTAGTTGAGACCGTCATAGACTGCCAACCCTCCTCATAAATACGTTTCATATTACTTGATGACGTCATAAAAATGCCGTATTGGCGCGTGAACCCTAAATGGGTCGTTATTTTCGAGCCACACCTCTGATTGCCTCTTTTCCACCCACGCAATAGGCAGATTTATATACGCAAAAAGTATTTTACGTCGTCTATATCTTATCAATAACGATAAGCCTAAGGAAGGTTAATCTATTAACGTCTTATGAGGTATAAAGCACCTTGTCTATGTCTAGTTGGTGGTTAACACAGATTAAAAGAACGCGCAATTATTTATTGTTATTTCGGAACATTGAGTATATTTAAAATATAAAAATAAAACAACAAAATAGATTCATTGTATAAAGCAAAACTTAATTCAAAATTACATATCAAAAACGAAAACTAAAAAGGAACCTATATAACTAAAAACAAGTTTACTTCTAAAATGTGCAGTGCAATAGACGTGTATGACGCCGCCGGCTATGCGAAAATACCAAATACTAACAGTATCGTCATGTTGGTCAGTATTAATTCCTTTATTAGTTTCATTTGATCATATATAGTCACATAACTCGAAATGTTGTAAAAACAACATTTCGAGTTATGTGAATATAATAATAATAATAATAATATCGGATATCGGAGGGCACAGTACACTAGCTTTAAAACTATCACCTTCGCCTTGTGATATAAACAAAAAATGTATCACCAGGTTAAATTAAAGCGCACAAACCGCAGGGCAGCTTGTGGCGAGCTGATTGTGAGTGGCGACACTGCGGTCCTGAATGCCTCAGAGAGTTGGTTAAGGCCTCGTCCCCGGCTTGCCGTTAGTGGTTGGCTGGGGTGGAACTTCAAGAGCGCCCGTAGGACTCTCAACTCTGGCTTGCCTTGGTCGGCCGGTCAGAGGGAGGCCGCTAGAGCTATATGCTTGGGGGTGGAAGTGTCATTTTCAAGGGCATAACTACGGGGAAACCCGCTCCGGGTCTCCGTTGTCACGAGACCCGTGATGGTGAAACCGGCGCCGCACCGCTCGACACCCCTAGCCACTCGCACCGGTGTTGCCCTCTGCTGCTGGCTTGTATGCCTATGGTAGCTATTCAGGGGGCCCATCTAGTGAGTTGGCGAGTCACCGTCTGCCCATTGCATTGATGCTATAAGAGTATTCAGGGCAGACGCCGTTTGTCATCCATAGTTAGCCATATACCGGTCCACCAAACACCCATACCTATAGCCCATATATTAGAATCCATACGTAGCAATAGTCCTACGCCTGCTGCGGCTAGTGCCGCTGTAGGTGTTCCATCACACCTTTGATTAAAACTCTCGAAGGGCCTCTTCACGTTGGACCCATGTCTCCGTGTAAGCCTCCCAAAGGGCCAGGTATTTTCTAATATAATATGTTAGAAAGTACCTGTGATAAGAGAAACATAATAATAATATTCTACCACATACACACAACTGTGTCATTGACCACAGGGAAAAGAAGACTAAGAGACGCTAAGTTATTTGGTCGCGTAGCAGTGCGAAAACCTCTCTTAAGGCCACAAAACAAAAAGAAGAGAATGCAGTGAGCCCTTACCCATCGAGACTGGAGTGAAGAAGACTTCAAAAGAGTTCTTTGGACAGATGAGTCCAAATTTGAAGTGTTTGGGAGCAAAAGACGTGTTTTTGTTCGGCGGAGTGCCGAGGAAAAGATGATGCCAGACTGTGTCCTGCCCACAGTAAAGCATGGCGGTGGTTCCGTTATGGTTTGGGGTTGTTTCTCGAGCCGTGGAACTGGAGATTTGGTACGAGTCGAAGGAATTATGAAAAAGGAGCAGTACAAAGCAATATTGGAGTGTAATGCTGTACCATCGGGACTTCGGCTAGTTGGAGATGGCTTTATTTTCCAACAAGACAACGACCCTAAACACAGCTCCAAATTATGCCGGGGTTATTTAGATACAAAAGAAGCAGAAGGAGTGTTAAAAAACATGGTGTGGCCCGCTCAGAGCCCCGACCTTAACCCTATAGAACTTTTGTGGGAAGAGCTGGACAGAAACGTGCGCAGTTGTTGTCCCAGCTCACAAGAAGATTTGTGGAGAGCATTGCAAGAAAGCTGGAACAATATTTCACAAGAAACAATCGACAAATTGATTGCCCGCATGCCAAGACTTGTCAACAAAGTGATTCAATGCAAGGGAGGGTTTTTTGATGAAAAAGCTGTTTAGCTTGTCAACATATATTTTAAGTTAAATTGTCGAAATATTTAATATTTTTTATTTATATTTAATTGCATTTGCCATACTTAATAAATATCACAATAAATCCTTTCATGTTTAGCTTTTTATTTTGAGTTTTACATCCATTTGCAACTTTGATGTAGGTGGTCTCAAACTTTTGACCGGCAGTGTACGTTGTCAGGGTACAAAAAATACATAGGCTAGCTTTCATCTAGAAAGAAGGTACCGTTCCCAAAAGAGATAGCTAGTCTAGAATAAAGTTGATTACTGGCATGGTCATGACGGTCTTTTCGTTTTATAATAGCATTGCACAATGAATACTGCTCTAAGAAGCGGCGGAGGAGAGTGGTCTCCACAGTGTGAAGATCCGCGTGTTCCTGGACCTATTGTAGCCTTTTATTATAATGAATAAAATGGTGATTCTGCCCGGCCAGTCCAAGTTTAAGCAGACAGTAACCATACTTTAGTATGTCAAAAGGAAAACTCCACATGAATAACATAAACGATCGAAATGGAAAATTATTTATTAAATTTAAAGATAATTACTTATGAACGCTAACGTCATAGTTCGCATTAAAGGAAAACAAAGCAGAAAACGATTTAGTTATGCATTTATAAAAGAAAATAGGTATCAAGAATAAATTCTATCGTACTAACATAATGGTATACGATACTATACGACGCATACAAGACTAATAACCTTTATATATGTATATTATTTATAATTGGCATTTTTTAAGAGTGGTTGTAAGTTTATTGAAGGTATCCTCTCATAGACTCAAATCCTTTGCCTGAACCAAACGACTAACCTAAATGTAGCTTCATTAATTTACTAAACTCACTAAAGGTGTCGTCACCGTATCAACAAGCGCCGTGCAGTATTCTTTGTATGAAACTTCCTACTGCAACGCACACTAATCGGAATCGTAACGTAATCGCCTCGCCTTGGGAGCAGCTCACGAACCGCGGTGCGGTGCGTGGTCAGCTTGCAGTCCCCGCGTTTACTGCTCGTCGTCCCCGCGCTTACGGCTCGTCGTCTCCGCGCTTACGTCTCGTGCATTACTATTGCCGAACGTAATCACTCACAAGACAACAGTCGTGTTGCGCGCGTGTTTTATTGAAGTTGTAGGTTAGATTTCAAACAAAAAATAACGATGAAAAGGGATAATCTCACTGAAGAAGTGAGAAAATATTAATATTAATATAATTTAAGTAAGCGCGGCGTCGCCTAGCCGTAGCCGAGTCGACGTACCGGAGCTGCTGATCCGCTTTGGTTACGTGTTTACGTTAGGTTGACGCCTGTTTGACGGCGAGGCGAAAGGCGATAAGATGACGATCCCTTTTCGAGTTGATATGTGTGCTATGAACTTAAATAATAGATTTGGACTTTCATTAAACTTACTAATCTATATATTTTGACGTTCATATTATGTGACTCAAATTCTCTCTCTCAAAACTCAAATTCTTACTCTGATTTTCTATACAAAACTTTTTAAACTATCACATGGCAAATACAAAATTGTATAGCTATATATCTATAGCTAAGATCTCTATATGATGCGTTTATATGATGTTTATAACCCTATGTATTTATTTACTTCATATTAAAATTCGTTAATTTATAAACACACTTGGTCGAGTATCGACTAAAGTTTAATTAATTATTTATATATTCAACAGTTATTCAGCTGCCCTAAAATATTTTAGTTCATGAAAGTTTCGCATCCCGGCAATAACGGCTAGTCATGCAAATCAATAGATCTACGCAAAAGGCCCTTAGCGTGGAACTACACAAATAAATAAGTGAAATGTTTAAAATAAGAACCGTTTTAACTGCCGGCGAGGTACCGAGTTAACAAACGAACGTTATTTAGGGTCACATTCCACTAAAAAGCTTAAGCAAATAGTGATATTTCTTTATTACTTCTGAGCCATTAGAACCACAGAATTGACCTCATCTATACACTTATATAAGTTGAATCGCATGCAAATTCTTTAGCTTTTTGCGTATATGAAAGGCAATCCACTGAACATATTTACCATTTTTTACTATTTGCATAGTGCGTTATTCCAGATGGACATAAGCTTTATATTTGTTCAATACGGGCTTAGTCAGGGTACACCGCTAATTGTTAATATAAGGCTTAGAATTTATCTCTATATTATAAATATATAGCCAACAATAAATAGTATTTGCACCTGGAGACTTTCGTAAACTTTAGTAAAGACGACGCCCTTAAGACTAAAATCTTGAGATCATGATACTGGCACTTAGGAAGCATTATGACACTAAAATTAACAGAAAACTCATATAAGAAAAATCAATAAAACATCCTAGCAACGGACCTGACTCACGTATCGGCTTTGTTGTCCGTAACGTAAGGCGTCTGAGGTGACGATCAGATATCCTTTTGTTTTGTATGCTGGTCTGCATACTGAGGTGCTCAGCTGCTAATAGGACGACTAATGACTGCCACCGATGCACGCGACGTGATTGAATAGTATTGCAATGCACTTTACACTTACAAATCGAGTACACTGTTCCATTATAAATAATTACAAAGAGAGGAAACCTGAGATTTTGATCAAGATGGAGCAGACCGAGGCAGTAGGTGCCCGACCTCAGAGAAGATAGCGACCAAGCAACCTTGTGGTAGAGTATAAAGTAAGGCTATCAAGCTCTTTAAGTAGTAGCGTACAGCTACTATCATCAGGAGGACCAACATGACATTTGCCTCTAGCGCCAGCAGCACAACACCTACTATTATTTAAAACTCTTATAAGAAGTCCGCGTAAATAATATTTCCGGTGCTCCTACCGTCCATAGATTTTGTTAACAACTTTCCTTCAGGTAGGTGGTGCTAGTTTGCCATGTCAGTAATACAAAAAATAAATTATGCGCACATTTATTTCATAGTAAACTTTAAAATAACTTGCCTTACAATCAGTCAGTAAAAAAGTAAATCTAAAGGATATCCCACGCTTAATGAAAACGGCAGACGGGAATTTCACGACGTTAACGGTTCAGAATCTTATTGATTATTGATTAAGGCTGTCCTGTCATCAACCAACGATTAAGGAATTAGTCTGCAAATGGATTTGATAAGTACAAATGGAAGAAAATCAACTATGAATTCAATATTTGAAGATTCGTTTTCGAGCGAAGTTAGCAGAGATTTGTTAAGATTTTCATAACACTTGCGTGATTGATAATGCATTGTATTAAAATATGTGCAGCCGTTGTATTTGCGTCAAATTTTTTGATGACGTCAATACAAACGTGCAATTTTCAACTTGTATCTTGATTTAAGGACGTTAGACGGATTTACATGTCCACCGGTTTCTAGGAATGAGCCAATTTAAATTAACAATTGATAGAACGAAGCGCACACGTGTAGCGTGGCAATCCTATCATTTTCATTGCATTGTATACTTATAGGCAAACAAGCAATCAGTTACTAATGGAATGGCTAATGATCGCCACAACTACAAGCGCAGTAAATAATCGTTTCGATAGGCGCTTTACTTAACACGATCACCGACGTTGACATGTTTTTATTTGTATACCTAATCCCCTAACTACAACAACGTGACAACGGACACAAAGAACACCCAGTCTCGGAACAACCATTTGTGATCACACAAATGCTTGTCCCGTATGGCGGTCGAACCTACAATGGTGGTGAGCTGGCAGTGGTGATGCGAACAATTCAACCAGCAATGGCGCAGCAGTAGTGAATGCAACTGCTGTGCATGAGGTCTCGGGTTCGAATCCCGGGTCGGGCCTACATAAAGTTATTGGGTTTTTCTGTTAAGAAATCTCAATAACAGCCAGGAGTTAGCAAGTTAGCGGTTTTAGACACCCCCATGCTTCAGAAAGCACGCAAAGCCGTTTGGTCTTGCGCCTGATCTCTCTTCAGTCGTGTCGGATTTCTGTCCCATCGGATCATGAGAGTTAGGGAACAGAGAGTGCACTTGTGTTTGCGCACACGCTTGTGCACTATAATATCTCCTGCGCAGATGGCCAGTATCCGTTACGAATGGCCGCCGTGATCGAAGTTCGGTCTTGATGGCGTATCCGTGCAGGCAATGCAAAAATATACCATGTACCTACAATAAGAAAGTAACGCTGTTTAAGATAGTACAGATGGACGAGATAGGATTAGTAATAGGAACTCTAGTAACAAGCCTACATCGTCGATTGTCAGCTGGTTTCTTGTAACCCTTAGGGTAGGTACCCAAAAAGGCAGCCATTTATAATAAGCATTTTATACATATCATTTACGCAAGATTCCGAGTGCATATTGTAACAAGAAGTACTCATTTAAGTCATGATCCATGCACATGATCATTACAAAGTAATTGTAAATGCATTATAAGAACGCTTAGGCTAAACCGAAGGCCATGTGGCGACTTGCGCAACTAAAATCAAACTCAAGCTTTCTAAAGTATCTTACCTACTAAACACTTCTAAAATTTTGGTCGATAATTTATCAAAACAAAACTATGTCGTATTAAGAACCAGCTGTTTATACCAGTTACGATAACTAAAGAGTTTGTAAACTCAGTGTGGCAGAAGGAGCTAAGCCAAGATTGGAGCATTTGGTAATCTTAAACCCGAATAACAAATCCTTGCTAGTTTCAGTTTGATGGAACGCTCGGACCGAAGCAGTACCACCATTTACAAAAATCAACATAAAGTATCCGCACAGTTCAGTTTTTTTTTTCAAAGTCGGTTCCTGTTGTTGCCAAGTTGACAGCAGTCGTTAAGCCATGTCAGAGGCCTACGGGCGGCTTGAACAACTCTTGACAACTGGTTGGCCACTAACCACACGAAAAAAAGGAATCTTCGTTTTCATCGATTTTCTATGTATATGTACACTAATAATAATTAAAGTCTATTACAGGTAAATATCTAACACCACTAAAACAACAAGGATAAGCACAATGAAGACTAACTACCGGCCCGTAAAACATCCATTAAAATAATGGTAATTAATGCTTTAACATTATAATACCAAACTTACTCGTGGAAGCTCGCTCTCACCCGCATCAACCCTTGTCGGGACTCAGGACTTGTTACTTATATACCGGTGTATGTGCACCATGTTGGACGATATAATTAATTATTACTTTGATAAATTAATTAATCCTTGTCTCATATTATTAAGGATATAAAATATATTGCGGTTTTGTTGAATATTATTTACACAGACTATACAAAGATTTAACTGCCGCGGTAAACAATAGTAGTATGTGGTATAGGCGATAGCAAATCTTAGATTTCTAAAAAAGAGTTAACAAACGGTCAAACTGATTTTCAGCTGCTGTGATAGGTTGTCTAAATTGGCAATAGCCAATAAAATCGCTTGACGTGAGACTGATTTTGTCAAATCATTATTAAGCGTTTTATATTTGATTGCGAAAACAGCACTATTTCTGAATAAACTGAAAATTTACTTACGGGTGTGCATGGTGTCTAAAATTGCGCAAGGTGTACGACAATAGATTCTCAATGTGCTACCAGTGAAACTATATGTTTAGATATCACAGCTGACGAATGTGTGAATACATTTTTGCATTCTGTGATATATAAGCGTGCGGCGTATTGTTCTTTCCTAAAATCAGCTCATACGCAATTTTTCTCGTGTCGCAGAAGACTGTGCTGAAATACATGAATGCATGACGTACACTCAAAACCAAAGCCGCAGGCACAACAATCTTTTGTGGATTACACAAATAGTTACATGATACTAAAACTAACAACGCATAGTAATACGGATACATTAATTATTTGTTTAATTCGTTTTGGGTACAAATTTCTATATGAAGAACAATTTATAAAACTAACGTTGATTTTAAATCGTTACAAAATTACTAATGGTGTTTTCATGTACCCATACTTATTATATATCATTAATCGAACATTTACTTGGTTAAACCTCGTTAATACAAGAGATATAATCGCTGTGTTTTACCATCATCACCTATACGCGCTAAAACTATCGTTGATCATACAACATAACGTACCGCACAGCTTTTAGATCCCTTTCCACTACCCAATTATAGTGACGAGTTAAGCAGAAGACTACACATGCAGAGCTCACTCATATCTTTTCAAATAGTGTGTTTTCTTATACCTAGTAAGGGTTACACTCTAGACTTATACTCGAAAGAGTAAGCCACATATTACACCCACATGTCGCCAGCTATGTTTAAAATACCATGTTATAGAAGACGAGCTTGTTGCCGTCTTTCAGCTCAATTTCCAGATTCTAACTGCGTCTACTAACAACTTCTTTACAGAAATGTAAGACTGCGAGCAGGCAGTTATTTAATACAATAACTTCACTTTATCCGCGTATAAATTTAAATTTACTCATTAGCCATACCTATTCCTTTAGATTTTCATGACGTCTATCCAAAATACAACCGATACTAACAGTAGACTTTAGTTACTGTTATAGAATAGAATATTGAAACCACTTTACACTTTGTGAAGTCGTATTTGGTTGATTGAATGACAAAGCAACCAAATACTAGAGCTAAACACAAAACAGACTGGCACATAATACATTCTAAGCAGCCATTTGTCTAGACAAAAAAAAAGATGATTCACCTATCTAAACACTATACGGTGTCTGGACACACACTTGTAAACAATACAGGGACAGCACGTAGCCGGCATCCGCGGCGAATCAACAGGATAAAATTATCGCCTAGATGATGTAATTACATAGACTAACGCCATTTTATCCTCAAAGAGACAAGACGTGTTTCACTAAAAATTGGGTATAGATTAAGATGTGGTTTTAGCGTAAGCCCATTTTTTATTCATCTAACGGGTCAATAGGATTAGTTTTTGTACGACAACCCACACGCCGACCCTTTATATTGTCCCCTTTTCGTAAAAAAATAGCCTGTCCGTCTATAGCCTACATAAAAATGGCCACCAAAGACTATTCAATTCAGTAAGAAAACAGATTTAGATTTTTTATTGTGTTCTAGCTGTGGCAAGGCATACCCACGTTTATGATTACTGCTTTGCTCCCGTGGCTCGTAGCGCTCTTTTATATAGTCTGTTACTTCTGCATCATAAAGTATCTTTCTTATGGTAAAATAATTATTAAAATAGGTTCAGTAGTATTCAAGTTTATCAATCGACCAACATAAATTTTCTCTTTCAGTAATTATAAATAGAGATATAATAAAAGTGGGTCTTGGTTGATTGTTTAGATCCACATACCGCTGATTCGATGGCGGTACTTAAAGTTACCTGCTAGAGAAACCTAATAATAGTGCCCAAATCGATATTCTAAGAGAAACTAATGAGCAGCCTTTCCAAAAACCTGTTCCATTGTGACCAATCTTAACACCAGGTTGGATGTTTCTTGCTCAATTACACCCGAACCCTCTGACCAGATAAAGATAAAATTTGATATAGCGATAGCTTGAACAACAGGAAGATAGCTATTCTATAGGTATAACATATCTTATACCTTTTTAGGCATTACATGTCTACACACCATTTATATAATCGCCATTACTAGATATGATCAAAAGAAACCAAGATAAAACACAACCGCAGTACGATCAAAAGGATGTTAAACAAATAAAATAAATTATCAGACCGGTATTTATATAGATGAAATAACATACATACTCTATCCAAACTAAAGCAAGAAATAATGAATGATCTTTCATTAGTACACATACGATTGTATTGCCTTGAAATTCAATTACTTATATTGGATTTATATTATAAAAATGTACTCTTTATTGACTGTCTTGTTGATAAGTTTGCGCTTACATAAGCATGTGACCGTAAAGACCCGGTTTTGATTCCCAGATCGGGCAGAATGTTATTGGCTCATACTGTTATGAAATTCTTAGTAGCACCACAGAGACTGGGACTTGTGGCCGGTAGTCGGCAATAGGCTCACCATATTAAACTGGAATCTAAAAACAGGAGCGAAACGTGTTTGAAACACTGCTCTGCCTACATTTTCGTAGATACAGTCGTGAGTCTATGAATGTACATATATAAATTAATTTATTTCACGCGTTTTTCTTACAAAATATATAGTTAATCTCTCGATCGCAACTGCTATAAACACTTAAATAAGCAATTTTGTAATACAGAAGTTTCAAAATATCCAGATTGTCCTTCATATCTAATTAAAGGGCGTCGAGCAGCCAGAAATCTTGTGACTTTATTCTATTAATCACATATAAATCAACTAAACTACTGCGATGTGTCTATAGCGTGCAGTCCACAATCAGTTATGAGTCATTGTACTACGGTGGAACGCACGACGCGACTTCCGTAAATGGCGCGCACTGGTCCCTAAATTGTCGCCGCCCACACTCTAACAGTATTCACATCGAAACTATAGTAAACACCGCCTCGCTATTAATGCGTAACCATCGTTATCGTAAAATTCCATTACACTAAAGCGGGCATGGCGATTAATTAAACGTCACTCGTTAGCCTAGAATCCAGGCAAACGTCATTTTAAATGGGAACAAAAGGCAAGGCTCGACTCCAAACCTTTCATAGGCTTAATAACGAACCATCGGCGTTTAAATGGTGGACATTAGGTGTAGCAGTAGTGAGCGGAGCATGGCATGACGCACTTACTTTAATTAGACTAATTGCAATAATCGATGTATAATCTCACTTGAAAATGCCGTTTCTAATACTTACTGTATAAAGCGAATACTAATTTCATGTGATTATACAACATTCGTAAAGTAAATCCAAATCTATTAAGTAAATATTGAATATTTTCAATAGCTATAGCTGCTACTCGCATTTAATGCATCTCTTTCTTATAAGTATAATAAGAAAAGAACAGAAATACGATAGAACTGTTAATGGTTGAATGGCAATGGTCAGTGGATCGTATTATTGTCGACGTAAAATTAGAGACTTGAAACAAAATGGCGACTTAATTTATGTTTATGGACAAGCTAATGGACAATATGTCTATCCCTTTCGTATATAATCGTCATTAGAGCAATTAAAGTTTGTTTGCTTTGTAATCGGCTCTATTTACATAGAAAACCACAAACCTACACTAGAAAATACATTATTCATATTGAGCAAAAAGTTAGTATAGTTACTTGGGTACAAATCGATTAAACCTGCTCGTCGTCTAATGGAATATTTAGGACTCGTACAATATTTCACTTTTCGTTCAACCAAAGATAGTCCAATAACTAAGTATAAACAGGTCGTTTGACCTATCGGTTGGCTTCAGCCTCACCTGTTGCCCTTGATAGGGTATTGGTGCGTTGTTAAACGCAGCGTAGCCTGGCATTATCGCCTCAAGGGAAATGCAACTTAATAAACTGGATAGCGAAAAACAAAAGGAATCAGGCAGAAACTCGCATAGATAAATCTATGTTACGGCCAATTAGACTATAGCATTGGCTTATCATGATTCACATATAATATGATTTTCTAAAGTCCTTAAGTTGAATGTATGAATCGTGAAAAGTAAAAGGAACAAACACTTATTTCCCATAATTTAATTTATTAATATTTGTCAAGAACCTCGAGTGAAATTTTTCTCTGATGTTATTAGATATTTAATAGAAGAAGCGATTAAAGAAATAAATTCGGGATCCCTCCTTTTCGCATAATGTTTTTTGTCCTAATATACTTCGGCATAACGATTTTGGCACAATTTGTTTTGGCATAATAATACTTTGGCATACTTTTTTTAGGCATACATTTTATGTTGGCATAATCATGTTAAAGACTAATTTGTTTTGGCATAAATTTGATTCCCATAACGTTAGTAGGCCTAATGACTATTAGCATAACGTTAGTAGGCCTAAAGACTTTTAGCATAATAGAAGTTAACAAAAGTTAGTCACAGAACCGAATTGCTGCAAAACCGACTTCACGTAGTCTTGTTTGTCCTACCCCTAGAGTGTTATTTAAAATCGCGTAGGCGTGTAGGGGCGAGGCGGCCCGCGGGCTGAGGAGCAGGCGGCTGCGAGCGAGCCGCCGCGGCTGAGGCTGGCCGGCGAAGCCGGCCAACAAGCCGAAGCTGCGGTGGTGAGCGAAAGCCGTCTGCGACGATTAGCACGCGTGGGGCCGCCGGAGGCCCGCAGCGCCGGAGCCGTGACAGAAACTCATTCAACACATCATCAATTTATGCTTTAGGATATTATGCTTAAAAAAGTTATGGTTTAGAACTTTATGCTTCATAAATTTATGCTTTACAATATTATGCTTAATCATTATTATGGTTAGAGAAATTATGCTTAAAAAATTATGCGTAAGCTGTTATGCGTAATTATATTATGCGAAAATATAATTATGCCAAACAACATTATGCTAAGTTATATTAGGTCTTAAAATTTTATGCTAATGGATAGGGAACCAATAAATTCCATACTGTGTTCTGAATATCCACAAAAAGTTGAAGCAACTATATTGATATACTAATATTATAAAGAGGAATGATTCGATTTTTTGTTTGTTTGTAAGGATTAACTCAAAAACGAAACAAACGATTTTAAAAAATTTTACACCATTTTAAAACTTTATTATCACCGAGTAATATAGGCTATATTTTATTGAAAACCTACTTTTACGTGAAAAGCCGCGGGAAAAACTAGTGTAAAATATACCTGTGGTTTAATAAATGTTGGCGATCATAGCGAAATTTGTAACTGGTTTACGAGATGAAGGAGTTTCTATACTCAAATGAAACATTGGCCATATTTCAATGCATTCTATAGTGAAGTAACGTAACGTATCGTAAGTTATTAAAATGCATATAATCAATAACACAACTATATAAATATGTATTAGTTATTATTAATTTAGTTATTATAACGGAATCGCCACGCAAGACAATAGACATTAATTTATAAGAAGAACTACTAAACAACACAGACCAGTTACTACATTACATTTCTGAATTGTTTTATTTTCGTAAATCATAGTCATCATCATTTAATTTTTTTTATTCAAGAACAATTTTGCGATCGACATACACCAAAAGTTGTCTGGGCACGGACGCTTAACGACATCATGACCCAGTGTCCATAAGGCACCGTCTATATAACATATGCAAATAGAAAAGCTCGGTTTATCAAAAATTCCCGCATAACTTAAAAGCAAACTTCGTCAACTGAGAGACACGACATTTGGACTCGTAATATGTTGAGTAACATGAGATCATTCGGCCGAGTACGTGCAGGGCAGGCTACCACAACTAAATCATACGACGCTAGAGCTAACGGAGTGGAGTGACAAATTAATAATAAGAGTTCATGCCTCGCTTAGCATTATGAGGGCCTTTGCTAGGGGCTCTGAGGTCGGGAGACAGGGAGAGCACTGTCGTGGAATAAATAATGCGCTCAGCGAAACGAGAGACACGCCAACCGTATTGCAGTATTCGACTTGCAATTCTCTAAACAAACTGCTCCTAAATTCCTTACAAGACTGTGACGTTAAATTGGTTTTCTTTATATCGTTGTCTGCTTAAATCGATTGCTGGTCAAATAACTTGGTTTCTCTATCTAGGCCACCATCGACATTAAGCGATTCTATTGATACTTTCGGGAAGGGTCTTTCAATTCACCGACAGCTTAATACTTTCGTCGAAAAACGGGAAAACAACGGAACGTGACCGTCATCAAACTTGTACAAAAAGGATTGGCGTGAGCTAGATAAAAGAAATAAATGATGCCGTCCTAAAAAAGTGCACCTAACTCAATTACTGTTTGAAAATGGGACAAAGTTTGAAAGAAAAGTAATGTAACTTTACGAGTTTGAGTTTGTTTGCCGAAAGCTATCAAAAGGTGGGTGCCAACGTTAGAGCCAAGTTTGTTATATAAAGTTCTGAGAATTGCCGAATTATTCGACGCGTAAGAGACAGTGGTGACTAATACGAGATTTCAATGGTAACGTCATATTGCATACACAAACTCGACAGACATAAACAACACATATTTAGAGGTGACATTTTAAACAATCATGGATTAGTCTAGTCACATTAGACGTCGCGTCGTTTAGAATAAGTTACCTGTACCTTTTACGAATATTACCTTCACCAGTTCACCCATTTAGAGCGGGTTTTATCGTATAGAGGTTAATAGTAAAACGCGTGTTACTGGCTAACTTAATATATTAGCAGACAAACTCTAATGGCGAGGGTCGCGATGGGTCGACCGACACCAACGAACGCTTGCCCTAAAAACTACCTCCGTATTGATTTCTTAATTTCAAAAGACTGAAAGTTATCAAATACGATCATTATTTTTATGACAGCAAACGCCTACGGTAAAACTCGACTATTATGGCCGGTACAGAATAAGCATACGAGCTTGGTGAAGGCTTAATACGAAACACTAATTAATGAGAGCAAAAGCTCACGTTTTTGTTTGCTGAATCTGAACTATTTATTGACTCGCTTGTTCGTTTGTTAATTCTTCAGTGTACCTACTATAACACGAGCTTATAACAAATTGTCAATAGCCATCCGACCGATTTAATAGACTCATGTCTGGTTGCTGACAAACTACGATTTTTACTTGCTAGAACGTCTTTGATTACCCCAGAGAACATTCACCGCAGTATTTTTCTTCCTCCTTTCCAAACGTCTCATTCTCATTTTCCTATATACGCTCTCAAACTCTTATCTTTAATTTTCATCTGCCGAAAGTAAGTACCTATCTCTCTTCATTACATAATTTTTATCCTGTGACAGTATATATGTTTTTATACGGCTATATGTTTTAAGTTTATATTTATTTCTAAATATGTATTATAAATAATAAGTATACCAATTACATTTACATATGTTCTAATTAAAAAGTCCACTTAAGAATAATTATAATTAATTAAACAATGTCGTGTTGTGACTCTTTTTTCACGCTATTCCCCATTTAATCGCTAAAAGGAGTCAGCGACCGATAGTTGTGATGAGTCGGGCCACAGCGAAATAATTTCCTTTATGGAATTGCAAATGAGGCTCCAGCTACATTCAGCTTTGAACTCAATACATTTGCTAGCTTTCATCTACTTAAAACGATAATGTGTTTTGATGTAGATGTGCTTAGTTCGGGTCGCATTACATATTATGTATTACGTCTGAATACGCTTATGTACTATGTGCTCGTACGTAAGTAATATAACGTCAAACGACATTTTAAGTCACAAACACGTGTATGTATTTTGTTTGCGTCACTTATATTTACATAATATACGATATATTTGTCAATTTAATAGTACCATTATTACTATACAAATTCACTACGAAAAATATTTTGTGTTAGTAGGTATAGCACAATATTTATTTTAAAATGATTATGTCTATAAGCATAGTAGTATAATCTCTGCTAACATTGTAACTACGAACATAAATAGAATTGAAAGAAGTAATCTGTGAATCACACAGTTGCTTGGCCTTGCAAAGACAATCCGCAACAATAGGTGCAATGGTAGTAAGGTGATCGTTTAAACCACTGCACTATGCGTGCACTGATACTTTTCTATAATTAGTAACTTCTTCGATGGAAAATTTATTAAAATAGTGTAATATTAATTTTATTGCTGAAGCTAGAGTGAGCTCTAGGTCAATTGAAAACAAATTAATACGTAAATTCGATTAGATGTTAAATAATAAAACACATTTTGTTGTTGTTATCTGCGTTTACGATCCCTCGCTCGAATAAATATTATTACAAAATATTGTTGATATAACTCGTAGATTATTTATTATCACACCATAGCTTATACAATAGAATTAATTATTTGAAGATGATTATTGTGAAGTGGTGAGTGAAGCAAAGGACGTGACTGGAATCAACCTAGTGATGGACGTACGAAGCAAGACTCGGGTACACAGTGGTATCCGACGTCCGTGTCTATATCCGCCTCTAATAGCTGCAGATATATTACGCTACAAACTTTGTGTGTTTAACAAATCATCGTTTTACGCTAAATGTTACGTAACTATTTGATTAATGAAGATTTTCTGCGCGGAATTTATATTTACGTGGGATCATTTATTATAATAGGAGCCGTAAAAAGCTGCGGGCTACGCTGCTCTTCGAGAACATCGCAAAGAAAAGAACATGATTGGGCTTTTTGTTATATTTTTCTTTGTTTGTAATAAATACATGTTGTAAATATTTTAGAAATAATAAATTAGATAAGTACTGAAATAGCCAACAGAACAAAATTTTAGGTAGTTTGAGTATTTGGAAACAGAATCATTTTAAAATTTATTTCTTAAATTAAGAACAAGACAATAAACAAAAAATATAGATGATACTAATTTTGTAGAGCATTACAATTTTGGTAAAACTTAGTACTGGGAAGTAACAAATTTTCGATAATGGCTCATAAACTAAGTAAATAAGACACTAAATACACTAGCAAGTCTATTGACACATACACCTATTAGGGTGGACAGCAAGTTTCTATGAATATAATTGTTTAGTTATAAATGTTATAATATACCAGGATTCTCAACATTGATTTTGTCATACTTGTATTCTTAATTCATACAATTTTTTTGTATAAATTAAAGATATACCTTTCCCAAATAGATATACCAACCTCTATTATGCTTCATAAAGTGATTAATACATTAGGAACTGATTAGTTTAAAATAGATATATTTTGATATACAAACCATTAGGCTTTTCATCAACAAGGAAAACAAATCACTTGTAAAAATGTATGATGTAATATAAAAAAGCACTTCAATTGTTGTATGTGTTGGTTATCAGCACATAAAATTACATTGTAATCTTATCAAATATTATTTTATGACTCAACAGTGCAAAATATAGGTAAATCAATAAGTCACTGCTGAGTAATTCTTGTACCCATACTTAGTAAATTGAAAAGATTGTCCTTGGTGCTACTTACAAAGTAAATTATTCTGATACTTTTATAATACTAATGTTTATATATATAATATTGCAATGAATTTATAGTAATTATTATTTTAATATTATCTTACATTCTTTATTTAAAATAGTAGCCAAATATGATACTAATATATCGAGCAAATTATCATACAACTGAAATGACAAAAGAATTTTATTTTAGTGACAATACTATCATTAAAGTAAGTTTATTTGATGCTAAGAAAGTTAAAAAAGTTACAGAACTAGTATTACAAAATATGTTTATTATTTTTATTAAATGTGCAACATTTGTAATCTATTATTTATCAATCATATAGATATATTCACTATCAATGAGATTAGTAAGTAAGCATCCAATCATTTCATTTATTTGGTATGTGTGAAATACTGCAAGTTGTAATAAGATTTTAATGGAGCCGCTTACTTAGCTAGGTAAGACAGCAGTATAAAATTGAAGACATAAATATATAATGAAACATTAAAAGCTAATAATTTAGAACATTGACAGTTAACTATTATAAACATGGAGTTGACATAGATTATATGTTCTCTAAGTACAAAAAGTAATTGGTAATTACTTTAAAATCTCATATATCATAATTAGATGGCATAACAAGATTTTCTAATTAGAGTAAATTTTAATAAAATGTATTCTGTGGCTCTCTTGTTTTAAGTAATCTCTCAAAACTATACTTCTCCAAAACATTACCACTGAAAAGGACTATGGCAGTAAAAATAATAAACTGAAGAAACTGCTAGTCACTTTTATTTAGAAAAAGGTATTGGCCATACTTGCAATGATTTCACAAAGTTTACTTTTTGATGTACTTTTTAGTGTGTAAAATAGTTATGTAAAAAGTTTGTAAATCATGTGAGATGTAAGAATATACCTAGTCTTAGCAGCTCCAATAAAAAGGTATAAGTAATGTAATTCAATACAATAATACTTACACAACCATCCCATAGGCTCCTTCACCAATGTACTGAAGACTAGTGTATCTGGGGCCCACTTCGAACACCTGGCCTCGAATGATCTCCGCGTTGGGATTAGTGCTCGCGGCACCTGCAGCCTCGGCCATCGCGACGCACTAAGAAGCCACTTAACCACAAATGTATAAAGCACCAACAGCAACAATACCAAGTTCAGCATAAATTCCTCAAACACAGCTGACACAAGACTACCGATTTCTCAGTGACCAATTCACATTAATTATCAAAACAAACTGCTAACCGACCTACATTATCCACTACCCGAACAAATCGTCCACTTGTCACTCGCTTATCATTCTCGTTAGCCTGTTTGCCCGACTTCTCATGGGCACTCCCGTATAGACGCAGTACCGTTACAAAATGAACTCGATTTTTTCTGCATCTATACAGGCGTGTTCCATATTGTGAAATTTTAACATATTTGATACCATATGATGCTATTCTACTCGTTTCATATGAGACAGAACGAGATAGAGCTAGGCATTGAAGACGGAATGTCCGCTGTTTATCTCTATATATGGCATTCACTTTACACTTAATATTTTATGTAATCTTTGACCTCACAAAATTTAACATGAACTAGGATATTTTATAGTTATTAATATAACTGCATCCTACATACACAAAATATTAATTTGTAATTTTCCATACCGCACGAGTATTCTCGGTAAGATTTTCAAACAATTCATCGATACTTACTAGTGAGAATATCATCCATTAGAAAAGGATAGCACATGTTTAATTTGACATGAACTTGACATTTAAAGTTTGACGTTTTGTCTATATGACGTTAACGATTTCTATACTGTAATACTGTAGTTTTTTTACAAATCCAAAAAAATAATAGTAACCCATGTTATCCTGTGCATAACTATCGATTACATGTATCATAGAAGACTCAATAATGCGGTGTTCCTAGATATAACCTATTAATTACATGGAGTATTAGTTACAAGGCACAAAGTGACCTCGTCGCCTCAAATCGAAGGACTATCGTGCAAACAATTTAGGTATGTCGGTTTGGTCAGCCAGTACAGCTGGAAATAATTACCACTCCGCATTGCCAGGCGGTCATTACGGTTCCTCTAATAACTGGTGTCCAAAATTGAGCAAGGTATGATATAACTTACTGACATGTATAATGTATCGTACATTTGTTTTGCGGCTTACACATAATTTGATTGCAATGACATCTGCAATTACTGTTTACTAGTAGCTTTTGTAATGGTATATCAGTCGTGTAGTTGTGCAGCGCAGTTCACACGCGCACACCACGCGAAATGTATTCTTCTATTGTGATTATTTTTGTAAATAGTATTTTACAAAATGTATAAATATTAAATTCAATGGTTTTTAAAATGATCTATATCAGAAATAAGATAATTTTGATATCCAAATATTTTAAGATTCACTTTGTTTCTTCTAATTATGTGTGTGTATAATGTTGTCTATATTTTGTCATTCTCTGAACTGTATCTTGACTAAATATCTATTTATCCTTTGTCTAACTTATCTTTATTATATTCCAATAAAACACAACTATATTCCATTCTTTATATATTTTCTTTATTAGTTCCTTAATTTCTGTATAACTTACATATTTTAAATATGTATTAGTATTTATTTCTCTTCATCTCTATAGTTGCATGTATTAAACCAATTCATGTTTTACTTTTATTGATGTTTTTTATTTTGTTCTTCAAAGGAGTGGATGACAGGTATTTAGCAAGCCTTTCATACAGTTTTGTGGCACACTGAAGCAGAGGATTGTACTACTTATCATTTTCTAACAACAGTGAGTTGAAAATTAAATGTAATGTGGAGGCGGGCTTCAGTCATGCTACTCCGTTGTTTTTCTAGAGATGTCCATATATAACATCACTTATACTAAAACTTAATACAATAAACAACTGTGGATTTATCTTTATTTTTAACATACTTTTACTAGCTTGGTTTGTATCTATGTAATTTTATATATTTTAATTCTATTAATGATTCACATATTGAATATTTTTAAATATGTGAAGGTTGTCCCTAAATTCTTGACTATTGATGTTGCTTTTGTGTACTATCAAAATAATCCACATCAGTGTACATTCTATAATATATGTTGAGTTGTAGTTTTGCTTCTCATTAACACTCTATTTAATCTGTTATTGTAATCATATTGAGACATAATAATGAAAGCATAGCAGCTGGATGTGGGTGTTTGAAAGGTGGATAGTTATTTAATACATAAAAAAAAAACAATTTTATAACATTGTTTTATTTTTATGTGTCATTATTATTTTTAAGTAGTTTGACTTTATTATGAGCACTAATAAATTGCAACGAAAAAATTATTTTGTGGTAGCCTAATGAGGTATGTTTTGATAGTACACTTACACATATTTTTTTACATTTTTGCCGATAGTGACATTTAAACTGCAAAGTTACACTTAATAATATATGAGTGATGTGATATATGGATGCTTCCTCAGCTGTTCATAAGGGCTTGGTGAAGGTGCTTTCTAAATAGCATCTCATGAACTTCCAAAATACAGGAACCATTACAACTCAATATGCAAAACCTCATTTATAAAACAAACAAGTCTCATCTCAAATAACAAATATTCAAATCACTTCATATACAATTAAAAAAAGAACAAGTTTGCATCCTGCTTGGTGACTTAAGCACTTGTTGTTAACTTGTTTAATTCTACATTTTGACGAAATTATACCACACCTATGATGATACAAGTAAGTTTTATGTAATATATAAATAATTCCCTAGCCTAAATAAAGATAATTTGTAAATAGTATAAATTTGGGGTCATAGGTCAAATGTATATGTTTTCTTAGTTCCTGATAGCCTTATAAGGATTATGTAATTTTGTTAGAATGTAAATGTTGGCACATATACTGTTACTAGCTATAGGATAATGATCACTTTTACACTGAAAGCTACAAAATATGTACTTTCAGAGGGAGTGCCAAAAGATATATTTTTCTGATTGGTTGATTAAGTTATTTCTATGTCTATAGCTACTACTTTTCTTAGAATTATGATGTAGCATACAATATAAGAAGGTTAAGAGACAAAAGGAAACATATTACATGTTATATTATTAGGATTGTGCTAAGATTTACTAAATAGGTAACAACGCTACATCACTTGGCACACATATGAAGTTGCTCACACCTATTAGCCACTAATTTTGAATATTTTGAAATTATGGACACTATCTTCAGTCATACTTGAACATATGCAAAACCTGAAACCTAAAACATAAATAAAGACTTTTTGAAGGGACCAGAAGTAATAATACTAAATTAATTTTAATTTAGGCAAGTATGAAGATCAGAGTGGAATTTCTTTTGCCTCATATAATGGAAGAAAGGATTGGTTAATTCGTTTGCAATTTCAATCTTTAAATACCTTATGTTGTTCACCAGGATATTTACCTTTTTTTTTTTTAAAGATTATTATTACCTGATCCGATTATTATTAGAAATGCGCATAATTGTCTTTGTATAATATTCGAATATGGTTTCCTAAAATCGCGATACCTAGATATATAGTACTGTATGGCTGGTATAGAGATTTAAGCAAACGCCTCACCTTTGCCACTGCACCGGGACAAAAATTTTATGCGGTCCACAGATTGTTCCACGTCTAGGTGCTATCTATATCTGTTGTTTACATATTAGCAAAAGTCACTCGCGAAACAGTATTTACGCCAAGGCGGCTGTAGTCATTGAAGAATGGCTTTGTCTACAGATTCGATTATAATTCGAATGCAACTTCGCACTTTGTTAATTATTATTGTGTCAAATGTTTTGATGTAATCTATAACATGGGTGTTAATGGAACAAAATACAATTTATATTTATGTTATGTTTATTTTTTTATATGTTAAGTATACAATTGTTGTTAACATGTGTTTTGTAAATAATCAAGACTATCATTAATATGGAATATTATTATCAGATTCTGTGTATATTATTATATTTATTGTTGTAATGTATTGTATATATTTGGACACCTTGTTATAACTATAAAAAGAACTCATAACTTAGATATATATAAGTATGTGAGCACAAATTGTTATTATCATCAGCTTTCGTCATTTAGCTACAGTAGTTATTTTTATAATATGCTACTCCATCTCTTATATGATATCAATTGCCTAATTAATCAAATCATTCATTACTAAAGCATGACTCCCAATAAAAGTAAGCGTTCATTTGCCCGCACACCGCACGAATCACTTCGAACGTTTTTCAACATTCGGTACGCGCGTGTCGTCTACATTCTTTACGTCCATTACTTTCATTATCATTCTTGTGCCAACGAACAATTCCCTTGGTACCTACTTTAAAAACAAGTTATAGTGCTCGGAACATTATAACTTTTCTTGTGCCAATATATGTAAAAATTCGCGGGGTAATTTAGCACGGGGTTCTGCAATCCAAGTTCGTGACTTGACATTCGAGATTCACCAGACTATGCGTGTGATTCCGACATGTGATAGCTTACCATTATTGCCATTCCCTCTTACCCACTAGTTATTGTAGTGTCTATATAATGAAATAATAATATTATTTACACCAGCACAAGTGCGTCATGTCGGGGGAGACACCAATACAGTCGGCAGAAGGTCTTCACACGCCCGCGTACCTGTCATGGAGGAAGCTCCAGCTCAGCAGAGCCAAGCTCAAGGCTTCCAGCAAAACTTCCGCATTGCTCTCTGGATTTGCAATGGTAAGAACTACACGCACATTTACCGCAATCATATGAAAACAGCTCTTGATATTTCTAAAATATCTTGCGTAAGAATATAGTCAGCAATGTCATTTCATAGCAATAATTTTTTTTTATGTTATTCAAGTCATAATTTATAACTTTTTAGAGCCAAATGGCTAACAATAGCACTAATTGTTTGAAGCGTCGCTGCGTCGAAGAACGTATCATTGACCGCAAGTAATTTTTCTAAATCACTTTTGGTCAATCGGCAAACAAAAATAGAATCACAATCACTTAAATCAATTAACCAAAATGATTTATAATAACGGCATAAACAAATACTTACCATATACTGTTGATATTAACACGTTATTGAACCTGGAAAAAGCACATACTTTCCATGGTCAAGAATGCAACGCAAGCGTAAGAGTGCGCTACGTATTACTAATTATCGATTTGTATTCAAATGTATTGCATGCGAATAAAGAATTCTTGAATAAAGACCAATATATTCGAATACGAATGCAATTGTGTGTATACCTCGTTAGATAGTCGATGCGTTAACGTCCAATAATTCGTGTCGCAAAACAACAAGCCCTTAAAAATATTGTGATCGTCTGTTAGCATTTTATTTAGTTATTTTTGCAGTTATTCTAAATTGACACAGTAACTGACTATTAGGAGTTAATTCGACTCGCTATCTGTTTTTATGCATTATGCGTATGACGTCAAAGGCCTAATAATAGAGGAATAATAAATAATAAATATAATACATAATTATTAAATACTTTTCACATTCTAAAACAGGATATCATCTGAATGACATGTTAATTAAATAAATACTCTTAAAATGTAACGTGTATTTTTATCAGCATCTGTAATTAATGTAATGATTACAAGTTGCACGCTCATTAGTGTAGCGCTCTGTACAAAACAATGTTATTGAACATTAATGTTCATACAGTCATAGTTTATGGTACACAAGCTTTAATTAGAGCAACTAACCACTTGGTCTCATAAAGATTGAACTATTACAAATATAAGAAGGGTTATGAATCGAGAGCAAATGCTGCGTCTAAGATGCCGCGTTTGATTCTCACGTCCGCTAATGCGGTACTGGGTTTGGCGATTTCTCTGTCAAGAGATTCTCAGTATCACCACGAAGTCGGAATCTAAACGGCAATAGACTCACCACCCCTATTAAGTTGTATCTAAAACCATAGCTGGCAAAATATGGTCGTAATTATACCTATTCTGTACCTCCTTCTGTGTTATAGGTGTGAAGCAATGTATATGCATATAGGTGTGTCAAGATCGTGTGAAAATTTGTCTATGTTCTCCTACGTCATCGGAAACTGAGAGATTGTTTGTAAACATGTACCTTACCTTTTTGAATGATATTGGATATGTATAATGGAGTTAGGGTCACGACTAAACATTAGGTATTTTAAAAAACATATAAACGTGTAGCTACGTGTCTAACTACCGAACATTAGGTAAACAATGAATTGGTAATCAAAATATCTCTAATCAACAAGATGGAGCTGATATCAAATATTTTTAACACGATCAATTGTTAATTTTTATTTATAAAATAACAAGTTCCGATGGCCATAATAAAAATATTATATAATATAGGATTGACTACAAGTGCAGCTGTACCGTGCCTAGGGGCCACAGATGCGGGGAACGGGCGGACGAAACGTGATATTATTATTTATGGAAAACAAAAAATATAAGCTGTAATAAATGGTGTTTTTACCAAAATTATTGTAAACGATGGCTTGACTATACAGAGATTAAGGATGATCGATCTTTGGAAGTCATATACTTTTGATGTAAAAGTTCCGGTAAAAGACACACGTGCGTCTGCCGCGAAGGTCGATGACGGTGTAACAGAATGGTGCGGGGGCTTCACCCGCACGTTTCATCGTGCTACCTTAGACACAGTACAACGCATTCAGTCAGACTAAAATTAGATTTGTTTTTCCAAATACCCTTAATACAACATTTGTCGACAGGTAGCCATGGTGGAGGTGCAACTTAACCCGCCTGGTAACACAAATGTGCCCAACGAAATGTTAGTGGCCTTCACAGTGTGCACTACTCTACTCGTCGCTGTGCACATGTTAGCACTAATGATAAGCACATGCATACTTCCTAACATCGAAGCCGTCTGCAACCTTCACAGCATATCGCTCGTCCACGAGTCACCACACGAAAGGCTCCACTGGTACATCGAAATAGCGTGGGCCTTCTCCACGCTGCTAGGACTCATATTGTTCCTCATAGAAATAGCTATACTTTGCTGGGTTAAGTTCTACGATTTGAGTCCGACAGCTGCATGGTCCGCCTGCGTAGTACTCGTCCCAGTCATGATAGTGTTCCTAGCGTTCGCTATCCATTTCTACATGTCCTTAGCAAGTCACAAATACAAGGTGACGAGGGACGGTATTAAGGAATTAGAATTGCTCAAAGAACAGATTGAATTGGGCGACCAAGACGCTCGTATGAATAATTTAACGTTGCTAGACCAAAGTCGCATCGTGTGATCCGCCTGTGTGCTCCATGTCCGTTTTTGGAATGTTATTATTACCTTTTGTTTGTGAGTGTACACCATTGATTACTTAGGTAAGTTATGTACTTAGATTATGTTAAGATGTACTTATTGAGTGCCAATATACAGGTTACACATTGATATGAACACTTGTTTTGTAAGGGGTCTTAATATTTGTAATTTCATTTAAGTCAGACATTTTATACGTTATTTTAGTAGCGCTGGAGAATACATTCACAATAAACAATAATATTTTAAAATTTATGTGACAAAGTACCGAACTGAGTTTTATTGTAACGAAGTTTGTTTTGACATTAATGACAAATTTTACATTTAAGTCTTGATAATTAATTTTGACAACAAAAGTAGTAAAATTATGATAAACTAGATCTGGAAACATCGCTTTAACATGTGCCCTGAAATGTAAAAGCATTGTAGCAGTGTTCTTGCGAGATAATGTGATACTTATTATATTTACAACTAGGTACACCTCACATAGCGTCTATTTGTAAAGCGCTTTAAAATTATTGACTAATAGAGGTTTAAACAGGGTTAAATGAATAATACTAATAACCTTTCATCCGTGTCTTCTTTACATAATACTTAACAACTTTTGAAGTTTACAAAACTCAATACTATTTTCAAAATATTTATTTATTTTATTTATTTATTTATATCCAATTTACAACACTACCATTACAAGAAAAAACTTAATGCGATAGTGTGGTTCACTTTAACGTAATTAATTAATTATAACTAATAATATTCTATCTATTTACACATTTTAATTTTATACATTTATATCTAGATTACCCGTTTCCATAACAAATTATAAACAACGTTATCCTTGTAAATTCACTGATAGTGCAACAGAACAGATCTATTTTATCCGCGACCCGGTTGATGGTTCTGTGTGCGCGCGTCAGAGGCGCCTCCTGCAGCAGGTTGGTGCGTGCGCGGGGCACTCGCAACAACTGCGGCTTTCGTCGCCGGTATATATACCTATCCGGAACGTTAAAATTTAACATCTCCAGCAATGTTGGGTTCATTATTTTACCCCTTATAACTTTAAATATATATGAGTCAATAGCCAGTTCCCTTCTCACCCCCAACTCATTATAACCAACCATACCCAATACGAATAGAGTTGGATACATTAAAGGGTAAAAAGGATACACGCCGTAATACCTCATATATAAAAATCTAATAAATTTATTTTGCACAACGCCTTTCCCTCCAGCCATGTGTTGCATAGTTACGCCGCTACTTTCTTTTGCGACCGCGTGTAGTCTTAAGTCTTAGTGGTGCAGATAAATAAGTCAGGAGGAAAAGTTATTAATATTTTCAATTAACCCTGTAAGTATATGAGTTCAAGCCGCGGTTCAACGGCCACGCATGTTATGATGAATAAGCATTGCCATTTTCGGCCATTACCGAATGTAAAGCGTGCGGATAAAATACAAATGTCTCTGTTGATCTAAAATTAAACATTGTTCCATACTCACATTCAAAATACGCCATGAAGGCACATCTGTAAGTCATGCCTAAATATTAATAAAATGTTCGATGAATCTTCATATACCATCATGGGTTACAGGCTTCCCTTCGTGGCGCCCTCTACTTAATACATTATGGATTTTCCACTATCTCAATCTATATTAAATAAACCGTTTTATCTTTGCAATATGTATATATGTCTTACCCAGTGTTTGATATCTTACCGCAGCAGTTTCGATTCAATTTATTACCTTAACTTTGTAAATAAAATCTAGTATGGTTAAAAACAAATATAGGATGTCTACGTAGACTACGAGGATATGATAATATGACAAAGAATCTCTGTAAATACAATCGTATTACGTTAAATTTAATTTGGACAACGAAAGAAAATAAACGTGTTTAATAATTTCTTGTTTTTGTAGACTTGCCTGTATCTTTCCCGCAAAGCAGATGCGATATAATTGTATACTAGCGCAAAAAAGAAGCAAGAAATGTTGTCATACTTATTATATGTCAATTACAGAGTATAAGTTGATTTGTTGTCCAAAAAAGGACAAAAATAATGTTGTCCATAAATATACTGATCAAATTCACGTTTTGACTCGATAACGATTAGGTAAACCTGATAATTTATTGATTTTATGTAACGAACGTCTTAAAAATAGTTTGATTCTCATTGCAATGTTCTCTACATTGTAGAAAAATGTGTATAGTGTATAATATGTATTTAGTAATTATAAAGGCTCAATAAGATTGGTGCTCAAGTGTACGTGCAACGTTGATCGTGATGTGACATTTTCGATTACACCATAGATAAATGCTATCTTGATTATAAATACTAGCTCGATAGCGCAGTTCCTAATTATCTCGTACCGTGTAAAATTTACTTCATAAAGAACATTAACTAACATACTTTGGTTCCATTTTGAAATATAAAACGCGATTATTCGACTATGGAATAAAGTATTTTATTTGCGACAACAAAGTTAAAAGATATTCCTAATATGTCTGGAGCTACTGTTGCTATGGGTGGATTAGGAAATAATGGTATCTAGTCGTTTTCTATTTTAAGGATCTGAGGCTTCCTTTAGATTTTTATTTAATTTTCGCCTCCTTTTATATCTACGTCTCCGGGTCGGGGATTACTTGTCTTAACGTTTAACGTCGTCATAGTATGAGATTGCGACATAGTGAGTAACTACTCAAAGACGTTTTCTTTAGTACAATGCTCAAAACCGTTGAACAATAGAAGCATAATTTCGTACTACCTATATAAGTAACTCATGAGTTACATTACGGACATAGTACAAAATTAGGATCTATTGTTTATATTTAATGGCACTCGTTTTCAATGACAACTAACTGTTTTTAAGTCTGACGACCTTCTAAGACACGAAAAATATATTTCAGAACGGTTTCTTTTCTTTTTAACGTGTATAAATATCTTGATTTTTGTACATTCGTATTGATTTTAACACAAATTATTAACCAAAACCTTTAAAGTTGCACATATGCTTGAGAACTTAACCGATTCAAAGCTGTGACATGAAGGTGCTGTACTTTGTCACATTCAGCCTTTTACACATGACAACGTAGTACACATACCTTAACCACGAAACACATGTATAGGTCTCTATATTTATGTTACAACCACACGGCGACCGTGAGTAACATTATTTAGTTCGTGTACTTTACCTCGTTAATTATCTTAATTAGTGCTATGCAAAAGTTGACCGGATCGCTAAATTTAGCTGGACAGATGAGAAGCTTAAGAATGAATACTATGTCCTACTCAACCGTCAACAAAAGAAACGCCAAGGTTGTACAAAAAATATTTTCAACTACCTACTTAGTCTAAAGCATGTTAGCTGTACAGGTAACTTCACGACGCAGGTAGGTTACATACACATTAATTAAATTCATTTTGCATTTTACCACTATCGCCTGTTACCGTGGTATGTAGCGACTACCACAGCATCCTCACAATTCATACGACGATTGACTTGTGCGACAACGCGACTAAATACCCCTTTCAAATATTTTATTATCTTGTATGAAAGAGATCGTTAAAGTCCTCCTACAAGACATACAACAATAAATTATGTGTCCAATTGAGGACATTCATGATTATCGTCACACGTCATCTTCATAACAACCGTAGCTCAAAGACAAGGCAAATCATCAATCGATTGTGCGCTCAGTTTCAACTATAGTATTTTAATGTACGAGTAATAGCGCAATACATGAAGCCTTATAGACGATAGACAATACACAGAATGTTTAGACTAAGATCTCAACAACCGTTTTATTTCTACCGTAATAGAATATTCCTTTAAACCTGCTTGCCAGTGTCGAATATTACTTATGCATCGTTCATCCATTCGTGTAGGTTCTCGTATATCCTAGAGCGCCCCTACACTACACAAACGACATATAACTAGACCCTATAAGTTAAACGAAGGTTGCCGAATGTAAAAAGTTCATTCAAATAAAAAAACATCTTATGGGCTCAGATACCAGACTCACGTGACAAGTCGATGACATCAGCATTGAATCGGTTAATTAACCTGTGTATCAAATATTGATTAGAAACGAGTTTTATACAGTGCACTGTCATAGGATAATTTGTTTTAGCGGATCTCTGCGAAAATCTCAGGAACCCTTATTTGTAACTGGTAGCAGGCTATTCACTAAGATAATCAAATAATCATCATCAAAAAATACCAACGCAGCTAGTGTAGCTGCTTTCTGGGCGGCAAATATATCATTTAAATGTGTTTGCCAACGATACGCCAAGAAGATTTTCAAGACTATTTTCAACGATTTCAAAAAAGTGAATATCCTAGCATAGTTGACAAATGGAAGCCACGTGACAGCCGCTTCTAAAAATTCTTTTTGGCTTTCAATTAGTTAATTAAGGAAGGTATTTGGGATCTACCTACTGACATTATTCGGATAATTGTAATATCTGTTCCGACTTTGACGAAGATCTGTACCATTAAATTATCCTAGGTTTGTATAAATTGTAAGCCGGTAACGTAAGGCAATAATATGATATTGACTGTATTTACTTAATCCAATAAGTACTGTGATATAATAATGAATGACATTTTATTAATTCTGTTAACATACACGATTAGAATTAAGATATTTTAATGTTCTTAAAAAAGTAACCTGTAGACATTTTATAAAAACAATTTACAATGTTGTTATACCTAATGAATCTGTGGTTATCTAATACATTTGGTCGATGCAATATTTTAATTGTTTGTCTATGTCACCCAACTTCTGCATGAGCCATAGTTGGCTCTCTTCCAATATCGTTCTTGCTGCTTCCAATTCTTGCTGTAAATTAAAACAAAGTCGTAATATTATCACTTATGCTTAATATTAACTGCTATAAAAAAATAAGCGTTTTATATTATATTAAAATTATTGTGTATCGAAAATAAAAACGTATTTTTACAGTTTGATAGCTCAGGATTTAAAGTACTAAAAATCATGTAGAAATTCGTTTCTTAATAATAAAATCAGCCTAATTATTAATTGAGTATCAGCAAAATCACAATATTCTTTTTTACAAATGCGATATTCGTATTGCATTATTTTTTATTAGTCAGAAATTATCATGACGCGGTCACGTAAGCCGTCTGACAAAGCCGCTAACTGACGGGGCGCTATTTTTGTTTTAATCGCTACTAAATTCCATGGTCGATTTACTGCCTATTTTGGAGACCTTTTTCTATCTACTACTGTTTCTAAAACACAATTAAACATTAAGGCTATGGCCGTAATATAGACATTGGTGCCAATTCTGTTGTCACAAAATTCTCTTATCTTAGCTAAAATCGCTAAAAGTGACAGGACTAAACTAAATTTTAGAGATTTTTAGCTAAGATAAGATAATTTTGTGACAACAGAATTGGCACCATTGTTGACCGTTTTGTAAGGCGAAACTAAAGAGGCACATCTAAAGAGGAGGATGGCGTAGTGCTTAAAGTGGTCGCCTCGCCATTACTAGGTACTGCGTGCGTCGAGTGCATCGAGCCCCACACGTGACATTCATGCCCCGCTTAAAGGACCCAGGATTGAAGGAAGAGATCTCCTTTGGGTCCGTTATCTTGAATGTTTGTAAAATATTCCGCGACACAGGTTTCCAGCCTAGGGCTGGAGATGCATTTAAAGAAAAAGCAAATATGTTACTCGGCAAACTTATTTTCGGATATATCAG
Source organism: Catocala nupta (assembly GCA_963675205.1). Classification (NCBI taxonomy): domain Eukaryota; kingdom Metazoa; phylum Arthropoda; class Insecta; order Lepidoptera; family Erebidae; genus Catocala; species Catocala nupta. The sequence goes on along the minus strand of OY776090.1, from coordinate 7,286,105 downwards.
CGTGTGACTATGTATGTACCTTCACAGTGCTCATGACGTAGAAATTAAATGAAAACATACAGAGAGAATAAGATGGATTTAAATACATTTACTGTCAGAAACCATATATCGGACTTGCGTTATGTGATTGATCGGATCGGAATTCCCTGAAATTTACGAACGCGCCGGTACTAGTAAACCTATGGAATTTCTGACCGTTTGGATAAGTTTAAACTATATCTGACTAAACCTTCGAGCGCGAGCATAGAAATAACTTTGCGCACGGAAGTGAGAATGGAGTAAAAGAGGTACCTAATTTAGCATGTCGCAATAGTTTAGCAAACGGAGCACTGCCTTATTCTCGGGCAAACAAAAGTAGGTATATAAATTAATCTGGTGCTTATATCCACCTCATAATACAGAAGAAAATGCCATACATAGTAAAATGTACGATTAAATATGACCTTGGTAAGTGTATTCCGAGCGATTTATTTATTTTCTTATCTAAGTTTCGTGACCAAAGGACTGTTCACATATCGGTCCTCTTACCCCTACCAAAGTACGTTAAAACCTCCGCTATCGAAACATTCTTCCGAAAAACGACACACCGAGCCCATTACATCAAAGTTAGGTGCTTAATTATGTAACTAATAGTCCGTGATTTACGGCATCGATGTAGATAAAACTACACGAAACGGCGATCGTAACCTATTTAATTGCAGCATTACATTCTCGTGAAGCTATTTCATGTGACACTGTTATCGCTTTATGTAAATACACTCGTGTTATCTGCCGCTATATAGCTGCAAAGCTATATCCATTTTGTATTCAGTTCAGTTATAATTATGGCGAAATCTATAGGTATTTATGAAGTATGCAGATTAGGAAATGTTTCAGCGATTGATACCTACAAGCCAGCTGCGATAATTTGTAAAGTTATTCTATTCTAAAATAAGGGATTATATTTTGTTTTTGTAGTACGGGGTTCATTTTAGAACGACTGAATCGATTCTAAGACATTATTTCACTAATAATTTTTTGGTTAGAGGCGGAAGATAAAAAGACGAACTGTGACGATTTAAGTTAAACTAACCTATCGATAGTAAATCTGGCTAGTTACCTACCTAAGTACCTACTTATTATTCGTCATTGATGACAATCACAGCCAAGGATTAAAATAATGTGTCAGGTCCACATGTTTTCAGTTGTCTGAGGAGCCAACGGCTCCCAAAGCCATGTGATATTTGGTATCATTTAGCGCGCACAATTTTAAACACCAAGACACTCTTATTCGCTTTCCCAACAAAAAGGTTAAGTCGTCTCGACATCTATTAGATTAAATTGAAAATAGTAACATTTTACTACAGATATATACGAGTACAACAACATCAATTCAGTCATTTTAATAAACATATCATCATCGCATGATTTTGTCAAAATTAGTTTAATTTTTCTTATTACCGGAAAACCCAATCTTATGCTTAGTGCATTTAGAGGAGTTTTTGCAGGCGTGTAGAATAGTACTTATAGTGAGTCACTAACATGTTGTTTACAAATTTATTTTCGTACCTAATTGCCTACCTGACCATAAATGTCCGTGAGGCCATCCTTCAAGAGTTAAGGCTAAGGTGCGAATGAAAAAGATTATAGACATATAAGTATATTTGGCGGGTTTCGTTATTATATATTTAATTTTGTAGCTACATGTATTCGGATCTGTAAGTATTCCTAACCTATGTATGTAACAAAAGGGCCTGAACATTTATAGCTGATGAGGGTCAATGTGCCATCCGTGAAATCAATGCACGGATGACGTAGTGATGTAAGTGCGCGCCTAGCCATTGCATGTGCATTGAAGATTGTTGTTATGGTTGGATTGTTCACGAGAGAAATCATGTAATCCACAAATGGTTGTTCCTAGTTTGGGTATACTTTATATTCGTTGTTTCATACGTTGTAAATGACAAAACCAACTATATAATTGAACATAAAATTAATGGTTCTGTAGCATATAAATGCCGAGATTTCTTTTCTTTTTATCCATTTTAATGTCTGGTTGATGACTAATATAAGTACTTACCTACCTATAGTTTCGTATCTATTAGGCTGCGAGTCATTTTATAGTTCAATGGCTTTAGCACCTTGACCATAGCTGTCTACATTATCTGCATATTATAAAAATCACTCATTGTGTATTGTTAGAACAATATTATAATCCATTGTTAAAACAACTCTGGTTTAAGTGTTTATTTGCTTATTTCATTCCATCGAAAACAGGGCCTAGGTATCTACCCGTTTATACTTTACCTATCATTGGCTAGTTTACCCATCATTCGGTATGTACATAATGTATAATACCTAGTATACTTTACACACGTACTAATGATGTTTAGTTTCTTGATTCGGTAAAATTTTAGTATGCAAAAACTTAAAAACATTGTAGATATAGCGATGTACTTATTGGTTTTCCTTATTTGTTTTTTGGAGGGAATGCCGCACAGCGCAACTTCTTGTTCCTCAGTCAGACCATAAGTTATTATTAAAAAACAATGCATCAATTCCACACTTAACCCTCCATCGTTACCTACAATTTTATCTCTTCCTTCACGTTTTGTAATAAAATTGTGATTGTGGGTCTAAGAAGGCTTCTTTCGTATGACCAAATAGATAAACTATCATGGTACATTTGTAATAGTGAAGTGCTAACTGTTCCGTCCGCCATTCAAATCGGAGAAAGTCATTTTATTATCTGTGAGTGGCTGCCTGGATTGTTTAATCAGATTCAGTTAAATACCAATATTCCATCAATAAGTTTTGGATTATTACAGCAATCCAAAGCCGAGAGAACGCGTTACAGAATGTAGGTATATTCGTTTTCGCGCAAAAGTTATCAATGTTTTTTAGAGCCCGTATGTCACAATGTTTGAAAACACTTTAAGTACTTATCTTTACATCGACGCCGACGGTCATCTTTTTTCATGACAGCTAAAAACGGCTTTATATGCTCTCTAATGCAGTAGACTAGTAGTTACACGTAGATAATGTTGGTTTAACCTTGTGAATAGACAGATCTTCACGGTCGCAACTACGTCACGTCGAAGAATTGTTAAGTATAGCTATGATATAATTTTTGTTTATCCCACGCGCTCGTAAAACTTCTCTACAAATAAGAGATACTTTTAAGTAGGTTATGGAGGTACCTACTGCTTTTGCTTTGTCTGTCTCCGTATATATTGGAAATTGACAATTCAGATAGAAGATTTATAACTTCGAAATAATAATTCGATGTTGTTAACTATTGGCACAGAGTCAACTTTATATTAACCGGCATTCAAACTCGAGAGTAAATTATTTTTTATATCAGGAAAACAAGCAGTTTTCTTTTTTATGTAGGCAACCTCTTGGTAAGGAGTTACTGTAGCTTACGTGTACCTACTTGCATTACGAGGATCCTTACCATCATATCTTAAAGCATTGTCATAGCATACGCAGGATTGAGACAGCGCGTTACAGAGTGTCTCACTTTTGCGCATACATTGAAAGGTTTTAAGAGGTATCATCAGGAGTACCTATTATCGCTAGTATTAATTCCAAATATGATACAAAACCAGGTACGTACTGCCAGTGTATGAAAAAACAGGTGATTCTCCTGCTGACAACATTATAGGCGAAAGCCGACGTAAACATCATATATATATTATAATTAAATAGATTTTGAAAAAAGGAATTTCTATTGCTCGTGGTTAATTGGCAAAGAGATAATAGAAACACCGAAGAGTTAATTACCTACCTACATTACATATGTACCTACTTAGTGATGCAACAACGACACTTCATTTCAGATATAACTTTAGGTACAATGTAATTGAGAAAGACCCTATGGACGTCTACATCAAACACTTCGTATTATTATTACTGAAAATTGAAAAACTAAAAACCAAATAATGTTTTTGCACAACTCGGATATCCAAACCAGACCTGGACAAAAGTAGTTAAGCGTAAACTTATGTCTCGAGAGCATCGTAGCAGGTCATAATGGCTGGCCATAATTGTCTTGGTTATTCACGCCGCATCTACATATCTGTTAATACTTTACAACATGTATTTATACACCTTTAAACATACACTAGTTATACATGTGTATGTATATTCATTGTCTAAGCATAGTTACAGGACACTTAATGGTGATGATAGACTTGAGCATTCACTTGTAACAGAACATCCGAGTTCGCCTTTATTGAATTGTCGTACTGAACAACGAACAGAGCCAAGCATAGAGCCAAACATCGGTACGAACATTTTAACGATCATTCTAGCGAACGGTGTAAGTCTTCGAAACAAATTTTCTGTCCTTTCTCTAGAAAGCTGCCGTTTATTTTTCTTTAATGTAACATTCGCTAGAAGTAAAGTTACAAATAAATGCTTAAGTCTATCAGCACCTTAAGATGTATGTATCTACGTGTCAGCGCTTACATCAGATGTAACTGAATCCCGAGTGGTGTTACTCATCTAGCTAATTAGGTGTCTCCTGTCTGCACTAGCAAATGTAGCGTAGGATGCTTAGGTAGGTACTAGATAGACAGAACTAAGAATAGCACTCTAAAGTTTCAGTATTCTGAGGTGCCATTATCTAACGCAGTGTAATATCATATAATATGTTGATAGAGAAGACTTAAGCTCAGTAATGGATGTTATCAGATTAACTATGAATAGTTTCCTACTAAATGCAGGTTGAAGGCGGATAAAGTAGATATAAAGAAGCCTTCACAAAATATTTCGCGGTGCGCTTTGATATTCGAATACAGAATGATTGGGTATTAAGTGTTATCGAAAATATTGTGACGTGGTTTTCCAACGACTAACGGCGTAATGGCGACAGAAACGTCAAATTCGTTGAGGTTGTTAACATTATTAACTATATGTAGTAATGTATAAAACCAGCTCTACTACAGGACTAAACACAAAATCTCCAACACTAAGAAGGAAAGTTATAGGCTATATAAAATCCCTTTACGAACTATGGATCCGATGTAGATAATAATTATTATAACCGTAGGTGAAATCGTAGATAGAACCTAGGTGAAAATGTTTCCAAAGTTTTTGCTCAATTCAAGACTTTAATTGATGTTGATCCAAATAATGTATTTGATTTGAGAACAATCACATAATGTTACACAAAATTTACTAACCGGCGGTATAGGGTACTGTGTAGGGAAATCGCAGAACTGTCGTATGATGATATCCGACATCTTAGACTTGATGCACACGCTGCTCTGCCAGCAACCTTCCTGAAGTTGACCAGTGTGTAGATGGTAGAATCGACCGAGACCATGCTTGAGATCGTCCTCCCAGTTACCTTCGTAGCGGTTACCGTTTTCTGTTTATTAAACATAATAGCATCGACGCTTGAGACAGGTAGGTACAAACAAAGCGTAATTCATATTGTGGGAACTACAAATTGTACCTAAGTACTTGTAATTACGTAATATTTCTCACGTTATATAAGGTAAGACTTAAACCTACTTAGATTATATGTCGTCTACGCGGCGTACGTCTACCTACTAACATAGTACCTACCTACATGTATTTTTTTATTATTTTAGATTTAAAACTAACGTAAACGCTAGGTACCCTTATCGGTAATTACGCTAAATACTTATTTATAGAGCGTTTGGTGGTAATTTCGCACGTAGGCATTAGGCGCTATTTCCTGAAGACGGATAATATATACGATATGGATTCGTTTATACCTAATCTTTGTAAATAATACAGTATGGTAGTCATTATCAGTGCACGAGCAGGAGATTGCATGGTATGTTCAGTGGCTTTTATTGTATGTGCGTGGAAATACTCGCCCCAATGTTTCATATGATAGGTATAATATAAGTACAACATATAAAATAGCTCAAGGTAAATCGTCTTTTATATGGTGTATCTTTATTTAGAACTTCATGGTTTAATAAATCCTCATGGTTCATATTGTGTAAGTACCAAAATAAAGTTTTGATTTGATTTGACCACAAAAAGTGTCTGATGTTTAAAATTCCAGCATAATCGAAGGATCGATGTCAGAGAATTACAATTTTCAAAATATTTTTGTCTAAGTCACCATCGCGCTGACATTTTAAATATTCTTCTTAACCTTACCTATATCGCTTTGACACCACAGTACAATGGTCAGTAGAAAACCAAAAGTTAAATACTCACGCTGCACGAACATACCCAACCCTTGCTTCTTCGCCTCATTCCAATATCCAACATAAAAAGTCCCATCACAATACCACATCTTGCCATATCCATGCCTGTGGCCTTTCTTGAAGAATCCGAAGTAAACGTTACCGTTCTCGTAGTACCGCCACCCAACACCTTCGAATTTTCCTCGAACCCATTCGCCTCGGTATTCGAGGCGGAATGTGCCGTTCGGTAATCTGTGACTAAGGAGACCGAAGCCATGCCTACAGTAAAATACTTATATAGAATATATAACGAATAGTTTTGTATATTAAGGTTAATTTTATAAGCATTGCCCATGGTAGAATGTAAATTATAATAAAACAGAGGAAAAAAGAATCCATAAAGGACTTGAACCTGCGATATCGACAAACCGTCTTGTTGCTTTGCGAACTAAGCTATTTATGGAGCTAGTTTAGTAGGTACCTACTGCTTAATAGATTGTCTTTATCCTCTTTTATAATAGATTTGTAGTAGGTAAATAGGTATATCTACTATTTTTCTTTGGACCAAGGCCAAGGTAAGAATTAAACAACTCAATTTGCTGTAATTGGATCATTAAAATGCTAATAATACTAAATTGATTAATATATTTATAATGTCCTTATTTGACATATTTATAATGGCCTTCAAACCGAATGTTGGTCATGATAGCCAATCTTAACAGAGACTGGCCGTCTGGCACAGAAGATGCGCAAAAACAAGTGTACTCTTAGTACTCTAACTGTTATAGTCCGATATAGCGGTCGAGGTTCGTATAACACCGCCAGCTTCCTTACATCCAGGCTGCTATTGGGCTTCTTGTCAGAAAAATCTTGTATACCTTTTTGATGGCCCACCCGATATTCCAACCCGAGACCATGTACAGTCGCTACCATGACCGCTGGGCCACTGTGGTACTTAAATAGTTATAGGTACAACATGACTCATAAAATACTAGCATGTTTTAAGACTCTCATCTCTAAATGTTAAACGTTACTAAATGGTCTATCAATAAATACTTTTTCCGTGTGATATATTACTATGTAGATATGCGTATCTTATAGGTATAGTAAGGAAACCCTTCGTAGTGTAATAAGGTATGTGTATACAAACCTGAAACCTTTGTACCAGTCGCCTTCATATAATTTGCCGCCTATAGTTAGGAACGATCCCTTGCCTGTAAACAAGTTAATTTTGAGAACAGATTGACTATGCATGAAGTAATAAAATCTACATATGTGATGAAACTGGTGAGTGATGCCCTAAATATTAGTACTTGTATTTAAATTATCGTTTGGTTAACAACCATGAAATCATAAATTCGGTATGATAAAGATTCGTAAAGTATTTTTTAAATACTAGCTATTAATATAATAAATTATGAGTAGTTTCAGACCTTACCGATTACAAACAAATCATTCCTCTTTGTAATAGGTATTAGTATCGACAACTACCACACTCAAAGTAGTACATGTATCGCAGACATTTTAAAAAATCAGAGGCCACAAACGCCGATCCTTGAAACAAGTATTTGTGGATTACGTAACTTTTTGTACCTGAAGCGGATCGAAACCGCAACATACTTATATCACACTAAAATGGACGCTTCATCATTTTCAATGTGCCGCAGTGTTCAGCTGACCACGTAGCTACTGCGCAATCCGTGATTATTAGATTTTAGTCTGCTGCTTCTTAAAAACGACGATAGATTCCTATCGTCGTTAACTGAGTTGATAGTGCCTGCTAAGTTTAAGCAGCGAAATGTAGTTTGGAATGGCAGTTCTGCTCAGTGCATTCGTACCTTAACTTGTTAAATACTTTTCTTTCATAACTACATAGGTAATATGTATGTAGGTAATACCTACTATGACAAATGATGCATCACCAATGACTTACTGGTAGGTCGATATAATATGTTCTTACTCAAACGTATAGTAGCTAAAGGAAGCCCCTACCTTCTTTCAAATCCTTATTCCAATCGCCAACGTATCTGTCTACCCTCGATGTAAAGATAGCGTGATGTAGACCATTTTTAATTGATTTCTGTTCAGCTAATATCGGCAGGGGTGTAAATCCCCGGGGTTTCCGATAAAACGGCATAAGCTACTAAAGATTTATTATACAAAATAATATTAAATGAAACTTAAAATTATGATTTGATACTTTGACATTATATACTTATTGACACTGATTAAAATCTTGATTGACAATCAGTTATTAAACCCGTTGTACGCAATATAGTCAGTCTTTTAAGCTAAATCCAAATATTATTTTATAGATTGTATAAGTTCTGACGATCGCACTAAAACAATAGTGCGGTTGCGGGGCAAGACAGGTTAGCTATCTAAGTCCCGACTAAAAGTGGTTAGTCGGTATCATTAGTACTTTCTGCGTCTTGGCAATCAACGTTCAACAAATAGTTTCTGAAACTTTTTCTTGTCTACTTCTGTCGGATATTTTAGGTGGACCAGCTTGTCTAAAGAATCATTTAGTACATAATTAATTTTTACATACATACATACATAGGCAGAGACTATGGATTTCCATTTGTTACGATTCTGACACACTTCTCTGGCTTCGTTCGCTTTCATCACAGCCCTCACACACGCTCTTAGTTTTTATTAAGTAAAAATAAAAATGTAGGTAGGTACTATATAATGGGTATCTAGACTTAGGCCTATATCTACCTATTCTTCTAAACCTTAAAAATATTTATTTTAACGCTCAGATTATACGGGCATTCTTGCATCTTGTACCATGGTCATCATGTAACTATGTGTTGGGAATCCTCTATTTGAAATTAAATTATTAATTTGGACCATAATAATAGAGCATGAGGGTTCGACTCCCGGATTGGGCACAGTTATAAGGTTCCATATTTAGAAAATTTCCAGTAGCTACACGGAGTATGGAAATGTACCCATTAGACGACAGTAAGATCGGCTCTGTTTTGTAGGACCAACCTTGAGGCTGATAAAACGACGTACATATGCGTTTCAAGGATATATATTATTCCAATTTCTGCAATTGCAATCAATCTATTATACCGCATAAACAGAATATGCGTTCACAATTATCTTAAGATTACTTTAAAATAAAACACTTATAAAAACTTAACTACTCATTTATTTATTTTTACAAACATTTACCTACGCGTTGCCGTGAGCTTTCTTTAAGCCCCTGCTTAGTTCTATCAACTGTTGATAGTACTCCCTGAAGCCTTGCAAAGCTAGTTCCTGTTGACTCTTTATTGCAGAATTGGTAGTAATATACTTTTCTATACATTCTACACACTTAGTATCCAACTGGATGTCTTGTTCAGTCAGGTGATCTGGTTTTGTTAGCTGTACTGGAGTGGTCAATATCTGGAATTTGAAACATTTACAAATTGTTTATGGATATAATGACTAATCAAACAATAGTAGATGAATTTGTCTCTATGTATTAATGGGTTATGTTCGATATGTTACTAACGAGACATAAAAAGAGTTTGATACATTTCTGGTAGCAAAGACGTAAGGTTCTTCTTGAAGAGTGCGAATATTATCGCGGTTAATAGCTAGTTTATACTAATATTCTAAAGAACTAAAATTACATACATACATAAATTCACGCCTGTTTCCCAGAGGGGTAGGCAGAGACTACGGATTTCCATTTGCTACGATCCTGACACACTTCTCTGGCTTCATTCACTTTCATAACATTCCTCATACACGCTCGCCGGTTTAAGGTGCTCTTAACCTGGCCTTTATCCAGAACGTCTTCGATCTGATCAAGAAACGTTCGCCTAGGTCTTCCCCTTGCGACTGTTCTATTCACACTAGCCTTATAAACTTTCTTAGTCAGTCTGTTCTCGTCCATTCTTTCTAAATGCCCAAACCAACTTAACATACCCTTTTCTATTCTCGTCACTATATCCAATTTTATGAAGCATCTCTCTCTAATCACACTATTCCTTATTCTATCTTTCAGAGTCACACCACATATATTTCTCAGCGCTCTCATTTCTACAGCATTTATTCTGCTCTCATGCTTCTTTTGCCATACCCAACTTTCACTACCATGCATAAGTGTATGTACTAATAGTCCTCTATGAACAGCCAAACGTGCCTTTTCGGATACATTTCGACTGTTCATAAAAGCGCGTAGAGCGCCATTCACTTTATTGCCAGCAATCGTTCTTCTTTCAATATCTCCCTCATGTGTATCATTCCTTGTAAACAAAGTACCTAGATATACAAACTCTTTCACTTGCTCCACTTGTTCTCCATCAATCATAATATTGCACATCGTCATGCACTCCTCCCTTTCAAATACCATTACTTTCGTCTTGCTTACATTCATTTTCATTCCTTTACTCTCACAAGCATCATGCATAATAGTTACCATCGCCTGCAACTGTTCTGCCGATGACGCAAGTATTACTTGGTCGTCGGCATAAAGTAGACATTTGACAAGTAACTCATTCATTCTTAATCCCCATTCACAATCTTTTAAATCTTTCAAACAATTGTCCATGTATAGGTTAAACAGCCAGGGTGACGCTACACATCCTTGTCTAACACCTTTTTCGATGTTAAACCATTCTGTGTAAGTCCCATTTATCCTAACACAAGCTCTGGAATTGTCATAAAGAGATTTCAGAGCTCGTGTGAGATTACTATTCACTCCATACATGGACAAAACCGACCAAAGTTCATTCCTCACCACTTTATCATACGCCTTTTCCAGATCCACGAATGCGCAATAGACCATTTGACCTTTGGCCAAAACTTTCTCGGCTATGCTCCGTAAGGAAAAGACCTGATCCGTACATCCCATACCCTTTCAAAATCCCGTTTGTGCATCCCATATTTTCTCATCGGTTACTTTCACAATCCTTTCAATTAACAATTTCGCATACAATTTACCGACGACGCTGAGCAAGCTAATGCCTCTATAGCTTTTGCAATCTTGCTGTGAGCCCTTTCCCTTGTATAAAGGTACCATGACGGCCTTGCACCAATCATTAGGTACACGGCCGGTATTCCAGCACAAGTTAAAAAGGCGACACAACTGATTTACTATGAGACCCTGTCCAGCTGTCAGCATTTCGACTGTAATCCTATCATAACCACCAGCCTTTCCTAATTTCATGCTTTTCAATGCTTTCATTATTTCATATATACTAATAGGGCGTTCATCATTCCTATCATTATCATTCATTTCGAAACTTTGCCCTTGCCATTCCTCTCTTTCAAATAAACTTTCAAAATATTCCTTTCATCGATTCAGTACGCTCTTTTCTTCATTCAGTAAACTTCCATTCTTGTCTCTTATCGATTTCAGCTCTGTGGTTAGGGTTTTACCTCGAACCGAGCGAATGGATTACCAGAAAAACTTTGCGTTAGTCCGGAAATCTTCAGATAATCTTCTGTCAAACTCGTCTTTCATTTCCTCTTTTTTCCTTTTAACCACATCTTTCACTATCTTCTTCATTCTTATAAACTTATTCCTAGTTTCATTTACATCCTCATTCGTTGCTTCTTGTATTCTTTCATTGGCTCTGACAGACAGCCAGTCCAACCATGCGTGCTTCTTCTCACGTACTACCCCTTGCACATCTTTATCCCACCACGCATTCTTAGATTTTATCATTTTCCTCCTCTTGCTCACACCGCACACTTCTGACGCTGCAACAACCACTTCATACTTAAATGACTGCCATAATTCTTCTATATCCTCAATGTCAATAAATCTTTCAAATCTTTCCCTCAATTTATTGTTATACTCGTCTTTCAATACTTCATCTTGCAAATTTTCTACTTTTATTCATTCTTGGGCACTTGTTCGGGTAGGTATATGGTGTCGCCATCCTTTGAAGAGGCCCCGTATCCGGCTCATAACCAAAAAATGGTCGGTATGGACACCAATACCTCTATATACCCGAGTGTCTAAGACATTCTTTCTCAATCTTTCATCCACTACAACAAAGTCAATCATACTACTTCTCACATTCTTTGCTTCCCATGTATACTGGTGGATTCTTTTGTGGGCAAACATAGTGTTTGTCACACAAAGACTCCACTCCAAACACAGCTCAAGCAACCTTTTTCCATTCTCATTCACACTTTCGTCTCCATACTTGCCTAAAACTCTTTCGTATTCCTCACGCTTTACTCCCACCCAACCTTTGAAATCCCCTAACATTATCAACCTATCGTGTTCCTTGCATTTCCTCAGGACATCTCTTAAACCCTCCCAAAAATCTTCTCTTTCTTCCCGTGCGCTCTGAGACATACCCGTTGCCATGTTTACGGGTGCATAGACCCCTACCATGAACACACGAGTAATCCCCACTTTCATTCTCATCCATAGTAACCTAGCATTCACATATTCAAATTCTTTTACGCACTCATTCATTCTAGCAGACAAAATAACACCAACTCCCTGACAGGCTCTGGTATTGGTAGGCACGCCGGACCAATACGCCGTGTAGGGTCCATGCCTAGTGGTGTTACAGCCTTTCCTTTTCGTCTCATTCACGCACAGGACATCAATCTTTCTCTCATTCATCATCTGACATACTTCATTCAATTTTCCATCCATCCCTCCTCCGACATTCAATGTAGCAAAACGGCTTTCCGTAGGCCACTTTTCGCCCTCGCGAAAAACGAGACGTGACAGGTGGCGGACCGCGTCGCCGCCATGCGGATAATTAGTATCAGTAAGATCCATACGCGTTCCCACTAAAATTCATATGTTTATTTATTTACGAAAGACATCTGCCGCTCTAGGACTAATTCCTGTATGAAGATTGGTATCTTAATACTGGCTCTTGATGGATAAAAGATTAAAATTTATTGAATGGCAATCTCTTATTGTTTAGTACCAACTATCATGACCATCTATGGCAATCAATATACGACTCCCGCAAATTATCTTGTCTGTTTAAGAGTGTCAAGCCGAGTCAAAAGTCATTTGTAAAAAAACTGGTTGCCAAGCAAATGGTTTGGTTGCAATTTAGAAGAAAATTTAATAATTTAGCCGAAAGAAGTCCAATACTGGACATAGGTCTAGACCCAAGGTTTTCCACACAGATCCGTTTTGAGCCACCCGCATCCAACTGCTTCCCGCACTACGGCCTACCCCTGCTATGTCTTCCGGTGTGTGGCCGCCACTTCAGAGCAAAACTTAGTCGACTATAATCTAAATATATTCACCTGTGATACCAAAGCCAGCGCAGCTTCTCCATTAGCAATATCATTGTGTATGTCCTGTCTGAGGGCCGTCAGTAGTACTGCTTCCCTCACCGCGCTGTTCTGTAGCAGCTCCAACATCAGATTGTCTATACTTTGATGCCACGTCAGGTAAAAGGCTAGTGGACCGAAATGTCTAGTTGACCTAAAAAAAGTATTGTGTTTTGTTTTTAGCGAATGTGACTATGAATGAGAGGTCTTTGGTTCAATTGCCGAATCAAATTCTTAGTACCAGCACGGAATGTGGAATTATGCTAGGTAGACGTCAAAGCGTTCGCCTTTGAACTACGTGGGACTAAAAATTATAATCAGCGAAATGTGTTTGTAATAAATACACCTGACCATACTACCGCTTCGGAGATAGAGGCTGATTAATGTGTAAAGAATCTATCCGATTACCGTTGCATTCGCAGCACTACATGTATACGACTCGCGCCGCAAGCAGCAAAAAGCGGGCCGTCATAAGAGAAATATTACTAGGCGACTAGGCCCCCCTGACAGCAAAACAGTTCACTAAAGATCTCTGGGTACCCTACCCAATAGGGTTGCCTTGATGCAGAAACACAACACAGACAATCTTTAACTGGGTGTGGTCTATTATAAGATAACAGTTTTTAGCTAATCATTAATGGTGTTTCGTAATTAGCCATTTCTGTCTTCTATAAAATACCACTGTGTGATATTTAACATACCTCAGAAGCTCATATTTGCTTAATAAATCAACATGTTGGTATGTGATGCTAGTAATCTTCTGGTAGGTAGGTTCATCAGGTTCATACTGGACACAAGCTCGGTCAAGCACAAACTCATACTTCTCTCTTTCTAACAAACTGTAAAATTTTTCCTGGTCTGTGAACATCATAGGCTCTCTCAATTTGCGACCATTCATGGGGAAGTATGTCTGAAATTAAATCATTGTTAAAATTAAAACAAAGATCAAATGTAAATATATTACATAAGTGGTGTGGACCATTGATAAATATCTAAAAAACAATCTAGCAGCTATAGAAATGTTATTGATTATATTGACCACATTTATCAGATATAATATGATATAATAGTTTGTCTCACAAATAATAAACAAAACTGATTAAAACATATTGAAAGGAAAAATTTAAGATTTTCTTATTAGTATGAAGTTTCACAAAAAGAGCACCACCCTCTGTCCTACCATCTTAAAACAAGTTTAATAGAAGTTGTATGCTTGGAAACCTTGGTCATTTAAAAAAAAAAAGATGTGGTACTGTGCTTCACCTACAAGCAAATGACTCAGTAATAATGTTAAATATATTTGCATTTTATTAAAATAACATACCTGATTTAATCTTTTTCTGACATCATGGTCACAACTGCGAAGGATACCATCTGGATCTCTGGAAAATAGATTATTTCATAATAAATCATTATGTTTGTAGAGCATATCATTCTCTTGATAAAACAGCTTAACTCGAAATTTGGAAGTTAGGCAATTTGAACTCTAACTAACACTCTATTAGAGTTCAAAGTGAAAGAATGTGGTATGTATATTAAAATATAAATAAAAATTAGAAATATTTGTCAATACGAATGAGCTTGGAATTTTTACTGTTTTATTTATCTATTGATAAAAAGGGGGCTTGTGATAGTCATAATAAGTTTCTTTTTTCCAGAGATTTCTGGCTAGCACCACATTATCTGGAACTGTGCCAGGAAAACTTAGCTGGCTAAATGTGATGTACTTACATACAGTAGCATGGATCTGCAGATCTGGAAATGGCTAAGCCGTTTAAAACTCAAAAATTCAAATTCATATCTATTATATCTATATTCTTATTGATTAATTCAAAATCCCATTTAAACTTGACTGATCTGGGAATTGAACCGAACCTGAGATTGCACACAAACAAAAGTGCAAAATTATGGCATGCCATCAATATAGCAGACACATATGTGATGTGTGGTGTATGACTAAAATTTTTAAAAGGTATAGGTATGATGCTATGTTGTACTACATAATCTTATAAAAGAAATAATGAAGATTACCTTTCAACTATGAATCTGTGTTCATTAGCCACACCAAAGGTGATATCAGTGAACAAATACTTGGCAGTGTCATAGCCTATCAGAGCTGGGTCATTAGATAGAACATCATCAATGTGTTGTTGGATCTGAAATCAAAAATAATGGAAATAATGAAAGGCTGACACCTGTAGCTGTTACAACAGGTTGCTTCACTCGAAACTAAAGTCTCCTTTTAGGCCTGAAACTATTATAGTAGGAAATATCCCAAAAAATCATGAATATGGGTATTATTATGTTACATTTATAGAACATTTTATAACAGGGTTAAGAATATAATTGTAGTGCTTTTACTATGCACATTATGCAATAAATACTTTCATCCCAGTATTTACACAGTAAAAGGACTACAAATAAAATTATATTTGATCTATGATTTACTTTTATCTTAGTCTATTTGACCAGCATAATTTGTAACTAACCATAAGGTGGAATAATTATTCAAGCGTGATGATGTTCTTTGATTAAAAAAATATTCTTTCCTCACCTAATCCTGATTTCGTATATATTATAGTCTCTGTAATAACATTTACAAAAGAGCCTTTTCCAGAAATATCATAAGTTTGCATAACAGTGAAAGAAATACTATTAATTACTAAATTAATACCTTGTCAACATATTCTAGAGCATAGTTACATTAAATGCTGCTTTACAGAGGGCTGTAACCATCAGGCGTAATATACTTAATAATAAATCCAAATACCTTCACCACAGGAGGCATTTGTAGCAATCTTTCAGCTTTCCTATCAGCTTTAGCCATTTCTGCTTCCAGTTCTTCATTTGTTAAGAATTTATAGGAAGGTGTTCTGAGAAAGGAAAGCCCTTGATTGGTTCTTTTGCGAAACACTTTATTATAGTCTGGTCTGGTTAATCGTTTTAGCAAAAGTTGAACGTTTGATGAGAAGAATTTTGGCGCAGGGTCTGTCTCGCCATCTGGCAAATAAAAAAAATATAAACATATGAAGTTTTCTATTCAATTAACCCATTTTAGGAGAGATTATTGTAAAGAATCTTACCATACAGTGACGGAACTATGCTGAGTTTACGGCATGAAAGAACAAGCACTTGTGCATCATGGATTATATTCCTGGGATTATTTAGTGCCACTTTGCGAAAAAGAATGCTCATTTTTATATTTTCCTCGTAGTTTTTTTAAATATTTCAAACTAACCTAATTCAATCCCACTTCGGTCACAGCCACAGATAAGACACTGTTTATAGATCTCTCTTTTTTACTTTATGTCATGTTATGAAACAGAATAAGGGTTATTCTTAGTATTCTAAATACGAGGCTAAGTCTTTTGATACAGAGACGATCGATCTATAATTTATGTGCCATCTAATGGGCATTTTATGCTTTCAACGTGCAGCATACAAATATACTCCACAATGATTTAGCATATTTTATTATTTAATACGACTTAATATATATACTATAGTCCACCACGCTGGCCTGGCCTAGTGCGGGTTGGCAGACTTCACATATCTTTAAGAACATTATGGAGAACGCTCAGACATGTAAACTTCTTCACGATGTTTTCCTTCACCGTTAAAGCAAGCGATAATTAACTATTTATACGCATGTAACTTCGAAAGGTCAAAGATGCGCGCCTTGGGATTGAACTCGAGATCTCTGCGTGGGGACTGCCACGCAGAGATCGTAAGGTTTGTAAGGATTTTTAACGGTTTGTAAGGATTTAATTAAAAATTACTCAAACGATTTAAAATTTCTTGAGCTATATTCTCACCGAGTAACATATGCTATATATTATTTTAAAAAAGTAATGATATTAACCTAACCTAACCTACTTTTACGCGAGCGAAAGCGCGAGTAAGAACTAGTATTATATATACAAAAGAACCTGTTTTTAACGCACGAAATTATATGGATTTGGATAGATTTTCAACGTCCATTACTATGAAAGTGACATATGTTAAGATATCATACAATACGCCTTTTACTCCTTCGTGGATATAGAGATCCCTGCCTCCGTGGCGCAGCGGTAGTGAATGCGACTGCTGTGCATGAGGTCTTGGGATCGTATCCCGTGGCAGGCCAACAAAAACATATTGGTTATTCTGATAAGAAATCTCAATAGCAGCCAGGAGTTAGAAAGTTGGCGGTGTTAGAGGTGTCTTACAAGGAAGTGTCCTTGCCTCAGAAAGCACGTAAAGCCGTTGGTCCTGCGCCGGATCACTGTCCGGTCGTGTCGGATTACCGTCCCATCAGATCATAAGAATTAGGGAACAGAGAGTGCACTTGTGTTTGCGCACACGCTTGTGCGCTATAATATCTCTTGCGCAGATAGCCAGTCTCCGTTAAGATTGGCCGCCGTGATCGAAATTCGGCTTGGAGTACATTATCGCTATTAAAGGGATGAAAAAATAAATAGATATTACTATAGCTATTATATCAGGCAGCAATAATTGATACAATACTTGTACAAAGCATTTATGTACGAAATAAACATTTTTAATTTGTTTTATGACATCTGTAACGTCAAAAATATCCCCGTAAATGTAAAAGAAGAAAATGGAAGTGTGTCAGTGGAAAATAACAATTTGTTATGTCTGTGTAAAATAAACAGCATAAAACTTGTGTACCTATCATCTACACGCCGTAAAAAGCGATTGTGATTCGGTAACGTGATCTGAGATAAATAGCAGTAAAATAAAACATTTTTTGCATGGCAATTAAAGTTAATCGGGATTTGTCAAAATATTGAGTTGTCAGTTTTGTCATGAATTTGTCATAATATTACACTGTGGACACTGTGTTTCTGTGTAGGTACCGTGTATATTTATGAATTATTTACAGAAATTCATGAAAAGACAACGTAGATAATTGTTCCTCATGTTGCGGAATTTATCTTAATGACGAAATATTACCATCATGTCGAAAAGGAAAGCAGGTGTAAACGATATCATTTACGAATTAGACAATGAGGACATCGAAGCTAGCAGTGACGACGAGGTTAAAGAACCCAAAATTAATCGTTTAGAGACGACAGACAGTACAAATCCTAGTCAGGATGGTACAAAAACTGAAGAAACTTGCTTTAAGAATAATGATATTGATAAATCATGCGAAGAAGTTATAAATATTCCGTCACCTACAATTCAACAGAATGGAGGGAAAACGTCCGACGACTTGACCAATAGTGAAATACAAAACGGTACAGTTTCTCAGCGTAATGTGGATCAAGTGGATTGCGTTAAGAAAACGAGTACTGATTGCTGTAAAACTACCATATTAAACGAGGATATAGTAATAGATTCTCCAGGGAACAGTGACTTGGGCGTAGAGGGTTGCGAGAATCGAACACCTTTAGTTACAGTACGTTTTAGAGATAAGAGATTGGCGAGTAATTATAAAGAGCAGATAAAAGCATTTATGTTGAACCTAATTAAGATTCATGAAGGGGACAGTTTGGTGTCTGGCAATGAGACTGATCTGGAACTGGATATCTGGCCAGAAGACTTGAACGAAGAACCTGTAGAAGAGAAAATAGAGAACAATTTGTTCTTTGTAGACACGGATCCGGGTGATGACAAGGATACTGACATACCAAGATATAGTCAGGTAAATATTTTTTTGGATAAATTGTTAATATGTTTATATGATCTGTTTTTATATTGAGTTTCATGTCATATTTATAATCTACAAGTCCATGTATAACTGAAGATATGATTATAACATTTATATGCATTATTTATCATTTGCTTCTACCAATGTTATTGTAGTGTGGGAGTTTTAATGACAAAATAAAAACCAGACTATAAGAATAACATACATTTAATATTTATGCAGACAGGTTGAATATTAAATGTATGTTATTTTCATATAAACATACTATATTGAGATATAATAATTAAAGCATTGTGCTGGATATAGGCATGTGTATGCCAATAAATGAATTTTGTACTTTATTTTAAGTTGAAGTATGCAAAATGCATTAACATTTTCATTGTACATTCATTTATCATGAAGTGTAGAAATATGCACACATATTTTTTACCTGATATAATAAATTATGATGCTTTCCATTAAATGGTTCTTTTACATCTTTTTTGGTCTATTACATCAATAAATGTATGACTTATAGTCTGAAGTTTGAAAAAGAGACTTAACTATACACATGCTTTGCATGCTAAAAAATGAGTTGTACTAAAATCTGTGCAAGTACAATGATGCATATGCAGTCAGTCAAAAATGTGACCACATTATTGGCCGACTGTATATGTGCCATTGCCAGATCTATCACCCTACCACAACAGTCAGAGGTTCATTTGAACTTCATGAAACAACAAGGTCGATTTTCCCTTGCAATAATATTACGACAGTTACCATTGCTCTTTATCTTGTATTATTTTTACATTATGCCATGTGTTAAGTTAGAAAAGTCAATTTTAGCGATTATTAAATCTCACAGAAACTTATCTCAAAACTGGTAGACCAATTTATTGGCCAATTGTACAATGATTTTTATGCCCATAGTAATGTATGGATTCTCATTCAATCTAAAAACTGTTATGTTACTTGTACCAACAAACTATCTTATAATTTCAGACTTCAACAGTGATTTCAAACACACCTGAGAAAGAGTCAACTCCTCCACCAATTCGCAGAGGACCAACCTGCTTCAATTGTGACGGAGATCATCCACTCAGAGACTGTCTGCAACCTAGAGATTTTGTTAGGATAGCAAACAAAAGAAAAAGTTTGCCT
The DNA here is from genome assembly GCA_963675205.1 of Catocala nupta. NCBI lineage: Eukaryota > Metazoa > Arthropoda > Insecta > Lepidoptera > Erebidae > Catocala > Catocala nupta. The sequence goes on along the minus strand of OY776090.1, from coordinate 7,265,888 downwards.
GTTAGGGTTGGGTAAGATAAACAAATGATAATCATACATTCAGTTTTTGTATCAAATATATATTTAGATATATTCTTCTTTATTCAAGCAATATAAAAAAAAATAAGAAATATAATGTAATATGTTTTAATACCAATACAGTATAAATAGTATGGTGTTCTACTTATAAATGGCTAGCAGTCTTCTTCATTTCATCCATGTTTATGATTACGGATCAATTCCTGTTGCTTCTTGGTAGCCTGTTACTTCTGGGTTAAGGTTTCTAAAGGTGAAAGAATGATTAAAATCAGTTCAGTCATTAAAAATTTTCTTATAATATTATGGATAATACAAAGACAATACTGCATTCTTATTCCTATGTTGCAAGCACTTATTGAGGATTCCAGTATAATTTTTAATGGCTCTAATGAAGTTCTCCTTAAAATATACCTTTCTTAATTTCAGACGATATCATGTAGAGGATGAACAGAAATTTGGTCACTTGATACCAGGCAGGATATCGGGACAGCTGCGTCATGCTCTGGGACTTAAAAGACATGAGATACCATTACATATCTACAGAATGCGAGTGTTAGGCTATCCACCAGGATGGTTGGAGGAAGCTAGAATATCTCATTCTGGAATTTCTATGTTTGATTCTTTGGTAAGTATAATTTTTTGTAATTTAAGAATAATTGGAAATGAAACAACATTCTTCTGATTTTATCGCATTATTTTTTTTAATATTTCTGTTAATCCAACTAAGTGTCAGTCAATCATAGTAGACAATGATTGATAAGCAGGCTGGACTCCAGTACTTTACCACCTGTTATGTATGAAGGGACACCTATACCATTCAGTCCTACTGTAAAGGATCTGGGTTTGCTCATTGACTCCAAATTAAATTGGCAAGCTCAGGTTACTAGTGTTAGTCAGAGAGTAACCGGAACACTGCGCGCCTTGTATCGCCTAAAGAATTTTCTCCCATCTAAGACAAAAATAATGCTTGTGCAGTCTTTGATCTTTCCCTTAATTGACTATGGTGATGTGTGTTACTATGACCTGAATGCAGATCTACTTAATAAATATGACCGACTTCTAAATAACTGCATTCGATTTATTTATAATCTTCGTAAATATAACCATATTTCATCTCATAGATCCACTTTAAAATGGTTACCCATTCGTCAAAGCCATAGTTTGCGTGCCCTTACAACATTATTTTCTATTCTAACCTCACCAAATGGCCCCACTTATTTAACCTGCCTTTTCCAATACCTGTGTTCCAATCATGATAGAAATCTTCGTTCTACCTATGACCTCCTCTTACTTTGTCACTCCCATACATCTGGTTTCCTGCATTCTCCTCACAAAGTCAGGATGGCCACAAACCATTACACTTTCAAGGTAAAAGTGCGTGCTCTCCTCCTCGAAAGTTTATCGGTTTCATCTCATCAGTAATATGATATGTATGTATATGTATATAGGTATGTATGTATGCATGCATGTATCTTTATATATATATATATATATATATGTATATTACGGTATTACGTTACGTTATTACGCTGCGGCTGATACAGTACATGCATAAGGAGATAGCTACGGGATAAAGCTTGGGGCTGACACAAAAGATCCCACTAGGTCGAAGTGTCGCCAGTCTGTACTGACTGGCCTCACACACAAGATAAGATAGATTATGTTATTATAATATGTTTATTTGTATGTATATATTATGTAATATACATATAATTACTATTGTGATATTCTTTAGTATATTTACATGTATGTTTCGCGTTACTGTATGCACCTACTTCTTTTTATCTCTGCATCACCCTTAGGTCGACTGGTAGATAATGCCCTTAGCATTAAGTCCGCCATTATAGTATTTTGTGCATGAAGTATTAAAAAAACAAATATATATATATATATATATATATATATATATATATATATATATATATATATATATATATATATATATATGTATATACACTACCGTCCAAAAGTTTGGAAGCAGCAAGGTAAAATCAAATAAAACCAAACAAAGTCATTTAACTTTAAAAGTATTGATAAAAAAATAAAGAACAAACAGAAACTAACTTAAACAAAATAAAAAAATAACATACAATGGTAAATTAGATTAAATTTTAGCTTCATCAAAGTGTCCACCTTTCTCCTTTATAATCTTCTCACATATTCTAGGCATTCTATTAATCACTTTTTTAAAATAATCTTGATCTAATTTGTTCCATTCGTTCTCTAATAACTGCCACAAATGTTCTGAGCTCGTAGGACAACGACTTTTCACCCTCCTGTCAAATTCATCCCAAACAAGTTTAATGGGAGAAAGATCAGGGGATTGAGATGGCCATTGCATGATTTTTACAATGTCTTCAGCTTTTTCTTGTTTAAAAAGTTCTGGCACAGTTTAGACGAATGCTTAGGATCATTATCCTGTTGAAAAATGAATCCAGAACCAATGAGACTTAGTCCACTGGGTATGGCGGAATCTTGGAGAATTTTTAAATAGCCTTCCTTGTTTAGTTTTCTGGTTATCCTCACAAGATTGCCGGGTTTACTGTTGCCAAAACACCCCCAAACCATGTCATTACCGCCCTATGTTTGATAGTAGGCACTGTACATGCCTCTGAAGCCATATCTTCTTTTGACCGGCGTACAAAGACACGTCTATTGGATCCGAAAATCTGAAATTTTGATTCGTCACTCCAAAGGACATTTTCCCATTGTTCTATAGTCCAGTTTTTATGCGCTTTTGTCCATTTTAGTCTATTTTTCTTATGTCGATTTGGTAGTTTTGGTTTTTTAGCAGCAACACATCCTCTTAATCCTGCAGACAGTAAACGTCTTTTAACAGATGTTTCTGAAATGGGTGTTTCTCGCGTATCATTCAGAGCTGCAGTGATCTGTGGTGCAGTTAAGCGTCGATTCCGTTTAGAAAGAACTCTAATGAAGTTGTCCTCTTGATTTGTTGTGGATTTGGGCCTACCCTACCTCTCTTTATATCTTCATTTTCCCCAGTTTCTTGTATTCTAGCAAGGGTATAGTGGACTTTAAAAGAAATTCCGAGCCTTTCTACGATTTGACGTTCGCTTCGCTGTTCAAGCGTGATTTGCTTGCGTTTTGCCATTTGCAGAAGAAAAATACGGTCAAAGCAGTAGGCGATATCTTTCGAATATAGACAATTTTAATATCACAACTTTCACGTGCCAATGCTCAAGTGCGACTGAATAGGGTCTAAAGAAGTTAAAACCACCAAATATTATCAATAAAACCACACCATTGCATAGGATAAAGTAGCCGACGGATTAAGTCATAAAACACGTGTTTCGTCAAAATTAAGGATTTCCTTAAAACTTGATGAATGTGGGATGATAATCCTTTTGTGTTTGTGTAAACAGTCGTAAAAGGTTGTAAAAATTAAGATTATTGCTAATTTTTACCGCTATTAGTCGGCATTCATTTGTTTTGTTTGAAGGCAGGTGTGCTTCCAAACTTTTGGACGGTAGTGTATATATATATAAGTAATACAATACAAATCTGTATAAGTTGTTTAATTTTAATGTATAACATTGTTAACATAACAGTGATTTGGAAGTCCAAGGGATAGGCTTTTGCGCAGCAGAAACACATAAAAAAGCTCACGAAAAAGAAAAGCATAAGACAATATTATTTACGAAAAATGTTTTCTTATGATTTAGTAGGGAAGCATGATGTTGTCTTTTATCAATTAAAAACAATAATTTACTTAGCAAGATATACTTTTTTTGGTATTCATGTAGTATGGCATAATTCTGGTAAAGCATAATACGCGTTTTACATAATTTGCAAAAAACAACCAGCTAGACATAGAACTAATATTGAAATATATAAAACATACATACATATACACATATTATCACACCTGTATTCTAGATCCTAGTAGTTATTAGGTAGGTTAGTAGTTGTAGTTAGTAGTGTTAGGGGATACCCACATTTGCCACTAAGTTGTTAGGTACCATATAATATCGAGCCTATTATTGTCTAATGGGCACAGTTCTGTTCCATGTTACTACTGAGACTTTCTTGACAGGAAACCCCTATAACAGGTTACTCCTGAAATTGAATCTGAGACCTCATAGGCAGCATTAGTCACATTCACTACTGCTCCACACACTGAGACTAACATGAATACTAGATTTTTAAATTGCATTTGTTGCAATTACTGAGCCACTCAACACTAAAGTCAGTGATAAATTTTGTTTTGATCAGTAATCATGTTTAATTTCAGGGTAATGCCATCTTAGACCCTGAGGAAGAAGAAGGCGAGGTGTGTGAACCAGGCTCCAAAGATAAGTTTGATATCAAAAAGATATTGGATTTTCCAGGCTTCAATGTCCCAGTCAGTCCAAGATATAAAGAGGTATTAAACTTGCTCTCTACTCACAATCATACTGCAACTGATTTAGTTGTATGAGGTGCATAAATCATTGATTCCCATAATCACCACTGCTGTAGGTATACCAAGAAAAAGTCTATTCAAAACTTTGGGCCAAACAAAAATAACTTAGAATATAGTTTCTTCAAATTTCTCTCTTTCATGATGAGAATACTCCATTGTTCATACTTAATGAAGGGTTTCACAATCAAGAAGTTACATACACGGTAGGTACTAAAAATTAATAGGTTTCGTATATTTTACCCAAACCTCCATTCTAAATGATGGCCAATGTTATTATTGGCCAATCCCATTGGCACTCATATTGGCCAACGAGTGGTCGAGTCATAAAGGTGTTGGCCATCACTCAAGGTTATCATAAACCCCCATCCTACATGATGGTTAATAGTACCTACAGTAATACCCCGAACTTAAGCGATAGGTGGGACTGAGCGATAACCGTGAAAGTCGAATTCGCTTAAGTCGGGGTATAAATTAGCATATAAAATATAAATACATTTAATTATTTTTAATTGGGGCCGCGAGCTAAAGAAAATAATAATTTAGACAAAAAATATCTTATAAAATCTTAGATTATACAAATATAAAATCGCCAACTGAAGTTATTTTGCTGAAGAAGGCTTCATAAAACCTAAGAAAGTAGTTTAACGTCTCAAACATTTTCTTCTTCCGCAAAATTTCCTCAATTACTGAACAATAGTCTGGTGGCAGTAAGTCTATACTCGATAATCGAGAGTTGTGGGTCGCTCAAACTCGCATAAGTCGGGGTTTAGTACTGTATTAGCGAATACCATTGGCACATGCATTGTCCAACGTGTAGAAAAGCCATGACATCTAATTATACTTTCAGGAGGCACACACATTTGGTCTCCCACCTATGTCGGACCAGGATAGCAAACTTTCAATGCTACAGTTTCTGGCGCCTAATGCAATGAAGGCATACAAACGCAAGAAGCTCACTATGTTCCCATCGGCTGGATCTAATAACACCACGCTGGAGGGACAGGCTGAAATGGAGCTGGACAGTGGTGATGGTGAGTTACGATTTATTTACATTTCGTTGTATCTTCGAACTACATAAATCGGAAATGCGAGTTTGTATATAATTAACTATATACTCGTATGTTATATCAGCCCTATATTAAACTGTCCGACGGGGCATGGGCCTCTTCTCAGTGTGAGAATAATAGGCCATATTCCACGCTGGCTCAGTGCGGGTTGGCAGACTTCACATTTCTTCGAGAACATAATGGGGAAATCTCGGACATGCAGGTTTTTACGATGTTTTTCCTTCACCGTTAAAGCTAGCTATAATGGTGCCAATTCTGTTGTCACAAAATTCTCTTATCTTAGCTAAAAATCTCTAAAATTTAGTTTAGTCCTGTCAAACGACATTTTGTATTCTGAAATCGCTAAAAGTGACAGGACTAAAATAAATTTTAGAGATTTTTAGCTAAGATAAGAGAATTTTGTGACAACAGAATTGACACCAATTAACTCATTAATACGCACATAACTTCGAAAAGTTAGAGATTGCCTTGGGATCGAATTCGAGACATCTGCGTGGCAGTCCAACGGTCGCCCACTAGGATATCGCTGCTATACTCGTTTGTTACTCCAATCTAAATTAAAAAGTACAATTAAGGTAACTTATTAAGCAAATTAAAGATTCTTTAATCGTGAATATTTGGTCCACTTTTATCAGATAGGTACTAGCTTTTGCCCACGGCTTCGCTCGCTCGGGAACAGTACATTTTTTATGGATTATGGGTTGCTTCTATCACGGAAATGTTATCTAACAGTATTCTATCTTCATACAAACGGTCGGTACGCGAGTCATACCTACGTGCCTCGAGGCCGGTATGCACTCGGTTCGCAACCAGTCGCGAATGCACCGCAGCGATGAACGGACGATGTGATGGTTTTGTAAGCAGTAAGCGTGCGACTTGTTAAAATATTTGATTGAAATAAATACAAGTACTTACATAATAATTATGGCGAAGTACAATTGTAAACAAAAGTATTTTTAATTAAAGATTTTATCCCAATGCGGATATTTTTTATATTATTAAATTTAGCAATAAAGTTTTTCGTACATCTCAGTCGAGGCGCAAATAAATATATTTCACTCTCAAATATATAAGGTTGCTTTTTTATTAAATCCACTAATCAAAAAACGTAACATGATTTTATTTAACATTTACTATTCCATTCAAAATAAACTACATTTAAAAAAAAAATATATAATATTTACAATCACTAAACTAGAAAGAAACTCAAGTAGGTAGATGAATTTAAAATATTGTGTCGCTCTCGCGTATTTGCGGACCGCGCGGCTGTAGGTAATTATTTCAAGGACAGAGCCGAGTTACAATACTGTTAGATAACATTACCGTGCTTCTATGATGCCTCTCGTACTATTAATAAAAATATGATAATTCAGATTTTCTACTTGTTTGAAAAGTGCCCAAGACAAATATAAAGAGGTTAGGTAAATGAAGACTAACTAGATAACTTTTACGATTGCTAAGTATTGTGTGAGTAGGTAAGTGTCCATCGCGTTAGGTTAATTTAGGAAATTACCTTTATAATAAGATCGCGGGCAAAATTGACACGATGATGTTTGTAGGATAAATTCGACTGAGGTGTTCACAATGTTATCAAGAAGTCTTGATGATCATGATGTCATGATCATTTACACTCATGTTTTTTAATTTTATTCTAGAAGTGGCAGCGTTCCCCTCAGTACCACCACTACCAGACGAAGCGCCGCCACCGCTACTTCCCCCTCCACCCCCGCCGCCAACGTGCCCCCCACCCCTGCCGCCAACGTGCCCCCCACCCCTGCCGCCAACGTGCCCACCACCCCTGCCGCCAACATGCCCTCCATCCCCGCTCACCCCGCCGCAAGACAAAAACAAACCACAACCAAAAGACGAAGACAAGAGTTCAGGGGACGACATCGAAGTTATAGAAGTGCTCAAAATTGGGGATATACCGGTGCCAATGTCAGACTTTATTGTAATCGACGAGGACGATAGCGAGGTGGTGAGTACATGTGCACTAACATACCTGATCATAATCCTTAATTCCATTTATAAATTATCATAATTCGCACTCATAAAAAACAGTACTCTACAACAAAAACAGTACAACTCGAAATTTGCAGTAAGGCAATTTGAACTCTAATTGATAAATAAATTATAATATTATATTTGTGTTAAATAATTGCATTAGAGTTCAAATTTGCTTAATCCAAAATACTCAGATTAGTCTCTGTTTATTGAAAGTGTATAATTAGTATAGCTAACAGTCTCTATATTGACATCCAGGGTAATAGTATTTCAAAACAACATGCACCTACATCTAGAAATGGGCGTTAATTAAATAAATTAATTAGATTTTCTTTAGATCTGCGCTCGCGAATTACCCAAAGTTTATAAAAAAACAAAATACTAGCAATAACAGCTGCTTGTGATTTTCTTTAAATAAAATATAGCGTCACATTTTGTTGATCAATCCCCTGAATCGATTCGATTCGATCAGATACTTATTGTTCACACTATAATAAAATTATTCGATTTAGTAAATCGGTATTGTTGATTGCTTTAGTATTTATAAAAGTCTGTAGTATTGATACTTAATGTAGTTTCACTAAACTATTGGACATCTTTCTATTGCTCTTAGATACCTTGCACGCTATTGCACAGATTCTTAAGTATTTCGGGTTCATACGGTACTATACCCTTTTTTATAATAGTGATATTTCCATACCGTAATTCCTATTTTCTAGGAGAAATCACAGAGTAGCGATCGCGGCAGTCCTACTCTCGACGATTTAGAAGCCAAGAAGCAACTGTTACTCGACGCTTTAGATGTGACGGGTGACTCGATACTGACTCACGATGTAACAATATCAGATACTATGGAAACTGAAGAGGACAGACTAAATAAGACTAGTGACAGTATAATTGAAATTATGGATGTTACGTGTGAGGAGGTTAAAGAATGTACGGGAGAGCAAAAAAGTATTGAAGTTGATTTGAGCAGTAATGATGACAATAGTAAAAATGTTGCTAACAATGACGAAAATAGTGGAAATTTAGTTAACAGTGACGCAAACGGTGACAACGTTGTCAAAAATGAGCAAAATGATAGAAATGTTGCTAACAGTGACGCAAATGGTGACAAAGTTGTTAACGATGACGCAAGTGTTGAAAATGCTGCAGATGTAACCGCAAATAATGAAAATACTGCAGATGTTAGCGTAAATGTAGTCGAAACCGACAGAAATGAGTCAACATCTGAAACTCCCACAGAAGGGTCACAATATACCACGGATAAAGCATCAGAAAGCAATTCTCAGGAATCTATATCAATTGTACAATGCACCGATACACAGGTATCCGCATCATCTTCTCAGCAGATTGACACGCAGGAATCTATATCAATTGTACAATGCACCGATACACAGGTATCCGCATCATCCTCTCAGCAGATTTACACGCAGGAGTCTGTGTCTAGTTCACAAAATATGAACGATAGTCAAACGAGTACTAGTGCACCGAAGACGCCAGACAATAGAACTGGACACGTCAAAGTTACTGAATATGGCACCCCGGTCATGAACATCGCCTCATCGTATGTTAAACTACCCACAGACGACAAATTCGCGAAAGACATCTGTGACGTCATCAACTTCGAGAACCTTCCAAACTCAACAGGAAAGTACAAACAAATAAGTGCATTATTAAGGAAAGTTAAGAGTGAAGTGGATAGAATACAAGACTCATGATGTAAACCGCTCGCGATTGAGCGAAAGAACTCCGAAATTTTATAATGCAAATGATCTTGTACGTATGGAATTGTTAGCAACTATTTGTAAATTGAGACCTCGTAGGTATTTTTATACAACTCAATAGGATAAATCCATTTTTACAGTTTTAAAGCAATATTGTATTAGAAAGGCTGATACACTAGATCAAATCCGGGCGGCGCGAGACCATGTTTTACATATTGCTATATACTTAGAAAAGTCGCGCATATATTGTTGCGACTTTTAAGGTTAGGATTCTGTTATACACACGTAGCGCAACGTGTAAATACACACACACAAATCAAATCAAATGCATCGAAGAACCTGGCGATATTTATGCCGCCATTGTGCAATATAGACATCAGACGATTATTTCTGAGCCATGTTTTAATTCGATATTATTTGGAATTAAGGTACTTGTATAAGGGCTTACAAATGATTATGATAAATGTGCGTATATAAATGCAATATTCAGTAACCTAGATAAGTGTAAAGATATTCATATTCAAGGTAAACATTTATTGAGAAAAATTTACGCATGCAAATGGAGGAGGATAAATTCCTTAACGCGTATTGGGGTGGTAAATTCTCCAATGCATGTCATAGCCTTAGTGAAGTGTGTAATTTCATTCGAATTTTATTCGAATGTATCTACAACGCTTTATTATTATGGAAGTGCGTGCGCTTTGTACTTGATCTTGAATGTTTCGACAATACTATATTATGTAAGTGCGTGCGACGGTACCTATGTAGGTACTTACTATTGATCTTGCATAGTGATATCGCGTTGCGCACAATTGTATATCATTCGAATGTGCTGCACTACTAGGTAATTTATTAGGTGGACAGTTGAACTAGTCAGTAAGTTAGACAATATGAAAATGCGGTCCAAGCGCCGTCGTGGTCCCAACATCGTTTACTGGCATACCAACAATAGTTACCGTTTGGCATTCCGTGCCTATTAAATAAATTTGTTAGTTTCATTAAAAACAATTTATAGACCAGTCAGTAATTGATGTTTGCATCTTTGATTTTATCACAATACAAAATGTTAAACAAAAATATTGTAGTTTTACGATCACAGCGATGATATTTTGTTGAAGACTTCCTTACAGCGCGCGCAGTACTCCACTATGTAAGTATTTAGTGTTCCGTATTTACACAGACACATTTGATCTTCGACATTTCTTTCCATATATCAATTTCCCATTATTATTTTATTAGTTTCATAAAGTTTAAAATACAACTTCAATGAACTGACATTAATCTACATTCTGTGACGGTACGTAACAGACTATAGTTTTTAACATACCTAACTTAGATGTTTTTTATATTTTTCTGATAGCTATTATAACTTAGCCTGTTACCTGATTCCGGCTTGACGTCAACTTCTGGGACACCCTGTATGTCAACAATCAGCGGTGTTGATAATTCTTGATATATCCCATGGTATTCAATTCATGTCTTACCTGTCTTAATTGCTGCTAACCTAACTTTTATGTGCACAGATATTCTAAATTATATTTTAAAATCAGCTAAAACTCATATGTAACTCGATTATCACCTCGCCAGTAGCCCTAGTCACACACAGCCATGGTAATAACAAACTGTTATTACCATGGCTACTGCAGAAAACTTAAATTATCTGTATCGCTCATCTTGGCACAGCCACTATCGCAAACTGAAAATCTATTTACGTAGTGAATTAGTCGTTAATTAGTCGAATTTGGTCGCAATATACCAGAATTGTTCGGTCCGCCGTTTAAAAGATACGAGCGAAAGATGATGAGCGCTCACTTTTGCACAGCCACCAATACCCCCTTGTATCTTTTAAGTGGCGGACCGACCAATTCTATTTTACGACCAAATTCGACTAATTAACGACTAATACACTACGTAAATATATCGCCAGTTTGCAATGGTGGCTGTGCCAAAATGAGCCTTACAAATTATCTCAGTCGACTCGAATGTGAGTTTATTATAAATCAGCAGAATTGCACAGCAGCTTCGCTTGGAGACTTGTGGGTGATTGATGATTTTTCAACTACAACTAAATGATGCACTGTCTGTTTTCATGACGGTATTATCATGTCACAAGCCAGTAGTGAGATCTTGTCGAAATCGAAAGGAATTTATCTATTTCCTTTCGAGAATTGATGAGATGAATTTTAAATGTTACTACATTTTGTCAAAAGTCGTTGGGAGTCTAATTGGTTGAAAAGATTTTCTGCAGTAATCTTATTGGAATCTGGCACTACGGTTAGCTTTACAACTTGTGCACAAAGCACTCGCCAGTATGCTAAAACGACAAGATGCTAGATAAGACTAATAGCTACACATCGATGTCAGATATCGCATTCCTAAACACAAATATAGGTATACCTTTTTTGTATGCACCTTTTTATTATAAAATGTTTAAAGTATTTACGTAATTCCAATTACAAGTTTCCGGACCTACATAAATAATTTATATAATATTGATATACATTACATACGCTACATAATTTATTTTATTAATATTGATTATACAATACAAGATTGAGACAAAGTGAGTGTACCTGTAACTAAACTATTCATTGTTGTGTATAATTTGTATGGTCGAAGAATGCGATTTCTAATATGTTGCATAATTATCCCTGCTTCATATAAGTAGTCTAAAAACGTATCGTTTTATGAATAGTAAAAGGCGAACGTAAGTCAATGGTCAACTTTAAAAACATATGCATGGTTAGCACTTAGCAGTTAGCAATTGTGGCCACCTTTTTTTTATCTATTACTATCTAAGTCTCATCGACGTGCACCTATAATTTTTTTATCTAAAGATTAATTTTTGGATTACTTATTAAAATAGTGCCTACTATTGAGATTGAGCGGCGTACTTACTGCCTTACTCTTGCTATTTATGGGACGCAGAGAAATCATTCTGAAGTCAGTTATAAACTAGATGTTATTACTGGCACGTTATTATTACCTTCCACTTTGTTTTACATTATTGTACACGGTTCAGTAGGTACATATTTTGGTTTAGATATTTTAATAAATAAAACGATCAAGTGTCACAGTTATGTTTATTTCTCTTGATAAATAGAATCTCGAACGGTTTGTTAATAAAACATAGATATTGATATCATAATAAATCAATATTAAATAATAATGGTTGAAAATTATACCCAACCCGAGTGAAATGAATTAAATCTAGTGGAATATGCATACCAGAAAAATAAAAAATAACAACTGTGTTCGAGAAAATAATCTCTTTGTGTTCATGATATCGAGTATAATAATTAACATTTTTTTATTTTTCTAATCATGCTTTTGTTAAACTAAGTGTAACACAAGCAAAAAAAAGTGCTATAATAATAATAATAGGTTCGCAAATTTGTATTTGCATAGGCAATATTGTATAGCTACGTTAGAGTAGCAGGTATTATCACGATAGTCGGGAAATCTCATTTCCGCATATAGCTATGTGGGATCGTAAAATTAACCCTAGCGTTGCTGAGCTATCAATGTTTGCATTCATCGTAAAGTCTGCGGTCGTTAATCGACCGTACACCTAGAGAGGGCGAGTATATAACTGAAAACAGCCGAATGCACTAAAGATTACGTAACCTGTATTCTGATTTGAGTTCCTAATAGACCGTAGACAGATTGAATCACTTTAGAGAGGACGTAATTCTTCCTATATTGTCTTGTTTTATCTTTAGCGAACAATTTACTTATTATATTAATACTTCAAATATCAGATCTTGAGTTTATACTTCATCACAGACTAATTGATTTGCTATTGTCTGTTAATGACGGACGAAGGTTTATAAGATAAAATATTGCACTTAATGTGATGTGAGTCATATTGTTTCCAGAAACAAATATATTTGAGTGCATACTGGAAATGAACACATTTGTTTTATCGGAACGATACAACTGTTCAAAATGTCAACAGAAGTTTGTCAAAAAAATTTCTTGTTGCAAAATATAGCACCAAATTACGTCAAATAGACAACATGCATAATACAAGGAATTATAAGCGATTATTAAAATGATCTTCAAACTGAAAGAATAACATCATTTTTTAAATATTTGATTTGTGTAAATACAATTTCAATGGTAAGGCGACAAAATCAAAATTGAATTCTACCTTCCGTGTTTTCAACTTATCGTAACTCCTATTCACAAGATCTTACACTCTTAGTCGTGCGTGGCGACGGCTGTTGTGTCCCCCGACGTATTTTACTATAAGTATTTATAATACAATTACTGGAATTCATTGTTAGCGGGACCTCTTGACGACAGTTGTTTCCATTTATATTCTGGGAGGTGTCGGAGGCGCGCCGTCGTGATCCTGTGAAAATATAAAAAATAATAAAATCTTCTAGTTAAATTGCTAGACATTTTAATACAGATTTTGGTGTCCTTAGTATAAGTACTAATGGTTCTCGATCACCTACATCATATCTAACAACGCCCAAAGCGATAACTTAAAAACTAATCTAAATATAAGGAGAGTCACATCAATATTCTCATGGTAATTGAGGTCTGTAAATACTCATAGTAAGGTTCACAACAGACTGTTCCGCCTGCTTCCTAGTATGCCCAATAGTGATGGGCAGAATATTCTTTGTAAGTATAATATTTATTTAGTGATATTAATTAATTGATATCACGATCGTACAGAATATTTGTTTAATATGAATGTTTATTTAAAATTTTCAAAGGTCAGACTTCCATGGTCAACGGGATTTTACGGTTAAATTGCACCTGTTTGCTTACAAAAGAAAAAACACTCGATGTTAATGAGATGGTAGAAATGTAGAAGCACACAGTGGATGCAAATGCGAACATTCGCGCATGCGAACACACGCCTAGAATATTCGCTAGATGTGAATGTCCTAGGCGTGTGTATACAAACGCGTGTGATTTAAAAAATATGAAGCCATTGCGATTCATATTTTTGGGGTATTTTTGATAATAATCCAAATTTTCAGTTAGTTAGACGGGTACGGTTTGTACGTGTGAAACTGTTGCGAGTGATGGGTATTAATCAGAATCCTATATTGATCAGAATAAGTCACAGTTGCCACGGCAGTTTACCACCAGTGTTCTTCCAACACCAACTTATGTGACCGTTTAAGCGCATTCCTCTCAATAATGATTTATTTGACCACGGGCCATGATCGTGGGTAGAATGGACAAAAGAAAATCGAAGAGCCAAACGTCTAGAAACGCGTTCGTTTTGCCGCATAAGGATGATCAATCAAGGACCTGAATCTGTTTAGACTTGGCTTACGATATTAACTACAAAATAGTTATTTGTTAGAGTTCATACCCTTCTCACTTGCTTGCCTTCGAACCCATGAGATCAGTCACCGTGTTGTTGAAATACACAATTACTGAACTACTTTAAGGATGTGTTAATATATTAATAACCGCAGCATGCTTATCAGTGCGATGTTAATTTCCTGTTTAATGTAATGTCCAGTATTATCATTCAATCGGTGCTACTAATGACGATATTGTAACATTATATCTAGCGATGTGCACAATTGAATTCGAATTGACGCCAGTGCGTCAACACATTCAAAAATTATAATTCGAATACTATTGTGCACATCATTTGACGAAGCGATACAATAGCAAGGACGCAGTGTAAATACTTAGGTATATTATGTATAACGATACATAATATATACATATAAGCTGCGTCCTTGACCGTGCAAAGTAGGTAGGTATATCATTCGAATACAATTATGCGTTGTAAATTTTGAACTGATACCTCTCATAGTTTTAAACTTTTAGAATAATTTCCTAGAATTTTCCATTAATTCCAGAAAATTTTAAATATGGGGCAAATAAGAAATAGACGTGAATGTAGGGCACAGCGCTATTCGTAATTAAACTTAGCAGTTAGTTCAAACTAAACCAGCCCGACTGAGGTTTCCCCAGCTTACAAAAGAATACAGCCAAATATATGTAATTGATCTTTTTAAGTATTTTTATATTTAACGAGAACTTCATCCGACCTTAGTTTTCAAAGCTTAAGCCAAAAGTGCCAGTGCTTTTAAGCCATAAGAGTAACTGCAACTAAGATAAATAAAGGCTGCAGGTTCTAAAAATAACCAACTTTAAATTCGCCCTGTATTAAATGTTTCATTCTGAACGTATAAAACAATTCATGAACTTGAACCCGCGATAAACCGTTTGGCCGACTATGTTTATTCATGGTCCTACGTCACGAATTTAATTTTTCTTCCTATACCTATCGCTTCGCATCGCCGTAGATGCATATCTATGGCAATCCAAAGCGAAACATTGCTTAAAATTGGTTAAAATGGACGCGGCTTTTAATATACTAGTAACATAATATTTTTCTTTTATCGTTTGTTTTTAAAAAGACAACTCCTGCATTAGAAATATATTCTATGTCGCGAAAGACTTTACAAAGATTCAAATAACGGACACAAGAAACACTTATACCTACTCGGCACAGTCAATCATTTGTGGAACACACAAATTATAGCCTTGTGAAGGGATCGAAACTACAACATTTGGCGCAGTTTGGCAGTGGACATACAACTACGGCATCCGTGTAGTCTTGTTTCTTATAGTTAACTTAATGTTTCCGAAAAAAAGTTAAAGCGATTGACTGGGATTAGCAACGTTCATCTTAATAGAAACGTGCCTGCACCTCACACAATAACAGCAATCTATAGTTGCAGTGTGTAGTTGATCGAAAGACTGACTCAATAATGTAATAGCGAGCTGCATCATCGCTTCGTCAAGCGTAGTGTCGCCCTAACTATTATAACCCCGTATCCTTTCTACACACCTAATGGATTTGGCACTGACCGATTCTTAAACCTCGACGTCACTATGCATGCTTTTATTATTGGACAAAGAAGGTTACTAGAGACATTCAAGCTAGACAAGTTTTTAAGAATATTTAAGGGGACAGTAGACTTCGACATGTTGGTCGCCAGAAATATAATATTGCTACGCATTCTAAAATTTTTGCTTTTGTTATTGGGTATTGATCTACTGCCGAACTTAATTTGCAAAGCGTTTTTAAATATCTAGAGTAGAATATAATATTTACTGCTAAAACATAGTTATATGTCGTTACGAAGATTAACATGTCTGGCTGGTAAAAATAACGACTGCTGTTTAGTTACCACTATACTGTAGTAAATAAAAAACAAATAGAATAATGGTGCAGACATAATACATGTTTTATACCAGTTAAGTCTCGCACGTAACAAATAGATTTTCAGAAAAATTTATATATGTAGTTGGTACGTAATTACTTTACCGAGGAGTCGACTTTCCGGGCACACCTTGACCGTTGACTTTTAGTATGACTGGTTGATTTGTACATCTATTTGTTTGTGTATAACTATATAAGTTTTTTTTGTTTATCATATCAATCCTAACTAATATTATAAATGCGAATGTGTGTTTGTTTGTTACGCTTTCAGGCTTTAACTACTCGAACGATCATCGCATACACGTTGTCAGGGGTAAGTACAGAAAAGGACATAGGGTAAATTTCATCCAGGAAAAAGTACTGATACCGAGTGAAAGAAAATTGACATAACCTACATTAACGCGAGCGCAGCTGCGGGAAAATCTAGTATAACTAATATATTTATAAATTAACATAATCATGTTATGGACAACTGTAATAACTGTATCATTAAGATTATGGAATATGAGCTATAGTACAATTTACAAACATTCTAAGAACGGGGGAGGTTAAAGAATACCCAGTCTTGAAACAATAATTTGTGGATCACACACATTTTTGTCCCGTATTATGGGGATCGAACCAACAACACTCGGTACAGTGGCATAGGACGAATACAACTACTACGTGAGTCGCGCCGTCATTCATCTATTCCATATATAACTGAAATTAATTTCGTAACTGTGTCATTTGATAAGTGTAAACCGACATGCGTGCTAGCGATAACTGCACCAAAACTCTAAGGTCGTTTGATTACGATCAAATCTTTTAAGTCGCGGGTTTATTAAATACTTAGTTAATACGTCATAGTACTGGTTTCCTACTTATAGCTATATTTAAATAGATTGGGTCGTGGTACGTTTATATTGAAGCTTGTTCTATCATCTAAAGCGCATTGCATGTTATGTAATGTCAAAAGCGAGATTCGAATTTGTGCTCAGTGCATATGAAGTGAAGCATAGCGGTGTTTAGCTTTGTTCGTTAGTTTTAGGGACACGTCAATGAAATGTTGAGGTGGAGACAGACTTTGCGAGGCATGCGCCGCGAACGGAGCACAACGAATGCCTCGCAACATGTGTACCTTCTGTGTGTATATTCGTAGCGAGGCATGTGCTACGCACACGCGAGGGCGAGCCAACGTATGTCTGCAAACGCGTCAAGTTTAAAGCGCCTCAGTGCGAGCATTACATTAGTTGTGGACGTAGTCGCGCATGCACTTTACGAGGCGAGCGCCGCGTACTACTTATATCCACGCATGCCTCGACTGAGAAAATGCTTGCATTTGCTTGGGCCAAACAGCGCATGCTCGGACCGAACCAACACACACTACGGGCATAATTATTTAATTCGAAATTAAACGCCATATCTTCCCTTTGGTTTTTTTTATGTAATAATTACAATGTTTTGGGCCCCATAATGTACGATAAATTTCAAATAATTCAACTGCTTTTTGTAAAATTTCTTTCTCGTCCATATTGCGCGCGAAAATCACAACAAGGCGGACACAACGCTGGCTCGCCTCGCACGTGCGCAGCCTGTGCATAGCACATGCCTCGCCACAAACATAAAGACAGACAAACGAGGCATTTGCTTCGCACGCGATGGCTCGACCTGAGGTTATGTTGGTATATTTTTTCGACACGCACGCCTCAAGCAGAGGCATTCGTTGTGCGCCGTGCGCGGCGTATGCCTCGCAAAGTCTGTCTCCACCTTTTTGACTAAAAAGAAAAACAAGTTCATTGCTATCATTGACAAGGAAAGTAAACATAGAGCTGCACTTTTCAGCAGGTACTATAAAATAAGTTGAATTTATTATAAATTACATAATATATTACAATAAATATTTTCACTATAAGCATAGCACACGCACACGGTTCCCTATTTATTCGCATAAAATTATATGTCATAATTTAACATGGCATACTTTTACTTATCCTAATAATAGTTACGCACAATATTCGTTTGACATAACCGTCTAGGCACAATTTTTCAAGCATAATTACTATAAGCATACCTAATAGTTGTTGAGCATACTATTCTAAAACATAAATTTAAAGGATTGTAAATTTTGTGTTTGCATTTAATAAAACACTTTTCGTATATAAAATAAACATGTTGGCGGTTTAGGGGTGGCCTGAGGGCCACCCCCGCCGCACCCTAACATATTGTTACACTATGGTACCCAAGTTATATATGCCTTATAAAGTTATAACTTTATGCCAATCAAAATTAGGGCAAAAAGTATTAGCCTTAATGATATTTATGCCTACTGAAATAGTATGCATAGCATTATAAGGACAAAAATAAAATATGACTAACTAAATAAGGATAAAAAAATTGTCGAAACAAAGAAAAATTACAAAAATTCATCCTAGCCAAGAAAATAGTAGCGAAATGCGTAACGTCAAAGTTACTACAGTTAGGAATTTTGTTATATTTTTTATTCAGTACATGACATTGCAGCTTACATTTAGATATTGATAGAAAACGTGTGCCAGGTAACAACGCGTCTTAACAACTGTACATTTTTAGTCGCCGCTCGTGACGCGAACTACTTTATATGAACGCATTTTGTCCATAGTACAATACTACTTTTTTAAATAAAAGTTAACGTTAGCATGCTTCCCGTTTATTACATATCATATCACGCAAGAAACGATAACAATTCAATTACCAGTAGTGGGTGCTTAACGTAAACGATATTAAACAATTTATAATTAAAGTTAACTAAATTAATTTTAAAATTTAATTCTCCCCGTGACCATGGCTGCTGAAAAGCATCCGAAACGTCGGGGAAAGTGTAAACTTAAATACAAATACATTTGATAGTTTTAATAATTTAATTAGTAAAGTTTAATAGTATAGTATAGTAGTTTAACAGTTTCTATATTATGTAATAGAGTGTTAAATAACAACGCGATAAAATCCGTATATAGTAGTTTAATTTCAGACAATAGAAGATCCTCGATCTACAGTTTACACTGTTCATATCTTCAGGACCTGAGTAGATAGGGTTTCGGTGGGAGAACTACGGGTCTCCCCCTTAGGACCAAGGTACTGCGGGGTCAGGAAGCCCACAGCGCCTCGAAAGGCGTGTTCTATCGATCGCTGACTAGAGTGCGCGGTGCCTGACATTGAGGTTGGACTCGCAGTGGCTATGTGGTTAGCCGCAGAGGACGACATGTACGTTGCTCGGCAAGCACGTGGCGTTCGAGCTTCGGATTTATGCGCGACTAGTGCGAACCAGTCGGTCGCGCGAGTTGTCTTTAGCGAAGTGGCGGCGTGGTATCGCTGGCACAACGCATCTCGGGTGCTTGCCTGCTCATCAAGTAAGAGTCATAGCCAGATTGACTCGGGCCATACCCGGCTTGTAGGCCTATTTGGGTAGACGTATGGATGTACGTGGAGAGGTGAGCGTGCCATATACAGCTCCGGTACCATACTACCATACTAGAGATATTGGAAGCGGCTTCTCCGTCGGATTCAGCGAGGTTTAGTTAGCAACTTCCAGAGTTGCGAGTGGTGAGCGGCTTTATAGCTCTGGCACCTATCTGGAGAATAGGAAGTGCCACTTGGGCATGAGGTAGCTCGCTCACGAGAACCGGATCTCTGGAGTTAGGTTGGAGAAATCGAGATTTGGGGACAGGACTTGTCTATAACTGGTCCCGGAAGGTGCTCTCGGGCACTGGAAGGTACAGCGGCTCCCACTATTGTAACCGGACGGTTGGTGTAGGCGAATGCTATATATTAAACTGGACTAGTCCTAGAGAGAGGGATGCCCATAAGTCTGGCCATCAGCCATGCTTTAGAAAGTAGGTACTCTCTATATATTGCGGATTGCCTTACAAAACATATTGAAATATGTATTTTGCCATTCATCACTAGTAATTTTAAAGTAGGTACATCAGTCGTTATAATTTATATATTTCTTAAATTATTTGCGTAGGTGTAAACAGATGGATGATGAGTCAGTCTTGTTTAATATAATAGAGGTAATTTTACTTTATTAACAATACCTTTAAATGACCTTGTGATTTTATATTAACGATATATGAGATCAGGTTATGTCGCAGAAATACGTGGCTGAATGCTATGTACTACTACATAGCACTGACTGTTAAACGCACTGGCAAACGGCAACAAAATATTTCTAAGGTTATAAGTGAAAAGAAAGCTACAAATTAATATACTATAATGTTTACCTATTATAAGCCTTATTTTATTAATAACTAACTTTCCGCGGCTCACGTAGTTTCAAGTGTAAAAAAGGAGCGTGACAGAAGGTCAACAAACATGCTTTTGTATTTATAATATGAAGTAAGAAAGTATAAATATATTTACGAGTATATTATTTTAACAAAAATAGAACAACGAAACGAACAATGTTTCAGCAAAGTTAAAATTCTTGTACATAACTTAGCTATCATTTCTGAAGAACCCTTTGCTTATTACTTCAAAGGTCTTTTTATAGCACAAAAAAGCTATGCCGCAAGCAGCATTTTTTGGCATTACTGATGTCAATCATGCTTTGCCCTACTTAGTTCTAACGTTCTTATTTCTCGTGAACTCTCATCATTATTTGTGACATATTAGTCTAGGTAGTTAACAATCTTTTGCTTTATCGTAATAGTTGCAGTTGTTATTAGACGGATAATATCTACTTATTTAAACTGTTAAAGTGGTTAGTGCGTCTTCATTCGCTTCAGCTTATCTAAAAATTAATAGCTTGCGTATGTAAACGAGTTATTATTGCAAGCTAACCGCAGTTTATTACGTCATAATGAGTTTTGACGAACCAGTTGAATTAATTCCGACTAATATATACCTACACTGCTACTACTGTTTTGTAGGACAAGAAAATAAGGTTAATATAACGTTATTAAAAGTTATAACTTATTTTCGAAATAGAGTTCGCCAATAATTGTCCCGGTGTTGCATGCTAATTATCCAAAAAGGGATACTAATACTACATGAACAATGGTTGTTTAATAAAATTAAATAAATCGCCGGTAAAAAACCGGTAAAAAGCGGAAAGATTTTGGTCATATTATGACATATATTACATTAGATCCATGCTGCTTGTATCCAATATGGACGTAAGCGGCGTTCTATAATTTTGGATAGGTCATGTACAGGTACATGTAGTGTTGGTCGTAGGAATGCCTGTATAGGAATTCCTTCAGTGGTCGGTAAGCCTTCCTATCCGTAGAAGCAAATCAGAAATATCTATTGGTGTGCCGGACTATATGATCCGCCCTTTTATCCCACGCAGTTGCACACAAGTATGTATGCATTGTGTCAGCAACAGATGTAGATAATGTGTAAAGTTCACATAAAGGGTACAAGATTTGATAACTCGGTTACACAATAAGGCTGATTTTTACAAATCATTATTGCTATTTTGCAATGTATTTGCTCTCGTAAAGACGGTTCAACTCAAAAACGCAATACAATATTTTGGCATATTGTATGCAGACATCATTGTTCTGTACGCATCTTATTGAGGTTGACTATACTAAGTTCAAATAACCATCGATAACCAACCAACCAACGTATTTGAGGGTTTCAAAGACTATAACTGCAGCAGCTGCAGGGATAAACAGCCCGGTCAAAATAGCATAATCATATCCTTGTTGCGTTTGCCATCTTATTGTAGCGATATACCAACCAGGTTATAGAGTTTTAAATTTAATCATAACTAGAAAGATCTGGATAATTTTATAATTCTTTTTTTAATGTATGGAGCAAACTTTCTAGTACAACGAACAATCCGAAAATATAAAAAAATTATGTATTAGCAGGTGCTATAGGATCAGTTCAATATGTTTGTTTTGTTACTTTAAGAGAAACTAGATAAAGAACATAAGTGATAACGGTTGGCCCGTAGACATGTAAAGTTCAAAAGGTCCAGATCAAAGATTCAATACGAGCAATTAGAAGTTAACGAACTGGTCCAAGTCCAGTACAAAGTCTCCATATTTCAGTATCAGAATTAAAGAGTTAAATATTATATTATTTAAGAAAATTAGCAAGGTCTACGATGTGCATAATATACCATACCATAATATGACATACCGACTTGCAGATATATTGTAAATACGCTTTTTGTATTGCGTAATTCACATTTGTTGTTGCGAATACAAAACACAAACACAAACCTGACACACGTGCAAATATTTTGCAGCATGGTTTTTAAATCAACAGCAGATTGGGTTTTCCAGTAAAACATATACACTCTATATGTAATACTGGAAAACCAACCAACTAATGAGTTAATCGAAAATTATAAATAACAGGTGCAATCAACTAATTAATTGCAAGCAAAATACCGAAGAGTTTGCACCCATTTGCATACTATGTGGTTTTATTGTAATAAATGGATAAGCTTCAGGCACTTTATTTTATTTATAAACCATCTTGACGTAATAGTATTGACCATCACTTTATAAACAAGTTTTTATTACTAGAAGGGAACGGAATTCGCATCCGTAGTATAGATAGTTATATCGATCCTTACTTGAGAGTTTTGCGCAGGCTTCGCGGCATCCTGTATCTGGTTGCGGCGCGGGCGCATCGCGTACATGGCGAGCGCTACCGCCATCATGAGGAACATCATAAGAAAGTTGTTCGCTGATGACTCAGGCCTCGGCAGGCCAGGCAGCTGTTCCAGGCACTCGCTGTCCGTGCAATAAGACTGGCCTTGACGGAGCTGGGTAGGATAAATTTTAGTTTTAGTCTTACAAATTAACATGGCATGTAGTATAGAGCAGCAACCTGGATGCAGCTTTATGGCACTTGCCATCATGTTTAATAAGTAGTTGTCATTTTTGACATCTTGTTTTTACAAATTTAATATTTTGTTTTCAAGGGGAGTGTCGTGTTCTTAATAAACCAAAGATTTAGTTTAGCTCCTCTCATTAAACTAAGATTTTGAAGGCGATTCATAACTTTATCTATAAACTTTAGATTTAATCCCTTTATAATGCTTAGGCTTTATAATACAGATATATTTTTTGTTGTTTTAACAAAGCTAAAAGTTTGTGGCAGATTACATTCTGTTATTGTTGTTTTACATAAAACATTTAAAAAATATACTGCCCTATAAGACTAGATAGATTTAAGTATAATATTTATTGCATCAAGAACTCCTTTACCTACCTATTAACATCTAAAGAAACCAATTTGAAACCTCGGTATCATAACACTTACGAACTTAGCGTAAATAGAAGAGAATATTACCAAGTATCATAAGCAAAAGAAAGATTTTTAAAGTTATATGTGATACAAAACTTTGTCTTATTGTAAGTTTCAATGCACCCGGAAAATAAAGTCAAACGTAAAGCCAAATAAACTGGATCAACATCAAATGTTAACCGACCGTCAAGGCCAATGCATCGTAACACCTCGCCTAAGCTTTTAATCGAGGAATACAAAATAAATGTGTCGCATGTCATTGATTTAGATTCTAATAATAATTACGGAATTCTTAACTAAACTAAAGGTCGAAATATTCTGTTAGAACACGATTAAAACAAAGAAATGAAAAACACAAATTGGAGGACATAAGGGCCGTCTGATGATAAGGACGTAGACCATGAACACTTGCAATACGTATGACGTGATACAACACTTGGTGCGGTGCCAGCGCAAGGAACAACAATCACCAATCCTCGATGACAGCACAGCACGAGGACATAATAGTTTGACTGCCAACTTCAGTAGGTTGTAGGGTGGTGTAGCGTGTAACTTGTAACCAAAAACGGTTCTTAGTTAAGACTGTTAGTACGCGCAACTAAGTCTTGTTATGTAATTATTTATTACGTGGACGTTTAATTATTTTATCAATGTCGGTGAAATCGATTTCCTGCGTTTGTTTGTAAATAGGTTTATGTTTGTTTGAATATTTAATATATTCAATTCAATGATAAACTTCACTGGATATGTGTGTTGGTTGAAAGGATGGTTCGTGAATGTCGTTATTCCCTTTATTATGTTTAGACTGCAAACAGAAACTGCTTTTGATGAAGGGCTTAAGATATGAAGATATTAAAATCAAACATGTGCTGGGTATTAAATACTCAGCGGAACCATACAGATGCACTAGCGGCCTCGAGGTGTCATAGCATCACATTAAGACTGAATCTTAGCGATATTGTCAACAGCAAAACCCACCGAGAATGTTTTAAAAAGAAAACAGCAATATAAACATAGCTGAACTCTGTACGAACACCGCAGGGTACTTTTATTTTATCATTTTCTTGCACCAGTATTTAAAATGCATTGATTTAAGTAGAATTCCTTTTAACATATTTTGGTGGCAGTATCTGGTGCGTAGACACGACTGCGCAAATGGTTTGTATTTATATCTACTTACATGTAGAGTATGTATTTATGCGTAAATAAAATTGGATCGCTACATGTGTACGCTGTATAATTATGACTCATGACAAGTATCTGTGAAGAATTTAAAAAGAAAGGAAACATCTGCGCATTTAGTGGCGCTGCGATTTAGGACTAAGCTTTCTAATATATAATCTGACTGCACCTACATTGTGTCTGGTGATTGTCAGTGGAACTCTGCGTAGTACATCCAGTCTAAGCATCAAAATTAAATGTAAGGTTGCCTAAACAAGTAATTGGTGAGGCATGCTCTTAGTTCTAAGGATTTTAAATATTTAAGACTAAGTACGTTAGAAAATACACTGGGACAGCAAATTAACTGTACTGCTAGTACTAGAAATGACCGCTTGGCCCCGGACGCTACTGAAAACTGTAACATGGCCTACACACTCAATTAACTAAATTTAATTAGGTACTTTAGAAATGGAAATAATATTATATTTATTTATTTAGGGATAACAAACAGCAGCGTATTAAACATTACTATGATAGTACTTAATAACTAAATTGAATGAACTGTTTCGTACAAAATTAAATAAGAAATAATTTCCTGTTTGATTTAAACGAATAAAAGTAAATCTTTGACAGCATAATAACATGATAAACTAACAAATATTGTAGAGTAAGTAGTAACTTACATTTGCCTAAATAGCTTGTTTTAGCATATTTTATCATTGTGCTAATTACATTGATTGGCTATCATTTTGATGATTATTATCAATAATTAATCATCAAAATGATAGTCAATCTGCAGTTAAATTATTGATATACTAGATGGATTAGCCTGCTTCCATACATTGTGGTATATCTATCAGCTAAATAATAGACTATATGGAGCATTTAAATTTTCAAGATAGAGAGAGGGCGCGTATTATTCAAAGATCAAATAATAAGATTATATAGCATTTTTAGACTGAAAACTTATTGTAATTCTAATGTTCGTGCGCATTGAGAAAAATGTTATTATTGTTTTGTTTTTAATTGGAGTATTATATCACTTTTTAATTTATTTGCGTTGGAAGTAATTTTATAATAATTAAATAACTGACCCGCGCAACGTCGTCTGCTTCACATAAGAAAATTTGCCCCGTTTTTGTAACATTTTTCATTTATGCTCTGCTCCTATTGGTCGTAGCGTGATGTTATATGCATATAGCCTTCCTCGATAAATGGGCTACGCAACACTAAAAGAATTTTCAATTCGAAGTAGTAGTTCCTGAGATTAGCGCGTTCAACCAAACAAACCAAATCTTTAGCTTTATAATATTAGTATAGATAATGAAGTAGATTTTTGACCAAGTGATTCTACTATTAGGTTTAAATTACCTACGCTCGCTTAACCGCCACTCAACAACGATAAAATAATCTTATTGGGATTTTTACTCATTAGCAAGATGGACTCCATAACAGTATCTAGTAAACATCAATTATAAGTCCATTTCAACATAATACATCTTTAAAAACCGTTCAGGCATATGCCTGAACTGCCTATAGGGTTAGGCTATTCACAGATGTACGTAATGGCAAACTGTTCGTAAATGGCAATTCCCTACATATTCAAACAGATTTCAATTACGATTGTATAATAGATTTAATGCATTCGTCACTAATTATAAAATCTTAATCACGTATCGGAAATTACATTAGCTGGATATGTACCTATGTTAGACGAAACTTCGATAAGTATACCAATTAGTGATATAACGATAATAATTCTGAAAATGATATTTAGTAGTAGCTTTTTACCAAATAGCTTAAAGAGTATTTACATAATATATATTATTATCTAGAGATACGTTAGGAATCGTCTTGACAAGACGATTCACACGTGTGTAGCGATGCAACGATATATCGAATATTCGATAATATTGACCCTAAAAATATCGATATTTTTATCGATATTTAACCATCATCGATACGATATTATCATATCGACGACCGAACGACGACGATCGAAGAAATTAAATATCTATATCGAACGATATAATCAAACATTCGATAATATCGACCCTAAAATATCGATATTTTTATCGATATATATTATTTGCTTCTTATTTACCCACTTCTATTACTAACTTGAAAGTTCTGAATTATCGATAATATCGCATTGAAACTGTCAATATAATTGATCATCGATATTATCAGACCTTCGATATAAATATCGATATTTTTGTCTCTTGCAACCCTAATTGTGTGTCGCTGATGTAGTTTCAGTTTCAGCGACTCACCCACCATCCTAGGCAGTGAGTTGGCACACCGTGGTAGGTTTAGTCGGTAGTACCCGGGACTTTCCATCTTTTTCTCCGCTTCCCGCGGAGAGGTATGCGTCAATGCCCACGAAAAGAGAAAGAAATAAAGGAATCGGCTACTG
Source organism: Catocala nupta (assembly GCA_963675205.1). Taxonomy (NCBI): domain Eukaryota; kingdom Metazoa; phylum Arthropoda; class Insecta; order Lepidoptera; family Erebidae; genus Catocala; species Catocala nupta. The sequence continues at coordinate 7,238,623 of OY776090.1, read as the reverse complement.
TATTGGCGAATCAAAATAAATATTACTAATTTTTTAAATAATAATATAATTATTCGATATCGATAACATGAGTTTATTAATAACTTTTCGAATGCCGATACAAATGACGAATTTATGAAAGCATCATATCGCGATAGACGACATTTGTTTTGTAAATCAAATGTTCTCCGTGTTTTATAGTTTACGAACATTCGCCGTGTTAGTAAATATTCGTATAATACCTGTTTTATTATTAACTAGATTAAGGCAATTCTAAATTCTAACAAACCAAATGAATATCTATAATTAGTTAAACCCTATAAACAAATTGTTGAAAATCCACAGCTGCACAAAATCTTTTTTTAATTTGTATCTACACAAACACACTTCAGGGATATAAACGCTGTGAGTTGCAGTATTCATAAGATAGACTTGATCTATAAAAGTCGAGGAGGTTCATAATGTGGTAATAATAAGCATTACCACATTGTGAACCTCCGTTTTCCCTTGTCTTCACTCTGGTTACCTTGGATACTGTGCATGAAATCTCATAGATGAATAGAGAAAATGGCCCTTAGTTTATTCAAATTATAGATATGCCAACGTGTCGAAAAAGCTCGAAATTATTATAGACTTTTGGAAATACCTTCCTAATACTTTATAAAACTTTTTTTTATCTACTTGGAAGGCACTAGAAATAATTCCTGTGTCGCGGGGTCCTTACAAACATTCAAACAACGGACACAAAGAACACACAGACTCGGAACAACCATTAGTGGATAACAACAATTTTTCGTAAATGTCCTGTGCGGGATTCGAACCCACAACCCTCGGCGCGGTGGCAGTCGGTTTTGTTATATGTATATACTAATATTAAAAATAGATTTGATTTTTTGTTTGTTTGTTTGTAAGGATTTAACTCAAAAACTACAGAAACGATTTAAAATTATTTCACCATTAGAAAGCTGTATCTATTATCACCGAGTAACATAGGCTGTTACTAACATTGCCTAGCCTACTTTTTCGTGAGCGAAGCCGCTAGGCAAAGCTAGTTTATGTATAACAATAACACAAAACCCCCGTAGTCCTCAGCAGTTTGGTAAAAAGTAGGTAGTTTATAAATACACATACGAGATCTTATCAGGTGTGATATCAATCAAATTAGTAGTACGTGCACATGTCACTCAATAACGTTGTTGTTCAAGTCACGTTATCAGCGAACACGTTAACTATGAAGAGTATCTACAACAACGTTTTTAAACTTTCACGAGTTATGGACAATGGCTCTCGATAACATTCAATTTCAAGGTAAACCTCCGATGTTTCGGTCGAATTTCGCCACCTGTAAGCACGAGACTTGTTTAGTCTAATAGTCTGAACCATATCAACACAATAAAGAAATAGGTAAGTTTAAGGTAAAAGAGTTCGCACTGATATGTATATAAATCAACGAGTGAATATCTTAGGTTGGTCTCAAAAGCCAAATAAAATGCACATTTATTATACAGGAAAAAAATCGAGAGCATGAATAAGCATTATTTAGTAATTATCTGTAGTAACAGGACTTAACAGGAGTGAAAAGACCGTCACAGGATTTTATTTTGTTTTTTATGATGATTCCGGCTTGCGTCGACTTCTGGGACAGCCTGTATAATCTGTAAGTAGACATTAATTAAGCGTGTGAGAATAATCGCCAGGATTACTCGTAATAAGGCCTCTTAATAAACCTGTTTTGTGTCTCTTTTTATTTTAATGGCTTAACCCGAATCAGTAAGCTAACTGCAGACGTGATTGCGCATACTACGCAAGCAGCCATGTATCGGAAACGGTCTTATAAGTTAATATCCTGAAGTAAAGTAGTCTGTCTTCACGACTCATCGAGTCCGTTTGTCGACCGCAGATGGGCGCGAGAATATATTTTCTAAGTACTATACGGTCCTTTAAGAAGAGGTGGATGTCTGTAAGTCTGCAATCTAGACTACGGAATCATCGAAACGCCAGTACATTATGGTTGCGTAAAGGTTAGTCTGACACTGATGTCCGAGTATCGATTTAAAATTCGAAATAAGTATTCGAATATTGAAGTGATTTGATTTTTCATATACTTATGCTAATCGATATATTGACCATTATTCGGACCGAATAATCAATTATTGAATATATATACCGACTCAAATCAACGCGCTTTTATCAATATGATTATAATAATAATCGGAGACAATATATCGATTTCTTCGAATGATATAATTTTAGAATATCTAATATATATTCGTAACAATCGCACCTCGTAACTTATTAAATCCCAGTACCCATCATCTTGGAGGTAGCAATCTAAGCGATAACCTTGGCGGTTACTTTGTTTATTTTATTTTATAAGAATTATCTCTTTAACTAATCGTATACAGACAGCATTGTTTATTCGTATAAGAAGACAGATAGCGAGTTGTTTATTTGGATCTCAATTTACTTATAATCGTAGCGTGCCCCGTGGTCAGCTTGTATCAGTTATTCAGACTAATTAAGAGAAAACTAGATCGAATTGCAGTGCGTATTCAACAGCACAGGTTTCAAAATAATTTGTCTTTACAAAAAGTATTATGCTAGACTGTGACCTTTTTACTAAGTGCAAGTCCAGTAACACAAACTGTCTTTAGTTTAGTTGAAGGGGTTTACCAGAATTTTAGCAAAATTGCAGGCCAGCTTGCTCGGTATTTTTAGAAAACCAAAAGTCATATCAATGCACCTATGACGTCACGGAATATAGGAGGGGAACAAGCGAGGCCCTGACCAGCAAAACGCTAACAAAGACTGACAACGTGACAACGCATTTGCACCACTTATATTGCACGTTTATAAATTGGACGTGAACACACGTTGAGAAAAATGTTTGTTTGTAAACAGTTGTTGCTGAAACTCAATGAATGCGTAGAACTGTAGGACACGACTCGTTGCATCCAAAACAATCATTGTAGCTATGTAAAAACAAACTACAATTGTTTACAAATTAACGACTTACACGACACTATTATATAAAATACGGTAATTCGTATCGGAATACAGTAATTTGGTATCATGTAGGTAATCGCTTCAGCTATTCAGAGCAGCGCGACTCGGCATGACCTAATTACATACAAACTGCTGTTCGTGGTCGTCACTGAATCGCAGTTTCAGGCACTTCGGCATGCTGTTGAAACGTGCGATAAACGCGTCCAAGTTACTCGTATGTCACCACTTTAATAGCTGGAGCTAATCTTTCTGTTTAAATTCAGAAGATATATATTACGACAAAGTACGCAAAATCAACAAACGTACCAAATATCATAACACAAAAAGGATGGTTAACTAATGTGCTACAAATATTTTGTGCTTTTTATTCTGATACAAACATTTTAATTTATTTTAAGTTCTGTTCTTCAGTAGTGAACAAGGCGTCATAATAAAATAACCAAATACGAGAAAGGCAGAGCATTGATTTCGCTATACCTCGATAAGAGCGATTTGGATACACCCTATACCCTAGAGAAGACTCAAATGTAAATTTTATGTGGAGTTTTACGGTGAATAGTTCCGGTGAATAGTAGTAGTAGGTGGATAGAGTTTTAGGACTTTATCCACCGTAATCTGGAACTATTCACATCGACACAGATCTGCTAACAGCATTGCATCTCTTAGATATCTATTTAGTGAGTCTAGACAATTGAGTCCTAGCACTCTATCCTTAGATCTCTAAGAGATGCAGTGCTGATAGCAGATCTGTGTTATTTACATTGGCAGAGCCATGAATTCTTTTGTGTAAGTTCAGCGATATACGAGTGCCACTCTTAGGGACTTCGCACATAAGACGTAGTAGAAACGAATCGTACACATCGTATGTGAGTACCGCTAGTTGTACCTACGAGAACGCTATGAAAACATGTGTATATTTATAATTTGACGATTCTGCACCATCGTGCCTTCCTGCCGAATATGCGGTGCCTCCTGTCTCATGAGCGAATTCCTTTAGAATTAGCATATTATGACTATTATAACCTAACGGTTGGTGTAGGGGAACGCTATATCATAAACTGGGATAGTCGTAGAGGAAGGGGATGTTAGAGCTACCATAGTAGGATAGTTTATTTTTGTGCTGAGTACCACGATGAAATTAAATCTTGTAAAACGCTAACGAAATTATTATTAATTTTTTGATATGATATGTGTAAAGGCTGATAAAACAAACCCTAATGTGCTAGCTTGCTGGTGTTATGGATCAGTTCTTGTAGGATACAAAGACGTTGCATAGCATTTGCATTTCAAATTGTAAGTATACAGAATAACGCAACAAGTGTATGTGAACCACTTCACAATCAAAGACCTTCAATAGCGCTGTAATTTATGTGATCTGTTCAGCACTTCCAGGTTTTGGGTTCGGTTATTATTGACTTTTCTCTCATTATTTCGGTTATCATTATTGGGTGTATTTTGTAGTCGTTTTTGTAAAGTACCCCACTACGCAGTTAAGGTAAAGTGCATGTAAAACCTACAGTATGCAATATTTCAATTATATTCCACAATAGGCATTGAAATAAAATAATGATGCAATTGATGTGAGGCAATAAACAATATCGTTTGGCTAGAGGCGTGAAATAATTGGTATATCAGCAGCGATAACGAACTCAGTTAACAGTTCCACTCGTATCAAACACCAGCAGAGAAAAATACTGCAAAGATTTTAAATTTACTGGCGAATTTATTGAGAACGCCGATAAAAACATTTTTGTTTACTTGCATAACTAGCTAGTTGCAGTTGGATAATGAGGAGTCATTATTGTAATGTTTCAGACTTGTTAGATTAAAATTTTATATAGTAGCAATTTATTTAGAATTGAACAAATTCTAAAAGCCATATTTGTAGTATAGACAGCTGAATATTATACATTTCATTCAATAAAAAAATCTGTGTTGTATAATTAAAATGCTAATTTTCAATCATGGTAAACAGCAAGTGTAATAATACTAATAACATAGAATTATATATTTTGTGACTCATATTAAGCAAAAACCAAAACATTTTTGGTTATTATGTATAATAAGATGACTGAGGCAGTATTTCGATTTTGACGTCTAGTATCTCTCACTCTTAAGCAAAGGCTAAGGATTTCAAAATTGAATACAAATGGGTAAAAACAAAAAGTCAATGACTTTATATTTAAAAGTAGGGTGATGAGCAAAGCGCTGCAATTTTTTTTATATTAATGTTTTAGTGACTCTGACAATGATATTCAGTCTTCATAATAATTATGTAAGAGCAACAACAACCATTCCAAACAACCTGAATCTCTTTACATTGTGGGCATAAACAATGATGTGGCACAATCCTTCGGAGTGGCAGAGATTTTAATACCTACTATAATACTTTCTCTTCCTTATAAAACCTGTTACTACCTAACATTTAAGTAGTCATGAACCAACAGAATACTATAAGTACCTATTTTAAAACCAATTTGACAATACAAATGTAATAAAAAGCTATGATTGGTAACCCAACTATCTTGCAATGCTGAAAGTATGACAAACTGTAAACTGCTTCATTGGATTTCTTTAACAATGACAAATATGATGTCAAACATAATGGTGGTAATCCAAAATATTGCAAAGAAATAGTTATTTTATTTTATGAATCTGAGCTATTAAGGAACACCTTAATATAGAAAATTACAGAAAAATCTTATTAGATGAAATACAGTAACACTGTTACTGTATTATAACTTACTACCTCGGGTGAGCTACCTCATGTATACCCATCACAAAATACTTGGCAAAGACAGATTCATATGAACATAAGAGACAAGTAAAGAATATGAAATTAACAAAATACTTCTCTTTTTAGTTAAATTGACATCTCAACTAAATGATTCGACCTCACAAATACTTTAAGTTCCCTTAGTTGCGGTGAAGCTTAACAATATGTTTACAGTTATACAAGTATGGTGTTACAATGTTGTAGTTAATATATTCATGTGGAAAAAGCATCCTGATATAGGCCCTGACTAACAACTGGATTATAAAATAGACATCAAGTTCTTTTGAATTATTTAATTTAAGGTTTAAATATAAAATATGAAAGGACCAGTGTCTTATATGAAATAATTATTACTATTTTTTGTATACCAGGTACTGTTGCCATGGCTGTTTGTTTGTTTAATAGACCCTTCTCTATTAGCTATAATGTTTATAGCTATTAGAATATACAACTATTAACAGCTGATAATGACTTCTTATCATATAAACAGTCTAATGAACATTTAATTATTGGATGCCTATCAGATACTTAAATGGTTTACCTGTCAATAACCAGTTATATATATATATTTTAATCATGCCACTTAATATTGTTATCTATAGACTAAAGTGTCACATACAACCTAATTATGTAAATAATACTTATAGAGCAAAACTAGGTCCAGAAATTAGACCATTTAACCAGTTTTATATGATAAACTATATTTGCCACGAATTACGAGAACCCTATTTATAAGTGACAGGTATTTATATGTCACAAGTTCTCATTAAAATGTTTACTAACATTGTGGCTTTAGTAAAAATAATGAAGATCGTCGTACAATGTTGGTAAACAGAAATAGAAACAAAAGACAATCATAGTGTAGACGTGGATGTTCCTCCACCCACTTTAATAATAAACTGTACAAGGTCGTTCACTCACCAGTGAGATGAGCCGACGCATCGCCAGCTCGTGATTCCACAGGCATTCGCAAGGATCCATTTCGTCACCCATATCTACACAAAAATTTGCTCTTAGTAATTGCCCTGTCGACACAACTTTCCTTGTCTCAATTTCTATATTTTGTTTATCCATATGATCCAGCTGCCATATGAATAATTTACTAGCCAAGGTGATTACGTCAACATATCACTTTTCCTTCCCGTTGTTGCCAACACTGTATATAATTCCACATCTTTGTTTTTATTTACAAATACAAAAAACACTGGTCAAGGATCATCTGTCATAGCTCTTAGGAGAAGAGAAAGTAAAAATACCATAAGCGTACCTGCAGAATCTGTTTGCAGGACAGTAGTAAAACACAATATATGAGGTTACTATTGTTGCTGAAAACGAATGCAACTGCGTTATGTCTGATATACGATAGGAAAATGTCGAACAGAAGATCACTCAACTAAACTTGCGACGACATTTTGACACTGTGTGCTTGGAGCCATGCGATTGGTTTGCGTAAATGAATAATTGGGTAGCAACAACCAATCAATGCTAAGTGTGGCCAGTTTTTAAAATTTGAGTGTTGCCATTTTACTTTATCATTCCTTCTATAGTAGATTTTTTTCTATCAAAACGTGACCACAGGTTACGTGCTGGTCTTTTCTGCCGCCGTTCTCAGATTGGAAGAAATTTAAGCATAATATAATTATATGAAATTAGCCTATTATTGATTCAGGCATAGCTGTTCAAATAACAGGATAAGTAATTAGGGTTGAATTTCAATCGTCAATTAGTAGACCTAAGGCATATCTCTTTTTCCATACAAAATCTGTCAAAACGCCACATTTATTCCTGTAATTAATAATATTTAGGGCAAAGGAGATTGACCATTTATATATGGAAGCTGGTCCAAGTGCTGCCCACTGACACATAGTGCATATAGTTCCTTACACTAATACTAGTCTATAACCCAAAGCACATCAAAATCTATCCAAGGAGTATTTAGAAACAAGATATTTTTGTACGGAATTTTTAACAGAGCAAAAATCATTATTAACTGCTTATGGGACGACACACCGACACGATCGGAGAGAGGTCAGACGCAGGACCCACTGCTTAACGTGCCTTCTGAAGCACGGGGCTTAAACACCGCCAGCTTCCTGACACTGGGCTGTTATTGGGAATTAGAAAAACTTAATCACACTATATGGCCTGATGCGGGATTGAATCACTAGACCTTACACGGCAAACGCACTTACTATCTTTGCGCCACCGAAGCCTGCACTAGCTATTTATTAATCGTCATCATCGTCGTAGGGAATAATTCTGTCTAGAAATAAAGCAGGGCGCCTAACAACATCTTGGTGCCTTTCCCAACCTTAATACCAAACTACACACATAACGTAAGCATAGCTGTCAGTTGTTCTTCGTCCATTAAAACAAGAGCAGCACTAGTGTTTGATGCAATCTAGTCCATGATTATCCTCGTCAATTAAAATATAGCTACGGTAGACTATAGGTGACGTGTGTCTACTCTTTATGTGTGCTCGTCAAGTTGGACATTATTAGAAGTCATCGAAAAATCTGAGAGGTCATTAAGCTGGCCGTTATATTTTGGTATAATGAATGACCCAGTGATGCGTACATGTTCGCTGTAATAGCTTGGCGCCAGTTTGATTTGGTAGGTTCCTATAGCAAATAGAGTCAACTGCTCCAGTGTTAACACAGGAAATGCAACAACATTATCCTCCACTACTGAAACTATTTTGATGCTGGCTCTGCTTCGGTTTAGCCTTCTTTGCCAAGTGATTGGCAATATTCAACCGCACCCTAGCCATATTAATGAATTCTTCCTGGCTATATTATGAGGGGTATCTATAATATCAACGTGGAAGGCATTTGTCACAGCTGCAGCGATTCTGAGGTTTGTAAAATGTGGTTCAGTGCACAATTACAGAATTGCCAGAAGAAATGCCGAGTGGTTAAGAAATATGAAATAGAAAAGTGCACAGTACACAACCGTTCTCGTCACGAGTGATGTTAGACTGTGCGAAGTGCGATACTAAACAGCGGCGCGTGCGCAAAGTAGGTATAGACGAGCAACACGTGCGCGAGAGAGACTGACATACGGGGTGTGTTATTAAAGTGGGTGGAGGAACATCCACGTCTACACTATGATTGTCTTTTGTTTCTATTTCTGTTTACCAACATTGTACGACGATTTTCATTATTTTTACTAAAGCCACAATGTTAGTAAACATTTTAATGAGAACTTGTGACCTATATATACCTGTCACTTATAAATAGGGTTCTCGTAATTCGTGGCAAATATAGTTTATATCATATAAAACTGGTTAAATGGTCTAATTTCTGGACCTAGTTTTGCTCTATAAGTATTATTTACATAATTAGGTTGTATGTGACACTTTAGTCTATAGATAACAATATTAAGTGGCATGATTAAAATATATATATAACTGGTTATTGACAGGTAAACCATTTAAGTATCTGATAGGCATCCAATAATTAAATGTTCATTAGACTGTTTATATGATAAGAAGTCATTATCAGCTCTTAATAGTTGTATATTCTAATAGCTATAAACATTATAGCTAATAGAGAAGGGTCTATTAAACAAACAAACAGCCATGGCAACAGTACCTGGTAGGTTCCTATAGCAAATAGAGTCAACTGCTCCAGTGTTAACACAGGAAATGCAACAACATTATCCTCCACCACTGAAACTATTTTGATGCTGGCTCTGCTCCGGTTTAGCCTTCTTTGCTAAGTGATTGGCAATATTCAACCGCACCCTAGCCATATTAATGAATTCTTCCTGGCTATATTATGAGAGGTACCTATAATATCAACGTAGAAGGCATTTGTCAGAGCTGCAGCGATTCTGAGGTTTGTAAAATGTGGTTCAGTGCACAATTACAGAATTGCCAGAAGAAATGCCGAGTGGTTAAGAAATATGAAATAGAAAAGTGCACAGTACACAACGGTTCTCGTCACGAGTGATGTTAGACTGTGCGAAGTGCGATACTAAACAGCAGCGCGTGCGCAAAGTATGTAGGTATAGACGAGCAACACGTGCGCGAGAGAGACTGACATACGGGGTGTATGTCAGTCTCTCTCGCGCACGTGTTGCAATAACCATTGGTGGTCACTGAAAAATTTGCCCTAAGTATTCACATAGAATAAAACGCTATTTCTTGATATTGCTCAGATGTTTTGATTAGCTGACGTGACATTTTTTTTCCCTGAGCTAGCCCTGAATTACCACTGATACCATAAACTTAGAATATTTTCTTTGTACATTCTACTTTTATCTCAATATCTACGAACAATTATAATGGCTATTAACCATAATATGATATAATGGCTAATACAGGTTTTCGCAAAAGAAGCTCATGCCATGACACATTGGTTAAATTCTCTCTGATGACACTCAAAAAGAGACGACAACTAATGGCTATATAATAATATGGCTATGGACTTATCTGCTATACAGGATGTCCGGTAATTAATGGATAACCTGGAAATGTCTTATAGTGGAACTGATGGCCGTTCAGTTCAGTTCAGTTCTCTAAATATTTTTATTTTAATTATTCAGAACAATAAGCAATTGTACACTATGCTAAATCAAACGACTTATTAATAAAGTACTTAAATATATGCACAACCAACATCGTTGTCCGCAAAATTAATATTATTACAAAAAAAGAGTAGTAGTGTTTTACAAGTATTAGTTATGGCATGACAAAACAATAATTAATTTATTACAACTGAAATTCGGTAACAACTACTGTTCATTAACTATTTCGTTGAATTTCTAAACCACGCGTCTATTGAATAGCCCAGGAGATAGTATAAACAAATCGATATCTGTAAAATATTTATTATAAAGTTTCTTGATGCGGCAAAGTGGCGCTCGCTCGCCCACATTCGTTCTGCACATCCTTGGTGCAAAAAGGCCCCAGGTATGTGCAGCACGTAGGTATACGATGCAAGCTGCTAGGGATTCTTATTTGTATTTGATTCATTAGGTTATTTCAGTCATAATTGTTTATTACGACAAATGTTATATACAGGGTGTCCGGTAATTAATGGATAACCTTGAAATGTCTTATAGTAGAACTGAAGGCAGTTCAGAAAAAATGAAAGAAAAAAATAATAATAAAAAATAGTGCTAGCTATATTAGCATAACATACTTTTGACTGTCTATCTATTAGCATAATTAGTGTTTAATAATAAAACAACAAAAAACCGATAGATTTCATTCATTTATGGTCGTAGTATACAAGAAAGTTATACATAGTAATTTAAAAAAAACCACATATCTCAGGTAGTAGTTAGGATAGATTTTTATTCATATTTTTTTCTGAACGGCCATCAGTTCCACTATAAGACATTTCCAGGTTATCCATTAATTACCGGACAATCTGTATACATACGCTACACAATAATCGCAGTGTCCCGCGGGCTGTTACAAACATTCAAACAACGGTCACAAAGAGCACCCAGACTCGGAAAATGTTAGTGGATCACACAAATTTTTGACCCGTGTGGGAATCAAACCCACAACACACGGCATAGTAAAGTTAAAGATGCAAGCGGGAGTTTCTGGTGCGCGAGGTAATGCACCCAATTCCCGAAAAATTCTTGTATAGCAAGATTTAAAACTCTGTTGTTTTCTTTAACTTCTTCGTGTCTATACAATAACACATAAAATTTCAATGGCAATAACATTAAGGTAATAAAATAAGACAATTAAGTACGTTAACTATGTAGATACCAATTATCATTAAAAACATTTGAAAGACATTGTTTGTTATTTCATTGGGGTTTTCCAAAGATTATGTTCAAAACGTTATATCTATACCTATAATAAAACATAACTGGTCGATTTCTGTACCTATCTTAGAAATATTAAAGAAAATAATGTGAGAAGGCTTCATAAGAACAATAGAAAACAAACACAAAATAATATTTTAGAATTTATATCAGTCCGTATCGAGGATACGGACTGATATAAATTCTACACTCATTACGCTAAGACCACTAAATTTAATGAGGCTAACTACCTACTGTGTTGCTGAAGGTCTATCACAGTCTCTAGTGCATATTTAAGGTTTATTCCCATCTTCCCCCGCATGTCTGACCCCGAATGGGGGAAAATGGAAATTTTCGTGTCATCTTCCCCCGAATTTGTAATCGGGGGAAAATAGGAAGTTCTATTCCCATCTTCCCCCGGGTAGCTGCCTCCGAATGGGGGAAAATGGGAATGTTTGTGTTATCTTTCCCCGAACTTGTAATCGGGGCAAGATAGGAAGTAAAAGTTTCATTTATCCCCGAAATATATTTAATTATTAGGGGAAAGATGGGAATAAACCATATTTAATTTAGATATGCCACCTAAAAGACGAGTATTAAAAATAAGGGTTTGGGTTGTGCAATACCTATTTATCATTGAATATATCCATCTATAGGTATGTTTTAGGTGTGTAGATAAGTTTCTTCTTACGTGTAAAGAAAAAAAATATAGATAGGATAATGCCCTAGTAGATGTATATTCAATCTATGTACTTATGTACCTAACAGTGGATATATAAATCAACACAAAATTTTAGGAATATCGCACTGAAAGAGTTTTAACGATTAAACTTAATTAATCAACGTCAATAAACTTCACACAGCTGTAATTTAACGGTTTTGTTCGTGCCGTACACATTCACTTAAAACATGTTCAATTCACAGCATTATTTAAATGAACTTTAATCTTAAATTAGAACTGAGAAAACCTACTAGACTCAAAAGCGGGACCTGTATTGACAATTTTGCACACAATCTTGGTAATAAGTGTAAATCGGAAATTATTGAATTTGGTCTTTCTGACCATACTTTGTAGATACTGAAATTTCGGGCATATACTAAATGTCTAATTAGTCATTGGCATATCAAACGACGAGACTACAGTAACGAGAATATGATTAAATTTAAGAAATACGTTAAAAGTCTATCTTTTCCGAAATTTATAGCACGAAGGATTCAAATATAGCATTAACGCCTTCTTAGAAATGTTTGATTTAATATGTAGTTCATGTTTTCCACTCAAATCAATATTTTTTTTACCTAATAACAAGAAAAGGTGGATATCGCGCGGCATCAGGAAGTGCAGTAAAAATAAGAGATAGTTGCTGTGGTCCTTTAGGCTAAACAGCAGTGAAGAAAATGAAAATAAACTAAGGAAATATTATAAAATTAACACAACTTGCCCAAAACAATTTTAAAATATCAACATCGAATAACAAATCCAAGGCTACCTGGGCTATTATTAATAAAGCAAAATGTAATATGCCAAAACATTCAATTTACTCAATTACACACCATGACAAAAAAATCACTAATCCTGCGGTAATCTCAAATGCTTTCAAATAACTATTTCATTGGAAAAATTAAACCAACTTTGGGCTCTAAGCAAATGTTAACTTCTGATCCTACCAATACATATCAATTTATGTTCATGGCACCCAGTACACCAAACAACATCCTAACTATTATCAGATCTCTGAAAAACTGTGCCAGTGTTGGGTCTGATGGAATAGAGACAAAAGTTATTAAAGATGTCGTCTTCCATATCTGTGAACACCTTAGTTACATACTGAATATATGTATAATTGAGGGCATATATCCCGAAAAGTTAAAAACAGCTATCTGTAAACCAATTTTTTAAAAAAGGGCCAATTTCTCTCTTATTGGCAATGTCAAAAATATTTGAGAAGTACATATACAATGAGATTTATAAATATTTAGATAAACGAAATATACCTATTAACTAATTTTCAAAAAGGCTTTCGGAAAAATAAAACCGTTAATATGACAGTCTTTGATTTCCTAAGAAACGTAATTACTAAGATGGACAATAAAATACCTGTTTGCTCTATATATTGCGATATGACTCGGGCTTTCGACTACGTCGATCATGATATCTTACTCAGGAAGCTTAAGTCCTATCGCAATATAGGTATTTTATTGTCCATCTTAGTAATTACGTTTCTTAGGAAATCAATATTCTGGAGTTGTTAGAAACCTATCTCAAAGGTCGTAAACAATTCACTGAGATATCCTCTGTTGATATTTCTACTAAAAGGGAGGTCATATACGCTTCAGATTCACTTCCAATTAAATATGGTGTTCCTCAAGGAAGCGTACTAGGTCCACTATTGTTCGTAGTCTACATAAATGACCTTCCTAATATAACAAAATATCCCATGGCTCTTTTCGCAGATGACAGCACTGTGACAGTTCATGCTGCTGCTAATAAAATTGAACATGCGAAGGAAATAAACAGCACAATTAAATCAATAATTACCTGGATGAATGACAATAACCTGAAAATAAATCTACAAAAAACTAAAGCTATGTTTTTCAGTCAGCGCATCCCAACTCCCGATATTAAAATAATCTACCAAGAAATAGAAATTGAACATGTGGACACAACTAAATTTCTAGGTTTAACAATAGATAAAAATTTAAACTGGAAATTGCACACCGAACTACTTAGTAAGAGATTGAATTCATTGGTCTATTCTCTATATAAACTTACCGCCACTGTAAATATTGACTCCATGATTATGACGTACCACGGTATGGTTGACTCCATTTTAAGATATGGCAACTTATTTTGGAGAAACTCCACGAATAAATAAATAATTTTCAAATCTCAAAAGAAGTGCTTTAGATTTATGTTTAAACTTAACACACTTGATACTTGTAAGCCTTATTTCGTGAAATATAAAATTCTAACGGTGCCCTCGCTATATATATATGAAGTAGCAACCTTTGTGAAATCAAATCCTCATCTATTTGATAAGTTGTCTGAGGTTAACCAACGTAACCGGCGAGACAATGATAGATTGTGTGTTGTGAAATCTCGGACCAACTTTATGCACCAAAGTGTTTTTTGTATGGCGCCAATTATCTTCAATAAAGTGCCTAAGCACATCAAACAACTAAGCGCTAAGGATTTCAAAACCTACCTTAAAAGCACCTAGTTAATAAATGCTATTATAGTATAAGGGAATTCCTGAATGACCGCGATTAAAGCTGGCATTATTATTAATATGACATTTACTATTAAATATGACATTTCTTTTGCCCTATTTGACACCGGTATGGTTTTTTTTCCATTTCTTAGTTTTTACATCTTTTGCATTATTTATCACTTAATAATGATATTCACTTTTAATAAAATTAGCCTTGTCAAATATTTATCTACTATTGTGTTTCTAAATTTTCCTTAAATATAATAATTATTAATTTAATATTGCGATGTCTTCTTGCTTGTTATAAGTTTGATATTCGTTATTATTCATTTAATCTGCATTATATCCTGATTTCTTTGCTATGAATATTTTATGTACCATGTTTCATAATTCTTACTCGTATAAGTCTATGTAGGTACATAGTTATGCTTAGTATGATTTGTATTAGGTACATGACTTTTTGGTATTATTTTTTTGGAATTGTGGATCTATTCTGTATTGAATTTTGTACACCGGAAACGGTAAAACATGTTTAGCACTCACTAGAACTGACCATCATGCTTGCAAGCTATTGTATCTTTATCTTCAGAAAATCTTGATGGCTACAAAATTTAAGAACTGGCCTAGCTATCAGCACTGTACTCTATAAATACATTAGATCACTAATTTAGCCGATCTGAAATTTGATGGTCACATACAAATATATATTATAGGACCTCCTTAAAATTTTATCAAACGCCGAGTTTCATAAAGTTAAATGTTGAGTTACCTATTTAATTTTGTATATATTATTGTCTTACGTTTAGGTACGCGAATGTTATACATTGAAATTAAACTTTATATGGATTTTATCGCTTTGTTAATTTTTTTATAAAACACTATTATAACATAATTTTGAAACTTTAAACAGCTATTGTTAAACACTTTTACTAGTTACTGTTTACTTCTATTAACATGATAAAAACTGTTTAGATTTAATTTTACACTTTCCCGTCCGTTTCGGTTCCTTTCCAGCAGCCATATTCACGGAGAAACTCCTTAACGTAGCTGCTAATTTTATTTTTAAATTAATAATTTTATGGAACTAGGCAAATTATTTATTTGCAGTAAAGCCAACGTTTCAATGTCGTAGTTGATTTGTCAACAATTTCATATACCTACTGTATACCTAATTATTATTTGAAACTGATATTAGAGAGAATATATACATATATAATATGTAACGGGTATTAACGCGATCATGCATAATGTTTACCTTTTATATGCTTGATGTTTCGACCAGGTTACACCGGCCGTGGTCACAAGCTGACTGTTGTTGTTGTTTCTTCTACCCGTTACATATTATATATATATCATGCAACGCGAAAGTTTAAGAGAATATATACCCTATGTATGTGTTATTTACTATCAGTACTACAAAATCTCTCACCTATAATTACTGTAATCAACACACACACATATCGCCAACTATGTTTCAAGGTGCCATGTAAAGAAGGAGAGCATATGGCCATTTTTATGGGTAGAATTTCAGACACCATGTCGCTATTGAGAATGTCTTGACAGAAAAATCCAATAACACTCAGCCAGAGACGTCATGCACGGTGGTCGCATTCATTATAGCTACAAGACCAAATACGATATGTACACTAAAGTTTGCTATACAATACCTCGACAGTCAACAGCAATCGTATCTATATCAGGTAGCCCTAACTGGTGCTAATTAGGATATAATAATAATGTCCTCCAGATCGAATTTCGGTCATGCCGGCCAATCTTAACGGAGACTGGCCATCTGCGCAGGAGATATTATACAAACACAAGTGCACTCTCTGTTCCCTAACCCTCATGATCCGATGGGACGGCAATCCGACACGACCGGAGAGAGATCAGGCGGAGGACCAACGGCTTTACGTGCTTTCCGAGGCACGGGGTTGTCTAACACTGCCAGTTTCCGAACTCCGGGCTCGTATTGGGATTTCTTAACAGAAAAACCCAATAACATTTTGTTGGCCCGACCCGGGATTGAAACCCGAGACCTCATGCACAGCAGATGCATTTACTTCCGCTGCGCTACGGAGGCAGTTAATAGGATATAGTTAGATACAAACAGTTTTAGTTATTTGTAAAAATATCGTCAAATGATGCATAACTACTACCAAACCCTGACAAGGGCAAAAGGCAAGTGGTTGTTACATATCTATTATTCAACTAATACTCAACGTTGAGCCATGTTTATAGGTTTTTTATTAATCGCTAGTTAATACTTGAGATTGATAGCCTAGTGGAAGACAGTAGAACTCAAGACCTCTGCGTGGCAGTTCTACTGCGATAACATGACACGCAACTTTGACTTTTCGAAGTAATGAACGTATTAAATTGTTTATTTGAGCTCGCTTCAACAGTGAAGGAAAGCATCGTGAGGAAACCTTCACCTCTCAGTATTTCATAATTTTCTCAAAGATATGTTAAGTCTACCAACTCGCAGTCGGCCAGCGTGAACACTTCTGAAACTCAGAAGAGGCCCGTACTCAGCAGTGGGACCGATTATATGCAAGGCTGACGTTATATTATACTTGACTACCTCTTAAATATTTGAGATTAGTTTATAAGTAAGGTAAAAATCCTAAATTAAGAAAGCAACATTAAAAAAAAGTAGTTGTCATTTGAACACCGTTTACCGATAGGAAAAAAAAAGAAAATTGTAGAAGGTCGTGAGTTTCATTCCAAATCGTATTCAAATAGAATAAAATATAAACATAGTCTGACCAATTTTTCTCCGAACAGGTAGGTGAGCAAAAATGTATTAGTTACATGTAATAGGGGACGAGCCTATAGCTGTTTATTCGGCACATATCCAGACACGGAGTTTGGAACTATGCCCGGCCATCTATTAAGAAATGCTTATAAACAGCACGAGCAGTTCGTGAGCATTTCTTGATTGAACACCCAATTACACTTTGTACGGTAATTGAACCCAGGACCACATCCAGGCAAACAAAGCAATTAGTATAACAGGTAGAAGAACATATTACTTAAACATTTACAAGAGTAATAAATTACTTTAATGCGCCCTTTGGTTACACCTTTTCATGTATCCGTATGTATATAAGGTAATATTTTCCAGGTGTATGTTGATAGCCAAATCCAATATTATAAGAAACTAGCTGATCCGACAGACGTTGTCCTGTCTTATACGAACTGTCGAACTCGCGAGGTTGAAATAGTCGTTAAGTTATCTGAAATTATCCAATTTTTGCGCAATTTTCTTAACTTTTCTTTCTGTAAGAACCATATACAAAATATTAGAAAGCATAAAAGTCCCAAACACTGTGCTGCTACAGAAAATTTCTTGACAGGAAAACCGGCTAACACTTTTCTGCGGTCCAATTCCCATTGAACTTAAGACCTCATACATATCAGCCGCATAAACCACCACTGCGGTACTGAGGCAGTAATTATTCATTAAAATTCTGCTAGGTACGCGTAATTACTAAAAGCACGAATCGATGTTCTTCAACATGGTAATAAAGTGTATACTACCATTCTCGACATATTTCGTCATGTTCTTCTTCTTAGTCACACACACTCCAGGCGGTGTGTTCGTGGTCATGGATCGTCCGATAGGTTCGTTTCGGCTATTGCAAGACTTCTTCATCTCTGTCTATTTGTGACACGCCGTGTACATTTAGTAAGGGAACACTTCGTAGACGACGCGAGGACTTTGACCTATTCTTCCTTGTACTATAATTCAAATGACCTTTCGTTGCGGATAATATACGCAGTTGTACATTTGACGAAAGCCTTTGTTTGATGTGAAGCTCTTTCAGAACGGAAACGTCAGTGCGATGAGCATCCCATTTTATCTTCAGGATCCTCCGACACCACATCTACACATCTCGTTTTGTTAGAATACTGGTAATGTTTCTTTTTCATACATTATTTAATGGCACCTCTAGCGGCATCGTTGTTGAACTAATCAAAATGTATTACGAGTATAGAAAATCATTAAAATTATTAAATATGTATGTCACGATGCGAATTTAGGAGTTACGAACACAACACATGATGGTTGACATCGGTCAACCATCATGTGTTGCTTTATATAAGATAAGAGAATTTTCCCCGTTTTTGCAACATTTTTCATTGCTGCTCGGCTCCTATTAGTTGTAGCGTAATGTTATATAGCCTATAGTATGTATATCCCGCATCACAAATCACCAGGTACGATTATAAGATCCCTCATAATTGGAAGGTAGCTTATTACCCCGTCTACTGGACTCAAAGATAAGGACATCTACTAGTGACACCCTTGTCATGTTCTAAAGGTACGTATGCACATACTAAGCTTGTCAGTAACACCGCACGAAAAGATATGAAAATGTACGCAAAATGATTGCAATAGAACAAATGTATAGCTATTGATTAAAACAAAGAACGTCCATCTATCCATGAATCAATAATTTTAGTGAGATTTAAAATCAATTTTTTTTTTTTTTACTTCTTGGAATGCATTGACGCGCTCCGCGGGGCCGGGCGGAGGGATTATGTCGGACTCGCCGGGGTAAAAGAAAAGATGGAATAAGAATAATGTACCTCCCGGAATACCGACTAAACCTATCACGGTGTTCCGCGACAAAACCGTTATCGACGGGGCCGCGCGAATCACTTGCGCATGCGGTTGCGACCCCGCCGAGGTTTCGGCCCGCCGTATGAAACGGCAGGCCACTACGCAACAAGACATACCCAATATAGGCACTTTTCACTTGTAAACCCTACTGTCCCCCCTGTACTGTAGAGGGGAGACGGACTAGACACAGAAGCCCGCGTGGGAACACGCACGCCGCCGCTCGGACCTGGTGCTGAATGGATGGCAGGCAGGCCCACAAAGCCCACTACCCCCAGGTCAAACCTCAGGAAGATTTAATATCTTAGCCCATTCCGCCAAAAGTTTAAACTTTCTTTGTTTATAAAAACTAAAAGAGATAGATTTTAGCTATTTTACTTGATAATTTTGCGTATATATTAATTTTTTTTTTCGGGCGGTCGTTTGTCGATGGTAGACAGACATTGGTGCCAATTCTGTTGTCACAAAATTCTCTTATCTTAGCTAAAAATCTCTAAAATTTAGATTAGTCCTGTCAAACGGCATTTTGTATTCTGAAATCGCTAAAAGTGACAGGACTAAACTAAATTTTAGAGATTTTTAGCTAAGATAAGAGAATTTTGTGACTACAGAATTGGCACCAATGTCTTATTAGTACTGCTGACTGCGCTCGGTGCCATCCGAAACGCAGGCTGATTAAGTAAGTATTAGTATAAACTCTAGCACAAGACAAGCAGTATCAAAACTCTGTTGGATTTTGTACCTATATTAAGAATATAATGCACGCAGTGAGCGTAATCGTCGTAGCCGAAATCTTATCTTCTCCCTAGCCTTTATTATTCCCAAGTCACTTGGGTCGGCTTTTCTGGTCTAACCGGATTTGACTGGATATCAGTTTTTACACGGAGCGGCTGCCACCTGACCTCCGCAATCCGAAGGCTAACGATACCCTAAGGCTAGACCAGTGTCAGAATATTATAGGGTACTGACTTCCCAATAATGACTGCCATAGATGTTTATGGCAGCCGCGACCGACGGCTTAACGTGCTCTCCGAGGCACGGAGCAGGAGATAATTGTCAATCAATACGCACATAATTTCGAAAAGACATATAACTTCCGAAAGTCAGAGGTGCGCGACGTGGGTTTAAACCCGAGACCCTCTGCATTGCAATCTGTTGGTCTCCCTACTGAGCTATCGCTGCTAGCCGAAATCTTAACTAATATTAAAAAAGGGTTTTAAAAAAGTGAGTTTGTTTGTTTATTTGTTACGCTTTTACGCCTTAACTACTCGACTGATCATCATGAGATTTCGCATACACGTTGTCAGGGTACAGAAAATAGTGTACCTTTCATTCAAACAAATTCAGTTTCCGAGGGATAGAATAAATCAATTTAGCCATAAATTAAACAAAGGTTAACTCAACGTGAGTTACATTTTAAGAATAAACCAAAGTGTGAGAGCCGCTTCAAAGCCGAACTTTTAAATGAAGCCTGAATTTAAAAACATAGAGATACGAAGGAAAATTGACTGCACGGATAACATATTGGTTTGAGTGACCGCTTTGTCAAAGCCACTACGCCGAGTGTTGTAAGTTTGAATCCTACAAGAGCAAAAATTTGTGTGACCCACAAATGATTGTTTCGAGTCTGGATGTCTTTTCTGCCTTTTGTTTAAATGTTTGTTTATTCCCACACGACACATCATTTATTTATAGCGCAAGAGTAGTCAGTTGTCATGAAAATAGCAGTTACGGATTCAGAAACTATTGAATGTTCCAGCAGAGTTATTAAGGTAACCTGCAAGTCCTACGTACTAGAAGAGATAACTTAATTGTTTGTAATATATGTTGAAGTCCATGCTCTCAAGGTTAAACGCTCTTGTGTTTGCCAAATGCAGTGCCGCAATACACGTAAAGGTATATTATCAATATTAAAATGTTGCACTCAAACGTGTCGTTGGAATAATCGCATGGTTCGAACTAATTGATTAATGATCACGCACTTTAACGTCTGTTACAAACAATATAATTGAATAACCTCGTATTACTACGTCACTGTATTAACATATATACAAGTAGGTAATTGCAACACATTAAGTACAGATCGTTTTTTAATATCTTGGCCGACGCTCTAACTCCGAGGTCCAGACACATACTTCTCTTTGGTATGTAGTTCCCACAGTTTCCTTATAATAATTGATGAATTGAAATAAATTTAGTAAATATCGACACAGCTACTTTACGGTTTTATAATAATATATATAGACACTCGATATAAGGTATAGTTATTGTCCTTAACGAGATATTCATGAACAATAAGTACCCATTGTAGAGCAATTTGAGTACTGCGTTCTATATTGACATACTTGGGCAAATCATTTTAAGTTGTTCTTTGTAGTGCTCATCTTGAGCGACACATCATGATTGAGGCTAAGTGGGCGGGCGGATGGGGCGTGGTCTCGCTATCCCCGCCCAACGGAATGTAGGGCGCCCCGCCCACCCAGCACTAATTGATTATATTACCTATATTTAATTTATGTAAAGAAGGATGTCATTAACTGCTGTATTTTATTCGAAGTCTATCCGATTAAAAGCGGTGTTATATTATCTTCATTGAGATGAAGTCAGTAAGTTATTGAGCAATTTGCAATTGTAGCAACTTTGTAAATGGCAGCGATAAGCACAGATTATATCGTTATTCTGTTCACACACACACACACACACACACACACACACACATACACACACACACACACACACACACTCCACCTATTCAGAGTCTGAAGAGGCTGGTAATCTGTCATACAGGTCTCCTAGTACAGACAGCAGTCTCCCACACAGATTGTATTATCTTATGAATATTTATTGAGTATGGAACTAGATACCTACTATTATCTTATGTTTTGTAAAACTGTGTGAGAGAACAAAATAAAGTTGTTTGTATTGTATTGTTAAGAAAATTCTCACTAGCAGTACGGAATCTAGCAATATGACTAATAAATACCAATAGAGGTTTTCTCTATTATGTGGGATCTAATAATAATATCCTCCAGACCGAATTTCGGCCACGGCGGCCGGTCTTAACGGAAACTGGCTAACTACGCAGGAGATATTATAGTGCACAAGTGTGTGCGCAAACACAAGTGCACTCACTGTTCCCTAACTCTCGTGATCCGATGGGACGGTAATTCGACACGACCGTAGAGAGATCAGGCGCAGGACCAACGGCTTTACGTGCTTTCCGAGGCACGGGGGTGTCTAACACAGCTAACTTCCTAACTGCGGGCTGCTATTGAGATTTCTTAACAGAAAAACCCAATAATTGTTTGTTGGCCCGACCCGGGATTCGAACCCTTATTTTTTCCATTTTTTTTATTTTTTACGCGGGGACATGTGCAAGTCACATACCCCATCACCGGTTTTGGGGCGGGCGATGGGGATATGTCGAGATCCAGCCCATAAGATGGATTTGGGCTGAACCGACTAAAACACCGCGGTGTTCCTCACACTTTTATGGCGAGGCCACGCGGATCGCTCTTGCATTCGAATCGCGACCCCGCCAAAGGTTCGACCCACCGATGGATGTGGCGGGTCCCACACGACCCGGGATTCGAACGCGAGATCTCATGCACAGCAGTCACATTTACTACCGCTTCGCCACGGAGACAGAAGTGTCTTTGGCACTGGAAGCTACAGTGGCCCTCTAATTATTACCAACATGGTTGGAACTACGTTGGACGTTTGATAGAACCATAAAATATCGTTAGACACAGGTTTCGGGCTTCGGGAAAATAGCAGACGCCCTAAGATTCTACAATTATAGGGTTAATAAAGAGAGTTTTGCCATCTACCTTTGTCGTTTAAAATTACTCTTAATGTTTATATTAAATACAATTCAGCCTCAGAGACGCAGTGGTAGAGAAAGCGACAAACTGATATAATGTTATTTTGTCAAGGAATTTTTTGTAGGAACTATTTCTGATAGATAGCAGTAAGCCCGCCACAGTATAATATAGCTGACAAAATGTGAAACTTGTGTGATGTGAGACTTGTACTATGAATGATGTGAGACTTGTACTATGTATGATGTGAGCAGCCAGGAGGTTCTCTCAGATATTCTGACATTGGAGTATCATTATATCTATGAGCTGCAGGGATAATATACCAGTTGCACTGGAGGAAATTGATATTTACCCGAGACTGAAATAATATGGTCAAGAAGATTATCTTCGATGTCTTATCTATTACCCATACCTTTGCGGTTTAATTCAATGACTATATTGTCTCTACAAATATTATCTAAACAATAAATTGATTAAAAACAATATCTCATCTGTATGCAGTGCAGAGGTTACGCAGGGCTCGCACTTTCTGACTTTTCGAAGTTACGTGCTTATTAAATCGTTAATTATCGGTTGGACGGTGAAGTAAAACTGCATGTCTGATAGTTCTCCACAATAGTCTCGAAGATATATGAAGTCTGCCAACACGCACTGGGCCAGCATGGTCTACTATGACCTAACCCTTCTCACGCTGAGAAGAGGCACGTGCCCACAATGCGACAGATTATATACAGCGCTGATATTATTATACGCAATGCGAAGGATTTACCATACAAATCCTTCCACGACGTTTTTTGTTCCATTTCTAAGCTTGATAAGTTCGAGAGGCCGTGCTTGTTAATGCGCAGTAGGTGCAGGGCGTGGTGGCGGTCCCGCCCAGCGACAGAGGACGCAGCGAGCCGCCGTCATTCCCGACCGGGCACCGCGCCGCGTGGACATGGCGCCGACAATAAGACCGCCGGCACGCAAGTGAGTAGCACGCTTTACGTACTTTTAGATATAGAATATTTTATTTTATTTTATTAAAATTCTAAATTTATGTATTTAACGCAAAACATAATCGTCGGTTTTAGATTTCTCTTTTATAAAAACATATACGACGTTTTTAGATTAATAATTCTTTGGTTCCGTACAAGAATTGTCCAAGCTGCACCCATTTTTCACGGACTTAGATATGTAAGTTTATTTTGTTTGATTTAAAACGCTAGAATTGTGTATATAATGCAAAACATTTCTCGTCGTTTCTGGATATCTTCCTTATCTGTTTTGTACAAGAATTATTTTTATTATTTATTAATGCTAGCAGGACACACTTTTTTCACGGAATTGCTATCATTACCGAGATACGATTTTATTTCTCAACCCGACGGCTATCTGAGCATTCGAAAGCTCTATTTTCTGAATGATTATAGGTAGCCAGCTCAACATGTGTTGTTAGTTAATATACTTATACATTTTTGTTTTCAACCGTAAAGTTTTTCGTAAACCATGCATCACACCATATAAAATGTTGTCTGTATTAAGGCTTGGTATTGTAGACTAGTTTATATTTTATATTAAAGCCCGTTATTATAACAGGAATCACATAATATCAGCTTATATGCTAATTTGCACAAAAATTCAATTTTCCCTTAACTTTTCGACTTTGTTGTCTCATATCTTTTATACAAGTCTAAGAAGATTATTTTTGGACAAAATTGTCCAAATATGTGCCACTTTTTAACCCTGCATGGCTGACGTAGTGGTTTAAATGGTCGCCTCTCCAACTGCTGGTTGTTGTGCATTAAAATTTTACACGGAAAAACAATTGTGTGATTCCCAATGTTTATTACACAACTATAATCCATTTGGTAAGGTACTTAACTAAAGGTAAACAATCTTGATGTGACTTTTTACACTAACACATATTAAACAAATAAACTACTGCTTAAACTAACGGTTCAATTGATTTAGTAATCATTATTGTTGTATTAGATCTTTAGTAGCATTTTATTTTTAAACTGTGTTTTTAGATAAAAAGACACATCAAGATTGTTTACCTTTAGTTAAGTACCTAACCAAATGGAGTATAGGTCTTTTGTGTAACGGATACACAAACACCTAGAATTTTTGTAAAATTCCCGTGATACTGAAATAAATTCCAGTGCGGGTTGATTTTAGAAGAACAAGACAACTTTTGATGTCATGATTTTTTTAGCACGTTAAGCCGTCGGTCCCGGCTGTCCTGAACATCTATGGCAGTCGTTATTGGGAAGTCAGTGCCTTATAATATACTGACACTAGTCTAGCCTTAGGGTATCGTTAGCCTTCGGGTTGCGGAGGTCAAGTGGCAGCCGCTCCGTGTAAAATTGATATCCAGTCAAATCCGGTTAGACTAGAAAAGCCGACCCAAGTGACTTGGGAATAATAAATGCTAGGGAGAAGAACCAATAATATCTAATTGTTACTATGTGTAAGTCTCAATTCATATTTAAAAACATTTTTCTTTATTAAGAACCCAAAAAGGTTTCGCAATTTTAAAAAGATCAGTTTTATTTGCCGCTGAACGTAGTTTGACGTGATAGTCACAACTTAGTTAACTTGGACTCTAAGCTTTTTTATATCGGCTCTCGGCTTCAGTAGAACAAAGAACATTACATAAATAAAATACTGCCTGACCGTTGTTTATTACGAAATTGTTTTAAATAGGACGTAAATTTTTACGTGGTTGTGTCTGTATATTGTAAATTATTTTTGTAAGACGAATTGGAATCAACTACTTATATATAATATCTAAAACCATGGTTTTCTTATTTTTTGTAAGTGTCGACGTATCTTAATAACTATCTACTATACAGATTTTGATGCATACATATGTACCGAAAATTCAATCCTGCGGCGGATGTTTTTTCTATTTCAATACTATCATTGAAATTAAACTAAGTACTATATACGGATTTTATCGTGTTGTTTATTTGAGTAGTAGTTTAATTTCAATGAATAACATTCGGGTAAACAGAAGACAATATTATCAATACTATCAGATTTTAAAGTGTTTAATGGAAATATTAGATTTGATAAAACACCATACAAAATATGCTGCCCTAGTTTAAACTTTTTCGGACTCAATGGTACTATATTGGAACTAGAGAATGCTCACGTCTTTATGTCCCCGACGGGGAATATGAATGCTCTTATATTTCACCAGCTATCTTTAAAATCCCGCGTAGTAGAGGGCTGTATTGCCGTCTACCGGACACATTTCGAGACTCCGCGCTCTCACGTAGATTTTCCTAAAAGAAAAACCCAGTAACGCTGCCCGAGGGTGAACATTGTTAGAGAACGGCGACTCACGGTCGACCTACAAATTTAATGGCAAAATTATGCCACGAGACCAACGAGGCAGACTTAAAGCTATTTTAATCGCGTCTTTAATAACTATTTAAAAGGCGATTGTATAGAAATCATTAGTAGTTAACTACTAGTCCTGCGCGTTATGTGTTAATATTATTACTCAATTTCGATAAAGGAACCTTATCAAAACCTGCAATCAAAATATGTTGTTCGTTTTTGACCTTTTCTAGCTTTATTCTTCATTTTGGTAGGAGTCAATTTATCCTGCTGTGTAACTGTTGCTTAATTTTTTATTAAATGCACCGTGCTGTAAGGAGCGTGTTTTAATTGTATCTATTAACTACTGCCCTACTCTGAATAAAGTCTATGTTTAACACACAATACACGATTGCGTAAAATTAAAGCGCGTTTCTTAAGTATACTCGAACGTTCAGCCCATACCCATCACAGAAAAATTTTATGAACACGCCCGTTCAATTGACAATCATGATGAGAATATATTATTTTATTATACCGTTATCTTTAAATAATCAATCTTGGTGACCGCGTAGATTATTGATATAGGCTCGGATACCAATAGCAGATAATTATATAAGTTATCACAACAAATATCTCGAGGGCAAATCGAATTATAAGGATTATAACAACGCAATAAAATCCGTAGAAAGTTTGTTTAATTTCAATGTATAACATTCGCGTAAACATAAAACAATATTATGAATTATAAGGAATATTTGAGTCATTATTATAGTTTATGGACTAAAACATATACCTAGTCTAAGCAGGAGTCGAATTATAGCTGCTCTGTGGAAAAACAAATAGGTACCTACATACTTATTCATTCGATCCTGTTTAGATAACATATCCTATGCCAGTACATGATGCTGCTAAATAAGGCTAGGATTAATGGTTAATGTCAAGTGCTAAGCCTAAGCATTGAGGTTTATTAGAGAACATCAAACTAGCGCGCGCTCCTACTTCAAGCAAGAAGTGATGCGGCCACCTTAAGGGTGGGCTACTCCTACTGCGTCTTTCGGATATATAATCTATCTGTAATTTGCCAAATTTTCTCACACGTTTTTATATGTAACTCCTCGTATGTTTTTTAATTCTGTATACTATAGGCACATAGCCTTTTAGCATAGGTTTTTGATAATATAATTTTTAAATCTTTTTTCTACCCGGGCTTGAACAAACTTGAACAAAGAAATTTGACAAAAATTGTGTTAAGAACATCCTGTCTCACAAATTATAATGATACCCAATTAAATTATTTTCTTTTAGATATTGTTTGCGACTTCCTCTAAATTGTATTATATTCCTGTGACGTCATTTTAGTGAAACACAAGCAATATCACGCTGGGGTTATTTTACGGTATCAGATGAAACTAAACTATGAAAATCGCAAAGGAAAGGAAGTAAAGTAGAAAATGAAAGATTGTATAAAATTATAAACAAAATAAAGTTAAAGGGCTTGTATTTTACCTTCTATTTAGAATTTAAAATTTACTTTCTTTTTAATTCTTGATAAATAATCTTATCTGGGTAAAATAAATACCATATTCAAATGAAATCAGTTTATAAACGTGCCAAATCGCTGAATTTAAAAATCAAAAAATTTGGTGTTGAATTCCTATAGTAACATTAATACCGCCAAGAGATATTTTTTGAAATTTATTCCTTACAAAAGATTTCTTATTCCGTCGTCATATTTGCTTTAACTTTGGTTCGTATACTTCTTTTGGTTCCATCATTCAAAAACGCAGTGGACAGAAGGACTTTATAATATTTCTTAATAGTTTCAATCCTTCTGATAATATAATATATTAAACTTACTCTTAAAATCACAGCCCCTTTAATATTGTGAATTTCGCTTTAAGTGAGTTACACTTTACACAGTAAACTTCAATCAATTTGTCAAAATTAATAATTAATTTAAACCGATTCAAACAGTCTATATTTTCCGTTTAACTACGCTCCTATGAAAATGCAGCATAAATGCAATACTACTTCAAAATTTTCGACGTAATGAATGTCGGTCGTTCGGAATCCAATTTGTCGGCTTGTGGTGTATGGCGACGTGCGGTTTTTCGTCGCAAAATCGCCATCGGTTAATCGGACGCTCGCTGGACGTGACAGCTACTCGACGCACTGAACGAAATTGCTAGGGTTGTCGCCACCGTGATTTATGGAAAATATAAATCTGCGAACTTTATAGCAGTAGTTCACAGTGAAAGTAAAGGTTTCGCTTTTTTAGAAGCAACTATGGAAATACATTCAATTTTAATGTGTAAAATGTCTTCTAATTTATAAGTAAAAAATAATAAAAGCGGTTAAACCAAGATGATTAAGACGCTAAACTTCATAGTTTACGTTAACAGTGTGATAGGTTCAATCAGTTAATAATTAAGTAACTGATTGAACCTATTACATTTTTAACTTAATATAAAACGCAATCCAATTACTTGGAGTGGTTAACAAGAACCCTACTAATGGGCCGAAATTTTATTGACTTGCAGTAAAAAAATAAGTCCAAAATACAAACGGAACTAAGTACACCAATTATTCCAATTGTTGCAAATTTGTATCTTCTTTACTATCATAAGTGACAAAAGCACAAGAAAGCGGTGTACTTCATGCGCATCAAAATTGCTTTTTATTTAATTTAAACTTGAGTCAAAGGGTCGCGTGTCAACCCTATGTCGCACCGGTCAGTGTGTTGTGTGAAGAGAGTTCGTCCTCCGTCACGGCGCGCGTTATAACACTGTCACTTCATTATGCCAGTCCGTTCGTAATGGAGGACTATGAGAGCTCGCTCGCGTTATTTCGCTCCGGTTAATTAACACGCGGATCAAAAGTCAAGTAGTGTAGTTCCGCTGTGGTTTTAACCCACGCATCGAATGAAATGTCTACGTAATATATCAGCTGTAATAACATAACATTATACCTCTGTCGCCTCGATATTGATATATCGGAGCCTTAAATGTTGAGCCAGGCGATCATGGTAGGTACATACGTACCTATGTATTTAAAAGAATCTTGCGTGTTTAAACAAACGGATTTAAGAGGTTTATGTGGTGCGTGAATAAGAGTGCGCGTTACAAAGTATTTATTTTATTGATATTATTCACGTTATACCTTCTATTGTTCTTGCGATTGCAATTAGTATATGATTAAGGGATGGTGCGAAGAACTCTAAATTTTTTAAACAATCACTCTTACATAGACCCCTGATACAAACTTGCCATCTTCGTAGATCATTGGCATTTTCGTAGGAATCGAAATATAGTCTGTACCTATTAAGTGGCAATGGCACACTGGCGGCCAGACACAATCAATTTTCAATGATGTCTGGTATTCCAATTGACTGGTTAAACCATTGAATGTTTTGTAACAGTTCTGCAGATGTAGCTCTTACTTTCTTCTTTAAATTAAATCTAATGATTTGTCGCCAGGGTGAGGCGGCTTCAAGTCGCCGGGCAGTAGGATGGCGCTGAAGACGCCTACGCCGGGCGTCGGCGAGCGCGAGACATGGGGCAAGAAGGTGGACTTCCTACTGTCCGTCATCGGGTTCGCCGTCGACCTCGCCAACGTGTGGCGCTTCCCTTATCTCTGCTACAAGAATGGGGGCGGTAAGTACACCATATGTACGTACGTATTCAGCTACACACAACACTATCAGAGGCAAAGAAGACGTACATGGAGGAATGATTACGGTTACCCGATTTTCTTAGTACCTAAGTCTTTTGTTTCTGACTTGAGTACTGACGCGGTTTACCTTGCATGGCTACGTTCATCTTCCATTTCAGACGTATTCATATACTTATTAATTTCAAATTATTGTCACTGAAGTTCAATGTGTTGGTTGGTAATTGTCATTACCTCTAGAATCAACAATCGGTGATACTTTTTAATGATTGATGTAGCAGCAGCTATTATATCTTTAAATTTGCATATCATATATGCAAATTGTGCTAAATGCGGCGATCTGGTGCGTATTCAGAAACTCAACGCGGAGACTACACTGAGAAAATAGTTGTCAACATGAGACAGAATCAATGTAATGGCAAAAGCATGTCGACTCATGAACTTAAGTACTTGTACATGTGTCTACCACAATTTTCTCATTCTGGATAGACGAGTTATTTAAAACAAAACAATATAAAATAATATATAAAATAAAATGTATAAATGCTTTATTCATCATGACTAGATATGGTAATATTCTCTCAATAGAATCTTTTAAAGCCTAAATGATCCTTTGATAAAATCACTTAGTTCCATTGATTTTCTCAACATATCAAACAAGTCTCTTATAGTGTTGTTCTTAATTCACTATCTCCAAATTAATTCAGTACAACGTAGGTAATCCAATAACCTAATTATCCTGTCTGTACATCTCTACATAGCATAGGACACGCGGTGTAGATCTAGAGTGGCGCGGTTGTGCCTTGAATGGCACTAAGTGCCTCTTGCCTCGGTAATTGCGCGCCTCGCGCCTTGCCTCGCCTGACGTTTCCGTCACGACACATTAATCGCTGAGACTCTACTGCTAAATTTGGCTCATTGTTTTATTTTGCTATAAGTTAAATGTGCTGCATTTTTAAAATACCTACTCTGTACTTGTCATTTATATTATACTTCCTTCCTACACCTTGTGAGTAAAATATTTTCTATTGTAGCGAAAAGGTGAAACGTTTTGCTACAATACAAAACATTTTATTTTACTATAAGGGGATGTTTTCCAAGTATTCATATTTGCAGCCATAGAATACCAAAGGATTAAAGTTTTTATTTTTTGTTACATTTTTCTAGTACAATACTGCAGTTTTATTCTGAAGGACCGTATTAACAAACTCATTTTCAAATTCGAAGTGAATAAAAATATATATCTAGTATTCTGTAGATAAAGAGCTTAAGTCTCGGATTATAAAATTAACATTCTAACTCTCTTATAATGATTAGTTACAATACTGTTGTTACTGTAAAAGTGAGAGTACGATTCGAGAAGACAGCTATGAGATATATATAATAGTACGATAGTTGGAACTGCATCTGCTATTCAGCTGAATACGTGTGCTATGAGCTCCTTGACTTCATTAGTGTAACTAGTAAGTTCTCACCATATTTTATCTTTAAATCTGGTGACTATTGATAAAATTCACTACCTATTAACTTTGCTTGGGCCGTCGGCTGCTTATCGCGCATTTGACCCGCTGCCATTAAAATCTTAATACACAACTTACACAAGAGATAATGCTTTTTAAATTAGACCAAAACTCATTGCTAAAATAAAGGAATCCCTTACATCAGCTAGCGACTTATTTTCCAGAATCAACCGCTTCGAAACAACAACAACAAATAATCAATTTTGCAAGCTACCTTTAGCTAAATTCCTTCTGTTTCACAAGACGAAAATCACTGGAATTCATTCAAGATCTACCCCAGCGGTTGCGGGTTAACTCCGAGTGTAAGAGCCACTCGAGGCATAATAGACGGTTAACAATCGTACGCCTTGTGCGAGCTGAGCTCATGCAGTGCCTCGAGTGGCTAGAACTACGGTTACACCTACCGCTTGCTAATTGAAGGCTTCACATTCGTACTGCGATTGTAGTGCCTGTATAATAACTGCATAACTTGACACAACGATTAGAACGATAATCTATTCTTACTTTCTAAATATTTTCGCAAAATTGTTTGAAGCAAAGATATTGGTGCTACAATACTAGCACCCTATTGTGACGCTAAATGTCTGTAAAAGCTTAAGGTGCTGATTGACGAGCATTTAATTGTAATGAGCATTTCAGCGAATGTTACATTACAGAAAAATTAATGGGAGCGTTTTACCGAGTATTCTAGCGAGCGTTTTAGCGAGCATTCTAGCGTAAGGACAGTAAATTTGCTTCAAACTTTTTCCCGAGCCGAGCCATTCTGTCATTGTTCCGCCACCAACCCTCTATCTTCGTGAAGAATATTTTTTTGGCATTGACTAGAGTGTTCGCTAGAATGATCTTAGAAATATTCGTAGAAATGTTTAGCATACCAAGCATAGGCTTGGCTCCGTTCATTGTTCAATTGAATATTTTAAAAACAGCACCTTAAGATAAAGGTAAGTCGAGATTTAAGCTCACATACAGAGCCATTCGATTGTCATTTGTCTTTATCTGGATATGTCTCTATTTTTCTGACCGAAATTGGATTTGAAACACAGAACATTATGTTCACTTGTATGTTCTGTGGATTTCAATATGTTTAGGTAAATATTAATACTACCACAATGCTTCAGACGCCGCCGTGCAGCAATTGTGAATTTCTATAACGAAAATAATCTATAACAATGTACTCAATCCAGAAATCGAATCCTGCCTCAAAATTGAGTATTCGCTTTTATGCTTACGTTTACATAACTAAAAGATATGAGCAAGCAAACTAACTTGGCAAAGACTCGGCAAAAATTAAACAAAAATGTGCAAATTGTGTTAAAAATTATGTTTGTAAAATAAACATCACAGCGCTCAACTACAAACAGTGCAAGTGACATGCGGTGTTATGCGGTAGCGTAAGACTCTTACGCGTCTTTGCAGTAACGGAAATGAGTTGCCCGCGGCTAGGCCAGACGAAGGCAAGACCATCCGGAAATGGCGAAAATGAGATTTGTTTAATTTAGCTCACTCGCATGTGATCGTACTGAGATATACGCAATGTTAAATACGTTATGCTAGATTAAACCACAAAGAAAAGCAAGTTACTATAGATTAAAATATAAAGATTAAGGTTCTAGAACCTTAATCTTTATTTTTATTCGACTGAGATGATGATAAGGATTATACATACATAGTCTCACGCTTTTATCCTCGAAGCAGGTTATGACACTCCCATTCTGCCAGCTGTGCTTTGAGATCCCACATAATAGAGGTCGCGCTTTTTGACGTCTAGTACCAGCACAGCAGACGCTGTGCTGCTACTAAAAATTTCATGCCAAAAATCCAATAACTCTTTGCTCCACCCGCGGGAATAGGACCATTTCATGCACAGCAATTGTATTCAATATCGTTGTGCCAACGACGTAGTACGTTTAGTCATCTATCGTCGAATCAGCTTGTGTTGCTACCAGAATTTTATGTATTCGGAAAGTTGCTTTTTTGCAGCAATACAGTCCCGCGTTTGTATCGCATCAAAAAAAAAGTATGCCTTAAATATCCTGATAGTTCTATCTTATTTCTATGTGCCATAATAGATTACGGAGTTTAGATAGCAGTTGCTCCATAGAAAAATAATTAAGGAGGAATTGCTGCGATTTATAATACGAGTAACTAAACAAATTAGAAAGAAGACGATCAAAACCCACAAGTTGCCATAAGTAATTATCATTCGACAAATCCTAAACCTAACTAATATTATAAATACAAAAGTGAGTTTGTTTGTTTCATACACGCTGTCAGGGGAACAGAAAAGTACATAGGGTACCTTTCATCTAGAATAAAGTTATGATACTAATCTAACATAACTTAACCGACATTTACGCGACCGAAGCAGTGTGCAAAATCTAGTAATAAATAAAAAGATTATAATATCATAACTATAATACAAAAATAATAATAATTAAATCAAAAAATCAAAAGCAATGGAAAATAAATTGTCTAAAACATTAAAGCCTCTTTTGGGGCCTGTCGAAATATAATATAAATCGGTTAAAAATAAGTACTATCTAAAACTTTAGTTTTCTTTAAAAATGTTTACAAATAAGTTATATATAAAAAAATAGTGTTTGTTTAAATGATTAAAAATAAGTTCTATCTAAAACGTTATTTCTTTCCTTTTTTTCCCTTTTTCTTCGATGATGCGGCCTCCTGTTCAAGTTCTGGCTCTGGTTCAGGTTCGGGAGGAGTCGGCGGTAGTTTCCTATCCGGCCAAATGCGCTTCATGTATTCAGCTATCAAATTAATGTTTACAGTAGGCGTTTTCTTTGTTTTTGGTCCCGCAAAAGTATTCGTTAACTCTTCGACAAAACCTTCGGTCAAAGGAATATTATCTTCTGTAAGTTTTTCTATCAATAATTTTAATGGGACTGGATTTGGGTATTGCTTGTTTAAAGTTAAGAAGTATTGCGCTATATCAATCTGAGTCTTCTTATTTAGATTACATACATAATCGGCTCGCTTTAAAAGTATATGTCTTATGTCTGGTTCTTGAACTGTCCAATTTTGCAATACGTGATCATAGGTTACCGAAAAATTGTTTCGGCTCTTCATTTGTAAAACTCTGTCGAGCAACTCTAGGAACGATTTATCCACAGGAATACTTTCCATCAGTAACTGCTGCAATTTTACTCGAGGTCTTAACATTTTTTGAAGTGTATTAAATGCATCCTCAGGCGACATTGGATTGTATGAAAGATTAAATGTTATTAAATTCTTGGCGTATATTAAACCAGCTGTAATAATATTTAATGCTTCTCCTTGAATTCGATTATGACTCAGATCTAGGACGGTTAACGTGGGGATATGTAATAAGCTATTAATCGCGCCGGCTACACGTTCCCCTTCAAATGCATTAAAAGATAAATATAATTCTTGAATTTGGTCGCTTACTGCCAGCTGCTCAAGCATTTTTACAGCTGTTGGAATATGAGTGAAATTATTCCACGACAAATCTAAGTGCGTGAACGGATTTTTCCACTCCAACCCTTCGATTAACGCTATAGCAGTCTCTTGACCTAATTTGTTTTTGCTTAAATTCACTTTCTTAATAGAAGTGCCGGTATATACTTGTTTAGCAAAAACCACACCACCGTTATCACCTATTTCATTTCTGGCAAGATTCAATGATTCTAAAGTATGATTCAGAAATAAATTTTCTCCTAAGCACATTAGCCCTGACATACCAATACGACAGCCTTCTAATATAAGTTCTTTTAATGTAGTATTGGTCTTGATCATCTCACCCAAATGATAACAAGCATCATCATTCAGAAAGTTATCAGTCAGATCAAAGCAAGTCACAATATTGTTATTTTGCAAAGCCATCGCCATAGCTCGAACCCCTCGTGGATCCACACCGTAGTAACTGACGCTATTTACTGGACTCAATAAATTTCTGTAAAACATTCTTACTGGGCATATATTCATTTCTGAACATATTTGTAGATACAGTTTCTGGCCGTCATCCGGGTATATGATGGGTGTCTCAGGTACGAGTAGAGCTTGAACTATACCAGGATCTGTAACCGCAGGGTAGTTGTAATATGGATGTCTAAGTATTGTGCTATCGGACATACTAATGTAATCATTACAAATATCCCCACTGCCTGGGGAATATAAACCCTGTTCGTAAAGTACTTTCTTTGGATTTTCGGTCTCTGCAACATGTTGCTCTTCTAACGACGACCATTCACTCATGGGCTGCTCTTCTCCAGAACTTATTTCTTCTGGTGCCACGTAAAATACCTCGATTACTTTCTCTTTTAAAGAGATTTCGCTCGACATGGTGTTATTGTATTATTTATGTGAGGCCTTAATAAAAATATTAAAATACAAGACGTAATAAAATAAACTCATTCACAAAAACAAAATTACAATACTGTCATTACAATGTCATTGGATATAGGACACAAAGTAAGTAGTTAAGCTGTCGAAGGACAGAAGAGTTTTGTATTGAGAAATAATTAAAATCTATTCGTATAAAATATTAAGGTATAACTTAAAAGTATGATATTGTGTATCCATAGAAATTCTCACCCTTCTCTTAGACACATTGATTTTTGAAGAAGAGTATTATATATATATAACCATTAGCTTATAATATTTACAATGTTTAATCATTCTTGCAAAAAAATGCTATTGTAATATGACAAGACATTTTATTTTTATTTTCATTAAAGCATAAAACAACTTGTCACTATTGTACACACACTTGTTGTAAATATTGTGATATTTCGTCTAAAACGGCTATAGTGAGACTACAGCAATTTTTAAGTACCATACTACACATAGTACCATACTACACATAGTATGGTACTTAAAAATTGCTGTAGTCTCACTACAGCCGTTTTAGACGAAATATCACAATATTTAGTTTAAGAAAGAAAATATGTATTTGACTCATTGCCTGTTAGGATTAACAAGCAATGAGTCAGGTACATATTGCCCAATTAGATAGCAACAGGTAGATTTGCTAAGCCTGACATAGCGACATAAATATGTTGTTTTTTTTTTTTAACTTTGGGGAATGCTTTGACACATACCTCTCCGCGGGGCGAGGTTATGTCGGACTCACTGGGGAAAGATGGTGAGTGACATCCCGGTAATACCGACTAAACCTACCACGGTGTTCCTCGACATAACCGCAATTGGCGGGACCGCGCGAATCGCTTTCACATGCAATCTCGACCCCGCCGAGGTTTCGGCCCGCCGTATGAAACGGCAGGCCACTACATAAATAAACTACCACTAATTTTATCCCTTCTGTCCCCCTGAGGCCCTCTCTCGGACACACGATGCAGAGGCATGCCGACATAATTATATATCTAACTGAACCCTCAGAAAAATGATGGAACTTCCCTAGATTATCAAATGTCAATGTTAGCTATATTTATAGTACAAACACGGCTCACTATAAGCCAATTTTATTATTTGTTCTTATTCTTCGTACTTTATATAACAACTTGGTTCTAACTAAGTAATTTTATAAATCAGTTTATGCCCACAATTGGTATAATCCTAACTATATAATATTATAAAAGCGAAAGTGAGTTTGTTTGTTTGTTACGCTTTCACGCCTTAACTATTGAACCAATCATCATCAAATTTTGCACACACGTTGTCAGGGGTACAGAAAAGGATATAGGGTACCGTTCATCCAGAAAATAAGTACGTTTCCCGTGGGATATAAAAATAACTTTTAGACGGTCGTCCGCTATAACAACTCGGCCTACTAATATGAATGAATTACAACGTGATGCCTGGAGTACAATAACTCTATAGATGGCGCATTACTTTAGTATTATTATAACTCGATAGATGGCGCAGAAACGCAATATCAATTTGTGATGTTGAATGTACTAACTAAAATATATTACTCCAAAATCCGATAAATGGCGTTAAACACAGTGTAGTTTTGAGAAAGGAACTTGCGGGACCGTATTGATGGGAAATAGCAATACATGATTTCAATTCATTTGTTTATAAATATTGATTTGTAACAGCTTTTTTTTTATTTAATAAATCTTTATTCTTAATAAAAACAAAGAGTCACTTACTTGAGAACAATAATAATTTAAAGTATAGTTACAAGTTCATAATTTTACTTATTTATATATTTTTTTTATCTATTACTACTATTGTAATAATATTTTTGGTTATGAAAGGCGTCGTAAACAAGTGACGCCACTAATCATCCGATCGAGCGGGTTATAAAAGCGTGTTCAGCGCGCATCGAGTCACTTTGACATCGAGCGGCGGACGGAACGGACGTGCTGTGTGATAGTTGTTGGGTGATATCAATTATTATGTTTAACTTTATTTGTGTATTTCTTGAATTAACGGTTACAATAACCATCTTGCAATATTGGATGATAATTTAACAATGAAAGTACGTTAGTTATTTTTTAATTTTTGGTGTTTGACTTCCGATTCCTAACTTCAGAAGTGGGATAAAGATTATTTGCTCGCAAGTAATAGAACTAGGTACTAACGTTTACAAAACAATGATTAGCACATCGTACTCTTTTAACGTTAGGTCTACCTACGTGAGGTTGTCATGTAATAGGCACAATTGTAGTAGAAGATCGCGTTTTACGTCTCAAGATCGCGAGCGTTCCACGATCTCCAAAGTCATTCGAGTATGCGAAGTCTTTTTTGGCTACATCCGTAAATCCTTTGAGACTATTGTCTCACGGTTTAAACTGTTGGAGGACCGTTCACACGTAATAGTGACACCAGATGCTATGAGTGCTGAAGTATCAAGTGCGGCTACTGAGCGGGTGGTATGAGCGATACAATCTTAAGGTGTAAATAATCATAAATTTTTTTTTGTACATGCTGCTTTTGTGTTATCCATTGGTTCGAAGATAGATATAGAGGACGGCCGAAGGGTTACACTTGAATTCACCAGACCAAGATTAATGTATCAATGACAACCGACAGCCGCCACGTCTTTATCGGAAGGATGATCTAGTTTTGAATCTCTGTGGTATGCAAACTTTATGCCTATGCCAACAGTCATTGTGAGGTAGGCAAACTTTGAGCCTATGCCTACAATGTTTGAATTTGTGTGGTATGCAAACTTTGTGTCAATGCCAACAGTCGTTGTGAGGTAAATAGTTTTAACTAAAAGGGTTAAATAGTAGTAATGTTCAGTAATAGTAGTGTTAAGAGTTTTCAAAATTATGTAATAAAAGTGTTTTAAAATAAAATAAACAACGCGACAAAATCCTTATAAAGTGTTTAAATTCAATGTATAACATTCGCGTAAGCATAAGACAATATTATTTATCGTATTCTTTTCGTTAAGAGTTTATTTACCTTTACCGGTATGTCTCGTAAACGTAATTCTATCTAGGAGCTCATTGCGGGCACTGGCAGGAGAAATAGCTCGATCCCAATAATCATCTGTTCATGCTGAATTAAGGAGGCACCAACAAGTTGCTTTAAGAGAAGAAAGCCAGAAAAAACTGGAGGACCAAGCCACCTGCCAGGCTTCATAATAGCGGGGAGATGCTCCTTCAAAAACAATTGTGGTTAGAGGAACAAGCTGAGCACCAGAGAGTCTGGAGAGCTACAAAAAGGCTCCTTTAAACGCAGATTCGTTTAGATGTACAAGCTAAACGCCAAGCAGCTTTAAGAGCAACTGAGATGTCTCATCAAACGCAACGTCGTTTAAATGAACAAATTCAACCCTAGAGATCTTTAACAGCTACGAGACACCCCTTCAAATGCAGTTCCATTTAGAAGAATAAGCCCAGCGGCAGGTAGCTATTAGAGTGGCAGAAACTTAGAACAGTCGCAGGTGAGAAGAATCGTTCATGCAGAAATGCATGCAATGCAATATGGATACTTCTAAAACTATTGTTACAATTAATAATATAATGATAAGATACCGAAGTGCAGAGCCTCCTACTACAGGCGTGTCATGCTTAAAAGGGGATTCCATACACAAACTCATATATGTACCAAATATTTTTTTAAACAAAATTTATTATTATTATTCTATAATATTATATAAAGAGGAAAGATTTAATTTTTTATTTGTAAGGATTTAACTCAAAAACTACATAACCCTTATAAAAAAAATCATTCTACATTAGAAAGCCTTTCTTCTTTTTTTATGTGGGCATGTTTTGACGCATACCTCTCTGCGAGGGTGGGCGGAGGGGCTATGTCGGACTAACCAAGGTAAAAGAGAGATGAAATAATGATGATAATAATGGACCTCCCGGAATACCGACTAAACCTACCACGGTATTCCTCGACATAACCGCAATCGACGGGACGCGAATCACTTGCACATGCGACCGCAAACCCGCCGAAGTTTCGGCCCGCGGTATGAAACGGCAGGCACGATAAGACCTACCCTTTAGGCACTACTCACTTTTATAAGCCCTACTGGCTCCCCCCTTGAGGTGAGACGGACACGACATAGCGAGTGGGAACACGCACGCCGCCTCTCGGACCTGGTGCTGATCAGATGGTGGACAGGCCCACGAAGCCCACCACCCCCAGGTCAAACCTCAGGGTGGCTGGAGGTCATCTCGCGCCCTCCGGCGCCCGGCTCTGCGGTTGGTAAGCGCTCTTTATCCCACTGCGACGCCTCCTTGATGGAAATTACTTCCTCACAGAGTGGGGCGACGTCGTTCCACGACCTCTCGCTCCGGACCATATACTAAACCATGGCCGGGAATGAGAAAGCAACCATGCCGACTACCGCGATCAACACACGGCGCTGCGGTGCCCAGGCGGGGCAATTTGCCAACGCGTGCAGTGCCGTGTCCACAACAACATCGCGGCAGTCGCCGCAGTGATGTTATCTGGGCGTCTCCTGCCGGCCTATGTGACACAGGAACTGGCCTAAACAACCATGGCCAGTCATTACCTGTGTCAGCCGAACGGTGAGGGAGAAATGCCACCTCTCCAGCCACTCTTCAAAAACGGAACCTATCGCCACGATCGTGGCGTGACTGAACATAACTTAACCTAACCTACTTTTAAGCGGGCAAACGCTATTATAATATAAACATAATACATGATTAAAGCCTTCACCGACTTCTCAAGTTCTTAAGAAGTAGGTATAATAGAATCCCCTCAAAAAATATTTTCAGTAAAGCTGACGTGGGACGTGTGGCATACCTACTTGGCCGATGATTCTAATATCAATATATACAAAGATAATTCGATCCGTTTTTAATATCGTTCTTGACGCCGGTGTCTGTGATGGTTTTACGATTTTTGGTTTTACTGCCTATCGTAAGTAAATTGATAAATCAAAATATAAAGAACAAGATAGTAAATAAATTAAGAGTATAATATTACAATATTCAATAAAATAATTATAAAAGATAAATTGTATAAAAAAATTCATAAAAAATAAATATTTACATTTTACTCTTTGCTTTCGGTAATGATTCTACTCTGGGAAGGAATTCTACTGATACCGATTCAGGTTCAAGTGGAGGTGTCGGTGACAATTTTTTATCTGGCCACAATCGGGCGATGAATTCGGCAATCAAATTAAAATCTACCGTACGTGACCTCTTAAGTGCTGGTCCCGCAAAGGCAAATGATAACTCGTTAATAAAAACTTCAGTCAAAGGAATCTTATCATTTTCAAAACGTTCTATTAGTACTTTTAAAGAAACTGACTTGGGATATTCCTTGTTTAAACGTAAGAAGTAGAGAGCTATATCAATAGGATTTCTCATAAGAGATTTACCGAGGTAATCAGCCCGCTTTAAAAGTAATTCTCTTTGATCGGGAGCTTCTATCGTCCAATTTTGCAATACGTAACCATGAAGTATTGAAAAATTCTTACGACTTTTCATCTTTGAAACTCTATCAAGTAATATTAGGAAAGATTTATTTACAGAAATATTTTCCAACAATAATTGTTGCAATTTTACTCGTGGCAACAACATTTTTTGCAGTGTGTTATATGCATCTTCAGGTGTCATCGGATTATATGACAGATTAAAAGTTCTTAAATTCTTGGCATTTATTAAACCAGGTATGATTATATTTATCGATTCGCCTGAAAATTGATTGTGACTTAAATCTAGTACTTTTAATGTGGGAACATTAAATATATTATATATTGCGCCGGCCACACGATCGCCTTCAAGTGAATTAAAAGACAAATTTAATTCTTGTAGTAACTCGCTACTTGCCAGTTGACCAATCATTTTTACAGTTGATGGTACGTGAATGAAACTGTTCCACGATAAATCCAAGTGTGTAAATGAATTTTGCCACTCTAAAGCTTCTACGAGCGCTATTGCAGTTTCTCGACCTAGGTTGTTTTTGCTCAAGTTCAATTTCTTAACATTAAATCCAGTGTATATTTGTTTGGCAAGCACCACCCCGCAATTATCACCAAAGTTATTACTGGCAAGATTCAATGACTCTAAAGTA
This sequence comes from Catocala nupta, assembly GCA_963675205.1. Classification (NCBI taxonomy): domain Eukaryota; kingdom Metazoa; phylum Arthropoda; class Insecta; order Lepidoptera; family Erebidae; genus Catocala; species Catocala nupta. The sequence goes on along the minus strand of OY776090.1, from coordinate 7,196,482 downwards.
CGATTAAGATATAAATATTCACCTAACTGTAATAATCCTGATCGACCAATGTGACAACCGTCTAATATGAGTTCCTTTAATGTAGTGTTGGACTTTAACATCTGACCTAAATGGTAGCAAGCATCATCATTGAGAAAATTGTCAGTCATATTGAAGCAAGTCACAGTTCTGTTATTTTGCAAAGCGATCGCCATAGCTCGAACTCCTCGTGGATTCACACCGTAATAACTAACACTGTTTAATGGACTCAATAAATTTCTGTAAAACATTCTTACTGGGCATATATTCATTTCGGAACATATTTGTAGATACAGTTTCTGGCCGTCATCCGGGTATATGATAGGTGATTCCAGTTCAAGAAGAGCTTCTTTTATACCAGGATCGGTGACTGCAGGGTAATTGTAGTACGGGTGATTTGGTATTGTGCTATCAGACATACTAACATAGTCATTACAAATATCCCCACTGCCCAGGAAATATAAACCCTTTTCATTATAAGATTTTTTTCTTCTTTCTATCTCTGCATAGTATTCTTCTTCTAACGATGACCATTCACTCATGGGTTGTTCATCTCCTGAACTCGTTTCGGCTAGTGCTACGGGTACAATCTTAATTTTTTCATCTTTGATGGAGATTTCGCTTGACATGATTGAGTTGTAAATAATTATAAAAATAATGTAAAATATATAATAAAATAAACTCACAAAAATATAATTACTGACATTACAATGTCATTATTTGAATGACATAAATTGATACTTCATAATTATTATTGTCTATTTCATAACTGTTGGTCAAGACGACAAAAGCTTTGTATGCAGTGGGATTTAATTAGGTAAAAGACGCTTCAGCTGTACTTGAGAGTGGATATCAAACCTGCTGGCCATTAATCTTCACGCGCTGCTGTCACCTAACAGAATTTGGTTTCGTGTTCTATGACTTACATTAATTATCACGAAACAAAATAACCAGTGAATTATAGTAATTATAAAAGTAAGATTATAAAAATATAAATATATATTCATAATGATTAGACGACCTTTTTTTTAACGATGCGTGGTGTGAAGAAAATGTAGAATAGCTTAAGTCTTCTTCTCTCTCGTGCCGGCGATTTATTGCACATGGTCGTGGTTTTACCCATTTCATGGTCTGCCTTTAAATTGCTCTGCTTTGCCGTGATCTACAAAAAAATGCAACATTTCATATCTCTATACAACACATCTGTCATCATGGAGAGTAGTTCATTTTGATAGCGTCTTGTCAATTTATGCATTTTGGTGAATTATCGACAAAACTTATTTTGACAATTGACATATAAGGCTGACCATATTTAGTTAACTTTTTTTCACACCTATCTATTGTAAGGTATCAAAACAATCAGCCCGGCCGTACCGTACCTACCGCGACAGTTACGTGTTACGGCTTTCAACGCAATTCACGGAATTAGTCATGCGGGCACACGATCTACAAGAAAGATGATAGCAAACAGATATTTTTGGCCATCAATAAATAAGGATATAGGCGAACGAAAAGAGAAATGCCTGGACTGCCAGAAATCTAAAGTTCACCGACACACACTTTCTCTATTAGGTTCCTTTCCAAAAACTGATCGATTCCGACATGTCCACATCGACATCGTTGGACCTCTGTCGTATTGTCAAGGCTATAAATACATACTCACTATGATTGACAGAGCTATGATGAGAGCTAGAGATGGCCGGAAGCGATACTTCTTACCGATATGACTGCCGAAAGCGTAGCAGAAGAACTCTATCGCAAATGAATCACAAGATTTGGATGGCCCACACGAATTACAACGGATCAAGGTCGACAATTTGAATCACATTTATTTACGACGTTGACTAAACGTATGGGTATTTCAAAAATTCACACCACGGCGTACCACCCGCAAGAGAATGACAAAATTGAACGGTGGCACAGAACGTTAAAATCACCCATAATGGCACGAGGTAGCATAGAAAATTGGATCCGAGAACTACCAACAGTACTTTTATGTTTGAGAGCAAGTATTCTTGATGACACCGAAATATCAGCAGCCGAACTCGTTTAACTTGTTTAGCTTGCCGGACGATTTCATCAAACCCAGCACATCGTTATCACAGGACACCGATTCATTTTTACAAGGCCTACGTCAGCATTCACAATCATTGGCAACGGTCCAAAGAACCCCATAGGCAGGATAAAGTTTTTGTACATCCGGAATTGAAGACATGTACCAACGATTTTGTACGACGCGATCATGTCACTAAGTCACTCGCTCCGCCTTACTCGGTACCATACAAAGTACTAGAACGAGGCGAAAAATATTTCAAAATTATGTTTTTGGGGGATACGAAAACAATATCAATAGATCGTTTAAAACCTGCGTTCAAAGTTCACTCCGATAAGTGAATTAAACCCAGTTATACCAATAAGAGAGACACACTTACAAGCAACCAAGATGAACATCATAGATCATCCGCCTAAAAATAAACTTATGCGAACAAGAGTCGGACGCCTAGTCAAGCCAACTGTACGTTTTAGGCTCTAAATTCATAATTATTCACCTGACTTTTAAGTAGACAGTTCGCTACTCAAGAAGCCGATAAACATGGGTCAAGCTCAGAGCAGTGAGGAAATTGTCATCGCCCCAAATGGTGCAAGGAACCAGGCTAACACCAGCTTGCTCCACGGAATCACCCATAACAAACTCGACATGCTGCTTATCATCAGTATGGCAGCGTTATACTTTGCCTTCTGCTATCTAACCATTCGTTGCGGCAGAGCGAAGTGCGCCAAGTTCCCGAGACGAAAGCTACGTGGACCGCGCGCCAGCGGCCGCAGGACGAACGAACGTCCCGCTCCTACGTATACGGTTGCGTAAAATTGCCAATAGTGAACGTAGTGTATAAAAAGTGTATAAAAGTCAAAAGTGAAGTGATGAAGTGTAAGCATAAGACGAGAACTTTGTAAGGACTGTAAAGTAGTATATTATTGATGGTGTTAAACTAACATCAACCCACATTTTAAGATGGAAATTTTGGTATTTAGCTTTCCTCTTTACTCTTAGATTTTTTAACGTTTAGCTTATTATAGTAGATAAATTAATCTGTATAATTAAGGTAATTTTTCAAATGGAGGGGAGTGATGTGCCTATCACTATTACATCACATCTCATTTCCTTTTTAGAAATTAGAACCTAAATCGAACCATGTACCAACATACTTTCCATAGAAGAAATGTACACGCGTATAACCTACTATCTTGTAATAATATAGTTGTATATTAGTTTCTAATGCTTATTTTTGTTTTTTTTTACGTGTGGTATGCAGTGACGCTTATCCCTCCGCGGGGGTGGGCGGAAGGATTATGTCGGACTCGCCGGAGTAAAAGAAAGATGGAATAATAGTAAAGTACCTCCCGAAATACCGACTAAACCTACCACGGTGTTCCTCGACAAAACCACTATCGACGGGGCCGCGCGAATATCGCTTTCGCATGCGGTCGCGACCCCACCGAGGTTTCGGCCCGCCGTATGAAACAGCAGGCCACTATACAACAAGACCTACCCAAAATAGGCACTCTTACTATAAAAACCCTACTGTCTCCCTCCTAGAGGGGATACGGACTCGACACAGAGGCGCGCATGGGAACACGCACGCCGCCTCTCGGACCTGGTGCTGAACGGATGGCGGGCAGGCCCACAAAGTCCGCCACCCCCAGGTCAAACCTCAGGGTGGCTGGAGGTAATCGCGCACCCTCCGGCGTCCGGCTCTGCGGTTGGGGAGGGTTTAAACGCTCCCTCTCCCGCTCCGCCGCCTCCTTGATGGAAATCACTTCCTCGCAGAAGGAGGCGACGGTGTTCCACAACCTCTCACTCCGGACCATAGACTGAACTACTGTCGGGAGCGAGAGGGCAACCGATCCGGCTGCCGCGATCAAATCACGGCGCTGCGATGCCTAGGCGGGGTAAACCGCCAAAGTGTGCAGCGCCGTGTCCTCAACAAAGTTTATAATGCTGTATAATAAATATTAACCATTCTTTGTCACAATAATGTATGTATAATGCGTTTTGTAGTATTATATCAGTATTTACAGTAATTTTCAGCGTAATATCTTCTTTTTAACTAACTTTACGTATTACTCATAGTAAATAACAACTATCAAAACTGGTTTATTTTAGGGATTTAAAAGTAGATTAATAACACACTACATAATACAAATTAAAATTTATTAAGATGTTAATATATAATATATTAAGAAAAATTCATTGTAAAATATAAAAATAAAACATCAAAAATTATAAAAAAATAAAAAGTATATAAAAAATGTAAAAAATTTACTTTTGAAACTTTCCCTTTGCTTTCATTACTTTCATTTTCGTAGATGTTTCTGGTTCAGACACCTGTTTAATTTTAGGCGATGGTGCCGCTGGTCGTATCTTATTCGGCCACAGTCTGTTGATGTATTCAGTTATCAAACTAAAATCTACAGTACGCCACTTCTTCGTCTCTGGTCCCGCAAAAACAATTGACAACTTATTAATAAAATCTTCACTCAAAGGAATTTTCTTGGTATTCAATCGGTCTAACAATGTTTTTGTAGTCACTGGTTTCGGCCATTCTTTACTTAAATGCAAGAAGTACAATATAATATCGATCTGATGGATTTTATTACTCTTGCCAAGATAATCGGCTCGTTTTAAAAGCAAGGCTCTTAGGTCGGGTCCTTCAATAGTCCAATTTTGCAGTACGTGACCATAAGTTACTACAAAACTTTTACGGCCTTTCATACTTGTAATATGAGCATGTAATTCTAGAAAAGATTTATGCACACAAACATTTTCCATCAGTAACTCTTGCAAGTTTACCTCTGGGGTTAACATATTTTGCAAGAGATTGTATGCATCTGCCGGAGTCATCGGATTATGTGAAAGATTAAATGTTATTAAATTTTTGGCATTTACTAAACCAGGTATGATTGTATTGATCGCTTCACCTTTAAATCGGTTGTTACTTAAATCTAGGACCTTTAATGTGGGAATATTCAATATGTTATATATAGCGCCAGCCATGCGATTACCTTCAAAAGAATTGAAAGACAAATTTAATTCTTCTATACACTCACTATTCGATAATAGATCAAGCATTTTTACAGTTGATGGTACATGGCAAAAATTATTCCACGATAAGTCCAAATGTGTAAATGGATTCCAATGCAAAACGTCCAGTAACGCTATAGCAGTTTGTCGGCCCAGGTTATTCTTGCTCAAGTTCACTTTTTTAATAGGTGTACCGATAGACAGTTGGTTAGCGAAAACCACTCCACCAGCATCGCCGAGGTCATTTCTGGCTAGGTTCAATTCCACTAAGGTACGATTGAAAAATAAATTCGCACCCAAGAGAAGCATCCCTGATGCACCAATTCGGCAACCATCTAATATGAATTCCTGTAACGTAGTGTTGTATTTCAGCATCTGGCCCAAATGATAGCAAGCATCGTCGTTGAGAAAATTATCAGTCATGTTAAAGCATATCACATTTACGTTATTCTGCAAAGCCATAGCCATAGCTCGAACTCCTTTTGGATCGACACCGTAGTAACTGACGCTATTTACTGGATTCAATAAATTATCATGAAACATTCTCAATGGACATACATTCATTTCTGAACATAAATGTAAATATAGTTCTTGACCATCATCAGGGTACGTGATAGTTGGCTCAGACCCAAAAAGAGCTTCTTGTATACCAGGATCTGTGACCGCTGGCAAGTTTATGTATGGGTGCTTGATTATCGTGCTATCAGACATACTTATATAGTCGTTGCAAATATCTCCACTACCCGACGAGTACAAATCCTTATCATATCGTGATTCTTTTTTCACAATCGAAAGTTTTGTGACTGGTGTCCATTGACCTGATGATGTTTCATCAGAACTACTTTCATCCTGTGATATATGTAACGATCCTTCAGTTTTCTCATCTTCATATACGATGCTTTCTTCCGATGATGACATTTTGCTGAGTGTATGAAAGTGAAATAAAGTTATAGATTTTAGATTTAATTGAATGAATAAATATGAATATCCATCCAATGAATATTCATAAATCAAATATAGAATTAAATTGTGCAATAATTGAAAATCATAACCAAAGGGATAAAAATGTAAGCAAAGGGAAATCTAAATTGTCAATTAGACTTTCCTTTTTTTATTGATTTCGTAAACATATTATGTACATTTAATCTATGACTGACGCTGCAGTCCGATGACACTAATCCAAAGAGATAACAATATACTTTCTAATTCAATGGTCTGACTTATGAACGTGCGTAACATAAAACGTGCGCAAGTACTTGATCTCATAAACATGTCTTTACAGTAGTTATACTTTTATTGTTATACTAACTTTTTAGTTATAAAAAGCTCCTAAAGGACGAAGGAATCACCCCATATATATCTGGGCCCAGTTGTTATCATAATCAAAGTAGCCTTATTTGAAAGAGAATATAATAACAAGTCGTCACCAAAAATTTTGTGATATTTCGCTTCCCAGAAATTAAGTTATATAAAATAAAGTAAAAGTGAGGTTATATGACATTAATCGTTTGCAAAATGTTATATATGTTTATATGAAGGTACTTAATCGAAGGTTTATCTATTTATTTACCAGTGGCGGTCTATGGTGGAGGCCCATGTTCAGCAGTGGACGTCTGTGGCTGATAGATAGATAGAAGTAGCCACCTCAGAAAACAAACATCAATATTGCTTTGATTTTTATGTACCTATAAATAAAAAATAAAACGTCCTTGTTTGTAACACGCAGATGCGGACCACTAAAAGACAAAGCAAAGATCCACTAGATTACTTAGATTGCGGCATTACCCTCTATAAGTATGCAACTGCACGCAATTTTTCACTTGCTATACTTACATACTTGCTATACCTATACCTATGCATGCCATTGACGTATAACTGATAAAATCGCTTCATCCTCCAAAACTCTTCCGCCAATAGAGTTATTGCGACCTATCTCAATGGTATAGTTCACACAGCATTCGTCAATATCCAATTCAGAAGCGGAATCAGTTGTCTAATATGAAGTGCCAGGTAATTCTAAGTCACAAGATCCGTCGAACAGTCCTTTAGCAAGCCAAAGTCGTGGGGTAAAGCAAACAACATAACAAAACAAGAAAAATACGTGCGCACTCCTAAGGAACAAACCACAGAGTACATTTGGAACAAACCGAACGAGTGTTGAACTTGATTTTGACATTAGCCGTTAAACTTGTCAGTCGGTGACCACAGGTAATTAATAACCAAAACACGATTTTCAATCGATTGAGTTTTTATTATCATCATTCGATTATAGAACACATTTTGAGATTATACCGATTTAATAATACTCGATATTATATATTAATCGATTATTGGTTAACTTAATTTAATATAAGTTTCTCGCTTTCTATGAAGAAATAATCAAACGTATTTTGGTGGTAAGTACCTAAAAATATAACGATTTTTTTGGTATCAATTACAATGTGATAACTGGTGGGCCCAGGGGTTCTCACCCTCCTTTAATTTATCTATACTTGTTTGATTATTATAAAACTGTAACCCAAACTGTTTTTATACTTTAGATAATATATTTTTGAAACTAATTAGGATTGACTCGGTATTTAGAGAAATTTCAACCCAAAATATTAACTAGTACTTTTGTCTTACTGTTGTTCTAAAATCACGTAAAAATAATTGAGCGTATCTTGATGTTTAGTCGTTTAGAGGTAAGCTCACAATCTAAGCTACGCCCAATAAATTCTGATTATTAAAACCGGATATGTGTAGCATGTTGTGTAATGCACGTAAATGCTAGGCATACTAATAAATATATTCTACTAAACAGATTACTACAGTATGAAAATCACTATCATTACTTTTGCTTTAATTATTTCTACACAATAAAGGGTCTGCTAAGGAACATTGCAATCAAGGCAGTTAACTTTTTGAAATTCTAGATGCGGGGCGCATCAGACCGGATTTTGTGGCGTAAAATGGGATAAACTTGTGTTCAGCAGTGGATTATAATCGGCTGATTGATTGACCTTTTTCTTAAGATATTCGGCCAAACATATAGCTTACCAAATACTTAAAATTTAAAACTTCAACATCTAAAATGTTGTGTATTTTATCAAATTTTATAACGATACGAACCTGCAAGGCATGAGATCTACTCGTACCGTATTTTATTTAACTTTCAGCCAACACGGGTATGAAGTATATCAAAGGCCACTGGCGCTCTTAAACAAAGTTTGTGCCACATACTTAATTGCATCCTGGTCTTCGCTTTGATCGTCAGTTGCGAAGCCACCTTTTGCCGTCCAGAGCCAGTAATTGACAATCAAAACGCGCCCTTTACGCCAAGAGAAACTTCGTTAGCTCCTCGATGTGCAGGAAAATTAGTAACGCAATAATGGGAGAGGGTAATAAGCTAATGGAGAGGGGAGGTCATCCTCTCTCGAGAACTGAGAGGCCGATCGGGCCGCTCTACCCGTGATCTAATTTAATGGCAATTCTAGCGTACTGTTGAAATGCGATCTTGTCTTTGAAGCGTTTAGTGAGAAAATTTATAGCAAAACTGCCAATATCATATATCCGTTGTGTCTTTGAAAATGTTTGTTATCATATGAGATAACTGTGATAGTTGAAGCACTTCATTTGTAGATACGCCGATTTAAGACAGGTGTTTGAAACTTAGTGGCTTAACGTGTGGTATCAGTCGGAAAACTCATTGTTTAATAAAAGCGAAGCGAGCTATTATAAACCCTTTAGATGTAAATAAATAATATATGATTCTTTTAAATGTGTTTCGTATTATTTTCGATCACGAATCTACGAAATCTGTTTTTGCGAAAAATACATTATAGAAACATGGGTTAGTAATGTTGGTATTTTGGAGTAACAATCACTCACAGGCTGCTGTTAGCTTTTAAGTTCTTTAAGGACATTACATTGACAATAACAAAATTCCTGCCTGAATAAACTTGCAACAATAAAAAATTTACAACAGCTGACTAAAATCCTGTTGGAATTGAACTTCTCACATCAATTCAATACACATAAACTTATGATATTTCAATCAAAACACGATTATTTTTAAAACACTATATTGTCTTACGTTTACGTGAATATTATTCATTGAAATTAAACTACTTTATACGAATTTTATCGCGTTGCTTAGAACTGTATTCTAAAAAGTTTAGAGTCTGATGCTTAAGATATTGCTATTATGGTTTACTAACGTAGAAATAGCTGTTAACCTAGACTTCATATGTGCTTCTTTAAGAAGCCTATGTTGTTCCTAGGCCATCTCTTTACCAAACATCGTCGAACGTCGTTTAGTTTCGCATATCTAAAATATTACTATGGCTATAAGATAATCCTTCGGTTTTACAAATGATTCTTTCAAATATGTTCCAGCAGGATTATTGCTATGGTAGGGTATAGTGATGCATTCTAATTGATTGGGCCGGCACTTCATCACGCGACCCTCGCCATCCGTCATCGCACTGACGTATGGGCAGTGCCACCTACCACTGCGACGTAATTAGGGTGTATTATGCTATTACGAATACACGCAGTTTGCGGCGGTGACATCTAGGGTTGTTATTGTGAACAGATTTGTGTGGGTTTCATTAACAAGTTCTGTAATTCATTTAATCTTTAAGTCACTGGTCGGTCGCCGTTACGCGGACATGCTTTTTCTTTGTGTTTTGTTTTTGGTATTAAGTAAGTCTTAAAATTGCGTATCTTTTTTACACTTATCGTTATAGTAAGGCCAAATATTATAATTTGCAAGTATCGGTACATACTTCGAAAACCATTAAGAAAAAAGTTATTAAGATATTATATTGCCTGCGGCTTCGCTCGCAAAAATCTAGGTTAGGTTCAGGATTAGAAAAGGATTTTTATTTGGAGAAAAGGTAGCCTATGTTCTATTCTGTTCTACTGATAATGTGTATGCGAAATGAATGATCAGTAGATCAGGAGATCGAGTAGTTAAGGCGTGAAAGAGTAACAAACACATTAACAAACTCACATTCGCATTTATTTATAGTTTTAGTTAGGAATTGCTAATATAGATTAATATTAGTTAATTGTTGTGTATCTTTTAATTTTGCCATGCAGTGCATTTCAAAGGCAGTCGTTATAACCACAAGATATACCCAATGTACTAAACCAAGAGCATAACCAAGAGCAAGAACGAGCATATCGTTACCAAGAAATGTTTTTTTTTTTTTAATGGCGTAGTTTGGCAAACGAGCAGACGGATCGCCTGATGGTAAGCGATTACAGCCGCCCATGGACACCCGCAACCCCAAAGGAATTACAAGTGCGTTGCCAGCCCTTTAAAAAGGAATGAAGGAGGGAAAGGACAAAGGAAAGGATAGGAAAAGGATCCGGGTAACTGGGCCTCCGGCTCTCTCACTCACCGATACGAAACGCAACAGTACGGGTACCGTTACTTCACGCCGGTATTCTGTAAGGGGTAGTATTCTAACGTGTCACTTTACACCATTAGACCACGTTTAGAATTAAGCTTGCATTACTTGACTAAATACTTACAAATTCCAATTTCATACAATCATAATGAAGATCAAACCCACAAATGTCCAAACTGTAATCGAAATCAGACTATTATGGTCTATAAATCACCTGCAATAAACAATCCTGTTTTAAACAATTCCGGAATTGTGCCTTAAGTGTTCTTGCTGAGATGATTTATTGCGTACCTCGGAGTACCGGCTGTAATCTCGTAATACCCAATCATCCGTGGGCGAAGGTCCGTTGGGAGCGACCGGCTTCGATCAGAACTGAGACGATTCAATTACAGCTAGTCCGTACCTTACAGATAGAGATGTAAATTTAATATTGAGACGATTACATTTTTTGTAGTAAGGAGATTAATTAACAGTGAGAAGGAAATATAATTTAATATAGATTCTTATCAAATTGGAGCTTAGAGATTGATAGAATATGTACTTATATCTATTGTGCTGATGGATAAATTGTGATAACAATTCACATTGATTATTGTATGGTGTTTGTAGGTATTTATGTTATAGTAGTCAGAGGATCTTATCTTGTGTCCCCCACACAAGATAAGATAGTCATTCAGTACAGACCGGCGACACTTCGACCCAGTGGGATCTTTTGTATCAACTTCCCCAATAACGACTGCCACAGATGTACATGGCAGTCGGGATCGACGGCTTAACGTGCTCTCCGAGGCACGGAGCAGGCGATAATTGTCAATCAATACGCACATAATTTCGAAAAGTCATATAACTGCCGAATGTCAGGGTTGCGTGACGTGGGTTCGAACCCGAGACCCTCTGCATTGCAGTCTGTTGGTTTCCCCACTGAGCTATCGCTGCTCTAGTCAGAGGATAATAGAGGCGCTATTAAACTTTAAACATGTCTGACTCGTCATTTGACAAACAAGAGTGGCACGTGAAATTCAGTTAACTTTCGACTTAATTTCGGTTTACACATACCTTTTTACTAATTTAGACATAAAGTGTGTCTATATAAATGTTTTAATCACCTAAGTACATAATTATGTGAAAATACCTAATTACAACTACGTACCAAATAAATAGTAATATAAAGTACATTTAAATCTTTTCTTTATTTAATATCAAGATAATTCGCTATTTCCTATTGAATTTACAGTTATAATTTTAGATATAAATCTTGGTTAGTTTCGTTATCAATCATTGTAAGCCATTTAGATCGTACACCAAGATATCATTACAGATTTAAAACTTCATTCCGCAAAAGAAAAGTAACGTATTCGAATACAATACGTAGCTCAATCGATACTGATATATTAACATCTTTAATAGCTTAACAAAAGAGAAGACATAAGAATGCACACTGCATCTTTGACCAAACGTTAAATTATCATGTTCTGCCGAATAGAACCCTAATAACATTCAAATGCGTTCGTGCACGATAGTGATGCATCATTATGAATCACATATATTCTTCGAAGATCACACCACAGCTGAACGAACAGTTCAAATTAAATCATACAGTCTCGACGCCAAGCCTCGCTGTTCCATAAAGCCCCATTATCCCTCACTTAAGCGAAACGGAGCTCAAAAGTCACTTCTCCTCGGCGTCGTCGACTTACAGAAACTTCGCCGGAATGCTTCAATCGCCCTTTATCCGAGACCTGTTGCGTCGTGCAATAAAATAAATCCCTGTCATATTCCCTTCGCTTCCTTCAAGAAATTCAGCAAAGGACGCTCTGTGCTATTATTATAAGAAAGGAAATGTGTTTATGAGCTCTTATGAAAAGTTTTGTAAGTATAAGAAGTACTTATAAAACTTTCAACTAATTTGATGATTTAATTGTCTGCTATTACGTAAATTTACATCGTATTATGATGATAAAATATTTATAATTTTCTAAAAAAGCTTTATTATTTTTGTATTTTATTTGTTTATGTTTGTAGCCAACTATTTTTTAAGAAAATTACTTCTATAATCTATCCGTTTTTAGTTTGTGAATAGCGCTTGATACTGTACGCTCAGATAGTATATAGCAAGCTTTTTTGAACATGTATAAGTGTAGCTATTGTTGGTAAACCAATAAATAAATAAATAATAGTATCTCTGAATTTGGCACATTCTGATAACTTAATAATTAAAACAGTCATACAGTTCATTTTTATTGGTGAATCCGGCTTAGAACTTTTACGATTATTTTTCTACCATTTGACTAACTAGGTCAGGTACGAACATTTAGTTTATATAGTTAAAATAATTTTATTGATATGCAATTAACCCATTTAGGTTAATTGTAAGTTTACTAAGTTACTGAAGTAGTCAGTAAGCTTACTAACTAGTAGATTTAGACGTCTGAAAGTTATAATTTGTGACCTAAATGAATAAATCACTTTGGCCTTTGACTATGCAACCTACAAACAACCAAATACCTATTCCTTTTAACGATTTTCTTGCAGTTTTAAACCACAACAACAAAACAAAGTAAATTCTTAATAGAGCTATCATCCTATCTAATTTACGTACGGTTTAGCTTTAATACTGTTCTCCGTAAGAGTGACTGCACGGGTTACTTACCCAATTAGTGCCTAAGGAAGTTCCTCATTTAACAATTGTGTTCGTTATTCATTAGTTTTACTTGGAACCATTGTATTGCGCTTCTGAGGAACGTTTTACTTTGAGTACTTTGTCTCTACTGACCTATATAAAGATCGTGGTTTGAATTTATAAAGTGATGGCGTAAGATTTACAAAATTGTTTAACTGTCTACGAAGTTCGTAGAAGGGCTACGCGGCTACGGCTGGAGTTGAAAATGTTTTACGAAATTGCAATTTAATTTTAATTTTAGTTCCTTAATATTACTTAATGGAATTAAGATTTGTACTTAGATTTCTTTGTGAAACAATAATATTTCTAAATAATGGGTGACGAATATTTTGAAGACACTATTTTAGTCGCAGCTTAGTTTTCATTAGATTTATCTCTGCTAATTACACATCTATGCATATGTATTAGTAAGTATAATATCTATTATATAAATCTAGATTTTTAATATTACTTTGCAAAATCAAATTCTTAAAATAGAGTGTGAATCAAATTCTTAAAATTACGTTGTAAGAGTGTGAAATACCTTAATAATCATAAAAGCAGATTGAAAGCAAATGCCAAAGCCTTAAAAGGCCAATTACAGTACAATTTGCGTCGCCCTCTCTCAGGGGGCGTTATGAAATTATTGGCAGTATTGCGAACTGATCTGAGATTGCGACGGTACTCTTCGGGGGAAATGGACTGAAAAATGTACTTACATTATTAGAGGAGTTGAAACAATAACTTTCTTTTGTTCTCATACAAGACTTTATTATATGGTTTTGGTATAACTATGATAGAATGTTTTTCGACGAACGGCGTAGAGTAGTAGTAGAATTACACGATAACCAATCAAATATACCCCATATTTGATTGGTTATCGTGTAATTCTACTTGTATCTCCTCAGATTGGCGCGGGTAGAAGTGTAGTATGGTGTTTAGAAAATTGCACTAGTTCTGTTTAGATTTTAGGATGGCCAAGTCAAGTGGCTTTATGCAACTAGACTAAATAGTCACTTAAGATCTAAGACTCAAGACTGGTCTCCGAGTTAAATCTGAAATTATATATGATAATTTATACTTTGTTTCTTCTGTTGTATATTTATCTATTGTCACGATATTACCGATACAGAATTCATATGTGCAAAACCTGTGTACAAAACATTTGCTTCGCGTTATACATAAACACATCTAAAAAAGTTGTTTTTCTTTAAAATATCGTTTTTTCAATCTGAAATTTGTAATTCAAAGAAATGCGAAGATTTGATTAAAGTAAATAATTTAAGATTTCGTATATGCTTTTATTTACAAATTTAATACAATATGACTTCTACCCTGGCTTGAACGCATGCGGAAATCCTCCTGGGCATGCTGTAGATCAAGTTGTCTAATAGTTCTTGTGTTAACCTGTCCCATTCTTGAATCGCGGCTTCCTTGATCTCTGACAGGGTTCTTGGAGGTAGCTAACGACTCCAAACAGCTCGCTTGAGAGCGTCCCATGCGTGCTCGATTGGGTTTAAGTCCGGATTTCGTACTCCCAGAGAGCAGCGTTCACTCGTTGAGCTTAATATGCTGGCGCATTATCGTCTACTAATACGTATTGGTTACCATAATTTATCCTGAATGGTCTGATGATGCTATTAATAACAGCTGTCTTGCATAAATTAGCTGTCATAGAGCCTTGGTTCAGGATTAAAGGCGTTCGAATTCAATCATTATTCCGCCCCAAATAAAATACCGATTTGCCGCCTTGCTGAACGGTTTCAATGTTTTGGAATTCCCAGGCCGTCTCCAAACTCGGACATTTGTCTTTGAATGTTTTCTACATTTAAATTATGTATTTTTATAAAGAACACAAACGTAATAATTTGCTATTCAATATTTTAAGTACCTAATTAAAAAATGTTAGACATTTTATATATATCTATCTAGTTTTTAAGATGCCTGCTGTGAAGGAAAATAAAGACTTTTTTTATTTTATTTATTTTATTTTATATGTTATATTTTTCTATATATGTTTCAGCTTTTATTCAGCTTCGTATGGTTGTTTCACAAAACACGAAGAGTAATCGATGGATTGCCTTGAAATCTATATTACACAATAAATGCAATATTGTGTGATAGATATAAAATATAATATAAAAGTTTTTATATGAGAACTAGAATTATTTCTTTATTAATAATATTAATATCAAACTGAGCCACATTGGAAGGCTGTGATATTTCCATCGCATTATCGTTATGTTTGTTGCACAGGTGCGTTCTTGGTGCCATACTGTATCATGCTGGTGGTGGGCGGCATCCCGCTCTTCTACATGGAGCTGGCGCTGGGTCAGTTCCATCGGAAGGGCGCCATCACCTGCTGGGGGAGACTGGTGCCGCTGTTTAAAGGTAAGCTTCCTTTCACATGAACATGTAACCACGCAATATTTATTAGCGATAGAACGACAAATACTGTTGTGACAATCCCATGGTATAAGTTAACGCTTGTGAAAAATGCAAAGTACTTTTGTAGTTTTCTTTTAGGAAATTTTTTATAGCATCTGTGCTGCATTTGGAAATATGTCCAATGGGAAAAAAGGGCATTAATTATTGCGTGGTAATTAACATCTGGCAGAGTTTGAGTGTAAAACTTGGGGATAGCATTTCGGTAAATTTAAAACTTGAATCCATGTAATAAAAAATATTAGCGTTTAAGCTACCACGGGGTGAGTTAGTTAATAAACAGCCAAAAAAAATAACAAAAGGTTGCAAAATTTACGTAGTGCCGTGTAGACAAGGAGCTGTGTCTTCGGATTCAACTCCATTTTGGCCTTATAAATTTTAACTTAATAAATACCGTCCCGAGTTTTGTACTTAAATATATTACCTTACCAGAGCTATATAGGCACTTTAGTATTTTAAAATGTTGCCAAGTTGAAACAAAGTTGATTGTGCTAAAATCTACTTTAAATTCTGCGGCGATTTCTCTACACTTACTTCGATTTTATGGCTGAACGCGCGAATCATATGAACACTGGATTTACGAGACAGCGGTCACGTACGGCTAGCTAATGTCATCGGAATGGAGACGCCGCGAGTACTCCGCCGACGATCTTGAGTTATGGCCACCACCACTTAACCACTCTCGCATTATTGTTGCAGCTTCTTTAGTATTCACATAGTTTCATGGTTCTAAGTAATTTTGCTCTGTATTATAGAGTTATTTCTTGGTAGGCCTGCTATGGAGCAAAGAGATCGGGCTATTTACGGAATCAGGATTGGAAAGTAAATTAATTTTAGACTACACTTGTAACATTTTCTCTGAATCCTCCGGCTAGAATTTGCAAATGATCAAGAAGTTGATTATTCTGAGTTTTTAAATAGGTTAATATGTTACTAAATCAAATGCCCAGAGCCTAAAACTTGGATTAAATAGAGATTTAAAAGATTTCTCTCGTCTTGGCTTTTTCATTTTGCGTTTAACGTTCTAACTCGCGTTCAAGGAAGACAATGTTCCAATATAACAAGCGATTATTTTATACAGCTTAAAGAAATCTTTTGTATAATTAATTAAAATATGAAATAGCATAGATTTAACACTTTGGAACAACAATGCGTCGCGGCGAAATTCAACCTTAATACCATATTAAAAACAGTTATAGAGCATTTTAGAACACTCGGTATCAAAAATAAATATCACTATGTAGGACATTTTTTCTAGTTAATTAATTCGCGACGACTGAAAAGCTCCATGATCCTGGTCGGTATGTAATATCATAACACATCTGAACAAAGCACTCGTACCCAACTTCAAGACTTTATATTATATGCAAAATATGGGACGCGTCATTTACAAGATCGCGATATTGTCGGACGTCGCCCCTCGCACTTAACACCCATAATTGACATCATTCCCGAGGCTCCCCTAAGTGCTCGTCCCATACGGTCGCTCTCTCAAAAGGCTCTGTAGATTTGCGAGGCCGGCTTATGCCCGTTCATTTCATTTGACTCGATTGTCACGTCGCACCGCTGAGTGGCTTCCACGACGATGTGATTTTTGAAGAGAAATAAAATTGGTAATGGACTGGAAAGGTGCTGGCAATCCGTTTTGAGTGAAAGCATTTTTTGTTGGAATGGGTTTTGTCCTTGCTCGTACGATTGACCGATATATAATTTGAAGTCTGTAAAACACTTTTCTTCAGCTTGGTCAACTTTTGCACTTTCAGCCTAGTACAGTTTGGGTTAAGTCTTATAATTTATAACTAGTGCTAAATAAATAAATTAAAAAACGGAAAATTAAAATTATCTCCGACTGTAATAGTATTAGCCATTTTAAACCTAAAACACATTTTAGAATAAGGATTAAAGGAATTAAGGTTATTATAAAATTAGTTTTGCTGTTTCTTTCAACATATCGAATGCTGAACACTTTTTCAGTAACTTCAAGTCCCAAACATTATTGATGTTTCCTAGGTATCGGGTACGCGGTGGTTCTGATAGCATTCTACGTAGACTTCTACTACAACGTGATCATCGCTTGGGCGCTGCGCTTTTTCTTCGCTTCGTTCACCACCATGCTACCCTGGACTAACTGCAATAACGAATGGAACACGCCTGCTTGTCGAGATGTAAGTTTGTCCGTTCAAGGACTAAATCAGTACTATCAATGCATGCACGATATCAAGAGACTGTGCATTACAGCGTGTATAAATTTGTATCGTTCTCGCGCATGCTATATTAATAAAAAGAGATTTGGTAAGGTACTAACACAAGTTGAAGTAATGACACAGTAAAACGTGTTTTTTTTAAATCTAAATGTTTATCCACGTCCATCTTTAGGCTAAGACAATGATATATATGGCACATATTAGCTATTTTATGTAATATGACGGATGACGGATTTAATTTCATACAATATTATTAATTATATAAAAGGGGTGATTTAGTCACCTATTCGTATAGTTCTTCATCCGTAAGAGTCAATTATGTACCGAAAAAGTTAAACAATATTGAAAAAGTTAAGATTTATGTACTTTGTTATTTTATTAAAAAGGTACCTAATTTGCTGGTTTCCTTATATTTGGGAGGTCTCATAATTGCAACCGCAGCTGGTACAATCGATTTCTTTCAGTTCGGTATGGAGGCAAACAGATCTCGTATACGCACCAACAGCTCTTCTACATCTTTTGGTTTACCTCAAACCACACCTTTCACCTCACCTGCTTCTGAATATTTCAAGTAAGTGGTTCTTTTAGTCACACTTACGTTTTAGGGGAATTATTCTAATGATTATTACAGTACATCGCTAAGCCGGGTTAGATGCCTAGCCGTGAGCTCTGAAACTAGAAATAAACCACACAATAAAAATTGCAGAATGATCTTTATTTTTGTGATTCATCTCAGACACCATACAAATATATTACGGTTTATTGGCTTTCAAATTAACCAGCAATGTTTCCGAATAATTATATTTTTCTAACTTAGAAGGATAACCTCAATAAAAATATCATAATAAAGCAAAAAAAAAATGGAATGACTACGATAATATAACTGTCAATTTTTAGCCGCGCCATCTTAGAACTCCAAGGCAGCAAAGGACTACACGACCTTGGCGCTATAAAGTGGGATATGGCTCTCTGCTTACTCGCAGTCTACATCATCTGTTACTTCTCGCTGTGGAAAGGCATTAGCACTTCTGGAAAAGTTAGTACCTACCATAATATCAAATTATTATTTAAAAGCAAGCCTTCCGAATTTTTCAGTAGGTAGTTGTAGTATATTGCGTTCATACCTAATAGTTCATATAAAGTTCAGAAGATATGCATCGGCGAGAAACTGAGGAAATATTGCTTGACTTTAAAATAATTTGATATGAATGCTTCAACAGTCTGAATCAAATTAAAAGACACAATGGAAACATTATCTCTGTACTCCATGATTAAAGCGTTAGCCAAAAGATTATGCACTATTATTATTCCAGGTGGTCTGGTTTACGGCTCTCTTTCCGTATGCTGTTCTGCTAATCCTTTTGGTCCGTGGTATAACACTTCCTGGCTCCGCTACCGGCATTCAATACTACCTGAGTCCTAACTTCGAAGCTATTACTCAACCTCAGGTATGTGGAATACTTTATTAACATTATTATTTGTAGTATAAATGAACACAGACCGTTGGTAGTGCTGCCATTTCAATCTAAAATATACAACCGACGGCGGCTACTTTACAAAAATGATAACCTTTGTTGCTTTATTTTCAAAGGAAAATCAATTAACGATAATTATGACCTTCATTATTTATATATTATTATCAACATAAGTAAATTGTTTATCTTATAGGGCGGGTATAGTAGGTATAAAATACAAACTTGTATTTTATCATGTACCTATTTAAAGCACCGGCGTTCTCACCTATTTTGCCACACATAAAAACACAGCTTTGGTTGAAATTAAACTACTATATACGTCGGGGAAAGTGTAAACCAAAAATAAATAGATTTAATAGTTTAAATAATTTTATTAGCTTATAAATTAGTAAAATAAAATCAATAGTAGTAGTAGTGCAATATTTTCAAAATTTTGTAATACAGTGATAAATAAACAACGCGATAAAATCCGTATATAATTAAAGTAGTTTAATTTCAATGAATAACATTCGCGTAAACAGAAGACATTATTATAACACAGCTTTGGGTTTTGCTGTCAAGCTTTGAGATATCATTAATAATTTTTTTTGTTCCGTTAATGTTGGTAGGTACCTAATAACTATTTGGTTTCTTTAGGTGTGGGTGGACGCAGCGACTCAAGTATTCTTCTCTTTGGGACCTGGTTTCGGAGTGCTCTTGGCTTACGCGTCTTACAACAAGTATCACAACAACGTGTACAAGTGAGTACCCAAACCTAATACAAAACCTTGAGTTTTACTGGAAAATTCCAAATTATACAAAACCGTCAAATGGTTTTGTACAGCCGATTCTTAGCTGCAGATAACAGAAATAGTATTTATTGACAATTTGTATTTTTGACCACAAGTTTAAATCAAAGCAATGTTGTTGCCTATGACGCGTAGACACACACAGCGCGTACATGCTCTGTGCGTTAAACATTCCGATGACTAATGATTAGGGTCACTAAGTTACACGTCTGTATTCAAGAGGTTATAGAACTTTATAACTAGTTCTGTACTAACTGCGTATAAGATAATCATCATAATCAGCCTTCTTTTTCCACAGGGACGCCATACTAACAAGTGTGATCAATTCGGCAACGTCTTTCGTCGCGGGCTTCGTGATTTTCAGCGTTCTTGGTTACATGGCTCATACTTCAGGCAAACAGGTCCAAGACGTAGCCACCGAAGGTCCTGGACTTGTCTTCGTGGTATACCCAGCAGCCATAGCTACTATGCCAGGGTCAACCTTTTGGGCGCTGATATTCTTTATGATGCTGCTAACTCTAGGATTGGATAGTTCAGTAAGTTTTGTAATGAGTCCGTTTAAGAGAATAGTAAGTACATATATCTAGAGCTCTGTATAGGATCTGAAATAATGGCGGCTATGAATTAGTTATACCTAGCATCATTATGTGAGTTCTAGTGTGAAAAGAAAATTTTTGGAAACCAGGCCTTAGAACTGCCAGGTCAATTCAATCAATTCTTACCTTGGCGCGCATAGTAACTAAAGTCACGGCGAAGGTCACTTTCTATAGGCTGTTAGAATTTGTTTGTTTTTATAGCTTTAATATATTAATGCGATAAAGAAAACTCTTATTTTCAAAGTGTAGTTATTCCGATTTTAGATTATATCTGTTATTAGATTGAGCTTAATTTCTCTTATCGATTGTTATCAGTACTGTTTTTTAATAAGAGTTTTCTGAGATTCGTGTGAAAATATAATGATGCTTTCTGACTAATCCCATGTGACAGCTTGTGCTTACGCTTTAAAATCTTACTGGTTGTCGGCAATAGACTCATTCAGTGTGGGTAGATTATACCCATATTTCGCACTTTGAGAATATACTCGTGTTATTACATACATATGCATTCTATTTATCCCCAGTTCGGCGGCTCTGAAGCGATCATAACAGCTTTGAGCGACGAGTTTCCTCCCATCGGTCGTCACCGAGAGATCTTCGTGGCGTGTCTCTTCACACTGTACTTCTTCGTGGGCCTGGCATCTTGCACCAAGGGAGGCTTCTACTTCTTTCAACTGCTTGATAGATACGCTGCTGGTTATTCCATATTGGTGGCTGTGTTCTTCGAGGCTATTGCTGTGTCTTGGATTTACGGTACAGTATCATTTTAATGCAGTAAGTACGGAATACCGTGAGCCTCAAGCAATGACTACAGTAATTATAATATTTGGTTCAAATGACGCACGGCTTCACTGAAGAATATGACGAGCAGGCGTTCCTAGTGGGTAGCAAGCATTATGCGTGCTCTATTTATTAATCTTTAATGTTTATAAGGCTGTAGAACTATACTTCTTAATGACTGTAAAGCTAAAAACGGAAATCTTTGAATTATAGTGGTTCTATGGCTGCGTGTCCGTCTGCCATTACTTTCAAGTATTATTATAAAATATCCTCTCCCCTCTGTCTTTATAAATGTATATTGGAGACACAATACTTTAACTTTATATTACAGGTACCGAACGTTTCTGCGAGGACATCCGCGATATGATTGGCTTCCGACCTGGTCTTTACTGGCGAGTCTGCTGGCGTTTCGCGGCACCTGCCTTCTTACTCTTCATTACGGCGTACGGACTTCTGGACTACGAACCATTGCAATACGAGGCCTATGTATACCCAGGCTGGGCTAATGCTCTCGGATGGGCTATAGCAGGATCCAGCGTGCTGTGTATACCCACTGTGGCTATTTACAAATTGCTGACGACTAAAGGCAGCTTTGTTGAGGTAAGGATAGCTTATGGTTTTAGAGATTATAACTGCATTAGGCCAGTGTACTTAGATGGATTAAAATCTAGTTTCAAAAAACTCTAAATACACAAATGTTGAAGATTTTCAATGGATTTAGGCATGTGAGGACCGTAAAACTAGTTATTTCTGACCAATTGTAAAATTTGAGGACTAGTAATTCAAACGATGTAATATATTATGAGCTTTGGAATGATTAAACTTAATGTTTCGTTATAATTTCTCAGCGCCTCCGCATCCTGACCACACCATACGCTGACACAGAGGGCAACGGCACAGTTCACAACGGCATGGTAGTTTCCGAGAGCGGTGGAGTCCGCCTGGCATCCGCAGTACAGACCCCAACGACCCCCCAGGCACTTCCCGCGACCACCCCGCCACTCGCTGCCGCCCCCGCGCTTGTCTGAGCACAACTCTCCTTCGACGTCTATTACGTCTAGACGTTGGAATATTCCCGAGTTTTTCATTCTACTGTCTTTCTTCTTCTTCTGTTGGGCTTTGGGCGTTTGACGAGACTCACGAGTCTTAAAGATAAATTGGTAAGATTAAGAATTGGCGACGGAGTTTAAGGGTAAAATGGGCGAAAACTATATCCACTATTTAGCATTCTAATTATGGCATTTATGAACAGCTGCATTATACTACATACATAATATTATATTACTTGCTAAATATATTAGTGATAAGTAAGTAGTACTTATTCCATTTTATCTATTGATCTATTTACTATTGTAGAATTTTCGTTGTGATATATATCGCCAAAAATATAAGAAATAGGTAATCATGCTTATAGTTCTTAAATATAAAATCTAGATATAATGAAATATACACATGTTTAATATAGTATAGTTAGGTATTATGTATGAATATGTAAGAATAACCGATAATTCAGCAAACCGTCGATGTTTTAGCTGTAGTTTAGATATAGTCCCATCAAGCATTAAGGTTGAAGCTGGAACAAATAAGTATTTTTATAAAATCTGCTTTTTGAACCCCGCGAGAATTCCTTAGTTGTACGAACAAAAAGTAATATTCATATTAATTCCAAGAATTATTTAATTTAGTAGATTTAATACCTTAGTAGCTCTGCGTTGAAATTATTTATTATTATTCAGTTGATATATTGATAAAATTTGTTGCCAAATTATTTATATTAATTTATATAAGACAGCGTATTATGGTTTTTAAACTTGATTGAGTACGCTGAAAACAGGTGATTATTTTACAATTCTATCGAAGTATCTCTTTGGCCAATGATGAACTAAATTGTATTACTAATCGACTAATCACAAGTAAAAAGCCAAATAACAGTGACCCCAAGTATTTATCACATCATCCTTTCCGTAGGTAGTTAATAATTAGTTATAAGAATTGTATATTTGACACTCAAGACGTGTATCGTAGCATTAATAATATAGGGATTTTCTCTTTATAGTAAACAATGCTACTTTGATCTTTATATAAGTAATTATATAATATAAATTATGTTTCATATTCATATTAATCATAGGATTAGGTTAGTACAAATATGCTGTTGTAGATATGAATACTTGACTTTACTATTGATAATATTTTTAGCGCGGTATATAATAAGGCGCAAAATATGTACCTAACTTTTAAATAGTATATTATACAATTTTAAACCTTATATAATAAAAAAATTATATGAATAAGGAAAACGAAATGCTGTGTAGATAATAGACACCATAGAATAATTAAAATTAATTGATAAAATAAAAATTATAATTTTAACGTTCGTATACCCACATAATTTATTAATATAATTATAATAATCGCTTTTAAATATTAAATCTTCATATTATTATGTCAATAATCGATTTTGCCTGTCTCAATGTTGTGCTTAGAATCCATTATACAAGTGCTCCATTTTTATAAATGGGATTTATTTGTTTTTAATATTTATTGTTTGATGACTACTATTCATCACTCCGTCCTGGGCAATGCGGACTGATGAATTGTACTATTTAAAAGAGAAATGATTGGATATCAAGGGATCTTCCATTAAGATAGAAATGTGACACGCTTCACACGCACTACATTTCAGCTTACGTGATGTGTAGAAATTTCATGTAATTCTTAGTGTAGATGTTTGTGAAATTCTTGCATTTTCAATATCTTAAACCCTGTTTTATATATTTACTCAACATACAATACTCTTATATGAATCTTATCAGGTAGACAAATTATAATTCTTGCATCTTATCATTATAACTAAAATATTCTTCGATGTTAGCAATGTATTCATATATTAAAAATGTAGCTCATATTTATAGTTGTTGATGTTATATCATTAGTCATACCAGCCATTATGACTACTGATTTATAGAATAAATTTATACTTACTATATCATGGTGTTTAATTTTTTTTTGAACGGTTAATACTTCCCCCTTTCTGCACTGCTATCCTGTTAGTACAGCAGTTGTTAAATAAAATACATCTCTATTTACAAACTATCCCTCTGCTAAGCACAGCCCGACATAACTGGCTAACTGCGAGTTAGCAGAGTTTACATTATCTTCGAGAACTGTATAGAGAACTTTGATATAGGTTATCTCAAGGTATTTTTAGCTTTGCCGTTAAAACAAGTGATAATTAACTATATTGTAGATAGTTCAGAAATACGTGTCTTGAGCTCGAACTTATGACGTCTGCGAGGAAATCGAACAGTCTCCCCATGAGATTATCGCTGCTACGGCACCATGATCATTAAAAAGTCCGTTGAGATAGATAAATCGTTAGAAGCATGTTGAAGATTGGAAAAGGTAAATAACGGTATATTTATCTTTTCAACTCCTTTAATGTTTCCAAATAAAGAATATCTATAAAGATTTATAATCTAATGAAGAGATTAGCACCCCAGACTTAAGCATTTTATATTATGATTTGGTTACAGGCGTTTTTGTCTAATATATAAATTAGATAAACACGACTTTTTCAAAAATAGAACAACTGCCGTAGAAAGTTTTATCTATACTTCTAAATATGAGACTCACATAAACTACTATTTCAATGGTGAATTCATGCACTCCCACTGGTTGTGATGAGCTTGATGAGATTTTACATAGTGTTTATCGTAGTTCAACGTTTTCACAGTGGTTTATCATTACATACTAATAGTACTTACCTAATAAGTTATAATAACTAAAATAAAAAAGGTAAACACCGAAGGAGGAGACCTGACGTCCTGAAATACAGGCCTTGAGCCTAGTTTAGGCACCAGTCTCCCACAGTATAACAGGCAACTAAATGTCGAAAATTCATATTTTGTAAAATGTATGTATTGTGGCTAGAAAATAAATAACTTTATTATTAATATGTTTCTCTTATCATAGGCATTTTCTAACATATTGTTACACCCAGTGTCATCTCTCGGCATTGTGGGGAAGACCCGGCAGTTCCATCTAATAATTTATTACAGCGCCATCTATTGAATACTTACGGAACTGCATAGATTCGTCGGTACGAGTAGAGTGGAGAAAACGCTGGCACATTCTCGAATCTTCATATTGTTTACATGCCGGGTATGACGTTTCTAGAAAACGCCGGCAACGCTTTAACCGCGTATAAAAGGGGAAGGCCAGCGCTCGCCGAGTCAACGGGTTAGGAGCCTTCTGCGTTCACCCACAGTCTGGGTAAAGTTGTCAAGGCTATTTGAGGCCAACAACTAAAACAAACAAAAAAATAAAAATCTCGCCGAATCAGTTTACAATCGTAAGCGGTCAAGTATTCATTGAAGCGAACGGAAGCGAAAATACTACAGAGTTTGAAGCAGTTACAGTGGAAAAATGTAGTATAGTGATTTATGTGTTTTAAAGGAGAATGGGCGTTTTGGGCTATCGGCGGCCATTGATGAAGTTAGTGTCAAATGAAAGTACTGATACTTAAGAACAACTTTTGCTTTGAACGTTTTATTGTATTCCATTTAGTTTAGCTAAGTAATTGCATATCACATAATAATAATTTATTATTTGTATGTACCTAATGCTATTGTGTGTACCCAATAAAACCAGTTTGATGAGTTCGACTACCTGCTCAAGCGAGCGACCAATCAGCGCCAAGCGATAACAAAGACATCGGACGGCTCGGCGCGTGCGTCGCTCTCTTTTTATTTGTGTGCCGCGCAGTCCTTCGATTACGCTTGCGTCGTTGAGTACTGTGCGATTTGTTTGTTTCTTGTGCGCTTCCCTTTGATCTGTTTTTTCTTCCTGGACTTTGTTTACTCCTAATCTGATAACTTGGCATTCATTTTTGGACTTTGATTCTCTTTGTGAAGTGAACTTTGTTGAGTATGGCACAAAATCGACCAATCTGTATTTTGTGCAATAGATCAGTGGTAAACAGAAGGAAGTTCGAGATAGCTCACGCTCTTTTTGAGGAAAATGCCGCAATCGCTCAATATATTATTGAAGCTATTGCTCCACAGCCAGTAAGTTTTTATTTTAATTAAGTACATATTAACAAGAAGTGATGTAGTAAAGAAGCGTTTTTCGAACCTTTAGGTTATGCATCACATCACATCATATGTGCTTAACGTAATAAGGTCATTTTTATTTGTGACATGCTAACAAATGTATATTTTATTAGTTTACTATCTTCATTCACAAGTCAATATCTTCATTCCAGATTCAATACAACGCTTTGGAATACGTTTGTAGACCATGCTGGCAGCAAGGTCAACGAGCTGTACAGCCTAATCCAAACCCTGCCCCTCATGAATGTGTACTGCAGATTGAAGAATATTCTCGAGTGCCTAATACCGCAGTGAGATGCATGTTTGATAGATGTACAAGAACTACACGTCAACGCATTCCAGAAAACATTCGGGTACCACTTTTGGTGGATTCCAACTTGTACATACCAGCAGAAGCCAGAATATGTGAAACACATTTATTATCCAATGACTGGGACGAGATTATCGATAGTCCAAATCTACTGCACGACTTCAATAGTACTCATTTCGTAGAGATGATGGGTCTTATGAAAGCAGCTGTGTCAAGAAGTGCTATTCTGAACTTTGAAAACATTGAAAACATGGAGACGAATGAAATACATGTTCGGCTGGGTCTCAGTCGAGAACACTTCTCTGAGATCTTAGTACAGACGCCTACTTTGTCAGGTTCGAACTCAAAAACCGCTCTAGCCATTTATTTGATAAAGTTGCGTAGTGGCGAAAGCAATGAAAGGCTAGCAACGCTATTTCAAATGAGCAGAAGAACTCTAGAGAGACACTTAAAAAGAGCAAGAGATTGTTTATCGGCCGACTTCGTGCCTAGACACCTAGGTTTTGATCACATAGACAGAAGACAGGTGATTAAACGTAACTTGTACGTGCCAAACGCCTTGTTTGGAAACCCAAACTCACCAATCGAAAATAGAAAAGCAATTTTAATAATGGACGGAACATACATCTATATCCAAAAAAGCTCCAATCACTCGTTCCAAAGAGAAACATATAGTTTACATAAGTTTTCAAACCTTTTAAAACCATTTTTAATTGTGAGCTGTGATGGTTATATATTAGATGTCTGTGGGCCATACGCGGCTACCGACTCCGATGCCTCAATCGTACAAAGAATGGTGTATGATGAGGAAGGTACATTCCATTGGTACTTTCGATCTGGTGATATTTTTATTTTAGGTCGTGGGTTTAGAGACGTGTTGCCCGATTTAGCAAGTTTCAATTACTCTGCTTTTATGCCCGAAACTAAAAACCGCGGTGCTGATCAGCTCACCACCGAACAAGCGAATAGATCTAGATTGGTCACCATATGCCGCTGAGTGGTAGAAGTAATAAATGGCAGATTCAAGCGGGATTTTAAGTCGTTCCGGCAGGATTATTTTAATCGGGCTTTAAACCATATGTTTGAGGACTTCAAAATAGCAGCATCATTGATTAATGCTTTCCAGGAGCCCATCCGGGACAGTGTGCATGCAGCCACATTTGTGGATATCATAAATCACCGCTTGAATCGACCAAATCACCTGGCGGATTTTGTTGTTCGCAATAACATAAATAGACAAAGAGCAACGTTCGTAAGTATAACTGGTGATCAGACTATGTTTGAAGATTTTCCAAATCTCTCAGGAGAAGACCTTATTATGTTTGCTCTTGGTACATACCAAATCAAGCTAGCCCGTAGTTATTATGCTGAGCATCTTGTACAGGGTTTGTATAATATTTAGGTGTACCGAGAGCAACAAATAAGAGGGCTTAGCGAGTATATTGAAGAGCAAGATGTTTCGTTCCTACGAGTCCGAATTCAGTCTAGACACGGGAGGTCCAGGGTTAATTATTCTTATATTGTCATTGACCGTCAAAGAAATGGACGAGAAGCGATCGCTCATTATTATTGTTCGTGTTTGAGTGAAAGGCGCACGGTCGGATGCTGCGCACACATTATGTGCGTAGTCTGGTACCTCGGTTGGGCAAGAAATCAAGCCGAAGAGATACGACTACCAGCAGCGGAATTAAGTGCTATTATAGAACACGAATAGGTAATAATAAACCCTGGAACTCCTTATAAAACATAGTATATAATATGTGCTATGCTATATTATTAAGTAATAATTAATGTTGTTACTATCCAAGATTTCTTATTTCACCTTCAGTTGCCATTTTTGCTCTAAACATAGGCTAGGATTATTCAATTATTCATATCATCCTCAGAAATGAAAATGTATTTTATCCACTTTTGTAGTACATTTGGGCGATGATACATCTCCACTGTAATGGTAGGACTAGATAATATAAATACATACTAGAATTATTCTTGGCCGCGGATAGCCCACGCTCCATACAATATTGCCCATTCTCCTTTAATTGTGTGCTAGAATAAAATGTGTTTTAGTCGGTTATATTGTTTACATTCTTATCCGTCGAACCCAGTACGTAATAATATTATATTAGAAAATGTCTGGCCCTTTGGGAGGCTTACACATGGGTCCAACGTGAAGAGGCCATTTGAGAGTTTTAATCAAAAGTGGGATGGAACACCTACAGCGGCACTAGCCGCAGCTGGCGAAGGACTATTGCTTCGTGTGGATTCTAATATACGGGCTATAGGTATGAGTGTTTGGTGGACCGGTATATTGCTAACTATGGATGAAAAATGGCGTCTGCCCTGAATACTCTAATAGCATCAATGCAATGGGCAGACGGTGACTCTCTAACTCACTAGATGGGCTCCCTGAATAGAAAACCATAGGCATACAAGCCAGCAGCAGAGGGCAACACCGGTGCGAGTGGCTAGGGGTGTTGAGCGGTGCGGCGTCGGTTTCACCATCACGGGTCTCGTGACAACGGAGACCCGGAGCGGGTTTCCCCGTAGTTATGCCCCCTCGTGTGTGGTGGCAGTCACCAAGAATATACGTGCAAATTCAAAATGTATGTATGTAGAGTGTGCAACAAGGATGGGCATCTAAAAATTCTGTCCCAAATTGCAAGAAGGTACGTCCTTGCATAATATATATGAAAATAATAGAGGTATAGATAATCAGGACAGCGACAGTGACGAGGTAAAGCATTATAATAATTATTCTATTATTACAAAAACATCACAATCTCAATTACTTGGACCATTCTCTGTAAATGTTTACGTTGAGAGTTGTTTATTAAACATGGAGATCGACACCGGCAATGCTATATCGTGTATTAGTTATAATTGTTATAGAAACCTCTTTGTTCATTGTAAATTAAAGCCGAGTATTTTAGAATTACGATACTACACAGGTGAAACAGTGACGCCTTTGGGCAAGATTGAGGTCAAGGTAAAATTTAAAACCATAATAAAAGTGTCGGACTTGTATGTGATAATAAGCGGAAAGGCCAATTTACTAGGTAGATGTTGGCTCAAGGAGCTAACCTATACCAACATGCAATATATTTAAAATAAATAATTTGAACAATGATTTTGATGTACGGGCATTCAGTTCCAGATACTCTGAAGTTTTCAAAGATTGTTTGAGGCATTTCACCGGTGGGCAAGTAGGATTTCGCCTGCGGGAGGGAGCACGGCTCATATTTCTGCGCGCCCGGCCACTCGCCTATGCGCTGCGGGAGCCGGTTGAGCGCGCGCTCGATCAGATGGTGCGAGACTTTATCATCACGCCGGTCTCCATGTCAGACTGGGCTACACTCATCGTACCAGT
Organism: Catocala nupta; assembly: GCA_963675205.1. Taxonomy (NCBI): domain Eukaryota; kingdom Metazoa; phylum Arthropoda; class Insecta; order Lepidoptera; family Erebidae; genus Catocala; species Catocala nupta. The sequence continues at coordinate 7,166,244 of OY776090.1, read as the reverse complement.
AATGAAAAAAGACGGTACCATAAGAGTATGTGCAGATTTTAAAATTACATTAAATAAGTGTTTAGAAGTGGACCCCTATCCTTTACCTGAGGTAGAAGACTTGCTTACAAAATTACAAGGTGGGGAAAAAGACACAAAATTTGATTTATCACAAGCGTACGCACAATTTGAGCTAGACGAGTCAAAAAAGTATACAGTTATAAACACATACAAAGGTTGATTTATGTACAATAGATTAATTTATGGGTAAGCATCAAGCCCAGGTATTTTCAACGAAAGTTAGAGCTAGATGATATTATTGTGACTGGAGTAGATACGGCTACGCATTTAAATACATTACATGAAGTGTTTGAGAGATTGCGGCAGTATCGGTTGAGAATTAAGAAAGAAAAATGCACGTTTTTCGCGGATACCGTAACATACCTAGATTTTGTGATTAGTAAGCAAGGTGTACATAAATGCCCAGAAAAAGTAGATGCAATTAAAAAGGCACCTAAACTGACAAATATTATGTAATTACGTTCGTTTTTAGGGTTGGTAATGTATTATGCCAAAGGGCAAAATCTGACCCAGTTAACATAAGATTTCCTACAAAAATCTAATTAAGTGAAATTGTTAAGTATTAACCAACTATTAATTTTATGTAGTTATTTTTTTTTAAACCATTGGAATAAAAATTAAAAGATGAATAATAAATCGGTATTCAGTGAGCATTTTTATATATAAAATGTTTAGATAAAACAATTTCAATGAAGCATTCTGTTAAATAAACAAAACAAAAGTTTGCGTAGTAAGAATGTGTGGTCAGCAGCATGCATATGCCTTCTCACTCGCACGTTAGACAAGTAGAAATCGGTTTCGTCGTTGCGCTCGCGTCGCGCACAACCTGTCTCGCATCGACGCTGGACGCAGTCCCTCGTCATTTGTCGTTGCGATTTGTGTGTTACTTGAGCTTCTATTATTTTTATCGTTCACTTTGGTGTGTTTATTGGATTTTTAGTTTGCATTTGGATTGGATTTAATTGATAATATGGAAAGACAAAATAGTTGTGTTTCATGTACCCGATCTGTGTTGCGGCGCAGAAAACACAGCCTCACTGAGCTATTTCTCGAAAGGTTCCGAGATCACGCAGAGTTATTATTACAGGAAATAACACCACGAAACCTTATCAGATTTGTTTTATCATTGCTCCATTTGTAGAATTATTATAAATCATTTATTCTATACAACAACGTGGCTATAATCCTCAGATGCCGCCATCCAGATCCAGAGAGGAACAACTAACAACAGACGCGACGATGCAAATAAGTCGAGACTTATCACAATGAGCCGATGAGTCGTCGAGACTACGAATGGCCATTTTAAAAAGGATTCTAAAATATTTCGGCACACCTATTTTAATATCTCCTTACCAAACATGATGGCAGATTTTAAAATAACAGCAGCGCTCATCAACGCTACTCGACGTCCATACGAGGACAGCATATACGCTGAGCAATTTACAAACATTATTAATGAAAATATACATAGAAGAAATGAGTTGGAGGATTATGTGAGCGAGCACAATCTAAATAGGCAAAGAGTAGCCTTCATTTCAATTGATGCAAGTAATGCAGCTTTAGATAATTTCCCACAGCCAACTTTCGAAGATTTGATATTATTTACGTTGGTCACCTATCATTTAAAGGTCGCTAGATCATACGTTCACGAACACTTGCGACTAAATGGTCTGTACATTGTTGAACTCTATCGGCACCATGAATTGGTTAACAACAAAATATTAATCAGAGGCAAAATGCAGTCCCGACATGTCAGGAGCAAAAAATACTACTCATATATTATATTGGTGAATCCAACAAGACAGGGAAGAGAGAGTATCGAAGGTTACTACTGCTTGTGTATCTACGGCCACCGCACTATTGGATGTTGCGCGCATATAGCCAGCATAGTATATTTTTTGTCTTGGGCCAGACATCAAGAGCAAATAGACGCGCCTGGGGGGTTTTTAGACGATACATTTATTCCTGTAGACATTGATCATATCGAATAAAACATAAAAACTTTTCTGTTGTTATTTTATTTTTCTTTATTTTATTTTTAAATCCTTGGTACTAACAAGAATCCAATAAAAATGTCCGAAACCTTATTATAATTAAACTTAATATATTATTTTTAATTTTTATATTTTGGCCTGAATCCCATTATCTGCATTAATGCGACATAATATATATTCGTAAACTAAAGATTTGACGTTGATAATATCGAATAAAACGTAGAAACTGCTGTAGTTATTTATTTTCCTTTATTTTATTTTTTAAATCCTTGGTACTAATAAGAAACCAATAAAAATGTCCGAAAACTTATTATAATGAACCTTAATATATTATTTTTCTTTTTCATATTTTGGTCTGAATCCCATTATCTGCATTAATGTGACATATATATTCGTAAACTAGAGATATTTATCTGAACTTCCTACTCTATTTTTTTCTGTAGGCCGTGGGTATAGATTTCATACTAAGATGCCCAATAATCTTTGTGCCAAATATAAGTACTATTCTAGAACCTTTATATAGCTTGTTAAAAAAGGATGTCAGATATGAATGGAATGCAGAATGTAATCAAGCCTTTATTAAGTAAAGCATTTGTTGGTGTCTAGCAAAGTGCTAGCTCTCTATGCCGCTGAGTTGCCTCTGGTACTAACGACTGCCGCGAGCAAAGTAGGCATTGGCGCTGTCATCTCATATACATTGCCCAAGAGGGGATGAGCGACCGGTGGCTTACGCGTTACGAGTACTCAATACAGCTGAAAGAGCATATTCACAAGTTGAACGAGAAGCTTTAGCTATAATTTATGGTGTGCGTAAATTTCACCAATTCTATACGGGCGAAAATGTATATTCCGTCAGATCATAAGCCGTTAGTCACTATATTTGGCGATAAAACAGGCATACCCGTCATGGCAGCTAGTAGAATGCAACGTTGGGTTTTAGCTGATTATGACTATACAATAGAGTACATATGTGCGTTGTCATAGAAACGCCGCAGATGCCTTGTCTCGGTTAACAGTAGATAAAGAAAAACAATTGAATTAGGAATGTACTTATTTAAATTTCATTCGAATTTTTTACAAAGTTAAGGGAATCTGTATTACGATAATTGCATGTAGGTCATGTGGGTATAGTAAAAATCAAAAGTCTTTCGCGTAGTATTGTGTGGTGGCCAGGTATCGATCACGATATTGAAACGACTTGTCAGGAGTGTGTCACATGTTGCCTAGAAGGAACGGTACCTCCAAAGGTGCCGTCACAGCCGTGGGTTTATGTCACCCAAGCCATGGTTGCGCTTACATGTAGATTTTTTGGAACAAGAACCAAAACATTTTTAGTAATAATAGATTCCACAAGTAAATGGTTAGAAGTATTTTTAATGCCACGAACCACAGCTAGTGCAGTTGTGAAGGTGCTTCATATTACCTTTGCAGGCTTTGGTTTGCCCAAGGAAATAGTCTCAGACAATTGTCCACCATTTTCGAGTAGGGAATATCAATAATTTATGATTAATAACGGCATTAAAGTAACCTTTACACAGATATATCACCCTGCATCTAATGGGGCAGCGGAAAATGCGGTTAAACTTCGTAAACAATGTAATGCAGGCGGGACTGATAGACACTTCCAAGTAGGTGATTCGGTGTGAGCTCGCAATTATACAGGAGAAAAGTGGTTCGATGGCACTATCACAGAGAGAGTTGGCTCTCGTAATTATGTAGTAGTTAAGAAAGATGTCCCTTCTTGAAAAGACACGTCAATCAAATTAAAAAGAGGAGAAGCAGTTACGGGGTGTATAATGTAGATGAAATGATGTCATCATCAGATCCTCTGTGGAGAATTAGGAGGGTGAAACGGTAAGGGACGCAGTGACTGACAAGCAGGACGTGGGGTCTAATTTACCCGCGTCGAGCGCACAGGAATCTGGGCCTTCTGAGGGGACAGTGGGTAACCCACAGCTTGACGTTTGTGTATAAAATTCTGGTAATAAAACTCCTGTGCCATTATCGGTGAATCGACCCAAAAGAGTAATAAAACCAGTTCGTAGATATGGTTTTGAGGAAATAGATTTTATATCGATGTAATAATGCTGTGTAGTTATAAGTTTTACAATACTAGACAAAAGTAAAGTCATGATATTAAAGATGGCAACAATATAAATGTAATGTTATGTTATATTAAGCTGTTAATAAGGGTGGAGGTGTAACGTATGTAGGTATAAATTTTTATTGTACCGCCATTCTTGTAACACAGAGTACATTTTTCTTGTAATAAAGCGAGTAAAGAACGGACGTGTGTTTTACTGCGCGAAGCACTTCATTCACTCCAAAGTACTTACTCTGGTATGAAGTGCTTCGCGCATTTATATTTCTCACTGCGCTGCAAAGTTCTTCCTTGTACCAGTTTTGGATTCCCGAAACTAATTTCAGAAATTTAGACTTCAATATAATTTGTAAGCAAATCAGTAGGTACACTAAAATCATACGCGTGTTAATTTATAGTTATTATTATATAGTGTGAGTCTTCATAAAGAGCACATATGAAAATGAGTGAAACTAAACATCATTTTATCGGTAGGAAAAAGCCTTTAGTCCCTAATACAACGTGTTTAGTTTGGGATACAGACGTGGTTTTTATGTTATTTAAAGCATATTTGATACCGATTATCGTCGGTTAATAATAACTATGGGCAATGGGGAAGTATATAGTAACATACTATACGGAAATCAGTTTTACTGTAAAATGTTCCTATTTTTTATTTCATTTTAATTTTTATGTCACCGGTATTTTTTTGGGTGTGAATAGTATTGCGTCGGCAGGTATTGCCTACACATTGATTATTATTATTGTTTTTGTTTCAACACGATTAACCACCTGGTTTAAAAGTTACAAAGTTTTCTTGGTACAAGGCCCATAACTATTAAAAAATGTATATAGGTATAAATCGATGAATATTTTTCTAAGGCTTATTTAATTATTTTTCTACCATGTAATTGAAGTTTAGTTTCACTCACTTTCTTATGTGCACTTTATGAAGACTCACACTGTATATGATAAATAGAAACGAGGAAAAAGGCAATCCATGAAAAGTAGACCTTAAACCTGCGACCTCGACAAACCGTGTCTTCGCTACTAATGGGATAGATGACGTATTACATCGCCTTAGATGTGAATCACAGTGGTAAATTTACATTCCTGATGTATGAACTGAATAGTTTAGTTGGTAAAGCGACGACACGATTAGTTATTTATTCTGACATCGACACTTTGCTGGGTCCGCCAAAAGGTGAATGGAGTGGCTGCTTCAATCGGCCATAGTTTCAGAATCCAAGGTGCTACTGAGAATTCCTTGTATAAAAAAAAACCTAAAAACATTTTGTTCGTCTTGAAAATCGAATGAAAACCTTATGCACAGTCGTGGCATACAATACCGCTGTACTACCGAGAAAGCACGTATTTTGTACATTAAAGATAATGATTTTTTCGTTTAACAATCTATAACCATATAAATAAAAAATTAATTTTAGTCGAATATTTATTAAGACTGATTGTGCAATAAGATTAAAGTAATTTTAATCACAGCTCTATAACTGTCAGTTTGACTTTGACAGTTCACTTTATAGGTTGTTTGCTTCTGGTAGCATCTTTCTGTTCGCTACTAAAAGTTTTCCAGAAAATCGATATGGAGACGAAAAGTGAAGAAAAGCCTGCCGCAGAAAGGACAATATTTGATGCCATAGGCATAAATGATTTCATAGAATTCAAGAATATTTTGGCCCAACACAAAGGCACCGTCGATTTCTTTGACGAAAATGGTATGACTGCGCTACAACACGCCGCTTATAAGGGGAACAAGGATATGGTGCAATTACTGCTCGATAGGGTATGTAACTTTCTTTTATTTTTTTATTGGTCGTTTAATTTATATAATTCTTAATTGCATTTATGGTATTTTACAGGGTGCAGATGTGAATTCTGGGAAGCATGAGTACAACTATACGGCCTTGCACTTCGGGGCGTTATCGGGGAGTTCCGAAGTTTGTAAGCTGCTTCTTGACGCTGGAGCTAAGTCTACCGCCACGAACTCTGTCGGGCGCACTGCCTCGCAGATGGCCGCGTTTGTTGGCAACCACCATACCGTCGCCACCATCAACAACTACGTGCCTCGAAGTGAAATCGCGTACTACAGTGTCATTCAAGGACAACAAACTGAACCTTACTTACCTGGATTCTTAGTGGACCCTCTACATAAGTTTGTTTTAGGTGTGAACATCCACCCAGTGAGACTAGCACTTAATCTACAACATATTCCTAGTTTACTAGAAAATGCTGAGAAGGTGATAAAGGTGCTTGAACTATTGTGCAAGAAAGAAATGACGAGAGGAGGTGACACCAATGAAGTCATGGCCTTCAAATACCACTACCTCGGTTATCTTTTAAGAGAAATCCATAATATTAGAGATAAGAAAGTGAACACTGATAAGGATGAAAAGAAACATGACATTGTGGAAGTGTTCTCCAAGAAGTTGCTAAAGCCAGGCAAAGATGGTGTTTCCTTAGATTTAATGGATACATTCCTAAAAGATTGTGTGAGGGAGTTCCCCTTCAGAGAATGCACAACCTTCCACCAAATGGTTACTTCTTTGACTAGTAAAGATCCTCCCCCAGCACTGTCCGTAATCAACTGCACCATCAACGGTCAGAGAGGGTTTGTTGACGCTATACCTTACTGCAGCACTTGTGGGGAAGAGAAGCCAGCTAAGAAGTGTTCCAAATGTAAATCAGTGCAATATTGTGACCGTGAGTGTCAGCGCCTCCACTGGTTTGTGCATAAAAAGGCTTGCAACAGGGAGTCCAGTGTGCCCGCACCCACTGCCAATTCTAAACTCAATATTGATGCGAACGAGCTAAGTTCTGAACTTCAAAACCTTATAACTGGATAGGGAATAATTCACAGACCACATATTTAATAAACTAAGTATAAATTATTCCCACTTTTTACTGTCTGGATGTATTTTCTTGTGCTGTAATGTAGATACCTGTAATCACAGACAAAAGGTCTTCTATTTATATAGAAGTTAAATATTTTTATAACAATCACAAACATAATATTTGTAATAAGTTTTGCTACAAAGAGGAATTGGTACCGCTGTTATTGGTTGTCACACCATTAGATGCATTTGTTGTACATATTTGTGTTATTTTCTCTTCTGTGTGTATGTACCCATGAAATTAAATATATATCAAAATTATTAAATTGGTAAATTTGGTATTTTATTTATGTGTATTATTTAATCTGCTAACCTTGGTATGGAAAATTGAGAAATTCTTATTACTAAAGGTTGAGATATGTATATGAATTACTTCGATCAGAATAATATTATTACCTTTTAATAATCCATATTCATAATTTTATTCAGTAGTAGTGTTTCTAATTGTGTACCAAATAGCTGCATGATTGTCTTTGAATAAATCTGATGATTTCATAGACAATCATATGGCATAAAAGGGGTGTTTTTCAGTCACCAGATAAACCTTATATATAAGTAATGTGGCGTTTAGGTTCTATAAGAAAAATTCGCCATATTTTTTTATTTTTTATTTAGTAACAGCAATAAGTTGCATATATAGATATTGTTAGTAGCAGACAATATTGTAGAACATCTAATACATGCACTCTGGTACAATGGAACATTGCAGATGCCTACACTAGGAAAACCTGTGTTGTAGATCATACACCACTTTGTATTGCAATTACAGAGACGTAGGTATATACTTTTATGGTAGCCAGTTAGCAAAATGTATGGCATATTAGCAACTGATTACAAAAGATTACTTGGAACAGTTTTAGAATAATGGTTAATCAGATAATCAAACTGACGATTAACAAACAATTGGCCTGTAGAAAACTGAATAGCCTTTTAGTGTTTGCTTTTTGTAACAGATGGCGCTTTTAACAGCTTAGCACGCGAAATAATTACTGCCTAATGCTACCTTCGTCCCGCCTTCCTTCCTTCCTTTTCGTGTGGTTAGTGGCCAACCTACTGTCAAGAGTTGTTCAAGCCGCCCGTAGGCCTCTGACATGGCTTAGGGGGCCTGCTATTGATGAATCTTTTAAGCTCGCAACTGGCCCCCCATTGGGTGAAAGAGGGAACACCCCAGGTTGGTGGTGTGAAATTCTACAATAATACCTAAATATTGCAAATAAAAACGCTTCAACGCTCTCTGAATTAAACGGCCTCGATGGCATAGTGGTTAGTGTAACCGACAGGCACACCTGCGATCGCGGGTTCGATTCCCGCATAAGTCACACATTTGTGTGCATGGACATGGATGTTTGTCCTGGTAAACAACATAACATTCAAATATGTTGCATAACGGAACATTGGTCAAAACCTAATCAATTAATATTTAATAATGAATATTATTCAATTGTAAGTGCGTTTGTAAGAAAGAATTCTAGAAATGGTGGCTCTCTAGTATATGTATGTAACAATCTAAAATGTAAAGAACGTAAAGATATAGTAAATCTTTCTATCGAGCGCACTGTAGAATTATCCTGTGTGGAATTAGAGCAACTTGTCATAGTTTGTGTGTACCGACCACCGCGGAGTGACTTTAGTGTATTTGAAACCGTAATAGAGGATATTTTAAAACGCTTGAGTTCTAGCAATAGGCATATAGTAGTGTGTGGTGATTTTAGTGTTAATTTACTTGAGCAGTCAGCTCTCTCTTTGAGACTTATTAGTTTATTTGGATCATTCAACTTAAAGCGTTTATTTTTTGAACCCACTAGGATTACTTCACATTCTGCGACCTGCTTAGATAATGTATTTTGCGACTGCCAATTTCTTAATAGGGCCATATTGAGTGAACTGACATCTGACCACTGCGGGCAAAAGGTAGTATTTCCTGTGAGTACAATTCATAAAGAGAATAAGGTCACGTGTAGACCGATGACATCCAATCGCTTAAAGGAATTTAATGTTATCATAAGTGCCAAAGTTGTCAATATGGACCTTTCTCTGAATAATCCAGACGAACTATATGAGTCTTTACTTAACGTAATTACTTTAGAATATAATAATATTTTTAAATGTAAGACGTAGTAGGTGTAAGTAGTCAGAATAATAAGATTAAGTTTTGTGATTGGGCAACATCTGGGAATCAGAAGTAGAGCAAAACTATACGAATTATATGGTATGAAACAATACAATTTCGATCCAAATTTTATTCAATATGTTAAAAGTTATTCAAAATTATTAAATAGACTTGTGCCACTGCTAAGTCCCTTTACCTAAAAACTAAAATTGAAAATTCTAATAATAAAATTAAAACTACATGGAACATTATTAACAATGAAACAGGTCGCAGCAAGGTGTGTGATAATAAATTTGAACTGAATGTAAATAATAGCGTAATTTCAAATAATTTGGAAGTAGCCGATACATTCAATAACTACTTCACAAAAATACCTTTAAATACAACTAGTACCCTTAGGTCTTGCCCAGCTCGAGCAGAATACTTGGTTAGGGGCAGCGTGGAAGAGTGCAAGACACAATTTAGTTTTGAATGTGTACATTCGTATGATATAATGAAAGTATTTAAGTCGCTCAATTCAAAAAAATCAGCCGACTTCTGGGGTATTTCTGTAAAATTAGTTGCAAGTATTATTGTTAATATAGCGCCACACCTAGCCGCAATATTCAACGGATGCATTGATGTGGGCATTTTTCCAAATTTAATGAAATGTAGTAAAATAATACCTTTATTTAAAAATGGATGCAAAAGTGACCCTAGTAATTTTAGGCCAATTTCAATATTACCTGCTATTAGTAAAATATTTGAGAAGATTATATTACAGCAATTAGAGAGCCACTTTAGTGTAAATAATTTATTTCATGCAGATCAATATGGTTTTAGAAAAGGCCGTTCTACGATAGATGCGGGTGTTACGCTTTTAAGACATATATTCAGTGCCTAGGAAAATTCGCAAGATGTCATTGGCGTATTCTGTGATCTTTCTAAAGCCTTTGACTGCGTTGACCATCATACGCTGTTACGAAAACTCGAGCATTATGGCATCAGAGATACTGCACTTGACTTAGTTGGTTCCTACCTAAGCAATAGACTACAATATGTTGATATCAACGGAAGTAGATCTTCTGGATTACCAGTCACAATGGGCGTGCCACAGGGCTCAATTTTAGGACCCTTTCTGTTTCTAGCGTACGTGAATGATTTGCCGTTCTTCGTACAGAATTTGTGCGACATTGTATTATTTGCTGATGACACATCACTTATTTTTAAAGTAGACCGTAAGACACCAAATTTACAGGGTGTTAATTCTTCACTCGCGCAAGTCCTGGACTGGTTCACGGCGAATAATTTACTACTCAATTCAAAAAAAACAAAATGTATTAAGTTTACATTGCCTAATATAAAGAGTCCTAGCATAAACGTTAATTTAAATAATGAAACAGTAACATTTGTACAATCCACAGTTTTCTTAGGCATTACTTTAGATGATAAAGTTCAGTGGGGCGCTCAAATATCGTGTCTTGCAGGGAGACTTAGTTCAGCAGCATTCGCGGTTAGGAAAGTAAGACAGCTTACTGATATAGATACTGCGAGACTAGTATATTTTAGTTATTTTCACAGCGTTATGTCCTATGGCATACTATTGTGGGGTAAGGCAGCTGATATTGAAACAATTTTCATTCTTCAAAAGCGTGCAGTACGTAGCATTTATAATTTAGGCCCACGAGTTTCCCTGAAAGAACGTTTTAAAGAAATTGGTATACTTACTGTTGCGTCGCAATATATATTTACGAATATTATGTTTATAAAACATAATATTCACTTATATAATAAGAATAGTGATATTCACAACTTAAACACTAGAAATAAGCATAAGTTGGTAGGTCCGTATCATCGTTTACATAAAGTTCACAATTCATTTGCGGGACTCAGTATACGCTTTTTTAATAAACTACCGATTGATATTATAAATTTACCTTTACTAAAATTTAAAAGTGCTGTTAAAAGTCAGCTTATCCGGAAGGGCTATTATTCAATCAATGATTACTTAAATGATAAAAACTCATGGAACTAGTTGCTTGTTTCATACAGGATTCAAACAATGTATGTATTATATAAGTCAATTTAGTTATGTGAAGGTACTTCGTGTTTATTTGGTGGTGTTAAAGTATCTTTCTTTTCTTTTAAACAAACTTTATAAGTAATAACGTAAATTTTGTTTTAACTACATTTAGTCACGAACTACCTTTTCATGTCACAAAGTGTAAGTGTATGCGTCCTCATGCCATACTATTGTCTATTACAAATGGCTACGTACTGATAAATATGATTTCAAATCTCAAATGCTTTTTACATAATATTACCAACTTTTCTTTATTTTAGAATTTAGTTTTATATGGACAGTGACATATGGCATAATGACTGCAACACCTGGTACATAAATGAGTTGTAAAATACTGAAATTATAAGTTGATGGCGATTTAAAAGAGTGGCCTTGAGTTTCTTGCAGGTATCTTCTCATAGGCTCAACCTTTTGCCTGAACCTTGCAACTAACATAAATGTAAATTCAGTAAATATAATAAACTCACTAACCCATTTGACGTTCATAAGTGTTACTTTGTGACCTAAGTGAATAAATTATTTTTGACTTTGACTTTGACTTTGAATGATTTGCCTTTCTTCGTGCAGGATTTGTGTGACATTGTTTTATTTGCAGATGACACATCTCTTATTTTTAAAGTAGACAGAAGAGCAACAAATTTAAATAGTGTTAATGATTCGCTCGCGCACATCCTGAACTGGTTTACGTCGAATAATTTACTACTAAACTCTAAAAAAACAAAATGTATCAAGTTTACATTGCCAAATGTAAAGAGTCCTAACATAAATATAAATTTAAATAATGAAATTATTGCTTTCGTACAATCAACAGTTTTTCTAGGTTTGACTTTAGATCATAAAGTTTAGTGGGGCGCTCATATATCGTGTCTTGCAGGGAAACTTAGCTCAGCCGCATATGCAGTTCGGAAAGTAAGACAGCTTACTGATGTAGATACCGCGAGACTAGTATACTTCAGTTACTTTCACAGTGTCATGTCCTATGGTATATTATTGTGGGGCAAGGCAGCTGATATCGAGACAATTTTTATTCTTCAAAAGCGTGCAGTACGTAGCATTTATAATTTAGGACCACGAGTTTCCCTGAAAGATCGATTTAAAGAAATAGGCATACTTACTGTTGCGTCGCAATATATATTTGCTAACATTATGTTTATTAAACATAATATTCACTTATATAATAAGAATAGTGATATCCATAACGTAAACACTAGAAATAAGCATAAGTTAGTAGGCCCATATCATCGTTTACATAAAGTTCACAATACATTTGCGGGACTCGGTATACGTTTTTTTAATAAACTACCTATTAATATAATAAATTTACCATTACTTAAATTTAAAAGCGCCGTTAAAATACAACTTATTCGGAAGGGTTATTATTCAGTCAACGACTACTTAAATGACAAAAACTCATGGAACTAGTTGCTTGTTGCATACAGGATTTAAAGATCTGTATTACTTTTAAGTCAATTTAGTAATGTAGAGGTACCTCGTGATTATTTATGAAGTTAACAAGTAACTTGTTTCTTAATTTGATTATTATTGAAGAATATAAATGCATAACCGCATTTAGTCACGGACTGCCTTTGCATTGTCACAAAGTGTAAGTGTATGCGCCATCATGCCATCTTACTGCCTATTTTAGGCTTATATTAAAACATATACCTTAGCCCAAATTATTTAATCTCTATAATATTATTAAGTTATTACTGTTTTTATCTTTAGTTTTTTTATAGTCTGTAGTATATGGCATAATGGCTGCAACACCTTGTTAATCTGAGTTGTAAAATACTGAAATTATATTTAATTGGCGATTTAAAAGAGTGGCCGTGAGTTTCTTGCAGGTTTCTTCTCATAGGCTCAACCCTTTGCCTGAACCTAGCAACTAACCTAAATGTAGCTTCAGTAACTTAGTAAACTCACTAACCCATATATTTTGACGTTCATAAGTGTTACTTTGTGACCTAAATGAATAAATGATTTTTGACTTTGACTTTGACTTTGACTCTGTTTTTATTTATAATATGTATGTATTTACAAAAAGAAAAAGTATATATGTATGTCTATCCATTGTCTAGTACCCTGTCTTGTACTAAAAGCTCTAATTAGTTTGGGCTGGATGGTGTTGTGTGTATGTGATAGAATATTATGTATATTATACATAATTTTTCCCTATAACCCTGTGGTGGCAAATCACAAATGGCTCAAATTCACTCAAAAATTTGTAAGTTTTCATACTGACCTGTCTATTGTCTATACATTTTCTAAAAGCGCCTCTAGCGGATATTTCGTTGTAGGTACTAATCAAAAAGCACGCAAAGAAATGTCCTCGTTCATACTTATGAACTTATGGTCAGTAAATAAACTCAATCAACTTGAGTTGTATTTAAGTTAATAATACGCATAAATACTTATTGTACTTTATTAAGTAGTCAAACTACCTATACCTCTCAATCGTTTTGTCTTCGTTCTTCTCCAAGGCACAGACAATATAATACAATTCGTACGTTTACGTTTACGTTTCATACGGCGGGATCGCGATTCGCAACGGTTCGCGCGACCTCGCCGACTCTGTTAACATCGAGGAACACCGTGATAGGTTTAGTCGGTAGAACCGGGACATCATCGTCTTTCCCCGGATGAGTCCGACATAACCTATCCGCTGCCCCGCGGAAATGTATGCGTCAATGCATCACCCCATAGGTAAAAAAAGAAAGTATCACATGTTTACGCTTGTAGGCCCTGAGTCAGATAACGTTAAGTTTTAATAACAGTAAAGCGGTTGGTCGAGGGGATTTGTTTTAAGAACCATCACATCACCGATAAAGTAGGATGCGATGTAACTAAACTTATATATCGTTAGCTAGCTATTTTTTGGGGTTCTATATAATGGGTCCTTTAGACATACACCGCAGATATCTACCCCAGATCTGTCTAGCACCACACCCCTTGGATATCTACCATCTTGATATTTGATACTACTCAAAATTTTAGGGTTGTATGTAGAGCATCGCTGTTTAGGTCCCGGGCTCTCTCTGGAAATAACTCCAGATACGCCAATGTTCCACTTACGTAGACGGAAGCAAGCCTATTGCCATCTACCACATCTAACAGACTTCAAATTGCTACATACCTAATAGTAAAACGCGAGAATTTATCTCATACCTCACAATCGGAGGATTTACTCAACATAATTTTTTATATCTTTCAACTCATCTTAACTATGATTCGACGTTCATCTACATTTGTTTATGGGAGAAGTTTAGACTTTAAATTAAAATTAAAATACGTACCTATATTGACATAAGTTTGTTTTACAGTTATAGATAATGTATGAATAGAAATGCCAACGATAAAACGTGTCAAGGCATCTCGACATCATAGATGTTTGGTTGAGGTAACTCAGGTTAGACCCTCAATTAGAGTACGATGTCAGTACCTACGTACGAACTTTATGGAGCATGAGCAACAAAGCAGTATACGACATATCTATTAATTATTTTGATTATCTAAAGGAAACATCTGCATTAAAGATCAAGTCCTGAATATCGGGTGACTTTACGAAAATATAATTAACGGACACAAAGTACACCTTGTTTAGAACCCACAATACCTACTTGGCGCGGTGGCATATGTCTATCACGTCGTTTAAGTATTTAATATAATACGAAAATACTATAGTAGATAATTATTATAGGGTGTGACTTGTGACAGGAGATACATAATTAAAATTAATTTGCAAATATCATGAACTCTATTTTCTACGCTTTAGATTCTTCTAAAAATTCGAGAATAGAGACCATGATAACAAATAGTAATTATATTATAAATTTATAAATACTTATTGACCTTAACTTCTTATGAGAGGCATTAAACATCCCTTTTCATCCGACATATATACAAAGTCCCAGAGTGTTCAATTGAAGTCCGATGTAGCGAGCCTTCACTAAAAAAGTAACAGTTTAAATCTCACGAGTAGTCTATGTCATCTCATATAGATGGCGTTACTAGTCGTTATTCCTGAAGCCTTCTATGAGCGTTGGAATTGCCTAATAGGCACTATAACAATCATCTAGGTGATGAATCTTTTTAATTATTTAGGCGTATGAGCAGCGATAGCTCAGTGGTGAGACTAACAGACTGCAATGCAGAGAGAGAGTCTCGGGTTCGAACCCACGTCGCGCACCTCCGACTTTCGGAAATTATATGCGTATTGATTGACAATTATCGCCAGCTCCATGCCTTGGAGAGCACGTTAAGCCGTCGGTCCCGGCTGGCATGAACATCTATGGCAGTCGTTATTGGAGAAGTCGACACAAAAGATCCCACTGGGTCGAAGTGTCGTCGGTCTGTACTGACTGGCCCCCACACAAGATAAGATAAGATAAAAGGACTTAGCCAATATGTTCCCCAAGCTGTACAGTGATAAAAGTTTTGTAATTAAAATACATAAAATAAATGATAAATATTGAACAACTTCTTAAAGTTCATAGCAGATATGGAGAAAAGTTCACAAAAAAAAGGATTTAAACGAAGACAACAGTTCGAATACACTTTAAATGAATTTTATTGCCATGTAATATAAATAATAATTAAGATAGGATAAAATATGAAATAAATAAGCACATTCAGTATTCTACTCCAACATTTATTGCATCACTAACTTATTATAAATCATATTCATATTTCTTAATAATAATACCAAATAATAATCATAAAATTAATCATTAAATTATATCTCCATTATACGAAATCAGTGTTAAATAATTCATTATACCAAAATCATAAAGAACATTTACGCCTCGGTATATTTCGATTTAATTAATGGCAACACTCAAGAAATTGTCAATTAACAAAAATTCGTCTGGCGCCGGTTCTTGCATAGACTAATATATATATGATGAGAGGTTCTTGGTTGTTGTTGTTTCGTGCTTTTTTGTGCAATTACTTTGTTTCACCTTTATTTTTATAATGTCGTAGCCCCACGCGAGTGCTCCACTAGGAAAATGAACCTTTTACAACCGTGTATCAATTGTGGTATCGCCATAAGAGAATGTATCAGTCGGCATATAATATCATCACTTCGCCCTGATATGTGTACTCTTCTCGATAGAGCCACTCCGATGAATGGCTGGCTTTTGAGGTAAGTTGCATAAAACATAATATGTATTTAAATAACATTACAATACAAAATCAACAACACCGTTCGCGCTGGCAAGTATGAAGGAAGGCTGTGATCATTCGTGGACGTTACATGCGATTACGATGAACTAACATAAACAAAAGGAATTAAATCATTGTCTGCATAATAATCTTAGTCAACGTCACATAAAAAATTGTAACTCCCTTTTTTTTCCAGTTATCACCGCAAACATGTATCTGATAACAAGAAGTCTTCAAAACAACATAAGAGAAAGGCAACTTGGTCATATCAATGTTCGCTATGGATGTGGTAGATCAGTATTACTTGCAAGAAGACATGCTATAGCAGAATTAAGCCCAATAGCTTCAGTTGTATTCTCATGGCATCACTATGTAAGTGTTCTTATTCTCATTGAATTATCATAAAACAGCAATCATAATAATAATTGAAATATTGTGTTTACTTCTTTGTTGATATTGATTACAGTAAAAACTATTTTCTTCTATTTATTGACAATTACTTACTCTATATTAGATGCCAAAAACTGTGTTATAATGAGAGCATGATTTTAATACTTTTATATTTTTTCAGGTCAGGGTACCCAACTTTTTATGTCATGCCTGTTACATGAGGGCTAACAGAGAAGTAGCACGAATAAATATTATAGATAATAGGAGAATACAAGAAATAGAAGGAAACGCATAAGCTCAAGAAGTTGAAATACCAGTTCCACCACCTCTTTCTCCTGGACCAGTGGTTAGAAATGTGCAAGATTTTCCCACAATTGTGCTGCCGAATTATAAATGCTGTGCCAACACATCTAGAAGACGTGTCTTTGTTGGGTGTCAACATAGTGCAAATCGCATAGTTCCTACTATTATTAAAGCAGAGTTGCTTGCTGATCATAAGCTTTTTGTACCTCAGAGTGGAGTTTGCAATGAACATCTGGTGTCCAATGATTGCGAAATGTTGTTAGAAAATACAAGCTTATGTAACTCTTTTACAGCCAATCAAATTGAAAATATTTTAGACCGTAGAACTGAGGAAAATGTCCTTGATTTTGAAAATGTATAAACAATGGCAAATCATTTATGTCACAATAATGTAAATGTAATCATTTTTTACCGGACTGTTGGATGTTGTGCACACATTATGACAATTCTGTGGTACTTGGGATGGGTGAGATACCAGGCACATATTGATCTACCAGCTGCATTTTAGATAATGTTCTTATCACATTAAATGATTAAATGCATAGAAACAATGTTCTTTGTTTTATTTTTATTGTAACACAAACCCTACAAAACAAAACTATAGTAACTGTGGATAGCTCTGTTTTATCCAACTTAAAAACTGCTAGTCTTGTCATGTCTTTTTAACAAAAATGGAACACAATTTATATGTATTGATTATGGTGCATAGCTATAATACATTATGGAATTATGAAAATATCGGAGTGATAAAAAATCATTTTCTTTCGACCTTCATAACTTTTGTCCAGATCTGCTTTGCTTGATGAACCTTATTAATTCTTTATATAGAAGGTCTAAAACTGTTAATTATCATATATTTGATCTCTGTACATTCTGGGGTACAGCCTCATACATTTATTGGCCATCTCCTTTAGGCGTATAACGTATGAGCCGGTTTGCCCAGGGAAATACCACCCTACAAGAAAACGGCGCAAAAGTAGGTATTCGCTGTTTTGTCCGGTAAGTCTTTAACTTACCGCAAGTAAAAGTGGCTATTCCATACCCTTCATGCCCGCTCCTTTCCTTTTATTCCATCTATAATTTACTGCTATGCGAGTGGCATTAATCGCAAGCAAGGATGCGGTATCGGCGTAGGTACCATCAACCAGGCTACAAAAACACTGTCTTACCAAACAAAGATACAACTGTAGATTTCAATCACAGAGCTCCTTACAGCGTTAGCCGATTGCGGATTAAATAAAGTGTCAGTTCATTGAGGATTTTAAACGTCAATATAATTAAATACCTTAGTAGGTGAATTAGAGTGAAATGTTATGTTAATTTCGATTAAATACTTACTTACTTAAATACTTATATTCGTAAGGATACCAATAAGAAATCAAACAGTAGCCGCAGAACATAACAGGCAATTTTGAGATTTCACTTGTTTTTAATGACTCGAACAAGATGCCATGCCTGTGGCCATGCGTTCCATTAAGTAGTCTAATCAACAAGAATGACGGATTTTGAATGCCTCTTTTTGCGAAAACGTGATTTTCTTTAAAAGTCCAACGTTCCATACTGCCTTGTTACCTTGACATACAAAACGTGACTGCTTTGATACCTGTGTGTCTAATACGTGCGATACGTGATTGTTTTCTGGATAGGGTAGGCTTATTCCAGTAAGATATCCGCATCCAACAATAATGTATCTATCTCAAAACTACTTTTAGTACCTATATAATTAGAAATTGTCTTGATGTCGTGTATCAAGCAAGACAAACGAAAAAGTTTGTTTTATTTTCAATCGCTATTCATTATGTGCTAAACTTTAATCTCATAATTAGAGCATTAAAGCTTGTTGTTATTTCAAGGTACCTTTCTGTAAGAAATCGGTCTTTATAACAAATCAATTTATGCAACTATATTTGAATTTGGTATTTCTTACATATACCTACCTAAACTTATATTTATGGGTTTAAAACTAAAGAACATAAGAATTTTGACATTTGAATAATAATATAAAGACGTAGGAATATGATAAATATTTCGCAATATGTACACATAATACTAATTAGGCTATGAATTTATTTACAGGGTGTCCGGTAATGAACGGCCATCAGTTCCACTATAAGACATTTTCAGGTTATCCATTAATTACCGGACAGCCTGTATATTATTTAAATAAACACTATCTTACCCATATTCAAAAGACCCGATCCGAAATGTCTATTTAGGTCAAAGAACAAAATATAAAAAACAATTAGCTCCATATTCAAATAAGTGAACATACAAACTTTGTTTACTTACTTACTTACATAACAATTTTAGAACAAAAAATTTTTTTACTTACTTACATAACAATTTTGGAACAAAAATTTTTTTACTTACTTACATAACAATTTTAGAACAAAAAATTTGATTAGGGAGAGGGAGGGGAAGATCCAGATACAACAAGTGAAGACAACTCATATTTATCTACCCTAAAAATATTAAGCTTTATTAAATTGACGTATGTAAATTGCTCTGGCATCCTATACTGTATATTATAAGTATTGAGGAACTCACTTAGACTATAGGTATATGCCTATATTCTAAGTAAGATCTTGAGATAAATCACAAATGAGTAGACCTGATGGTAATGTTTAATCTAATTTAGGATAACACCACTTGTTATATTCATGAAGGGGAACACTATTTTAGGCCGTATTTATTACGAGAATTGAACCTTTGATTTGAGTCAAATGACGCTTTTCTGTTTCTAGAATAGTTCAATACTGAAAAAGTATGGGTCTTAGGAATTTATTGCATACACTATACATGTAAGGGCTTTTGTTGTTTGCTGATAAACTAACCCCACAACAAATATTATAAGTATTATATTACTTCACTAATGTTAGTCATGAAATAGGTTTTATACAAAATGTACATACGTTACCATGGGGTAGGAAGGAGATTAGCGATGATGTTTAGACCGTTTGTTATGTTCTATGTCATAATAACTAATCAGTTTATGAGCGCGTAACACGCAACAGAAACCTACCATCCTGTATATTTAACCAGTACTGTCAGATAAGACCCCTTGTCTTGCTAAAAGTACACATTTATTTCCCATACATATTTATTTATCACTTTGTTTTTTAAAAACAATTTCCGCTTAAGAAAACAGCCCGTATCACGGCGTGTTTTACAAACATACCATTAACAGTCAAACTGCGTCCGTGGCGCAGCGGTAGTGAATGCGACTGCTATGCATGAGGTCTCGGGTTCGAATCCCAGATCGGGCCAACAAAAATTTAAGGGAATTTCTGTTAAAAGCATGTAAAGCTTCTGCCTCGGAAAGCATGTAAAGCCGTTGGTCCAGCTCCTGATCTCTCTCCGGTCGTTTCGGATTATCCGTCGTATCGGATCATGAGGGTTAGGGAACAGAGAGTGCACTTGTGTTTGCGCACACACTTGTGCACTATAATATCTCCTGCGAAGATGGCCAGTCTTCGTTAAGATAGGCCGCCGTGACCGAAATTCGGTCTAGAGGATATTATTATTAACGGTCACCAAGTACCTACACCCAATCATACACGTAGGTATGTTGTGAATCATACAATTAATATAATTAATTGTCACCTGTTGGATTCAAACCTAGAACAATTGGTGCGGCCGCTTGCCTGTTAGCGATATTTTGTACATTCAGTCATTGGGTAAATATAGACCAGCTCTTAATTGTTACAAATGAATTTTATTCAATAGTTGCGACGGACGTCATTCAAATAACGGACACTAAGAACATCAAGACTTGTAACAACAATTTATGGATCACACAAATTATTACCTCATGTAGGTATCGAATACACAACACTCAGCGCACTGGCAGTACCCAGCCAACCAATAGGTAGATTCAGGATATATATAAATTCTTGCAAAAGAATACTGCTTCGATGGCGGAGCGGTAGTAATGTACTTGACAGAATAACGAAATAACATTACTCGATTTGAAATTCAATTGACATTTTGCATAGCATAGCTTTATATGTATGCTTAGTATAGTACGAACTAAACTGCGTTACCTTTACTAATAACCGTGACTGAAAGGGTCGTGTCGTATATTTTTGTAGGTACACCTACAAAAAATATACAACACGACCCCATATTGCATGTCGAGTAAAAATGTTAAATTAACGGTCTTGTATGTACCGATATAATATATGAGTGGGTGGAGTTTAATGGAGTGTGTATAAGAAATTAATAATAATATAGCTAGATATAGCAATAAAATATATCTGAGAAGAAATGTTCGTTGATTATATTTTTGTCCTGAGGAGGAATCAAACCCGCTACATGTGTACCTTAGATTAACCACCAGGGCATTGGCGCTGACACACTTTGGGTGTGAACGAATGCGTTGTCCATATTGTTGAAGATGAGAAAAAAAGAATAGGATAGGATGGTTAAATGAAATGCGACAAAATTAAGTCATATAAAAATATATTGTACGTATACATCTACTACTTTATACAATATTTACAATATTACAAGAACTTAAATTTATTAATTACTATTATTTTTAACCGAATTTGTCAAATCAATGTTTCCGTAATACAATATCGAGTATACTGGTATATTTTACACTTCAAACTTATTATAAAACTTAATAGTAATTATAGAACTAAATAATAAAATTATGAAATAAGCACGTTTTATACAAACTTAAGGCACTGCTATCACAATACTATTCCGTACTTAACTAGCGAGGTAGGTATACAAAAGGTTTCAAAAATACATTATCTAAACCGAACATTATTTACAATATTATCATTATATATATTGCGAATAATCCCGTCGCGTTAAAATAGACGTAGACGGGTGAAAGCAAACTGAATCACGCACCATACATTGTGAATATCAACTAATATTCGAAACTATCGTCTGCCTGCAGTTATATCGAAATACGTCTAGTGGTTTGTAACAAATAATAATCAAACATCTTTTTAATATTGCATGTAGAGAGAGTACAAACATTTCCACAAGCTTTTTAGTTGATAATATTAGTGGAATTAAAAACTATATTAATTAATGTGTAGGTCACTGCATTTACTATATAACCAGTAATGCATAGTTTTCGGATAAAAGTTGTTATTTATTGGTTGGACTCATTTAAATCATATAATATTTCCCCCAAAGATTGAATTTATCTATTAATTTATATAAATATTGATTCATTTCATAAAGTTTTAGCCCATTTGCCGCGGCTGGGATTGGAATTGTATAATATTTCATTAACTAGGAATACTGACTATCAACATTAGTCCATAACAGCGAAAGGTTCGAAAAAAATCATCCTGAAAATTATTATTCAAAACGTATCCCTTATGTCACTTTGCTTTTTACCCATCGATATTATAACGTATAATATTAATTATACTATGTTCAGAAAACTCTATGCATCATTCCCGTACAGAAGAAAACATAATTAATTAATTCGCAAAAGTACAGAGGTTTGCCTATACCTACTTTACTAAGGAAAAACTTAAAAAAGACTTGCCAATTGCTAACAAAGCAATAATATTGTAGATAAGATTACATGGTATTCGAAAGGCTATAAAATAATATATAAAATCTAATAATATATTTCGTGAACACTTTTTACTAGATATTCGTAAATGGTAAGCATTTTACATTAGGTACTATACAGTATGAATTTGAATTCATGTTAATACTATCCAATATGGAGAAAATAAGAGTCAATTAAATTAAATATTCAAGTAATCATGTAGCGATTATACGAATTCAAATTAACCCTGTATTATCTACAATAACTTGTCTACAAGACAGTACAAATGGTTTTTCATCCAAACTACATATTATGCGTGGGAAGGTCAACCTTCACCAAGTAAAGCGCTAATGGTAAAACTCTTGACTCGCCTGCAGGGCGGTTGGGGAGCGGGAGGCGCGGGCAACGCGGGCGGTAGTCCTGCTCCCCATGAGAATCCAGGCATGCTCATGGGACTGCTGGGCCACAGACCTAAGGGCATTGGCATAGGCATACTTAAGTACGGCAGTTCTGGCGGGTAGAACGCAGGAGGAGGTGGTGTTATGTTTTCTGAAGGCGCTACCAAAGGTGCAGGAGATTCAACTAATGGTGGCGATCTGGGCGACGAAGACCTTAAACTTCCTTCTTCAGAACAAGAGGATGCGGCATCAGAACATGGTCTTTTGGGTTCGCTGGGCTCAGAGCTAGGTTCCGGGTTGCCGTCAGTCGAGTCTGTGTTCTTTCTCTTGCATTTGGATTGACCGCAAGCACGGAATCCTTTAGCGAATGGGTTGTTGTCAATCTTCAACTTTGTTATGCGGTCATTCTGTGGACAAAGGAAAACATCTCTTAGCATCTCAGTTAATAAATGGTGGCCTAACTTCTAAGTACTGATTATTATACTGTAAATGATACAAAGAGCTGTAAGTGAGCTTCGGCCGTACAGGCGGTTATCTCATATCAGAGATTAGCCGACGCGTCACACGGAAATCTTCTTATCTTTCTCGAGAATGCAATTTAAACATCCGTTTCCGCATACATCGGGGCGTCGCTAATAGCTTGTAAGGGATAATTGTCGCACATGTGGAAGACTTGGCGACAAGCCAATTAGCATGGCATGTCACGTCGAACTGTCGACGTCGCACTGTCGCCCGCCCGTCGTGCTACTGTTCCATTCCAAATGACTTAAATTCGGCGCCTAGCGTAAAAACACTATACGTATTAGATACTTTTCAATGTCTCCATAACAGGCGATGACAGTTCCAAAACAATATTTAAATAGCGCAATATTTCCTAATTGAAAAGGATGTTCGAAAGTCGAAATGTTTTTTTCGCGTCTCGTTCAAATGTGTTTGCAATCGAAAGTCTAAGTCCGTGGTTATCTAGCGAATCCTGAAGGCAAATAGTGCAGTCGAGATACGTGAAGTCACTTGTTGGTGATTGTTTACTTGGCGTGATAAGGCGGCGCCGGCGGGTGCCGTGAGCTCATCGCACTACCAGATAACCGAAAGAACGCCCGAATACCGAAGAGTGCTAAAAGCCTGTTATTAGCGCAGCAAAGTGCACTTTTTAAGTAGGTCGGTTAGCAGAGCGTGGTGCTCTCGAATGCAGGCGCCACCCCCGGTCCGCCCTGTCGCCCGTGACGTCACCCTACAAACTTGCCGTCACTTTTACTTTTTGCGTGACTATTTCACATATTGGCGACTGTCGCCAGTTTTTTTAGTCCTGTGTAATTAGGGTCTGAGTAAATTTGGTTTATTTATCAATCAGATAGGCCCAAATTATCGGGCAGAAACCAGCAAACATGCGATGACAGGCCGGAACGATGATGTACGTTATTGTGTTTAGGTACTAAACGCGATGGCGCTTTGTGTCGCCGTAATTGAAATAGTGTGCCACCTAGTTACGCTCTCGAATAAAGAGTCGGCGGCTTTAAAGATAATTTCTAATTCGTTGATAATTCGCAACAATGGCTGAGCCGGCGAGCGGTCGCTTGTCCGGGGATAATGCGCAATGATACGCCGCCAGGTATTGTTGGAGAAGGGGTCCCGTTAGCCGGACTATTGTCAGATAATCCCACAAAGCTTCCGATGAAATGGACGCGAGAAAACTTTCGCGCCTCGCTACCGTCAACGTACAGGCAGGGGGGTAAAGAAAGCCGCCGCGCCGTAATTACTTCGGGCGGATTATGCAAGGGTCGAGCACGCTGCGCTGGACACTAAAGCCAGTAGTTAGTGTTGGATAACAAACAGCGGGGGACCGATTTACCTAGTCGTAAAAGCTTTGAGACAGAATTAATAAATAGAATTAAAAGTATACCGTAAAATATCGGCTCCTTCACAAAGCGTCCTTTTAAATTCCTATTGGTTTACGTAAGGTTTCACACACATCTTTACATTGTGTACGTGATAACGCGGCAATATAAAACAATGGGCAATTCTAACAGAACTAAATGCTAAGCCCATTGTTTGTCGAAGAAAGAGAACTATGTATTGTGCATCGATGATATCACTCTATTTACCGCTTCAATCGTTACTGTTTAGCTTCTTCAGAGAATAACTGTACACGGGCTGGTGCACTTCTGTTCTAAGAGTTACCGAGAGGCTCCTAACAAAGTATGTACAAACACACTGCCCGAAAAAAACGCCAAATTAGTGTGTATTGTTTTGCTAAGAAAGCTTACACAATGACCGTTCGTCCGTCGCAATCTGTATTTTTTGTGTATAGAACTGGCACCGGAGCAAACGTTCGTAAAAGCTTTGGCGCCTTCGTCGAGCGAAAAAAACGCGAACGTCAATATGTGCGAATCGACGTGTATTCGTAGAAACGTAGTACATATTCTTGGAACCAGCGAGCGATCGTATCACGGGAGGAATCCCCGCGGATGATAATATCTCGGATCTACGCGAAAACCCTAACGAAAGTTGATATTATTTCTTCAGACGTAAGAGGGTTCGAAACTATTGGTTATTTAAATATAAAGATAGAATGTCTGATTATTTCGTCCTACGTATATGTTATTCGTTAATAGCCAATAAAATTTATTATTAAATAATTAATTACAGGTACCTATAGCATAAAATCGGCAGTAGACTATACTCAAAATACATTTATCACATAAAGGGGGTCATCACATGCCGGTCAAAGGTACCTATATTATAATATTTTTTAAAGACAACTCCAATACTAGATTTAACTTGGCTGTCTGACAAAGTGCACGACATACATTGAAGCCTACCAATGCAGCAATATCCGGATTACTCTTTGGAACTTTTATTCAAACAGACATCGAAAACGCAGCACGTGAATGCCATTTCCATCTCGATCTCAAAGGTCTCATCGACAGTAACCATAGTAATAATGAAAATTTCACTGTGAATTTCAAAGTAAGATCGGTAGTGAAATCTTACAAAATAGCGATGCTATGATCAAACAAAACTTACAATACTAATGACTTGATATTAGATAATACAAACCTGGTAGGCGGTGACAGCGATGAACTCAGTCTCGGGGAAGGAGAAGGATGCATGAGGGGCACCCCACGCTAGTGCTGCGGCATCACGGGCGCGCACAACTAGCACCCTCGGCCTGTACTTGTGCATCGATGTTAGCACCATCTACAACAAACATACAAACAGTTAGTTAAGAAACATTTAGTGGCATACAAAATAAAAGTGCCTTTTTATTATCTCAATTTGACATTTTGGAGTGAACATAGGCTTACCTAGATCTTCATAATGGCTACCGTTTTATTTCTAGTATTCAGTAGCATTGTCCTATAAGTAGGAAAAAGCTTTCTACAAAATCAGTCAAAATATAAATATCTCATAAATGCCTTAAACCCAAACCTTAGTCTTTTCTTGGTAACAAATTCCTTATCTTCGGAACATTTATTTGATAATTACATCAAAGTGTAGTGTAAAGTACTGAACGTGTATCCTATATACTTATGAGTATTATGGAATTCTGTTCCAGCTACATAACTGTCGCATCCGCGTCAGTTGCTTGATGTGTTTGAACCAAATAAATCTGTGTTGTTGTTTACACGCTACTTAAAATAATGCAAGTCAGTCGAGTACTTAATCGTATAGTTTTAAAGAAAAAGAAAACCAAGGCTAATCTTTATTTAAGATAACATGCAAACAACCCAAATGGGATCTCCACGCCCGGTCTAAAGCTAACAGCATATTGGCGACAAGGGTGTCGCGCCAGGTCGGCCCGCCTACAGCGCAAGCTTCCAATATTCAAACTAAAAAGTCGATTATGTCCTTTAACATACGTCCGACTGCCTCCAAAATCGCAATACAAAACGTAAAAAGTTGCAACTTCTAATCTTTATCCGAGATAAAGAACAAACAACTTAAAAAAAGCGAAATCTCTACGGCCTAAAGAGTGTAAAGCGAACCGTGCGCGTTGGCGACAGGGCCGTCGCGTCGGCGAGTCGCCCGCCCGTCATGTGCTAGAGAGCCCTTATCTGGTACTTGACGCGAATACCGCTACCTGCTGTGCGCGGGCGCAACTGCAACCACTTCAAACGATAAAGGGTTTGCGCACTATTGTTCTCGCTTTTTGAACAGATTATTAAATATGTTTAAAAAAAGATTATGATAATGTTACTTTCGCTTTAGTATTAAGAAAATTTGCGTTACAATGCGCAAAGATTAAAATTACTGAAAGCTTATTCAGCACAATTAGCAACCGCTTTATTACAAAAAGTAAGTTTCAACATTAGTAGTAAGTAATTATAAGAATCGAATCTGTAATGAATAATTTTTTTTCGGTCTCAAGAATTTGCTCTAGTATCGAACAAAAACGTATTCTTAAGATATTTAAGATATCATTTCGCGTTTTGATAGTTCCCACAGTGTGTGACGTAAACTACACAAACCCCAGCCTCTACTACGCAGTACGGACAGATTGACAGATAGACAATACAAAGGCTTCGCCGCGTTCGGAAGCTCGTCGATCATACGACGAGTGTTCCATCAAATGAGATAGACGGCTGATTATACGAGTTTTTGCGATTGACAGACATTGGGAGGAAAGTTTATTGTATTTGATTTTATATTTGATTTCCAATTCATCCGCCCAACTGAACGTATCATTTGAATAGTCTTGGACATTCACTATGAGTTTGGGTATAAGTATAAAAGTCTTTATGTTCATTTGTTTGCTCCTTCTTCACTGAACAAGGAACAAGCATTTGATAATTATGTTAATGAATTTAACGTAACCCCAGTACCATTTACTACAATAATTTAATAAGACCAAAAATAATGTAAACTTAGCGCTGGCGTATTGTGCCAATAAAAATACCAAGTTTCAATCATTTTATATACAAATTTTGAATATGGGTATTTGTAAATTTACTACACCTATAAGATTTTCTTATAAATGTTGTTATTATAAACTTTGAAATGAAATTAATTGGTTTTTTATTATACATTTAAGTGTAGTCGCAATATTCCTTGCCTGATACCGCCGTGATTTGGTAATTTTATATTGATTTGAATTTTATACCAGTAAATAAAATAAAACTGATACTAATAATTTTATAAAGGAAATGATCTATATGTATATATAGTTTTACGACAAAATATCATAAAATAAGCTGATAGTCTTATTTACATGAACTAGAGAGAAATCTTACTTCTTTAAGAGAGTAATCAATCTATATTTTCATTCCAATTTTAATTTTTCAAATACTAGATATGTAATTGAAATATGTATATTTAAATCAAACATGGTGAGGGATAGATTGATGTTTTACTAATTAACCCTTAGAGCGCTCGTTGAAGTCTTTTGTATTGAAACTGTTATTGCTTGGATCATTGCTTCATTTCCTATTATTTTGAGTGATAACTGTTAATTTTATTTCTCTGTAACAGAACCTCTTGAACTGTATTTAATAGAGCGCTATAGATATAATAGAGGCTGTCTCTATTATTAAGCATAATAAAACGTGGACAAAATATTTATTTTGTTGTCTCTGGGTTCCTGGGATGGACATTTGTTCACTCAATGTTATATGGTTACCTGGTATTTCGGTAGGTACAAATGCATATATATCTCTGCGTTGATTAGATCCAAATACAGGTTATTTCGAAGTAACGCTTTAAGTTAACATTATTCTTTCGTCGATCTTGGTCTCACAAGTAAGGTGAGGTGATATAGAATAAACTACACAATATTAATCCAGTAACAAAACATATAGCATACTTAAATATTTCACAGCATATTCAAATATGTTATGTGAAAAGCGTCAAATGATAGTCTGTAGATATTTATAATATCTGACGTAGATTTTTCATATAATCTTACTTTCCGTTCAGTTAGAATGTTTAAAATTGGTAAGAATACAGAACAGAGAACATTTATAACAAATACTAATTATTAAACTACAAAAACATACTATAACCGAATCCAAGACGCTCGCGTCTTTATTTTTTATATAAACCTCTGCTGTTCACCAAAAGTGGGGTAACTTTGTACAACGTGTGTAGTAATCTCCTTTTATCTGACATCTAACAAACATAGACAATACACGTGTTATTCACTAATTAGTATCAGGAACAATCGGCGCGACAAGGTGTAGATAACGGGGTGGTTTCCGTGCGGAGTCGAACCCCGGGCCCGGCAGTCTTCCGCCTCGGTGACTTGATCCTTGTTCGATAACGTTTATGTGTCGTAAAATCTTGACGTTCACATGTTCTTGTAAGTTTTTGTTAATTTAGTAATTTGACATGACGTCTGTAACATGGTAGATGTGAAAACGAACATATAAAACAGATTATTATACCATTGTTTATTTATACGTTTAATATAGTTATAGTTAAACACTCGATACATCTTAGTTATCTTGGCTTTATTTGTTAAATTTAGAGACAACTAATGAAAATGCATTTTGAGTGTAATCCATTCATACAACGCTAAAAAGCGTTGTAAGTATTTTTTTATTATTGAAAGAAAAAGAAAAAACATCAAGCTAAACAATATATAGCCTAACAGAACTGATATTTGTATGAAAATCAAGTTTTTATGCAAATAGCATAAGTCTGCTTATTTCAGCAATTAAGATGTCTTTGTAGCTCCATTTTGACGAACAAAGATTCACTTGCATTTATATTACATAGTTTCAACATTATTTATTCTGCACATTTATATTTCAGTCACGATATAATGATAACTTGTTCCGCAGAAATGAATAAACGCTAAAATAACTTTTAATCTAGAGTATATTAGCTTTTTAATCGTAAATTATTTTTATATCGGCAGATACATTTTCGAGTATAGTTTTAATATGTAAACATATAAATTGGCACTTACTTAATCTTTTTAACATTAATGTACATTTTCAATGGTTTAATATACTTTTTACTGTTTCTAATAAACTATATATGTCATAAAAAGCCAATAAAAATATTATATAGTAAAAATTTACTGCAATATTTACAGACCGTAACGAATCGAGTATACTTAAGATCTCAATCATTATCTTTCAAAGACCGACCTCTCAATTCACAGATACGTGATATGCATCTACATGACTTGACTATAAAACATCTTCAAATTTAATTACCTAATTACAACCAATTTTGTGGCACAGCTTCTAAGAAATATAAGAAAACCATATATAATTTAATGTGTTAAACTTCTGTCCTTTTCTTTTAATAATTAGCTTGTTTAACAATCGTTGAAAACTAGGATCTTTCAAGGTATCAGCCTCGGGCCATATTAGTCCTTTCTGTAAACTAGTATTAACAAGTAGTCATTTTAATAAAATTAGAATATTGTATTAATATTTTAACGTTATTATAATGCATTGGATTTGTGATTATAAAGAATTTTGCTATGTAACATGCTGTAGAATAATATGGTTATATTATTATAAATGTCAAAATTTACACACGACAAAGTTAACTGTATAGAACCATCAGCCATTTTGCAAGAAAATTAATAAAGCCTGTACCATTTTTGCATGTCAATTTCAGTCGTTATTTATTATTTAACGCGGACATTTCCGGCGAAATTCGTATGTTTCATTAACTTCCTTGCAGTTAATTACTCGTAGTTAATTAAATGTCGGGTGTTCTTTATGAAGAAATAGCATTTCTCACAGTATCAGTAAATGTACACCACACGATACCATAACATACGAAAACGTATTTTATGTTAGGTATACAAGGACTTTTTTAACTCTGTGAATATAATTGCGTGTATGCGCTTCCTGTATTCCCATAAAAATGATGATTTGACGTCGAATTAGACAAATTAGGTAATTATAGGCTGTAGGCGACAACAGGTATGACTTAAGATCTTGGTATTAAAAGGTAGGAATAATGCATAGCATATATACATAGCATTAACATAAACCAACTCAGACTAACTCAGTTAGCTAAATTTGGTTGTATTTGTTTATATAAAGATAGATTTACATAACATTAAGAACTAAGTAGACGTGAATCATACACAAATTTCCTTAGTTACTTTCATGAACTTAAGTAAAGGAGAGCCAGCCGTTAATAAAAATACCTAAATCTTTTCTTGGCCAAGAGGAGTTTTAGGTTAATAAATAAAATACTACTTGGCTCGCGAATCAGACCCGCAGGGCTTCTTTCGGTAGCTTTTCGTACACTTAAGCTCAGCCTTAGTTATTAGCCCATAAACCTTTTATGAGAAATCAACATCCATACCAATATTTCGTATGACAATACCGCTCTACCCTAGTCATAATGATTATGACTGTTAATTACGAAGAGTTTCGCACGGCGACGGTTCCTTAGCTTAAAACATGCTACACAAAGAGTATAATGGCAGGCTTTTTATCGCAGGTGGTAAATCCTCAAGTGCACAGTGGATGGGAGCACATTTTCCGCGCGAGTTGCCTCACTGGGAGCAACCTCGGTAGCTGCGCTATTGTTAGGCTGGGTGCACAAAGACGCCGCCCGGCGCGCCCTGCCTCGGAACATACGATGCGCGCTTATGCGTACCCGCCTAAAGTTTTTGCTGTCCCGGCCCGTCATAATAACGTGTGTTATGATGTTTTCTGACTGATAGCCATAAACGATGTTTGTTTTGATAGGTACACCATCTTTTATCCTTTTTCTTTACTTTCAAGTTTACTAGTCAGTATGTTTTGAAGCTCTGGTATAAAGACAGGTGTGTTTGGGAGTCAATACACCTTTCAGTCTTTGTCGATACATACATCTCGACCTTGTGGCGCTACTGATTTACCTAATTTGACCATTATCAAGATTATCACTCTAAACATTATTCTTTTACTTTTGTCGCATTGATTGTAATCAAGTAATATTTTTGTTTATCCCTACAAAGTCACGGTAGTAGCCGAAGTAATAGGTATTAAGGCTACTTTTGTTAGAAACAGCTTCACGTTGAATAAGCACTAAGAAACGAATACATGATCTCTGCGTAGGCAGTTGGCCAATCGCTAACATTTATACCCTTCAATCACCGAAACAGTTTATATTTCACGTGAAGTGAATCACTTACACCTTTTCCGTAATATTTGATGTTTATCCACATAAAAACTTCTTATCACTGTGAAGTGAGATTCAACAGTCAAACACATGTAATAAGACCAGTCGTAAACCGTTGCTCGTAGCGCGTCTCCACAAATAGACAGCGCAAACAGTGGATAAAGCCCTATAAAGCCTGGGTAAAGCACCACGGCTGTCATTAATCGAGGCGTCAACCACCCTGTCCAAACACACCGCCCGAATAAAGGGATACAGTTAGTTGCCGCTACACAGCCTTCATACAAAGCCTTTCAGACTATTTGTTCAAGTGACGAAATGCTTATAGACTTCTTTGTACCCAAACTCCCGCGGTGATCTTCTACTAAAACCATACGCATTCAAATCTCTATCTTAACACAATGCATTAAGGTGAATATTGCAATGAATCAACACGGAATACTATCTTTTTACGTCATCGCAAATCGGGTTGTTTGTATTGGAATCTTGTTTCAATAAACGTAAGGTTCATATTGATTTTTATATCAGTTTTTATGGGAAGTGGTTGCGCGAGAGGCGTTTCCTTTCATAGCGATACATGAGGTAGAGTCACGATCGCGGGAATGTTCAACGAAGGCTGTATGTAACTGTATTCAATATTGAAACTTTTTGTTACGAGATAATTTACAATAGAGCCAATGTTTGCCGATCGTATTAGATATTTATTGGTGGTAAGATTCTTTGTTTATGAGTTTTTAATTAAATTGCATACTATACCTATTGTTTGTTGAATAAACTGCATGGAATGTTGATTAAAACCTAAATGCCAATAACTGTTTTATATCAATAAGTGACTAAAATCAAAGCTTATGTAGCTTTTAGTAAAGTATTAATATATGACTGAGCAAAAAACTTTTTTATTGAGAGAGACTTTCGGAGTAGAGACGGCACTAGTACAATTATACATTTATATCACATGAAATAGTAAATAGGGTGGATATAAGTAAAAAACTAAACTCTAATATGTACGATATTTATTTATTTACTAACAAGAATATTGTCAATATAATATCAAAGGAAACTGACCTTTTTGAAATGAACAATAAACAAAAGACGAGCGCACCAACAAAAATGACTAGACACAAACAATAGGTTGGTCTATTTGTAACAATTGTATCTGTCAATTACCGTCATAGTCCCGCATACTTAAGTCGCAAATCATCGCGTTCTTATCTAGAGAGCGACATTTGGGAGCGACACTGGCGTCACAAGTGCGACAACGACATGTCGGTGTAACAACGTGTGTATTGACATATTCCACCCTCGGTGATGGTGACATGGCTACCGTTTGGCAGATAGTGACATCTTTATCTGTGAGACATGTCGTTATTCTGGTATTTACAATGTTGGCAGTCAACTTTGTTATCTGAGGATGTTGGGCTTTTGGTGAATTCCTCCTTACGTAGCATGAGAATGTTGTGCAATATGTATTAAAGCATGTAAAACATAATGTGTGTTTCCAAAATATTTATTAAAATGCAAGAATGCGGGTAAAAGTGCATGGGCGAAATCTTCTTAGGAAATATTTAAATAAAATGTAGCATTCGATAGAGACTATCGACAAATCGAAACAAATTACAAATAAAAAATTCGTTCATCTTATATTTAAACTACTTATTACTTTGTGTCATGATAGAAGGTATTGTTTACATAGGTATATGCTCTATGAAATACAAAAAAATTTCTTCTACGGCGACTGGTTAGGCTATAAGTAATACACTTGTGAATGTATTTTTCACGCCTAAATAAATATCTATAAATGGCAATAAAAAGGAATAAGTGCTGCATTAAAATCTTAATATTAATAAATCGTAATGGCAAATTAGCACTAGAACAGAGGGACGTAGGTAGCTCCCCAGAGACCCAAGATTTTTTTATTGCCAAATCCGCAACCGTCAAATGCATACCTATATGACATGCGTGAATCAAAAATGCTGCAATAAGAATCCTGATCCAAAGTGTAAAGCCAACCCAACTACCACTTGGCTTACTAAGTTCTAATCCTACCATCAATACAGGAAAAGGCCTAACAGTTAAATAAACAAGTTCTTAAAAGTCTAAGTTTCAATATGGTATCATAAATATTCAAAGGCATCGATTTGCTACAATTACACAAACCGTTACACACTGGTAATTGCACGGTACATAATTCGATATCCATCGCAATAGCTTGTTTTCATGAAATATGGAAAACTAGTAAACTGTCTTGAATAATGTATGAAGCGGTGTTTGTATGTAGTTATTCTGACAAATTACTTCTATGATGGAGGGTTGTCGCTTCGCCATTAAAGTCAGCAAGCTTCATTGTTCGTAACTACAATGGACAATTAATTTGTCATGTATCAAAATTCCCACAACATATCATGGTGCGTCTCAATTTTTCTGCTAACGATTAATACAATTTATATCGACAGCTTCCTAAGATTTATTATTTTACGAAAGGCTCCATTAGATTATCTCTATTGTTGGCGCTAAAGTTCAGGATTTATTGAAATACTATATAAATACACAAACAATGTTGCTTTGTAAGATAAAATATTTTTATGATGCAATCTCTGTTTCTTTAAGAAGGCACGTAGAATTCTAGTTTTAAGATTTTATATAACCGAGTGTAATTAATTATGTATTATATTAACATTTTATAAGATTAAAGTCTTCATATTAGCCAGGATCTCACATCTCTGTAAAGAACACACCTTGACACACCCTATACAGCATAATTTTGTTGAATAAGTAATACACTATATAATTCACCCGATTCGGCTTTTAATATATTTTATTTTTAATCGTTTTATATTTTGACTTAGTAACTTTGGCTGTAATTACTCTACTAATTACCTATAACACGTTTATTGATGCACTCATGCCGTTCCACCTTAGAATACCCAAATATTCGTATCTTGCAAAGAAAACTTAAATCCAACACTTACATGTCCTTGTGCATCCATCGTATTATTGGTCAGCTTCAGTTTGCTGAAGGAGACTGGGTTGGCAGTCCAGTGATGCCCAGGCGCTGGGGAGTCAGGGTGCAGCATCAGTCTGCGTGGGGACTGGGGTTCTGCGCCACCGGCAGCTGCCCAAGCGCCGCCTGCCCAGCGCCAGCGCCTCCGTCCGACCAGGGAC
The DNA here is from genome assembly GCA_963675205.1 of Catocala nupta. Lineage (NCBI taxonomy): Eukaryota > Metazoa > Arthropoda > Insecta > Lepidoptera > Erebidae > Catocala > Catocala nupta. Next base: position 7,131,011 of record OY776090.1, on the reverse strand, counting down.
AACTCGAGAAGAACGCAGTACTCTTCACGAGGATCCAGACCAGCGAGGGAGATGCGAAGGGAAGGGAACATGCGTCTGCAAAGAAAAATAGAAAATTAGCTATGCGTGTCTTTTGTTGTGACAATATTTTACATTGATTTTCTGTATTATTTCTACTATTGCAATGTTAAAGATATTATATATATATTTCATTGAAAATTCTAGCTGTCCTCCACAGTTTTACCCACGTTTATTATTACTATCCTGCTCTCGTCGCTTGTAAGTTTATAAAATATATAACGTTCCTCAAGAAATATCAAATACAAAAATAATTGAAAAACTGGTAGTTTCAGATATAAGCGCGCTAAAACTGAAAATCAAACAAACTCTTCAGCTATATTATATATTAGATGTAGTATAGATGATGAATACTGCAATGCAGAGGGTCTCGGGTTCGAACCCACGCCGCGCACCTCTGACTTTCGGAAGTTATATGACTTTTCGAAATTATGTGCGTATTGATTGATAATTATCGTCTGCTCCGTGCCTCGGAGAGCACGTTAAGCCGTGAACATCTATGGCAGTGGTTATTGGGAAGTCAGTGCCCTATAATATCCTGACACTGGTCTAGCCTTAGGGTATCGTTAGCCTTCAGGTTGCGGAGGTCGGGTGGCAGCCGCTCCGTGTAAAAACTGATATCCAGTCAAATCCAGTTAGACTAGAAAAGCCGACCCCATGTCACTTGGGAATAATAAAGGCTATGGAGGAGGATTGTAGTCTGCTAACCCTTTCACCCAACAATAACCCATAAGCTTGTGTTATATGTTAGTAGTAGATTTACGTCGGTAGCGCAACCTCGCGATCAAAAGTCCTGTACCTTAACCATTAAGCTAACTTCCCTATAAAATATTTAGACTTAACATAGACAACGAAAGCTGGTAAAATGTTAAATAAGGCTTTGTTAAATTTATGAATACCAAGAACACAAACATACTAAAATCACAAATTTTAGTAGATGCATAACCCTCACATATTGCCGATGTCGTTGCTAAAGCAATCACGTTCATATACCAGCTACTTAGCTGTAAGTGAAAATAGAAATGGCTACAGCAAAAAGTAATCAAAATAATCGACACCAATCAGTCACTTGAGCATGTGAGTTATTAAGCTGTCTCAAGAACATGATACTGTGAGTACTTTAGTACTACCATGTCTACAAATTAACATAAACCATTAATTGACTAAACAGACATTAACATTGGCTCACTCTTTGATTCAGTCGTGTTAGCGAAAACATGACAGCCAATCGTGTGGTCCCGACATCGATAATGTATTAGTAAAGTCACTTAAGCGACTGTAAGGATGGCAGATTGCTTAAGGGTCCCCAGACGGGACAAAATTTGTGTGCTCTACAAAGGAATATTTATACGATATTTAAAATTTATTTAATTTTAGGAAAATATTGTTACATTTCTTCAAGCATCACTGCAGCAGTCTTTCCTAAACGTTAATGTATAAAAAACCGATTCTGAGATCTATTAATATATAGGCAAGATGAGCAACCTTCTTTAAGATGTCCCCTAAAAAAGTAATAAAAGAAACTCTTTTTTCAAATTTGATAAAAAATAAACATACCATAACCGAATACATTTGAACAAAGAAGGTGATAACGAAATGACTATGACGAGCCGGACAACAGTAGGAGTTTTATAGTCATACGTTTTTATCACGTTTATAAAAATGTGATAGGGGTAAATGTGTCGGCCAACGAGGCCTTTTGGCACCCGTTTGTATCGGCTATAAAGGCCGTGTGTCATAAACCGAGATACTCGTGGCGCCGCGGTTATCGCGGCCGCGGCCGCGCTGCGGTGGTCAGTTCGAGTCCCTAATGTAATTATGGCACTCAAAGTGTTTGTGCCTACCGCCGTGTTGGCTAATCTCTAAAACTGGGATTAGTTAGCAATAGGTTCGGTTTGAGAGATTAACGTGAAATTTATATGTCGGCGCTTCACATGCTTTGACTTTATGTTAAATCTAGCTACCGAGAACTGAACATGAGTTTAAAAGATACATATTCTAATAAGGACTTCATAATAATTAGTAACTAGCAGTGGCTTTATTTCTGTTGTTACTTACTTTACAAAACATACTTTAGGTATGCTTTTGTACATTTTAAATACTTTTCCAAATCAAATGACAACGTTAGTCGTTCGACAACTACTCTTTGTAACTTCAATAAATAACACTAGACATTCGCCAAAGCGTCGGTTTGGTTAGGTTGCTCAGTTAGCATGTCAAGCAAAAGACCTAGTATAAATAATGAATGGCTATTTTATACCAATGGAGGAGCAGAAGCTATTTTTTGGGCAACTACGAAGAAGCTTGAGAATCTGACAACGTAAGACTGTGGACCTTACAAAAAAACGGTGTGAGAGTAATTAAAGTAAAGCATCACGAAAAACTTACATACCGCCATCTCCTCTTCCTTTCCTTACGGAATTTCTCATCTTTCTGGAATTCCTTACCCTAAGGTTCAGCAAGGTATGATACCTTATATGATATTGCACACGATCGCAGCCTACGGTAACTGCAAGCGAGCCTACCAACAAAGTAGTACAAAAAATACCAGTAATTTGTGACGTGATCTACAAAAGGGACTCGGATTCATCCTGTAGATAGCTGGTATGCACTAACAATAACAACAGGGGCCGAAACCAATTCGCGTATCAGCGTTCGGTATGTGATCAGTCATAATAGCATCTGTTATCAGCGCTGGGTGGAGTGTGAGGGGAGCGGGCGAGGGCCGAGCGGCCGCCGGGCTGGGCGCACAGCACTAATGCAGCCGCCGATAACGCGCCGACAGAAGCTCAATTAACAACAAAGTAAATTAGCCTCCATTTAAACTTTACGATCTCCGCTACCGCCTTACGTGAGCGACATCGGTACAGACAGAACAACCAGTTTCAATTTAACTTTTAAGAAGAAGAAATTATAGTACAAGCAACGCGGGACTTCAATAATCATCTTGGCAGTTGCCACGTGCCCAGTTTTGTTAGGTGATTTTATTAAAGCAACTTTAAGGCAGTCTAAAATCATTTTAATCAATAAGATCTTTGCTAGTGCTAGGAAATAACCGACATAAACAATCATAATAAATCTACAATTCAAAATCATACGCAATTAAAAAATTTAAACACTTTGCAATGTTAACGTTGAACTTTTGTAAAAAATGAAGATAAATTAGCAAATTAAATTGTCTATTAATCAGTCGGTAAGAATGTTATCTACAACGGCATCTTAATATCTAGTCATCATTTAGTGTGCACATCAAATATGAATGATTTATAATTATGTCATGTGCTGGTGACGGACATTCGCGTGGGAGGCTGGTGCGTTGGTGGACGGACTACTCGCTGTATCCGAGACACATTATTAGTAAAATTAACGTTGTTCCAAGAGCATTATACCGTTAATTTATATGTTAAATATAATAAGCAAATGTTTTCAACGTGGAAACCGGACGTTGAAGTCTCGAGTCTGATTCATCTTTGATTTTTATTATTCTCCAAATTGCCGAATGAATGTTGTTTAGCAGCGGAAAATTATTACAATTATTCATAAATGTTTGTTATACTGCAGTCTAGATCATATCCGAGATGCGTTAGTAAGACATTGGTCTCACGATTTGGGGCATGCGCGGATACACAAATCTATGTATAGTTTTAGTGTCTGTTTGCACCTTTTCATAATGACAACCATTTGTTTTGATGTTAATTTTTGTTTTATTTGTTTTTACTCTCAGCTTTACTCTAAATATTTATTCACAGGATTACAGGAACCGTGTATTGTTCCGGGATGATCGAAATGCAAAAACTTACCGCGGTCTGGTTTGTTGCTTCATTATTGCGTAAAATAAGGTCAAACTAACAAACACAATTTACAATATGATTAAGGATAATCAGAATATACGCACGTCCTTAAAAACGTAACATTATGGATGTCAATGTTGAAGTGAAGTTTTCCTATAAAACCTTGGTTAAAATCAGACGACTTGTAGCGGTGGATTTCCTTCGATAGACAATGGATAGTTCAAATAATACATAAGTGAAACTGTCGCGTCGCGTGTTGACCGTACATTGACAAATCCCTTCACTCGGCTACCGTTCGTAAGATGACTCTTATCAGCCACGGTCCACTTATCGAGCCGTTTGAAAGTTGCGCCCACGCCGACAAAGAGGTGACGATCCACGCGCAAAATATAATGAAAAATTTGCCGCCTCCGCGCCGCTTGCTATCTATATCGTATTTTCCACGAGTGAACGACATAATGAACTATACGCTACTGCGGCAATTCTCAGCCATTTAAAATTTGATAGCAGCAATGACGATTCGAGCGAAGATTCATGTCAAGCCTTTTATTTTAAGTGTTTTATATTACGGATTTTTGTTTACGATACAGTTTAAACGAGAATGCAAATGAAATAAAGATACTATAAAAACGGGCCGCCATAAAAGGCCTCTCGAGAGCGCTAAGCCGCGCGGGCACGGCGGTGGGAAGGGACTTAGTGAACACAATGGGACCACCAGAATCGCGTTGAATAAACTTTAGAGTGGCTCGTAAATCGGTAACAACTCGCCAATTGCCGCACGGAGGCGCTAACAGCGAGGAAAGAAACTGTCATATCCGCTCTAGCATCCGCACTCGAAATGTTCATACCGACAGCGGCCGACCGCGCCGATTCGTTGCGGATTGTTTAGCCCATCCGCCCGCCACTTCTGCTAAACTTTCCTACTACATAAGCATTAGCAACGTTTCTTTATAAAAGACATGTATTTAATACGCATTATGACATAAAGCTACTACAAATTAATTGAAAATATTTTAGACTAAAATAAAATGTAATTGATTTTGTTTTCTTGATTGACAAATATTTAACAAAATAAGCATTAAATTTCAATAATAAGCACGCTGTCAATATTTAAATGCTATAAGAAATCTCCTAAATCACGTTCATGAAACAAAAACATTATTGACTAATTTCTTGTTCTATCCGAAGTTTATCCAAACCCATTTTAAATATCTACGCATATTATTACTCTAAGATATAACAACATTAATGCTCCATCATGTTGGTACTTGGTCGTTCAATGCTTGCTGTCAGACGACAGCACTAACCTACCCCTCTCGACGCGACGGCCAGTTATCTTTACTGCTAATTTCATTGGCTTTTTATCGTCAAGTTCAATGCTAAGAGCAGACCAGGGACAGTCGTTAACGTGACAGAGCACCCTTGTACTCGGGACATCTGCGTTCATTTACACAGGCAGTAACTCGTATGATAAACAACTTGGAGTGTACAATACTCGTGTTGTATATCCACCGTCTAACCCGCGCTCATTAACGCTCATACGAGAAGTCCGGCCGGTTTTTTCGTCCGCCCAGATGTGGGCCTGGGTAAACACCTCCGCCATTGTCTGGCCACATAAAAAATCATACACCTGGAAGTGTCAAATTGTTCACTCGGACTGTGAGAGCGGTCCGTGTGAATCTCGCCCGCTCGTCTTACATATGTATACAAATATTTGTGTTTAAACTCCGACAACGAAGTTTATCCTGCACCCAAACCATTCAAACACGTTTACCTACAATCTGCACGAAATGATGGTTAATTAATGCAGTTTGCCACAGCTTGTTTAGTGTTTTTATATCGTTTGTTTCTCAGAATTCAATGCATAGTGCTTATAGAGACACATATACATATATCTCATGATACCATGTGTTTACAGAGCATTATTGGAACCTATAAATACGAATTGCATTCTAGCCTGTAGACACAAATTATCTTAATGTTCGACATCACGATAGGTGGCTGACATGACGGAGATAATGTTATACGACTGGTAAAAACCTTTTAATGCGGTTATGAACGTGTAAACATCGGCTTACAAAGCAATCGACTTAATGAGCAGTGTGTGTTAGCAGAAACGTGCTCACTCCTAGTGACGCTCGCGACAATGTTGCGCAACCACAAATTGAAGCGGCCGGCGCGGCGCCTGCGCAGGCCCGTGCGCGACCACTCATTGTTATTTTACTTAAGTGGGCTGTTAACTCGGAACCAAACACCATGAATCAGCAATATCGACACCGATAACACATTAGGGGCGGTTCAGGATGTAATACTCACCCGTTAATGCATATCATCGATTCCGACCGGAAAGTACCCTTGTCCTAATAATATATTCTATATTTGCTACAAAATTCACAAATATTTTCAATGTAAATCACAAAAAATATGTTCCCGCTCCACTTCCATATGCTACGAGAGTTCGCCTCCGCAAACCAAACAAACTATGTATACTTATAAAGAAATACACTCGTAACAAAACAAATAAACCAATTTGGGCACGACCACAAAAAAACCACGGAATCATCTCGGAGATGTAACGACGTATTAGCATATTGATGGGGCCGTCTATCTGTCGTCCTTTGTTTAAAATCAGCGACAGCACCTTCAATCATAACGATCGTAACCGAAAAAACATTTATTTTATTGGCTAGTTTTTGCCGAGGGCTGCAGGTGGTAACAAAAAATATTGCAGCTACCTTGTCGACCCACCCTCGGTTTATAACGAAATTGATTAACCCCTATATCTAAACTTTATAACAGTTAGAACTTTTACGCTAATGTAAAAATATCCCTTCTAGAAATACTTGTAGCAAATAGCCAAAGTTGAATGAGTCAGATTGCGGTGCTGTGTATTGACAGATTAGCTAACACCTCGCATCCGAGTAAGAACTATGACGTAACGAACGTATGCGTCAGTTGTTCAATTATCATGATATGTCGATATCTGTATGTGCAGTAGTAAATTCTAGACAGGCAATATTTCAATTGGCGAAGTGCATAGAAGGGCGGGGCGCGGCGCGTTCAAAGCACGCCCGCGGCGCACGCGCACCTGCGCGACATGTTTATGCACATCTCGTCGCCAAATTTACAGCCGACCGGGGCCGAAGACGCCGCCGCGGAAATTGAAAATGTATAAACTTTAATCACCAATCGGTTTGTCTTTTTCCAATGAGTGCAACTAACTCCAATTGCACCCATTCCGTTTAACTGCGTTGTTCGCAGATTGTAAACGTATCTGTAAAGGGCACCGCCTCAATTAATATCCGATCTTACGCCAGACGACGATTGGTTTTATTACCGCATAAGTAAATGAATTCACCGGCCGTATTATCTCCTTGTTTATTTATACATTGATAATGCTGCATGCAATCCTGTGTCTGCTTTTGCTACATGACTTTGAGAATTTCCTCAATCGTTTAGGGAAATATCATTGATACATTATCTTATGTCTGTCGGGATCTTATCCTTTCAAAAACTTCATAATATAAATTAACTACATTAGTGGTTTCTTTACTAAGTAAACCATCGTAACCAAATGTGTTGGTGTCAGTCAAAGTTTTAGAACACGGAAAGCAACTTAATGAGATATTTATTAAATGTCGAAAGATATTAATGTAAAATTTAAGCATAATTTACTTAAAGGGACTTAAAAACTTAAACCAGATTTTGGTAAGAATCGTTAAATAAACACCTCATGGTGTGTCGTTTACGTAAAAAGACTCATGTTTCAAATGAATATGGATGTGGACGCGGTGAAAGTACGGAATTAATTCAGCACCTTTTTGGGCGCCGGCGCCGCGGCATTCACGCGTGGCACAAAGCATGTTGCTCGTAAATTGCGAATGGAAGGGCCGACAAACGCGCGGTAATTTAGTTGACAGTGGGTAAGAGACGACGACCGACCGCCGAGCTGCGCCCGCGCCGCCGCGCTCACAAAGCTTATCTACCGGCCGCATCTAGAGCCTATTATGAGCCTGACGCGGTGACGCCGCACTCAACAACAGATCGTTAAGATTACGTTTCGCCAATACACAGTTCGGTAATCCATGCCGAACAGTGATTAAAGAATTCGCCGACAATTAAAAATTAATTAGAGATATAATATCAGTCCAAAAAACTGTACGAACGACTCGGCCGATGGATCGTGGCATTGATGAACGACTCGTTACAATCGAACGTTTTTGTAATCGAATACGAACGCTAATTCAGATTCGTAAAACAACAGCGACTAGTCCACTGTTCGGCACGAAACAAAACCCAATCGACAACTAATGAGACCCATTTGATTGCATTACGCATGGAACTTAATTGTTCGATCAACATTATTCGTATTGTGACTCAAACATGTTGCATTTTTAACCTTGCCAAGTTGTAATAAAGATTAGATTTAATCGGAGATGTACATGCGAGCGCAGGCGCCCCCAGACCAGTGGCGATCGCTCGTTAGCTCCCGAGCCGACATAAATCACACCGTTTTATGAGAACTCCCAATTTTTTAACATTTTGAGTTAATGAAATGCGAGCGCTGTATGGGACCCGGCTAGCGACATTAAAAAGGACAACCCAAAAGGACGGACAGTTTCTAATTATAATCCTGTCAAAGCTCCGATATAAGTAAAGAATTGATGATCACCTGAAACGCGGTGATTTTATCTAAGATAATAGCGATCGTGTCGATAGTAGCTGTTGAATTTTAATATTTGTCATGTTTTTTATTTGTTTGTGACTGTAGTAAACCCCTGCGATAAAAGCTCGTAAAACTACCACACGACTATGTCGTTATGAACATTTGCTTCACATTTAGCTTTAATGACAGGTATTCAAACATTATCACTGTGTAACAAGCATTCATAATGTTGTACTAACAAGATATTTGTTGTCAAAGAAAAGTAAAACGACGATTAGCAGTAATCGCTCATCAAGTGGTCATGAGTAGCAAACAAATTGCAGCAGTTAGCGAGAATAACAAGAACCATTAACTGCAAGTACAATAAGTGAACACGGTAGTGGCAGCCCAACGAGCGGCGATCAATCAAGCACAGGATCTGCGCTCATCGACCGTGGTGCCGCTCTAGCACCGCATAGCGCTAATTACAACCATGTTTCATAGGAATACAGTTCATTATCCTTTACCGGAAACCGACGAAGAACGGCGCCAGTATTTTAGGATTTTCGAAGAAGCGAAAGGGTTAGGCTGCGAATTAAAGTTGGTTGCGCACACGCATGGTCGCGCGGAGGGGGCTTCACTAGCGCCGACAAAGGCGCCGCCGCACGCGAACCGCCCGATTCACAATTAAGCCCGCGTGTGTTAATTGATATTAATACCGTACGGATGGTACAAGCGGAGAACGGCCGCGTATCAGACCTCCTAGTCATTATTTATATAACTGTTCAACAACACACCATCATTATGTTCTAGCAAACGTTTTGATTGAACATGACGTCAACTGTTGCTGTTATTTCGATCAATAAGCGAATACGAAAGCGGTATTAATCACTGAACGTAACATGATTTTCTGTGTAGGTACTGGATTATTGTAATCGATAGTAGAGGTCGATGCGCTTTGGTTGAGTTAGATTCCATTCCATTTGAGGGTGGATTGCATACTGCCTGGACGGCTGGAGCATGTCGTCGCTAATCGCTCCCACAAGCAACACATGACACGTACCGGGAATCGCGCCAAGGCTGTCGTAATGTGTCGGGTTCAAACGCGCCGCCTCCGCGTCATCAGCGCAATTAGTGGGCGTGGAGTTGCGACATCGCGATTGTCGCTATTGACATTGAACCCTTGTTACATATTTCACAGAAATGTGTTTTGATGTCGCCTCATCGCCACGTCTCAACTCATATGTGCGGACTTTAATCTCATACAACTCGTCGAGCTAATTACTGGGCAATGCATGCGCGTCTTTTAATTCTCTCGTCGTGTAGAGGAATTTTTTCGCGAACTATTCTTAATTGATATTGATGCTGCTATTTGCAACACGAACATGGCTAATGAAGCAAGCGTTTCAATAGAAAGTAAGCAAACAATAAGCATAAAACATGTAAAACATCTTTGAATCTGTACCTATTATATCTAATAGACTTTTGTTGTCCATTTAGTAATGCCAGCGCCAATTCTACTCGAATTCAAATTAAGTAAAGCGTTATAGGAATTTTCTGCCAAGATATTCTCAGCTTGTTCTTCTCCCTTTTATAACATGGAACCTTAATACAGCTCGGGCACGCCACGATCGTGGCGGTAAGTCCTGTTTTTGAGGAGTGGCTGGAGAGGCGGCATGGCGCCCTCACCTTCCGGCTGACACAGGTTCTAACTGGCCACGGTTGTTTTGGCCAGTTCCTGTGTCGTATACGCCGGCAAGAGACGCCCGGTTGTCACCACTGCGGCGACTGCCGCGACGTTGTTGAGGACACGGCGCTGCACACTTTGGCGGTTTGCCCCGCCTGGGCATCGCAGCGCCGTGATTTGATCGCGGCAGTCGGATCGGTTGCCCTCTCGCTCCCGGCCGTAGTTCAGTCTATGGTCCGGAGTGAGAGGTCGTGGAACGCCGTCGCCTCCTTCTGTGAGGAAGTAATTTCCATCAAGGAGGCGGCGGAGCGGGAGAGGGAGCGTTTAAACCCTCTCCCCAACCGCAGAGCCGGGCGCCGGAGGGCGCGAGACGACCTCCAGCCACCCTGAGGTTTGACCTGGGGGTGGCGGGCTGTGTGGGCCTGCCCGCCATCCGTTCAGCACCAGGTCCGAGAGGCGGCGTGCGTGTTCCCACGCGCGCCTCTGTGTCGAGTCCGTCTCCCCTTAAGGGGGGCTTTTATTGAGCAGTGCCTATATTGGGTAGGTCTTATTGAGTAGTGGCCTGCCGTTTCATACGGCGGGCCGTAACCTCGGCGGGGTCGCGACCGCATGCGAAAGCGATTCGCGCGGCCCCGTCGATAGTGGTTTTGTCGAGGAACACCGTGGTAGGTTTAGTCGGTATTCCGGGAGGTACTTTACTATTATTTCCATCTTTCTTTTACCCCGGCGAGTCCGACATAATCCCTCCGCCCGCCCCCGCGGAGGGATATGCGTCAGTCATAGCATTCCCCCACGTAAAAAAAAAAAAAAAAAAAAAAAAAAAGCTGGCTTAAATGTTAATATGAAAATAGTTTTCATTTCTAGTTCGGTTGATAGGCAAATACAATTCGTAAGAGCTGTAGTGTTGTTTTCTTATGAGCTTTTCTTCTACTTCAGAGATCTAGTTAAACCGGTGAGCAACAAACATTAGGTTTTATTGTCTTGTACAATCTAAGAGGATCTCGTTGACATTACACATTATGTATGCCGAGCCACGTTAACGTCCAAATCAGTCATGTTCTCACAGAGAGGCGCAGTTAGGCGGCTGAAGCGACACATTTATTCGAGAGTCGTGCGTCCGTCTGCACCCAGCGTCGCCCATTGCGCTTATCTGTGGTTTCGGTAGCGGTCCCGGCGTGCGGCGATACACATCGGCGCGTGATGGCTCGACCCTTCCACCCCGCCGTCCTACACCCTCCTCTTAAATGTCACACGTCACAACCTTCTGTACTGTCAAGTTGTTAAGAATATTTTTGATAGATTTGGTAGAGAAACCAGAAGGTGCACGAAAAATGTTTACCACACGCCACTTTAACGGTAGTAGCGTAAGCGCAAATGTAACCTCAAACCTAGCTTCTAATTGTGGGTCAAATATTACATATTTTGTTATCATTTAACTTTAATTGGTCAGTAGACGGCAAAACACTCGTATTCTTGGGACGCAAGCAGGTGAAACGCGGCTGTAAAGGACTTCGCCGAATCGTTCACAAACGTTAATAATATAGCGATCAACTGCAATTGTCAAACCCTCTTGGAATGTTTTTTTTTATTTTACTGTATATGTAGTATCTCTTACGCGAACTACTTGTTAATTCTCAAAGGGGTGACTAGTCTGTATTAAGACATAATAGATAGTAATTTTTTTAAAAGAAAGTGCCCGCTCTTGGCGCTATACAACTCTGCTCGTTATCCTATATGTATTCGTGCGATGTCGGATGTATTAGGTTTCACTGTAAGTAAATTGCCATTCACAACTGCGAGACTGTAAATGTGTCTAGGAGACAGTACTAGGTTTGCCCTCTATTACTGGTGTCTCAAACTGTCTCTGCTCTCCATTTCAAGATAAACCGGCTATATAACAAAAACACAAGATATAGGTAATCAGTCCAACCTGGCGTTACGTCAAAACCACTTTACAATTCCATTCAACATCATTATTTCTGTAAAAACTGCTATCGCACGGCTCGTTAGAGACAAATCTTGCGTGAAATGTAACAAATTCGTATAGGTACATCGCAACAGTTTTTTCAACGCTACCATTGTACGTGAGTTCCCATGTTTTACGAGCGATATGATTGACGACGCGCCCCGGACAACGGGCGGGTTATAATGACCATGGTTTCTGGGAGACGCAGTATGAACACGTCCAGACACTGACACGTAGACGCATGTTCTCATGTCCCCGAATCTCAGATGACATCTACGCTGTCCAACATCTAGAGCTCTTATGTCTATCGATAACCAGTGAACTTTGTAGCACCCTATCAGATTACCTCATGTCTTCTTGCGCCGCCGAAACCGTTTGTTTGTTTTGATCCCAAAAGAATAAATAAATTTACAAAAAAAGTTAATTGCGTATCAGAACACGTGATTACTTTTTCCTGCGTCAAAGAAGTCATCTGTAAGAATGCGACTTGTCCCTTTCGCTCACATTACAATTTGTTAGGTAGCAAAGCCGAGTCCGACTCCGTGAGAATAATTCCCGAGTTCCGAGTAACATGGGTTAAACGCTTGTATCGGGAGATACCGATCTAACCCGAGCTGCTCGTTGGCGCCATAAAAACAAAACATCTTCAACACGACCACTTTCTTCCCTAAATTATTCGTGGAATTTACGACGTTTCGACCGACAAAAATGTTATAACCTAATGAGAAATTATCATCAGGGCGCTGTCTGTCGTCGGCAAAAAACGAATCATGCGCCGCTCCACGATGCCACGATGATGCCCGGACGCATATTTTTTTATATTCTATATTCGAATTATCGTTTTCGTGTTTGTTTTTTACCTCGATCGTCGATTGTTTTAGGTTGTGACGGGACAAGAAGGCGCGGGAGCCGGCGATGACTGTGCCATTCTGTTGATCGCTCAACTTCGGGTTCGACGAGTGACGTGATGGATCTCTCTCGATGCACGAGATACAACTACGGCTCTAGACGGTAACCTACAATGCACGCTCATCTGAAAACGGCAATGGTGAAGGCGCAAGACAAAAATGTGGGGAATTGTGTGTGGTGTGTTCCCAGGAGATATTGCGATATGATCGCTCGAAGGCGGCGACTATTCGGCGCGTGCTTCGGATTCCTGCTCCACCTCTACGGAATTACCCATTACATACAATGACATTACGTTTTTACTGCGACAATTTTTTACAGAGATTTGATCTAAGCCTTCATTACTGTAAACGTTTTCTATCAACTTAAAATTGTACAAACGATTTGTTCTACGAGTTAAATTGTTCTAATGTTTATAGTAATTGAGTTCAGTTTAGAAACGTAATCGTTTTAATGATTAGTGAAACTAGTGAGTTTTCATCGACACCTGAGTGCTTTCTAAATTACAGAGTAGCTTCCAATTGTTGATAAAGTTAAGTGTGTGTGATTTTAAGTCATTTAATGAGAAATGAGGAAATCACTTTTGATTGTACTACTCGCAGTAGTTAACAAGAGCCGACCACGTTAGATGAGAGAAAACTTTCGACAACATTGAAAGAGAAAGATGTGTGCTTAATTAGTAAGCGGTAGGCATGTCAATAAAGCCTACAGGTAGGGGCAGAGGTTTAACAAATTTTGGAGCTAACTGCTCAGACCTTCATTAATATCCCACTGACATTTAGTAACCACCCGCTGCCATCGGATTCTAAAACAAAGAGGCATTATGTCAGCTTCGATACGAGCAGGTCTAGCAGTCGCGATATCGCTCAATCTGGCACGCGGTCGCGGCCGCGAACGGCGCGCGGCGCGGACGGCTAGTGCTTGTCGAGGTGGAGTAGTGGCCAGCGTAGAGGAGTGACTCGGGTAGTGGTGCACGAGGCAGTTGGAAGACGGGCGACTGTCATAATCTGATTATTATTAGTGGTGCGCGGAGGGGCGGGGCGCGCGGCGGGCGGCCGGCGCGCCGCAGGGGGTCGGCGCCCGCGCCCGCGCCCGCCGCTCGCGCCGCCGGGGACGCACGCACTAGCAGGCGACAAACGACCCGTGGTAAAACAAAAGGAATGTTGCCGGCGACGCTTTGAGGCGCCGGCGCCGCTCCCCGCACCCTAATCACCCATTTTAATTACGACACAGATCGAATCAATTAATCGGTATTTCTGTTAAAACAAGCGGCGGAATGAGCTTACGCTCGTTTGTTAGATATGATTTCGTGGACGTCGTAGATTCCAGATATGATTAAACTTTTAACTCGTAAAAGTCGGCGGTAAACGTCAATTACTGACGTAATGCACGTTCACGAATCACCTGAACGACGGCAAGAGCCGCGGCGCGGCGGCCGGCGCTCGCGAGTTAGCTGTTGCGAGCGGGAGAGTGCGCGCAGACGTTTTTAATTATAACTTATGATTTTTTCGAGCGAATTCGGGCGCGCCCTTCCCAACGAATAACACAAGAATAAATAACGAGTTTTTGTGCTGTGTGTTTGTTTTTAAAATGGCGGGAGGTCCGCGCGACGACACGCGAGCGATGCGCGCCTGCCGCCGGCGGCCCGCGCCCGCCTTGCCCATTTGTCATATTTCGGTTTTGAGAAAAAATAAATAACCTACTCTATTCCAACCAGTGTTTGTTTGTACTTCGATTATTGAGGGTTAAATATTATCTCTGAACATGGACTGGGACAGATGGGACGTGTCGCGTTAACGTATCTATTTGGTTTATTATTGTACAGGGCGCGCGGCCGTCGCATGTGCGCCTACGACATACGTTCGCTATGTTGACACGAGGGTCTTGTGTTTTACTGCCTGTCACGGGTGATATACATAAATGTCATTTAAATAAGCATTCTTAACATTTCTTTAAAATTCAATAGTAATCTTCATTCTGTTTTACCATTAGACCTAGACAATGTACTGAAACATGGAACTAGTTCGAAGGCAAACCTATCAGTAGATATATGTACACGGAGGAGCTTAGCTTCCTATGTACCAAACAATTTACAAGTGGTATTGATATGGCTGTAGCTACAAATCCCACGTGTAACACATAAGGGCTGGCATGGCCGCCGAGCACGACAGGTGTTAACTCCGACTACACACGCCGCCCGGCCCCGCTTGCACAAACGAACCGCCCAAATCCACTGTTTGCGTTTTCTATTAACCGTCGAACTCAGCCCCTCTCCGCGAAAGCACCAGATAAAGAACAGTCAAGAACGGCTTTTAATAGTGTTTGAACAACAACTAAAAGCATTGCGTTACACGCACCAATTTGAGCTCGAGTCATGTGTCGGTTGCATACAATATCTCAATTACAACGCGCACGCCTCGGCTAGTGCTCAATACGAGAAATGCATGAAATATTTTTGACCCATTTCGATTCATATGGCGCCAGCGCCAGGGTCGGCGCCGGCGCGCCCCCGGCCTCTCTCACGCGGGCTCGTTAATACAAAACAAACAAGAGTGTGCTCTAGACGGGCGCGGGCGGCTAAGCTAACGAGATTCACCAACCGCTGGATAAAGCGGTAAATTATCGGAATGTTAGCCGGGCGGCGGCGGTGGTCCGCGACCGCGCCGGCGGCCGTGCCAAAAAAACGTGTAGGAGATGACAGGAGCACAGATGAACCCGACTAATTATTATCGGCGAGTGCAAAAACCGGGACAGTGCGCAGGCGCGCCGGTACAGCCATCGCACACGACAGCTATTCGTTTGCGAGAAGCGATCTAGTTTTTGTGCGTAATTTTAATAAGAGCGTCCGTCGACTCGATGCAGTTCTCCAACGCTAATTACACGCCGTTAATTACAGTATATTTTTATTTTTAATTCCACCAGAAGTCGAACGGACGTGATGTTCATTACTAATCGAACTTTCTTTTGAGCGCACCGCGCCGGTGGTCGGACATCGCCGTTTTCAGAATTAGGACCACATTATGTATTTAGAAAATTGTTAGTTGAACAAGTCAATCGGCTAGCGCGTAGTGTTAGTTGTGAGAGCTTTGGACGTTAGCAGAGAGTGACATTAGTCGCGCGGATGTGTTGCAAGTGGTGATCGAGTCGCGGAGATTGCCCGCGGGGCTCCGATCTGCTAATGACGAGATGCGGCGCGTAATGAGCGCGGCGCTGGACCGGGCGCACTGGCGGGCGCGCGCGGAGCGGGCGTGGAGTGCGGGACGCGGGAGGAACCTCGCGGTGGGTCGCTCGCTCGCTCGCAGGAAGGGCGGAGGCGCCGAGATCGCGACGACTGTGTAATTTCTTCACTGCTCGCACCCACATTATCGATCACGAAAAAAATATAATTGTAGGGGTACGTCGTAAAGCAAACAAGCTTATAATAAGGTGTAATTTGTGCTCGGCCATTTAGAGAAATGCACAAATTGCCGTCGAGGCAGCTGTTTGTTTTGTCTATGACGGAGGTCCGGCCCCGGCTCCCAAATTATCCGTTAACAAGGCTCGCGTCAGATTCACCAGTCCTAATGGGTTTTCGTTAAGTTTTTGTTATTATTTTGTAATTTATTACAAGTAATACGTTTTTGTATATTCCGTTCTTGGATTCCGACAGCTGCACCATTTAATTGTCTCGATAGTTAACAGAAGTTTGTTTTTTTCAATAATTCTAAATATCGTTTTCGCGGAGTTGGTGTCGCGCGAGGTCCCGCGGATGCGCGCGCGCCACTGGGCGGCACAAGGCGGCGCAGGCGCAGGCGCCTTCCGTGAAACGTCGATAATAACAGCTGGCAGCTGCAAATTATATTAAATATCTCACCGTTTAGTTCCGATACCGAGTATTATAAGCCAATTTAAATTACCCGATAAGTTTATAAAACATGGTAAATAATATTTTCTAGAAATAAATAATTCATTAAAATAACCCTGTAAATGTCATATCATTTAGCTATCAACTTTTCACTAACTAAGCTTATTTGAGAATAAGCAATTTATTTTTTTGTATTTTTATTCCATATAATTTTATTTTTATGTCTTCTTTAACATTTCCATTATAATTATGTATTTAGCATTCGTAAGTGTTAGTTTGTGACTTAAATGAAAAAATGCATTTTGATTTGATCTTATTGAATACTTTCATCTAAATGTCTCTTCGGTCTTGTAAGATGATATAGTAACCTGTTGCGGTACAACCGATAAACTAAGGATTCGGGCAATGTTTTGTTATCAAAAACCTCCACTAGCCTTCTACAACTGTAAAATATCTAGGACCTGGAATTTCACCGAAAGTACGTTCATTTCATGCCCGTGAATGAGATGACGCACTACAAGACGTATCGTTTTGACTCTTTCTCGCCTGAATTAATAATGCATTAAAATATGATGGTACGGCTTCTGAACTGAGGTTTGTGAGCCTGTTCCATTCGTGCTTATACCGTCAAAATGTAAATATAATAATTTATGTTGTATATTTTTACAATAGTGTTATACATTTGCGTGATCCTTTTCTTGAACTAAACAAACATCTATTAATTTTAAGGAATGTTGAAAATTGTTTTAATAAGTAGTCGTAGCCCGCGGCACCACTCGTGGCGTAGAATACCATTACTGAACCCTTTTCAACTTAATCTGTCACGAATCTAAATGCATATGGAAAAACGGAAACTCGAAAACTCTTCTATTTTCATGCAAACTAATAATATTTACTAATATTATAAATCTGAAATCGTTTGTTTGTTTTAACCAGCTAATTTCTGGACTTATTAGTCCAATTATTGTGACAGAATACAGGGTATATATCATTACACCACTAACCACAGAAGAGAAGCAGTAATCAGAAGCGTCGATGAAGCCGGGGGACCTATTGATTAAGTCTCAGAAAACCTTTTAGAAATATTGAAGAAAGAAGGCAGAAAATTGTGATGTCGTGGGGGACATCTAATAATAAAATCTTAGTAAAATCTTTTCTGCAATACTGTTGAGGAATATGATGGTACTCACCGGCCGCCTTTAGTGATGATCATCTCAGTTCCGATGTCGTGGAAGCGCCGCCAGAGGTCGCCGTTGAGTAGCCGCGCGTCGCATGCCGGCGGCTCGGCATCCGCGCCCACTCGGTGCTCTGTGCAACGATTCAAATGTTATTACATCTATAATGCTTCATATTATATTAATTACAAGTATTATGTTTAAAAGAGAGCTTTTTTTAGAGCATGATTGTCGATGAAACTCGGCTAGAAAGCTTTCGTAAGTCAGTTAAAGAGAGTTAGAGATAAAAGCGCGCAAAATGACGTCGGCAGTATATGAGGAAATTTTTATCCAATATTACTACAATACTATAAAATATATGTCTGTTGTTAAACTTCTATAGTATTACTGGTATAGTAATCTGAATGTAATACCCATGTAATAATAAATTAAAAGAAAATTTATTTTATTGTAATATAAAGAGACGAAATCAACAGCTTTCGAATTCTCCATTAAAGAACATACCATTATGCAAACGATAGTGAATCATATAAAAAAACATACACAGATTTCTAGATTAGAAATAGTTTATGTCCAAGTTGGTAGCATGAAACGTACCGATAAATTATCGCCTATGTATCGAATAAATAATACAGTTTTACATAAGCCCCATGCTGTGATGTTGACCTGGGGATATAACTCGAGAAAAATATGCATAATACAGATGATATCTCGCTCTCGATGTCTAGACATGACTTAGCTTGATGATAATACAAACAATGCGGCGTTTTTACTTTGAATAAATAATATATGATAAAAATCTATTTATCTCACTCTCACAGAAAGAAAATAAATATGACATCTCATTTTTCAATCTAACTTTTTATAAAACTGCTGTAGGTATAAGAATAAGTTAAAAAACACACTTATTATTGTTTGTGTAGAAACACTGTAAAACGCGCTGTAATAAGTGTTTATTTTTAAGACAGATTTTTATTATTATCCACTTTGATTGTTAATGATTAATGTCAGTTACTTTTCTTTACATATTATTGTCATTAATAATAAAATGAAAATGGTGATTAAATACAAGAGTCAAAACGTATAAGCTTTATATCGTTATGAAAATCTTTTAATAATTCAATGTTATATTGTTGTTTTTGAAAGAGGTTTGTGGATCAAGATCAGACACAGACAATGAATAACATAAAATATGTATGACAGAATTACAGCAATGCCACTCTGCCAACCTCTCCGAAAACAATCATAAATGTATTTGCATGAATGCCGTTATAGGGGATCAGGGCTTTTTAACTTATGAAAAGGATAAATATAAAACAACACCTTTAAATTATTTAGAACACAGGCAATTTAGTGATCTTAATATTACTGACAGGCCTTTGTCGCAAAAATTTACAAATTTTATGTCTGCAATCCGTACTATAAGACAGTTTTTGCTTAGCGGGCCATCCGTATCGGTGAAGACGCAACCTGAAGGAGTAGTATACTAGTATGTTCCTATTTAATTAATGTAACTAAAATAATAATAAACATAATTAAAATATATTATTTTAGTCAATACGTAGCTTAATACAGTTATAAAAATAATTATTTGTTTTTTTGTAATTATGTTATCTTTTTTAATACGTTTGTAAATATAAATAGTTTTAATAGTTACAAAAATATAGAAGAAGTAAGTGTATGATTCCGTTTATTCTTTTAATACAATAAATATATACTGTTATAAATATTAAATAGTTATAAAAATAAATTATAGATCATATGTTCATAACCATATTATCATTTGTTTACGATAACACCCATACCTATGCTGTACTTGAAATCTCCGAGATACCGCTTCATATATTTGTCGTTAAGGTATAAAGATATCTAACAAAGAATTCAAACAGGCAAATTAGTCAAACCCCGGATGTCACGAGATTCGCTCCGTATTTTTTCGAACTCAGATCCGACGCAGCGCACGCGCTTTGCAATCAATATACATAAAATAAAGACAAAATTATACATATTAACATAATTTAGGTTACGCGTGGGAGGTTGGTTTTAAACCAAAAACTTCGTTTGATATGAATACAAATATCACAAGCGTTGAGCGAGTTATCGCGACTGCCATCGAGACTCTCATAAATTATAACTTAAATACATGTCTTGTAGATTTCATTTACATTATGTCTACATTGCACATGTGTTGGTAAATATAAATTATTTACATGTAGTCTATTTTTACATTCAAGGTTCTATAGAGTTTATATAAATATGTATAAAGGGCGGACACTAAATGCAGTATCTCGTTGTAGGACGTTTTAGATTTTATATCATATGTATATACTCATACCTATATATATATATATAATCCAAACATGAATTGAAAGCATACAGCCATTTTAAGTCTTATTCTATTAACAAAAAAATTGAGTTTGGCTTACAAATGTATATGCCACTATAACATAGATATAAATATGTATACACACTTACATACATATGTTGTACTTACATCGTCATTACATCAGTAATAGTGGATAAGCCTATTGCCCTCTGCTAGGTACACACACAAATCGTATTAGGTTAAAGAATTGTAAATACATTAATCTAGTTTATTTATCTTCAGAATATCAAGCACATAGGTAAAACAAAGATAGAAGTCCTCGCCTTGTAAAGAATAAATGCATTCGCCGACGAAACTAGAATTCGTTTCACCAATTAGGAAATTCCTGATTGTGATTACATCGTACACGGATGTTTGAGATTGTGGCGGCCACTTTGTGCTATCACATTGTAATAAATGGAATATGTTTAAACGGAACTTTTGTATTGAAACAAAAATGCATGATCACTTTCAAAGGCGAAGCGTTACAGTAATTCCCATAAAAAGTCTTAACCGCGAAATCCAAATCAATCTATCAAAATGTAAAAAGTAATTTATTACTTTTAATTACTTACAATACTTTTAATTGCCAAACACCATGTCCAGACATTTCCGTATACATGATAAATTAAGACATATAATATGTTCGTGTATTTGCAAGAGAAAGCCAGTTATTGACAGAACAAATATATTACAACTTTTAAATAAGTCTTTGAAATGTTACATTGGTAGGAATTTACCAAAGAAAATAAATAGAAAAGAAAGATAATAAAATAAGTAGAGTGTACACGATTTTGCCGCAAATTTAGATACATGTCTACTTAAAAAGTCATGCCAGTAAGATAATAAATAATGACTAGTCTATGAATCATGCTCGAGAACGGATGCTACTTGTCCACACTCTCAAAATGTATTACGCGTTCGAGAGAATTCTTCACAGCTAATATGGCAAACATTGAAACAATTTACTATCTTAAAATGAATATAATGAAATTCAGTGCCTACTTTATTTGATCTATGCAATACGCTCAAGGCCGCCAGACTACCTTGTGTATTACATACTCGTATATATAATATATGCAGGTAGGTGGTACAAGTAAATATCAGGAAATGGTTCAGCACGTTAATAAACATATTGTAACTAGTTAATCAAAATATTTAATTAGATAGATACACTTAGTTATTTCATACATACATAAGTGCATGGCAGTATATCCCGGTGGGCTAAATAAAGATCATGTGTTTTCTCTTGCTTTCCTAAAGTAATACTTCTGATTCATATTTTCCGTGTTGGAGACAATCAGTTGTGCAATCTGTAGGTATACTTAGATATCTAATCAAACGACTTAATACAATTTTATTCTTGTACTTCTATTTAAAACATTCGATTTGGATTCGATACAAATATTAATCGATTTCATATTCGTTGTATCAAGTTAACTGACGATGTAACATTTCTGAATTAAAAATATGTTGAAACTAAACATATATCATATCATACGGAATCGATCGGCAACTGTGCCCTCTTGCGGTTCTGAATCGTCTTCTAGTCTAAGCATATTGGCCAGATTCTTCCAATGCCGTATGTTCTATTCATACTTGCCTTATATACTTTCTTAGTCAATATTCGCTATCTATTCTTTTCTACAAAATAGTTTCATTACATATTCAAATTCATAATCTGTCACAAGCTTTAAATAAAGCATAATTATCATAAAGATCGGCCAAGATCAAAACGGATTATGAATATTCGTTATACTAAAATACTTATAATATGTTAAACTTATAGTTGAAAACTGCATTTCACAAAATAACCGTTACATAAATATATACATAATAATTCTAACTGTATGTGTGGACAGTATATTAGTCACGACTAAATTAATTAAGTCTCGTTAGTGAGTTCTCGACACGGCTCATGTAAATGAGACGCCATTCTTAAGGTACACATAAAACTATGAAATATTCTGACTAATGAGGTTCTCTGATCAAGCATTGAGATTCATTTATCATTAGAAAACAATTCCTTCAACTCTTATTATAAACGCAATAAGGTTTATTTTTGTGCATATTATAGCAAAGAAAAGATTGGTTCATAATTTGACTACAACATTGTCTCATATGATGTTTAATATTGATTTTTATTGGTTACGAAGTTTTGGCGACGGCTGTCGAAGCCGCGATCAAAGTGCGGCGTATTTATTGTATGTGTTAAATTATATCATTTTATGAGCCATCATATGAATAATTGTTAAATAAGAATAATAATATTCATCACTGTTATTTGCTTAAAACATAACAAGGTAGTATTTGCTCGCAACTTTGCCCGAGACGTCATTAAGGTGGCTGCGGTCAAAAAGGCCATAGCTTCTACATAAAGCAATCAAATGATATGTAGCTTTCATTATAAATTGAAGACACCTTTAAGTATTTTTGCTATCCTAATATTACAAATGTGTAAGTTTGTGAAGATTAATGGATATTATGCACTGTACACGCGTAAGCGTAAAGTGAATCGTAGTACACAAATAGATTATGTCGCTTTGAATACACACATAGGATATTTTTATCACGGTATGTGTACCCGTAGCATTCATGTGGGCGAAGCGGCGAGCAGAAACTAGTTTATTATATTATCAAATCTGGCCAACCTGCGGGATTCCTTGTAAAATTTACCCCATTATATGTACGTGTAACTAATACCATAGCTTAGCACAAAAAAAGGCCTATAAGCAGGCATATTAGCCAAAATAAAATTTTATACGTCAAAATCATCAGTACACGCTCTGACAAATTCAACAGCATACCATCCTATAATCAATCGGCAATGCCAGGACTGGCTATTATCAAATTCCTTGCAGACGATTTCCAGTGACTGACCCGAAATTCCAATGATGGCTTAAGACTAACCATTCCAGAAACAAGACGTCCACTAACCGAAGTGTGGACAGCCTGGTAATATACATTTCAACATTCATTCACATTTTTCAAATATTTGTATTATTATTTTTATAAACGAGCGGCTCCACCTATGATCGCTTGCAAATTGTAATAGGCTGTCATTTGTAGCCGAAAAGGAATAAACCAAAGACAAACAATAAAAAATGTACTGATCTCTATAATAATTGTCATCTATTTATACAGGTCAATGGTCACGGGATCCTTAGCCACCACGTTAAACACACTAATAATATTATCCTGTTTGAGGTGCTTTATATTCACCAAAGATTTGACAGCGGCAGTCAACCACATACACGTCAACGTATACAGGGTGTCCGGTAATTAATGGATAACCTGGAAATGTCTTATAGTGGAACTGACGGACGTTTAGAAAAAAATATGAAAGAAATCTAACTACTACCTGAGATATGTGTTTTTTTTTAATTACCATGTATAACTTTCTTGTATACTACGACCATAAATGAATGAAATCCAACGGTTTTTTGTTGTTTTATTATTAAACACAAATTATGCTAATAAATAGACAGTCAAAAGTATGCTATGCTAATATAGCTTGCACTTTTTAATATATATATATATTTTATTTACGTTTTTTTTTTCATTTTTTCTGAACTGCCTTCAGTTCTACTATAAGACATTTCAAGATTATCCATTAATTACCGGACACCTATATATGGTTTATAATCCGTTTTCAACCATTTTGACATGATTGACAAAGAAAGCGGTGAAGGTGCTATATTGCCTAATTATGTATATAAAAGAAGGTGCACTTAATAAACACATGTCATATAGGTATAGGAAATAGTTCCCAGCTGCAAAACAAACAAATTGCAACGTTTTTAGCTTAACATAAGACTCAATTTAATTCTACATTAATACAGGCGGACAGGTGCATCTTTACGCAATAAGTATTTCACTGATATATTAAAGGTGTTTAAATGAATATATTCCTTTTGTATACGTAATAAGGACGAGTATTGATGTAGTATGCTTTTGCTAGTAACGTGCCATTTGTAGAAACTTATTTTTTAAACTGACGCGGACGTATTAATTTACGCCCTTTGCTAACAACTGGCTGGAACAATGCGACTTATGTAGTTCCGATAAAATAAAATAAAAAACATCATACCACATCTGCTTTTTATATTGACGATTCCATTACTAAGGATAATTAACTTGTTTGTCACAATAATTATATAGGACTATTTATGCAAAAGACAATATTTACGTAATGTAGCAAATTATCTTTTAATTATAGCGTATAACCTTCTATACTTAATAGAAGTAAAATTAAGTATTTTAGTATTTACTTATACACTTCTATAAATTTTTTCAAATCTATTTCAAATATCATGCAGGGAAATTAGTTTTTTGAAAATAGTACACATGACGAATAGCAAGATGTCAAATTTTGGGAATGCGATACCGTCAAAAAACAAAACAAAGTGTTATCTACAGACAGATACCTTGAATCTGAATATACGCCGATCATTGTAAATTTGTCAAACCTTTTCGCCATAGCAATTTATTTCAACATGAAATAGTTTCCTTCACGTTTTGTTCATTCTGTTTCGTAAATAACACCAAGCAATGAACATGTTACTTCACTTTTTGTTAAGTAGAATAACTCCAATAAGTACTATAATCATTAGTGAATAACCGTGTAATCGTACCACTCAACGGTAACTTCATACAATTTTGTAATAGTAAAGAAAACTGTAGCCTTCAACCTATTAGTTAGTTCTAGTTAATTTTATACAAAAACAATTATTTAGCGAATTTCGGCGAACAATGAAATAAAAACTATATGAATGAGTAGATGCCATCACGGAGCGGCCGTAATTAAATGTATTAGTGAATGTCAACGTGGATATTTGTATGCGTGTGTGCGTGCTACGCACACACCTAACGTATGTGTGTGTGTAATGCCGAACAGTAAAACATATTATGTACATAGGTGTAAGACGCCCATATTATATCAACCACTGCTGGACACGCACTTTTCAAATTACAGGAGCTTATTATATTTTGAATGGTTATTACTTATTATATACTTATTACATTCTATCACGTTGACAAACGCGGATTGGGTTGATACACTATAAAGAATATTATTAATAATGCGCCCGTTCCTGCCAAATTAGTGACATATAATAATAACAATAATAATATTCTATTCTATTACATACACACAACACCATCTAGCCCAAACTAAGCAGAGCTTGTACTATGGGTACTAGACAATGGATAAACATACATATGTATATACTTTATTTTTTGTAAATACATACATACTATACATAGATACACCCAGACCAAGACAAATATCCATGTTCATGCCCACAAATGTTTGACTCGTGCGGGAATCGAACCCGCGGTCTCAGGCGTGGCAGTCGGTTACACTAACCACTACGCCATCGAGGCAGTCGAATAGTATATGGCGATATAATAAATTTAATAGTATGATAAATTTAAATATTAACTTTTTAAACGTTTAGCTTGGCCGTGATATGTACGGGACATAGAATAAAAACCTACTAATTGACGTTACTTTTTGCTGTGGTCTCTATGCGCACATACATGATTATGCTTATCTCAAAATTACATATTAGATTCAAGATCTTTATCACTGAGACCTTGTACTGTTATTTTAACTAAATATTAAGTTCAAGCCACTCACATTTTCTATAATTATATGCTAATTGCGTTATATATGAAGAAATTACTAGTCTTGTTTTTATATAAACAATTATCTTGCAAAACACTCATATTATATTT
Organism: Catocala nupta; assembly: GCA_963675205.1. Classification (NCBI taxonomy): domain Eukaryota; kingdom Metazoa; phylum Arthropoda; class Insecta; order Lepidoptera; family Erebidae; genus Catocala; species Catocala nupta. Next base: position 7,104,836 of record OY776090.1, on the reverse strand, counting down.
AAATAAATATGTCAAGTAAAACAGAAATCGCAATATTTTTTATTCAATAAATGCAGAAATTACTAAATAATCTTAGTAGTATCATTTTTTGCAACTTAACTAAAATTAAATTAACTCAATAGAAAAGAGTTCAACGCGCGCCCGCGTTTTATTTGTAGCACACCCTTCAACATTTATGATTATAATTTTACTGATTGCCGTAAAAACAATCATAAAGATTATGTATTTTTTATATTTGCAATATTTACCATATTTTTATAAAGGAATTAAATCGTCAACTAAACTCAAAATATGAGTAGAAAATTAGCATTTCTGAGTCATTATTTGTATTCTATTTATATTGGTTATTTAGTTATACGGAATTATTATTTAAATACCGTTAAGGTATATGTGTTTTTTAATTGAACATACTATATATCATTATAGATTAACAATTGTAAACAAATCGAATTTTTTATTACAAAAAGGTAAAATAAATTATGACTGCGTTAACGAAACTTTTTGTTGCAGTTGCGGTGTTAATCAAATCATTTGTTTAGCGTATTCTGTGAAAAGAGGCTTTATTATTTAGACCTCCGCCGTCACAATACGCGTGAGGATTATTTATTCAGTTTTGTTCGACCTCAGACCTCCAACTATTTCTTTCCCATGACTTTTAGACATATACTGTAACTTATACTATAGTTCATTTTTAAATATTGCTCCCACGATTGTTTGTCATTAGCTTATCATTATTCCCTCTGTTCTATAGCACTGTACAAATGTTGACATAACGGTAATAGAGAGAGACCAAGGTTTGGCATAACTAAGATAGATCACACAGTTTTTTTAACTATTGCTGTTATTGAATTGTCTAAATAGTTTTAGAATTCTGTCCGAACCTCTTGGTGAGAATCTTTAATTTTATTTCACGATATTTACAATATATGTAAGTCAGATAAACATTTTCATGGAACTCTAATACATTAAATATATTATAAAATTATAAATTATATTATATTTTTATTGAATAAAAGTTAATTTTACATCTGCTCTTAAAAGTAATATGGAGGCAAAATTTTATCGCCCAATTTAAAATAATATATTTTCCGGTTTGTAGCGTTTTTATATTCTTAGTTATTGTAGATCTAATTAGTACCTACTTTAATTCCTAATTACTAAGAATTTATAATTTTTCGTCTAATTAAACTTTTGACTTATATGTATATATACCTAAATAGTGTAATATACTATACATGCACATGTGTGTGTATGTATGGGTTTGTGCTCATAAATAATAGGTATATTATGCAATTTGTTTTATTTAAAGCTATATTTTAACACTACTTTAAATGGCAATTAATGCACTTAATCCTTTTACTTGCACACAATTATAAAAGAATTTAGTACAAAATCATTTTTAATAACGCTTTCATCAAAATAATTAGATTCATATAAATAATAAAATTATTCTACATTTCAACGTGTATATTCATTTAGAATATAGATATAATATAGATAATATTAGTAAAGCTAATACTTAGGTAACTTTTCTTAGACTTTTACTAACTCTAAAGGAACAAATTTTGAGGCAAACACGTTTACGCGTTCAAGCTGTCCGTGACTTAGTTCGTATGGGCTTTAGTTGCTTTTAAAACCGTAAAATCTATCGAACGGATTACAATTTTAAAGCAATTTAATAGTTTTTGCGTGATATAGACAAAAAGTTCTAATAATAATCATAATTGTTATAGTTTCAAAACCCTCTAATGTCTCAATAGTCTCGACATAGATTTAAGTAATTAACAAAATACTTGTAAAAGCTATCGAAGAATATTAATCTCATTACAGCTAATTAATCATTATTTTGTACGCGAATGAAGAACTCTTTCGCTTAATTAGTAATTAATTAGCATATTGTAGGAATGTCATTTGTAAGTTCATACCTCGTCATGGAGATTAATTAAATGCTTTTTATTTTTAATTAATATTTCTCTTAATTAATTAACGTTAAATAACTGGAACATCGATCGTTTAATCGATATACGCTTAGCATAAACAACTTAATATATTATTATTGATTAATTAAATCGGTAAACTATTAATTTACAGGTTCAGATAGTTTAGATACTTTGTAATTAAAATGTAGTCTATTTGTAGTTTAAGAAATAGATGATCTAATATTATAAACACGAAAGAATATTTATTTACAGCGGAATGACCTGATTAATATAATTTTAGACACCTGGACAACGCAGGACAACAGGATACTGCAAATACCAGCTTATTATCCTCGAGACCAAATTAAAACATATAAATATACACATAATACATAAAATGAGGTTGACGGCATTGGTGAAGACAGGGGTGAGAAGTAAATAATCAGACTATAATTATTATTATGTATGTATGTAGGTTATAACGAATTTTAATTTTAAGCTCGACTTAACCGGCTTCATTGTATAATAGGGAAGTATAGAATTTTAATCTATTAATCCCACAGATATAGGTTAATTAGCAATGGAAGATCAACTTGTATTAAACGTCATATATTAAATAAAATATAATGAAAAGAAAGCTACTGTTTGATATCACAGTATTCATATTTTAATGGGTTGTATCAATACGTTTTAAGAAAAATATTTTCCGATCTTTACAGCTATTTATATAAAATTATTTGTAAACAGATAGCTCTGTTTCACTGCGGAAAATTACAAACACATTCTGCTTGTATATTATTTTTAAATGACAATAATAATGACTATAAGAAGCAAAGCATGTTCAGTAAAACTGATCTTGTTAAGATATAACTTGAAAATAAGCGCAGGCCATTATAACTACCCCATAATAAATAGTTTGATGATTGCCCGACTAATCGTGTTCGTACAATTTTCTTTTACATTTCTTTATAAAAACTGCACCTTCATTTAATTTATGCATAGAGATTAATAAGTAATTTAAAGAGGGAGAAGAAACAAGTTATTTTAAACGCCAGAAAATGGAGTTATAATAACGTTCTCTAAGTCATCTGCATTTTCTTTAAGAGTGAGACTAACTAAATAATATTATGCAAATGTGTGTATACTGCTGGTTTCACCTGCCTTTGCTGAGATATTTTAATAAACCTGACTCGGAAATTGAACTGAAATTAGCACGACCAGCAGAAAAATTACTGGCCACAAGAGCCTCGTCCGTTAAAACTAATCTAGCGGGCCACTTTGGTATAATGCAAATATTATTTTAAATTCGACTTTAAATCGTTACATTAAGTATTATATAAGTAGTTATATGTTAAACAACTGATAACTCAAATAGTATACATACCTACTACTTAAGTTTACAACTGTAGGTATATTTACTGTAAATATAGGTACAGTAAATATATAGTTTTGATACTTGGATTAAGAAATTGTAATTTTGTATTAAGAAGCTAGAAATATATCTGTATAGCAAAATGCCAAATGCGTTAAATAAAATTGTAATTTTAAGTTTTGTTTACTTGTAATCCTTATATTATAATAATTGGATTTCACTTGAACAGGGTGGTAAAGTGGATGAAGGAAATGAAAGCCTTTTTCCTGCATGGAAGTAAACGTCCTGTAATAAATACTGAACAGTTACGATAAAGAACTTCTTTGTATTGTTTGTTTATTTACTTAGAAGTGTACTGATCATGTAAAAGTTAGCGTCAACTACTAAGTCTAAACTGTTCGTATAGCACAACAAGTATAATACATATTTGGCCATTCTTTATAACGCTGACCGCTGACTGACTGAGTATAATTCACATGGTACATACATTTATAAAACATTAGATAGATTTCTCACACATGAATGGCTCCTAATGCACATCAAATAATACATGACCTTACCTAATCGTTAATATAGTGATGATCCACATTTATTTTCAGTTGTGTTGATAACTTTGCATATAAGTAAAAACGCTGATTGACAATGCAAAATACCTATTTACTTGTGCGTTATATTTTGCGCATCACTAATTTATTATGCAGTTCATTGTTTCAGAAACGCGTGCCTAGATTAAAACTCCTCTGTTTTATTAGCCCAGTAGCGGGAAGAGACATCAGTTAACATTTTAATAAAACCGTGGCCGAATATTAAGAAATCGCTCTTATTGCTTTCGTGTAATAAATAGCACAGCAGGAAGGTTACTTATTATGAATAATATACAGTGTAGCACGACGGTAGTGAATGCGACTACAACACTACAAAGTGTGAGAGCTTGGCGCGGGTCGAGTAGAATATTATTAGATTTTTCTGTTAAAAGGAGTTGTGAGTACAGCAATAAGCTTGCCCCCTATTACATAGGACCTACAGCTACAGGTGGCGTGGTTCTATAAAGGTAATATATCTTTGCCTATCCCTTCGGAGATGTATGAACATCAGTAATAAATAATAATGTAATCGAATGACAAAACAAGTTTCACACATACATATGTAATTAGTAGTTACAAATCTTGAGGTCACGGAGACACGTCAAAGTCAATACTATAGATATTACTATGTTATAAGACAAATAGATTGCCTACAAACGACATGGTCTTATGAATCTAGCTATTAAACGTTATCACCAAATGTACCTATTGATGATTTTATAAACGTTATTTCATTATTTTACAAAAGCGATATTCTGTTTTATGTGAATATAACAGAATATTTATTTTGTACACTGCGCGAAGAGAATTTGTTGTTTTTATTATATTGGTATGAATCAATATAATAGATAGAGCCGGCTGCCGGGTAATATATATGTAACATAAAATTAATATTACAATAACAATAAACTAATTGACAGTAAATATATTTACCGTAATTATAATTACCTTTCTATATATCCAATCAAACACTACTTATTTACGTAAACACAATTGTAACACATACGCAATTAAATTGTAGTATTAGTTGAAAATTCGTATATTTTAATAAACAAATGTGTCATTGACATCTCAAGTTTAAAGAAAATGTTGTTCCGAATTCGAATTAAGATGTAACTTACGTAAACCGCTTAGTGACGCAGCATGTAACATTTGTTGCCTCAGCAAATACTCTCCAAAATGTGCCTGATCCATCATCATCTTGCAATATAGATACAATAAACACCGTATGAACAGTCACTGTCAAAGTCACTTCACAATACCATCTCCGTATCAGTCCGACAACAAATAAAACTTCCAAAAGAAAATGTTTTACAAAACACGTATCACAAAAAAGTCATAATTAAAATTATGGAACCGTGGACGCTGATACGTCAGTACGAAACGACAGCTGCGTTTACACTGAATCGGTTTTGTGTCGCGGGCGGCGTGTGCGCATGACTCCGCCCCTATCGCCTGATTGGTCGGTTGTGGACTAATGGCGGCGAGCGTGAAGCCTTCATCATATGTTCGTGGCTTGAATTGCCTTGTGGCACTTTCCCCGAGCTTTCCGAGTCCGCCCGCCTTCTGACAGGTAATCGGACTCAATCGTTACGATTGACATTCGAATTCGGTGCGTAGGCGCATATATCGATGAAGGCCTATTGTTAATTTAAATGGAACATAGTTGAATACATGAGTATGAGACCACGTATTTTATGCTGAGTGGGATTTATATAACGCCTTAATTTATAAAACTTTTGTTATCATTAGCATTGGACCCTAATGGTATGGTTGAATAATTTATTAATAACATCACAACATTCTATAGCACTTTATCAAAAAAATTGCTATAGAAGTTCGTATGCTAAGTTCATATAAAATTAATAAAATATATAATTATAATTTACGATTCCTTTATAATTTACCTTATAATATTATAATCGCAGAACTATTATTTATATAGCTAATTACGAAATGACTTCTTAAATGCTGCTACTTAGAACCTGCCGACCGAAGCCTCAATAGACATTACCTAATAAGTATGTATGTCATATATCAATTAACTAAAAGTTGAAACGTTTCTGACTACGTCAGTGTTCTTTTCGTTCGGTTTAGCTTCTCGCAATTGAGGATTGTGGTGATGGAGGAGCTTTATTTAATCCAGAAAGGGTTGTTTCCCTTACTAAAATAACTTATTATATTTAACCTAGCATTAGAATGTCTTTACGGTGAGTACATGCAAGTGGAAGGAACTAGCACGTCGTAAATCCCGTACTAGGGTACAAGCCCTGTATCTCCAAGTACTTGTATCTACAAACGGACACAAAGTAAATTCAGACCCAGAACAATATATTTTGGTTTAAATTAATAATTGTTTCATGTGGGGCTCGAACCCACACACCCACCGCGGTGGCAGCAAGGATACCGCTTGCCATCTGCGTTATCAGTGCCGACAGTTTTAGTTAGGTAAGCTGGACTTTAGGACTTTTATAAAGGTACCGCTAGTGAACAAAATGTAGGTTCTTAATTTTATTTATTTATCATAGATCAATTAAAGGTTATAGTTAAAACAAAACTCTCATATGCTATTCTAGTTTTCCTAAAGTTGGTGTTATACGAAGCAACGTCATATAACTGTAAATTGTAATAAACTATAGGTACATCGCAAAGTTACCAGACAACATAAAATAAAAATGTTAATTTTCCCTTCTTGGACACATTTAGTCAAGTGCATTAAAACCATTTTAGCCATTTAAATTATTACAACAAAGAATATTTCTGCATCCAGATTTGTATGCAATTATTTTTTTTACTTCGGTCGCCCTTCTTCTGCTAGAAGCTTAAGCGCCATAATAAGCAAAAATTTTATACTGTTAATAAAATATAATTCAATAAAAATATTTAGGTATAATAATAATATACTGTTAATAAAATTACCCTATTCTAAAACCCTAACGCGCCACTATTTCTGTAGTGATATTAAATGTTTTATAGTTTTCATAATATTACCACAAGCTTGGATCTCTTTAACTGATTTATTTATGTATATTTCCGAAGGCTACCTCAGGATCGTATACTGGCGCCACGCTACAGGTGGCCCTATTTAAGCACCGTGAGAATCTGAGATCAAAGACAAATTCGGTGTTACACGCGTACATAAAGTTTGAAGTAAATGTCATATTACGCAATGCTGAGTTTATGGCACTTTAAGAACTAAAACTTATACCGAAGTTAAAAAGAAACTTCATCAGAACTACAAGCCCGTTAGTTTTTGTAAAGGGTTTAGGACTCAGTCTTGTTATAGTTTTATAACAGTAAAAATAGATTAATAACCATTATTGACTGCACGTGGTCTAAGTGGTAGCCTCATTGCTGCCACTGACCCGAGTGCTGTGGAATCGAGTCCCACCCAAACGGGACAAAAATTTGTGTGATTCACAAATAGTTGTTTCGAGGCTGGATGTTCTTTGTATTCGTTATTTGAATGTTTGTAAAGTCCCCCGCGACACAGGAATTATTCCTAGTGCGGGAATTGTCTATTTTAAAGAAAAGAAAAAATGTTGATCTTAATATAATAATCTAGTAGAGCCTCGCTGATTTCAGCATGAATGGGCCGGCTCGACCGGGGAAGGACTACCCTCTCACAGAATATCGACGTGAAATAGCAGTATTCCTACTGTTGTGTTTCGTTCGGTGAGTGAGAGTGCCGGATGCCCAATCACCCTCTTTCCCCCTTCCCGCTCCTTCTCCATCCCATTTCCTTTTTCTCTTTTTCCTTTCCTAAAGGGTCGGCGACGCGCAAGTATGTATCTGGTGTTACAAACGTCTATAGGCTTCGGTGACCACTTACCATGAGGTAGGCCGTATGCTAGTTTGCCACCTATCTAATCAATTTTTTATACATTTATTGCTGGTGCGCGAAACTTTGCTCGCGGGTCATTAGCCTATGTTTTTGTTAAACTTTCTATAAATAAAATTTAATTTTAAGATTCGTTCCTATATTTGTAAATTAATGTAACTTTAACGACCTTTTGTAACGGACTAAACAAATTACCAGTGAAATATTAATTTTACAGTGATACATAGAATATTTATAACAGGGAGCTAGCCACATATAAATTTCAATTCATCGAACAATACATATTAAAATCCAATTATAAGTATTATAGCTAACTCTTTAATGTCAACAGCTGTTTGAACAATACTTTTTATTTGGTTCAAATATTCCCGCTCACCACTATGCATTCGTTTTTGTTACCTCTTCTAGAAATGAGAACGGTGTTCGTTGTTGCACTTTAGGTTTTTCTTCCGTTTCTTTGCAAGTTACGTTTTATGTATAAAAATACAGTATATAAAGGTTATACTCACAAGTAACGACTATTACTAGGTATGCCTTCTGTGGTTTAAAATATTTTGAGTAACTATGTGAAGCGGAGACACATCTAGAGGTATTCTCAGATGTTTATTTTCTATTACCCTGTCAGCACAACTTCGAGGCAAGGACGATAAAAGTGTTGTGTCTAGACGCCGACGTCCCTACAGCAATGGATAAATTAAATAGCTCTCAATATCTGTTACATTATGTGACAACTTCTTTCTAAGCCTAAGAGAATATGGCATAATAAGTTTTAATTTGAAATAAAGTAAAGATTTTTATTAAGAATTCTACTGCGGTATATTTTCTACCTACCCGAGCAACTGCTTTCACACATCTGCTAAAGATCTTCATCTAGACTTATTTGTAGTAGTGTCCCAATAGCGGGAACGGAGTATGAATGACTGTCTTTACCTTGAACTGTTATTTTACTGGCAGCAATGTTTTACTTTGATTAGCACTTTGCTTTGTTTATTTTAATTATAAAACGCTCATAATATTGACTGTAACAAATTAATGTATTGCTAATCTTGAGGACACGTAATTCGCTTTATGGTATATACTCCAATGTATTGTCAACCAAGTCAACACTTACCATCAGGCAGACCGTAGGATTTGCCACCATATTTGTACAAAATAAAACCTACATAATCTTTATATATATAATTCTTCTGTACGTGTGTTGACAGTGAACTCCTCGTAAACGGCTGGACCGATTTGAATGAATTTTTTTGTGTGTGTTCAGGTGGATTCGAGGATGGCTTAGAATTGTTTTTTTTCCGCCTGTACAGGACAACCTCTGTCGGGCCAGCTAGTTATCTATAATAAGTTACAGGTAGATTTGCTTGGTGTTAAACTTTCACAACAAGGATAGATAATACACGCGGCTATTATATATAAATTGCCAAAAAAAAAACGGTATTATACAATTGTGAATGCCGTTTCTGTGTCAACGATACGTCTTTACGTGAAATTGACAGTTAATTATTTTAAGTGCCATTGAAAGAACTATTATTATTTTCATTTTAATGAATTCTCAGCTATTACATAATTGCCTCGTTGATCCCATGGCTTAAGCTTGCATTTGTTTTAACAACTGACCGTGACTTCCTCGTTTCGATTGCCGGATTAGACAAAATGTTCTAGAGTTTTGCCGTTAGGTAATTCTTAGTAACGGGACGTATGTATGTAGTCTAGAACGATACGCAGTAAACTGATACATGTAAGACTTAAAAAGTTGCTGCCGAATGTTAATATAAGATACATCTGCCTACCTTTTATTTGAAGATTTAAAGGCGTGAAGCAGGTGTGGTTGAAATTCTCAGAAGCGAATAAATCGAACCTTGCTCATTGAATTAAATGCTGTATAGTGTCACCGTACTTCCTTTGTCTTGTTTAACTGGTTCAGCATGCTATTGCACAATTGTCGATCGTGGCGTAAGGTGCCAAGGTTTCAATCAACCATTCATTCATTATTCGATGCTGAGGCTTATTTCCAAACTCAGAATTATAGGTGTTTTAAAAAATCTATAATATATCGACATCCTGGGCTAGTCCAAGGATTACATAAATAGTATATAAATAGTAAATATACCCCAGAAAAAGGTACAAAAATATTTATTTCCTAAACTAACTAATAAAGATATAGTAAAAATTTAGCAAAATAAGTAAAGGTGCCAGTCCTAAAAAATCTAATAATATATCTGGAAAATCTCATTATAAAACTGGCTGTAGTCTCAAACCAATCTTTTACTAATACAACAGTAATAACGTTAACTAAAAGCCAATCTACAATTGATAAATCCTCATAGAAGATAAGCAATAGTGAGAAATCCACACTTCATACTTTGTTATATGGCATAATTACCAAATAAATAATTTACTAATCACATAATTTGACAAATGTACTATTAACTAAATTACGCAAATATTTTCTTTAAACATTCGTTAGAGTCGACATTTTGAGTGTTAATGTTGCATTTGTCTCATAACGCGAATATTCTATCAATAATATTGTATTACTAGACACCAAACTGTTTCATCCGTAAGACATACCAAAACTCAAAAAACAAATTAATATATTAATTTTACAGTAATACCTACATTAGATATTTATAAAAGAGTTCCAGCCACATATAAATATTAATTCATCATTCACGTTACGAAATGTGGTACGACATTATTAACTTACGTATAGACATTAACTATAAAGCGATTTTTAGACTGTTCCGTGGCATAAGTAAGCGCTTATACTGGCGGTCGTTTAAAAGATCCTGGGTTCGATTCAGTACTTTTTTCGAGGATCGGGTAAATTGTTAAAAAGTTCTTCAGTTAAACTAGTAGCAATATAGAATCACCATTAAGCTTTCTTTAGTCAGGCGCATGTAGGTATGCGATAGAATCCTGCAGCAATCGTATCCCCGCATACAAGCATACAGATAGATCGTACCTTATGTATTATTTACTAGATTTTGCCCCCGATTTCACCCGCGTAAGTCCCGTTGCCGGGATATAAATAATATCGGGATAAAAAGTAGCCTATGTGTGAATCCAGGTCTCCAGCTATCTACATACCAAGTTTCATCGCAATCAGTTAAGTAGATTTACGTGAAAGAGTAACAAACATCCATACAATCTTTCGCGTTTATAATATTAGTAAGGATAGTATGGTATAGTATAGATTTGTTACCGGTACCAATCAATATATATCTATATTTATCGAAAATATATTTAATCTGGTTACACATCCAGAAGATGTATTGTACACAGCAATGCAAGCACCACAAAGTCTAGCAATTAGTTTAACGGAGTGCAATACACTCGCCCTCTATTACGTAAGTAGGTAATAAAATAGAGGTGAGGGAGCAAACTGTGGTATTAATACTCTTTTGCCTGCTCCCTCAGAGTATACAGAAGCCTAGATATTGCTTCACTCGCATAAATGTAGACTAGGTAAGGTAAACCACAAGATTTTTTTTTGGATGCAAGGTATTTTTGCCTTCTTTTGTACCCCTGATATCGTGCATACGAAATTTCATGATGATGGCTCGAGTAGTTAAGACATGAAAACGTAAGAAACAAAACAAATTCCCTTTCTCATTTATAATAACTAGCGGTCACCAAGTGGTCGAAATTCGCCCATAATTTATTTAAATTTTAAATTTGATCGTTATTAAAGTTTTATTGTCTATAACTTAATATCCTTATAATCACACATATGTACGAAGGTCGACCGAACAATGCCGAAATACTATGGACGCGATTCGACTGCTTGTGTAAAATGCATGGTTCTGTTTATATAGTGATTTTTCATTAATTTAATGTATTTCTAATGCATATTTTATAAAAACTTTAACAGTGCCAAATTTCATATTCCTCCATCCGCGCAATTTTCGTAAAAAGGGGTACAAAGCTTTTCCTTCACGTATTTAATATATAGATATTAGTCAGAATTATAAATAAAGTTAATATATGATTGTATATTAGTATATTTTTATGTAAACTATAATAGGCGCACCAAAATTACGTAGATACTTCAAGACGTGGCTGGCGAAATCTAATGTAGAATAATATTAGTGCCAATACTCTGCCTATCACTTCTGGAGTAAAAAGGCGTAATAATAGTATAGATATAATTATATTTCCGACATAAAACATAGTCCATGGAAATCTCCATTCGATTCCCGTGTGCCAAAACTCAAAGCTGTTTGAACAATTAAAAAATGACAAATAAAGAAACACGCTATATCATTGTATAATATTAGCGAAGCGCAGTTATTGTGACGGAAATAATACATAGATATATTATATTCCAAGTTAATTAAATACTTTATTTATTGGTTCTACACATACGTCCATGTTTCAATATAGCATTAATATTTATGAAATATGCGTGTAGATCTTTATATTGAGGGGTTAAGGTTAATATTAATATAACGGCACGTAATTAACCTAACCTACCACGGCGCCGCGGCAGAGGCGGGCTGCGGGCGCGGCCGGCCAATTTAATAAAAAAAGTAGACTTAAGAACAAGTTTTCACTTAAGGTAAAACCGCACTCAGCGGAACTGCACTGCCGCCGAGCAAAGCGACGCGTCAAGACGTGGCTTGAATAAGTTCCTTACAAACACCCGCAGTTCCGCTGCGGAATAAATTCCATTACATACGATTTCTTCCTGCTAATTAAAAATTCTTCAATTGGTGTTTTATACCGTAGTAGTAGCGTGATCACATATAGTCTATATAACACGTCTCAAAACTATATAACTAAATAATTTTTCTAATTCGACTACTAGTTCTAAAGATTAGCTCTTCAGCTTTATTATAATAGTATAGATGTTTGTTACTCAATCACGCGTAAACTGTTGAATGGTTTTAAATGAAACGTAAACCCCTATAGACCATGTAATCGATTACTTTTTATTTATTCTATTTCCATTTTGAAGAAATATTTTTGTTTCTGCGGGGACTTTACAAATATTTAGACAACGGAAACAAAAGACTACTAGATGCGTAACCGCTATTTGTGAATCACACAAATGTTTATCCCGTATGACAATCGAATCAACAACTCTCGGCGCAATGGCAATAGCGAAGCGAACTAATGCGCCATTCGCGCATTGTGTGGAATGCTGTAGTATTTATTCACGTAGACCAAGTCACAGGCTAAAGGTAGTAAACAGTATTTGTGTAGCGTTGTGTTGCACCCTGCTTTACTGCAGGGCAGTGTCGATCAATGCGGTACCATCGTTTTCCATCTATGAAAAGAATAGATATTGACTATATTTCTTACTTGTCCTATTTGATAAACAAACAACTCATTTTCACAATCATTCAGTTACAAGCCTTCAGACTATATTTTGTTCTCAAATAAATAGAAACGGCAAAGGAAATAAAGACAATATTTAGAGATAGGTCTCTATGTTATATAGTAGCGATAGCCTAGTGGGAGACCGTTGGACTGCCACGCAGAGGTCTCGAGTTCGATCCCAAGGCGCACATTTCTGACTTTTCGAAGTTATGTGCGTATTGAATAGTTAATTATCGGTTGTTTAAACGTTGAAGGAAAACATTGTGAGGAAACCTGCATGTAAGAGTTCTCAATTAAGTTCTCAAAGATATATAAAGTCTGCCAACCCGCACAGGGCCAGCGTGGTGGACTATGGCCTAACCCTTCTCACACTGAAAAGAGGCCCGTGCCCAGCAGTAGGACAGTTTAATACAGGGCTGATATTATAGGTCTCTATGTGCAACCAGTACGCCATATTCATTTACTAAATAAGCCAAGAAAAAAAAATTCTATTCCCTTAGTGCTCGATTTAAATATGTATTGCTCATAATACTTTTATATACATATGTATATTTTTACCTTTATGTCCCTGAACGGATACTCACAGGTGTCTTACACACCTTCGCCAGCTATGTGTAAAAGGACCACGTAATAGAAGGCGGGGCTATTATTGTCCACCGAGCACAATATCATGTTGCTGACATTATCAAACAGAATACCCTAAAAATACTTTACTTGACATGGAAATTAAGGCCAGGATCTCACCAACAAGCGAACTTTTTATATAAAATTATATATGTAAGTTATCATCGGTGATGACATTATTCTTGTTTATACTATATGTGTACATATACAGGGTGTCCGGTAATTAATGGATAACCTTGAAATGTCTTATAGTAGAACTGAAGGCCATTCAGAAAAATGAAAAACATAAATAAAAGCATAGCATACTTTTGACTGTCTATTTATTAGCATAATTAGTGTTTAATAATAAAACAACAAAAAACTGATGGATTTCATTCATTTACGGTCGTAGTATACAGAAAAGCTGAAGTGTATTTTTTTAATTACTATGTATTAGTAATTAAAAAAAAACACATATCTCAGGTAGTAGTTAGGATAGATATTTTTCATTTTTTTTTCTGAACGGCCATCATTTCCACTATAAGACATTTCTAGGTTATCCATTAATTACCGGACACCCTGTATATGCGCCCGTGGTCACAATGACCAATCCGCGAATTAAAATAATTAATTTAATTGACGGTATGCAGTTTTTGACTGGATGGTAATAGAGACCATAGTAGGTAGGTACTATTTCAATGTTGACTGTAGTAATCTATGACTTTGTAAAACTTTAAATGATTAAAACTAGATGGTTAGTATATAAGAAAATCGAACATTATTCTACAATGATACAATAATTATAATATATTACAAACGATACCTATCACATAAACTAACTACACATTCAAAGCATTCGAAAAAAGAAGATGTCAACTTAACGTCTGTCTACCGATAAGTATATAATAGTCATCTTATGGAACCTAAGTATATAGAAAGACCGAATGCCGCTGATATTATGTCATTAGTCTTACCAAATACGGTTGATATGGTCAATTATCTGCAATGAATGACATTTTACTTTACGAAATACAAAAGGATGACAAAATGACAACTAAGGACACATCCATGTCCTAAATAGGTTTAATATTATTGCTATTTGACCGCAGCAGTTTTACTTATATAGCAGCGATAGCCTAGTAGGAAACCGTTTGACTGCACGAAGAAATCTCCAGTTCGATCCTAAGCCGCGCATCCCTGACTTTTCGAAGTTATGTGCAAATTAAATAGTCAATTATCACTCGCTTTAACGGTGAAGGAAAACATCGTGAAAGAAATCTGCATGTCTCAGAGTTCTCCTTAAAGTTTTCGAAAATATGTGAAATCTGCCAAGCCGTAATGGGCCAATGTCACCACGCTGCTGCGCTGCAACCCTTCTCACACTGAGAAGAGACCCAGGGCTCCAGCAGTGGGACAATTTAATACAGGGCTGATATTATATTATTGTTATTTGTACTTAACCTCGGCATTCATCATTCCTCGTATGTGGAATAGCAAGTGGTCAACAATTTACGTTTTTTCTTTAATTTGAAGACAGGCATAAGACGGACCGAAAAGAAAAAAACGAGAGAAAGTCAATGTAGCGTGACCGTACCGTTTATTTACGATTCACTTTAAAATTCGCCTCGGTTAATTGTATTGAACTCTAGTAGAAAGGCCCTGGAAGGCCCCAGGCTTGGAGACAGTTTACGGCTATAGTTTTTATAGCTGTTTTTTCTCTAAAGTTGTAGTAACACGCAGTTTCGGCACCGTGTGTATCGTTATCGGGACTCGTATCTAATTGTTCAGACAAGGGTTGATTTGTTTGATGTTTAAGATTAAACCTTTTTTGCTCACTTTTCTTAATAGTCCTCGTATTTCAATACAAATTGTACAAGACTTATGTTGTAAAATAAACATTTATTTGTAAATTCCTTGAAATTTTATACAGCTTTGTGTTGTTTTTGAGGAGGCGTGAATATAAGTAATCTTAAAAATTTATTAATTTGATTAAAATTCTGTACGATGTAATTACTACACATACAAGTTCTTTTCGATTAGACACATTAAAAACATGTCTTTAATATGATTCAAGCTTGTTTGAAATACACACAAATAATATTCATACTAAGGATGTAAGCATTGCTAATAATAGAATAAGTATTATCAATCTGAGAATTTTAACTAATTAGATCATTAATTTATTTAATGTATCGTTATCTCAAATGAGACATTAAATTATATGTTTTTCATCAATAAATATTTACAGTGAAAGTTTGTGATTGTATTTCTCTTAGAGTTGTTTGGGTAACGTGCAAAATCCTTTCATTGAGATATAATGAATTAAAAATAATAATAAGTGTGAAGGTTCATTTGTTCGTTTAAATACATATTAACCCTACATTTGACCAGTATGCTAATTAAGAAACTTTTAAACTTAAAGCATAAATTAATTAGATACCTATAGATTTTCCACAAACTCATTATCGCCCTATGAAACTCCTTTAGCGTACGGTGTATATCTAAGTATCTTATATTGTCACTTACCATAATCGTCAATAGTGAACAGGTACTTCATACCTACATGAAAGCTATTGTGGTTTCAAATAGACATTTGTATTGCATCATGGTAGTGGATTTGAGTTGAGTTGATGAGTTTACGATAATTAAGGATTGATAATCTATCACTTCACATAGATAATGGAGGCGCCATTATTGTTAAAGACAGTAGAGTGACACAACAATTACATACCTAATTGCTTATTAATCCTTTTTAGCTTTAAAGATTAAGAACTTATTGTTCCTTTTAATTGCTATTGAACGCTTATTGTTAAAGCATGAGAAATGTGCCTGGATCGTAGCAGTAGAATTCAGTGGTCCCTGCCAACCCCTCCAACAAATAGGTGTAAGAAAAAATAGGTTTCTATGTACGTAACTGTCTATAAAATATATATTCTTAAAACTCTTACTTTAACTATTACTTTTTTTAGAATGTGTTCAAGGAGTTACCTAATTAAAATTATTACTTGCGTTACAAAAAGCAGTTACAGTATTTTAAAATAATAATTTTATTACGTACCGCTCGTTATTACATTCACACATCTGGAATAAAATTTGAACAGTGTTTAGTGCAAACAAATTTTACAATATAATATTTGAGTGAGCTGTGACAGATTTCTATAGCCGTTTTCATTGGGTATTGAATTTAAGAAATCACTGAAAGCAATAATTGTTATATTTTAGTACACCTTTTATTGCATATAGTACCTACATACTTATATATTATTACTACATGTTATACTCAATTAAAAACTACGACAACAGATGCAAACATTTCTACGTGGGTACGTCCTAAACTTTTTTTAACTGCTAGAATGGCATCCAACCTGAGCAATTTAGTAAAAAACAATACCCATGTCACCCATGTAGCACCTGCTTTTTCATGGATCAACATAAAAAACAAAAGCTAGCCATTGTTCAACCTGCTATGTATAAGGATGGACAAATAAAATACATGGCAAACTACTCATACACCAATTAACGATCCTATTTTGATGGAACATTTACACTGTAGTAATTAATTTTTTGTCAATGGTCTAATGAGTTATTTAGGCAGTGACAGTATAAAAATTGACTCCACGGATGAAGAAGTGGTTTTAATGGTCGCCTTGCCACTGCCATGACGCCGAGTGTTGAGAGTTCGAATCCCAAACACAATTATTTATGTGATCCACAAATTATTGTTCTAAGTTTGAATGTTCTTTGTGTCCGTTATTTAAAAGTCCCTCGCATTACAGAAAGTATCGCGGGAGACTTTACGAAAATTCAAATAACTCAACTTAATTCAAATGTGGTCAAACAATTCAAATTCAAGTGTTGTCATTTTTAAAACAAACACACAACAAATTTTAATTTAGGTATAGATATGTACAGTGTTTTGTCAAAGAGTGTATCTACAACTAAACATGGATCTTACTAATAACCCTTAGGTTTCGAATCAGTTACTTTATTATAAGAGTGCAGCGGAAATAAATGACGCGTCTATGCATATGGTCTAGGATTAGATTGACGAGTTGGGAAAAGTATCATTAAGTTTTCCTGTGAAGAAATTTTCCATAGCAGTGCGGAGACTGACACTGTTCTAGGTGGGCAGAAATAGCATACTTACCTCCTTTTAAGAGAGATATAGAACCATAACTGGCGAAATGTGCGTGTAATAATTCTCATAATTATCTACGGGGATAAAGATGTAAAACTATGTACATATTATGTTAAATCAATACTATGATTTGTGACGTACAGTTTTTTTACTGATAGGTTATTTATTGTTATAAAGGGGCTTCGAAGTGGGCATTATTTTAACTGCCTCGTGAAGCTGCAATACTGTACTAGCAATGACACCCATACTGTTCAATATACGGCAATATACGACAATTATGTTTGATGTGGGCGAAGTATTTAAATATTGTTAAGATGGCCTGACTATAGTTGAAATATTGCAGGTAGGTACATTTTATAATATATTGCCCGTTTAAAAGAATAGATCTCGAAAGAAAAGAGAGGGAACGTGCTATAAGAACAAAATCAATGTAAGACATCGAAATGATTGGTGCAATATACGAGACTATCCGGAAATAAATAAACATCTATTTAGTTTAAAGATTTCATTTTGAATTAGACGTAATCAAAGGAAATCACTTCACACCAGCACCTGTTTTATATAACAGTGCTTACTTATAACAAGATCAAGTACCAACACACATTGGACTTTCTTTTCGTCGCGTTCACACGGTACAATTCTAATTACTCGATCAACTTTTTAATTCAGTAAAACTTAAAGTTTATTTAATAGAAAGTCATGCAGTAAAATAGTTGATCAATTAAAATCGATCGCCTGAACGTCATGATATTAATAAGAACCTACTTAAGAACTTGAGTAGTATCCTAATTAATAAGATGATAATTCTTAAAAATCATATAACTATCTATACCTATATCTTCTTAGAAAATAACTACCAAAGAAAATATACTAGATACGCGGGTTTTTACAATCTTCGACCAAACTAAATTTATTATATTAATTTAATTTACTCTGTCTGGTTAACCATATCAAGACATATAAATAAAAGCATTGTGTCTTAATGCCGGTGCCCGTACGCCGATGGACGGATCATTGATTTACCTATAAATTCTTTGTAAAGGAAATACATGGAACTTGAAGTGATATAGAAGGGGTTGGTCATACATGGCGTAAGACATGACAAATCCTTATCACTTATCAGATGGTAGTAGCATTGTTGCGCTATCATTCACACACAATGGGAGGTATTCGCTTACTCACTAATCACCGGAAAGCTAATCACTCGCCACGCATAGATAATGAGTTATTAGAATGCTAAGATGACTAAGTGCATAGTTATACCTAAGCCGTGTGACTGGTTAGTTTTCACCACTCCTTATTGGAACGAGTGATTAGAAATATTTGATCCGCCTGAGAACACATGTATTCATACCTAGTGATGATTAGATTTGGGGATCAATCTAAATATGTTCTAATCTAAATAGAATGCCTCGGGGCGCAGCCGTAGTGAATACGAGGTCACGGCTTTGATCTAGGGTTTAGCAAAGTTTTATTTAATTTTACTGTCGTCTGTGTGTCCTCTCCCTTTCTCAGATGTTCACTAAGCAGGTAGGGGAGGTTGGCCCAGAACGGGTAAGCTAAGGCAAAGGTCCTCATAAAACACGTTAAATAATCATATTAAACTTTTATTAAATATGCTTACAATTTGCATGTTCATAAGCTTTATAAATTATATGACAATTCTCAAGTTATTTTTATTTAACAAAGAATAAAATACGAATAACAAAACCTTTCCATTGACCCGATTTGCCCGTAGGGGTGGCCTAAATCAGGTAAGGCTTCTGGGCAAAACGAGTAAGAGAAAATAAGGAGCATTATAGGTTCTATTTATTATTAATTACCTACTAGTTCACAACCATAATAATAATCAGTCTTAGTGCTTTACCAGTCAAATATAAATAATCAGTCTTAGTGCTTTAGCAGTCGAACATAATTAAAATTAAACAATTTATTGGTGACAGAAATCACAATAATATGATTCTCGTCCAGAGTAAGCTGTGCAAGCCTCATGTGACCATAGCTCACAATCGTCACACCGGATCCAGTCTTCTGCAGGTGGTTCTATGTAAAGCTCACCACAAACTAGACACCGATACTCCGTTTTTCTTTCCGATTGCATTTTGGTCCTCGTTTAGTCTTAATACGTTCTAATGCTTTCCGTTGTTTGCTTGTGCTTGGTGTTTCTGTATTAAGTTTTTTCTTAAATCTATTTTTTCTCTTCCTTTTCTTTTTGTTGATCCTTTATAGGTGTGCTAGTCAGGATTTCAGCTTTCTGTGTTTTGCGTTTGTGAGTGATTTTATTTGGTACCTAGCATTTTAGGTGATGGCCGGATATCCGTTGGAGTCACTGTCACTCGAGTTAAAGGTGAGACGTTAATAGTAGCTGTAGAGTATCGAGCAGGTAGGGTAGTTTGATCATCTGCTGACGTACTCGGTGTTGGGGTTACACAGGTATTACAGGTGTTTAGTGCTTCCAGAATAGATGGTGATACTGTGCGGTCTGAATCAGAATTTAGTACCTCTTCAGGCATTGTAATCACGGCGAAATTTGTCTGAGTTTCTTCAATTATCAGATCATCGTTGAGTGCGATTTGGCTATTGGCAAGTTCTGGTCTATCAGTCAATGTCGCTGGCATATAATCTCAATCGTCAAATACATGTCTATTTGTGGGCCGTATGCCCGTGCACGAAAACCCTTTAACAGCGTTCTGCGTACTTGCTGCTTTCATATTAGCCTCACCGAATAATCTTGCTACTTCATATTGGGTAACTATGCGGCCCACGTGTGCTCTTTGGAATACAGATATTGCCTGTTGAAAATATGTTTTTAATAGCCCGTAGACACATGTATCGAGTGGTTGCATTCGATGGGTCGTGTGTGGATCAAGGGATACAAAAATCACGTGATTTTCCGATGCATATTCTAGGGCAGCGAGATATTTATGTGACTCGTGGTTACCCGCTTTGCCCTTACCCGATTTGCCCGAGAGCATGTTTTTATTTATAATGCACATAAAACCTAAAATGAAACAAATAGTCGACACACGATAACACAAACTAACATCCTTATTAATACAAAATAATATAAGTAAAACTACTTATAGCATATTGTCAGACAATTTTGAGTATTCGTAAGTACTGTAATTGATATTTTTTAGTAAAATCGACCAAAATCTTTGTTTATTTCTTACCTTGAAACCGCGTGCACGCGACGAGCGGGGTGACTGCCTGTGATTGGCGGGATGTGCTGCTAGAGTGTTACATATACAGATTCTCGATCGCGTTAATGGCGCGCAAATTTAAACGCTTACCCGCTTTAGGCGGGCTACCCGATTTGGGCCAAGCTCCCCTAGGTACTCGAAGTAATAAGAGATCCAGATTAGGTATTCGGTATCGGGGTTAGATAAAGCAAGATGTAGTCTGGAACTATAGTTTGTATAACCATAAGGCGCGCCTCTACTTCGTAGGCGGTGAGACTGAGTTACCTATGTTGTGTTTGTCTTACTAAAAAGCAACCAACTGAAAAGCCGCGCCAGGTCAGTATGCATAGGTACATCACTCAAAGTTTGGAAAGCCACTTGTTCAATGTAACGTATATAATGTTTCTTGTTCACTTTAAATTGCGTTCTTGTACCATTGTAGTAAAGATGCAAATAATACATTATTTTATAAAATAATGCATGGTAGGCATTTATTTATTGGCAGTTACTCAAACTTTTATCCTTCTAGAGATAACTCTTGTGTCGCAGGAGATATTTCTTTGCATATAAGTACTATCGCTACGCTAAAATGAAAAGAAAGAATAAGACTGGGAAAAAAATTGGTACCTAAGATAAAGTGCAGGCAAGTAAAGATAAGAGAAGTAGATATGGTCTGAGAACAAATGTGAATCACACCAATGTGGCTCGGCTCTTCGCGCAATGACCACTAAACGCTCTGTGACATGTCCGACATTGATAACACGTATTTCATTTAATATCGTCATTATATAGATAACTTGTTCAACAAATTAGAGCGTGATCTTCAGGTTCTATATCAATATTGTTCTTATTATGCAAATGTCCAAATTAAGCCGGATATTTTACTTACTTCACAGAATTTATGTCCCGCATACCTGGAGGTAACATTATTAGGTATGTTACACATTCCAATAAAACCACTTTATAAGGATTGTAAAGGTAACGGTTCATTATAATTAGGTATCTACAACTTTAAACTAGTTTATATTTTTCAAGCCATTTATATTTACACTTTCCTCTATGATTTGACTACTTTCCAGAATCCTGTGATTGTTTTTATCCTGCCATGGGAAGATACTTATAGAGTCTGTTAAAGACTTACCTATAAGTTTATAACATTAACTTGTTGCTACGATACAGTCTCTTATAAAAAAAATACTTATACCAATAAGTGAACAAACGTTTGGGATTATCATGAAGCCTAGGTAAATGCTAAAGTTTCGAGCTTATTGTTTGTACTGTTCGTACCTTTAAACGCATAAAGTAACTAAACTGGCGTTAAATTATTTCATACATATCTAGCAGCTGCTGCTAGGCTATGGAGTCGTCCTAATAACGGAGTACATCCACTTTAAAAGAAAGAAAGCTGAAGAAAATTCATGACAGGTAGGTAAATTCTTAATTTTTGTATCGCGCCGAAGTTTCGGGTAAACATTTTCATGGTAAGCGGTGACCATATTAGGTATATGTATTCCCGCATCACCAGAGGTACTTTTCTGCTTTAATAGGGAGGGCTGGTTAGCCAACGCAGGGTTCAAAAACCACAGGTCTTCCTGCCGACGCCACAGCGCCATTTCCTCTTCCACAATACAAGGTTATTCAACGATGACCTTCTTTATGATGGCAATGCTATCTCAGACAGGCTGCTTGTAGGTATGGGTAGTAGATTAAGTTCTCTCCTTCCCAATGAGTACTTAATTAAGCTACTTACTAATTTCTTAAAAAAGCTACAGCTAAAGGTAGGTACCTAGTTCTGATAAAGCTATTAGCGTAATATTATAAATGTGCAAGTAGGTACCTTTGTGAAGATATTTACATATTTAAATGTTTGTTAATCAATTACCTACACGTAAATCATTAAACGGATAAGATGAAACTTGGCACACAGATAGACCCTGTCCTGGATTATCTAATGCATAGGATTCTTTTTATTCCGGTATATGTGCCCATTTTGCAGGCGAAGACTGTCAGACACTGTATGATACTGAAATATTGTCTACTTCTTTGCGTTACACGCATACTTAGTAATCGTATGTGTGTTAATTTGTTCTTTTCCAAATAGAAACGGATAAAATGATGTAGATACTGCATATTCTGAGCATATAAATAGTATATAGGGTGAAGAATGACATATTTTGTATCTCGGCAATATGCACAGTGCCTGTGCAAAGTTACTGTTGTACATATATTATATAGATATCTAGGCCATTTAATAATTCAGACCCACAATGATGCAATTAATGTTTACTGTCTAGAAAGCATAATTAATGCAATTAAAATCCAAAATTAATCAATAAGGAATACTGCACACAGTTTAGGATTTAATAAAAAGTGCGCGCATCAAAACCTATTGAATGAAGTCCGCAACGCTTTTAAAGTAACAAAAGCATTTAAAACTGGTTATTAACGCCATCTAGGAGCATTTCAAGTCTACTATCAGAACAAATTAAGCTAAGTAAGTCCGCCCAATCTTTATATGTGAAATTCCAATTAAAATATGTACATAGCGTTACTAGCAGAGCTTTTGTAATGTATGTAAAAGCTATATTTAAAATCAATTAGTTTAAAATACATGTAACCCGTACATTGTATAGATTATTTTCAAAACAAGACATATAAAATCATTAATTTAATTAAATAAACGGAGCTTTTCACCAATTTTAATATCAAAACCAAGTGTATTGTATAAACCTAGTATATTGTTATGTATAAATAAAAATACTTTTTTTAAATTAATCTAAAATAAATTGTATTATAATTTATTTAACTAATTTAGGGCAATAATCGGTATGATATAGTTACATCTATACTTATTCCCAAATCAGTGACCACACTGCGCCCGCACAACTATATTCGGGGCTCAGAATACAGTTTATATTGTATAAATAGTGGCCTCTGTTATGTATGGCTTTCTATTACATAGAACTGTAATTAGAACAACTCTTGTTTGCTTTAGTGGATATAAAAGCGTGATACTAATTAATATTTTGTAATAAAACAAATTAACTGTTCCTAAAAATCAGGTTTTATTAATTAATTAATATAACACATATATGATATTCACAAAATTACATTACTATGTAGTACCCTTGTGTTGATATACCATGTTTAATTTCAGTATGGGATCACTATTGCATTGTGGTTTACAAACATTCACAATACATGTTCACTTTTGTATGGTAATTCTAATTTATTATATTGTTCTACTTCTCTATGTATGTACTGTATAGATCACCTCAGCAACAGGAGTTTATTACTTATACATAATAAGTTATATCTAAATGATAAGAATTCGTAACACCAGTCATTCGCTATTCGAACTGCGCTGTGCAAAACGTTACGCCTACAAATCCTACATATTCACTTTCAACATAATCTGTAATCCTGGAACTGGTCCAGGTCGACAAATTTAACATAGGCATACATGGAGGATAGAAAAAAAAACAAACATGAAATATCTAAAGACCAAGAACCTGATAGCTCTGCCAATACCAACCAAAAGCTACATCCTTGCATTTAGTATAAAATAGGGCACTATTCAGACAAAAAGATTACCATTCATAAAATCATTACATTGACTGTAACATTACTAAAATAAGCCTTATCAAATCCTCCTTCCTTATTAATCCTTATCAAATCAAATAGTTGTCGCTTGGGGAGTCTTTGTCCTGCAGTTGGCCCCTACTCGATGGACTGCTGATATAGTTATATTGCCAGCGATCCTTGTGTGAAAGTAAAGTTATTTCCAACATAACCTCCTTGTCTCCCCATGACGACGTGAGATGTGTGTTAAGATGCAGTTACCCAAAAAAGGCGGGATGGGTATAAGAGTGACTGTTCTAATATCTATTGTTCAGTATCAGTTGCAAATATTTCATTAGGAAATCTAGTCAATAAGTATAGTTATGACAAATGGGAGATACTATTCAAGTTGTACTGTATTGTGGTCCGAGTGATCTCGCGTAAATGTTCAGTGGTGGCGTTTGTGTGTACTCGGTCTAGGCGGGTGATCTCGACGTCGCTTGCGCCTCGAAGGTGTCGCTTCTACGAGACCGGCGTGTGCTTGAGCGGCCAGCAGCATTCCAAGCTGGCCTAATGCTTCTTCGTGCATCTCCTTAGCCATTGTGTATACGCTATGTTCGCTACTATTGTACATGAGCGCATTGGACAACATCAGTAACACATCACGTTGAAATTGAGCTGTTGTTCGGATAACGCCTGAATCAATGTTTTTTCTAATTGTTGTTAAATCCATGGGTCGTTTAACAACCAAGCTGTATCCAGGCGCCTCCTCGTCGCTTATAGGCCGAAGGAATAGCGACGCGTACTTGTGAGCGCATAACCTGCTGTATACAAGCATTACCGACTTCTTCCACAAGCGATGTTGTCGCTCAGCGTCGTTAGCGCTCGGTGACTCAGGCGCGCTGGCTTCTGCCGCACTTTCTGATCCTGAACATGTCCTTGAATCAGGTTTCTTCTTACGCGAATAATCTCTTTTCTTTTTCCCTTCCTTTTCTTCCTCACGGCTTAGCTCCATAGGCGTATCGTCATCCGTCTCCGTATGAGTATCATCCACATCGGTCTTTTCTCTCTCTTCTTTAACCTCTGCTTCAGCTGTCACTGGCAGAGATTCTGACCTCATCATTTCTTTCAAAGGAATTGAATCCTCTGATTCATCCTCCCTTCTAATGTCTTCCACAATCTTATGTTCAATAACATCAACCAATTCCCCCTTTTCCATCATTTCTAACTTTTGTTCTATGTTGTCTGTATGCGCTGTCTCCGGGAATGACGCAACTTCTTCTTCTGCAGAAATAGGAGGTTCTAAAACAACCCGTTCTTGGCTGTCTTGATCATCTTCTGCAGGAGGTTCAGATGACATTGGTTCTTCAGGGGCAGGTAGATCAACGTCTTCAACAATATCTTCAACTGATGATACTTCTTCTTGTATTTCTGTGGGCTCTTCAATCTTTTCTTCTGTTGGGGTTACTTCTACAAGCCGTTCAACCTCTTGCTCCACTTCTGTAGTTTCTTCTATAACCTCTTTTTTAATGTTTTCTGGTTCTGGAGTTGTCTCTACTTCTTTCACTTCTTCTTTTATCTTCTGAACCTCTGGATGTATTACCTTTATTTCTGTAGTAGGAAACTTGACTTCTGGAAAAGCAATTCTGACTTCAGTTTCTGGTGTCAACTCTTTCATTATAGTGGCCGGCAGTTGTACTGGTTGCTGAGGTGATTTTACTGGTGTCGGCTCAATTTCATTAGATACATCTTCCTCTTCAACTGTCTCTACTTGAACTGATTGTGGTTCCTCCTTTTCAACTTGTTCTTCATTATTTTCTAATGCAGTCTCAGGAGCTACATCTGGCACTGCTACTTCCACATCTTCTTTTATTTGAGGCTTTTCAATGGTCCTATTATTAGTTTTATGCATTGCAGTTACAGGTGGTATATGTATATCAATATCTCTGAATGCATATACATCCTCAGCTTTTATCTCAATCTCATCAATATCTAAAGGTTGTACAGGAGCTGGTGGTGCAGGCGCAGGCGATGAAAGAACTGTTGGTGATGTATTAGCTTTAAGTTGTTGTTCAATTTGCACTAATTGGCTTTTGATATGTTCTATAGCAGCATGTTTGCTCTCATGCTGGCTGGCGCCTGATACGGCAGACTTCTCTAAAAGCATTGACAATGTTGGGGCTGTCACTGAAGGAGATACTGTTTCAACAACATTGGCTGGATGTGATATATGCTGCGGAGTTGTTACAACAGGTGATGATTTAAGCAGTGAAGTTAATAAAGGCGATGCTGGCGGCGCAGGTGCAGTGGGCGTGAGAGGCGAATGTGGTGTTGGTGTTTGTGCTTGAGGTGGTCTCCATGCGCGATCGGCACGCGCTCTTCTCTCATCTCTTTCTTTTAACCAGGCCGCCCGTCTAGCTGTTTCTCTCTCTCGAGCTCTAGAACGAGCTTCGATACTCGCCCACACTTCTCTAAGACGGTCTTCTGAAGTGGCAGGATTACGAACTTCTGTTATCTCGTTCTTCAGCTGTTCGTACTGCTGATTCATCTCCGCCAGTGTTTTCTGAATTTCAACAATCCGTTCTTGCGTTAATCTCTTCAGGATACTTTCCTGTGGTGTTTCCACAGCGCCTTCTGAGCTACGCTTCTTGCGTTTTGGAGTCTCCACATGTTCCAGAAGAGCACCATACTGCGCCGCACAGCTCTTTTGTGAGTACCAGTCGGGCGGTCTATTTGATTCTCCAATTGTTTTTAGCGCCCGAGAAACTGACATCCAATTCTGATCTCCGCTTCGTACGACCGCCGAAGCCAAACAAAGCTGCTCCCTAACATTCCATGTGTCAAGGGGCACTCTTTTTAGTTGTAATCGTTCCTGTATAGAACTCATGTTGATTTTTTATTAATTTTCGACATTCACCAAACGTGACAATGATAGTTGTAAATTATTTTCAACGCATATTTCTAATAATCAAAACAAAATAATGCACTCATACTGGTAAATGACACTTGAGTTCACTTGACTTGACATACATGACAGCAGTTGTCAGTGTTCCTAGTTCACAAAATGCCAGATCGGTAGAAGTTATGTCATAGATATCATAATGGTAGATTGTTTGATTTAGTTTGATGCTTAAGTTTGACGTTATAATTGTTTTTATACGCGTCAGCGTATTATTAAATATAATTAAAAGTGACGTTTTTGTGAAACTACTGTAGACTGTAGTAATTTTCAGAACAAATAACATTTTTAAAAAATATATGTAATCCAATGTAGATTTAAGAAGAGGCCCATGCTCAGAAGCGGGCAGTTTAATACAGGGCTGATATTATTATTATATATAATGTGGATTTAGTGGAGAATCTCGATATCTCCCTCACATGCCAGGCTTAAAATGGTTGTATATCAAAAAATAATTTAAGATAAAATTAGCTAACATAACTTTACAGTCGTCCAATTAATGAAAAAATTAAGTATGTAACCCCATTACATTAATATAATATTCTGAAAATAACAGCTAACTTCAATAATTTGGAAATAAAAGTAAAATTTAATAATTGCTGTTGAAATGTGCATTTCTACTACTATTAAACTTTAAATGATCAACAGAAACTGTTTTATGTCCTTGTATTTAAACACAGAATTTCAGTCAAACTTAGGAATCTCGGCAACTTAAAAATCTCCACTTCGGGAGATCGGACATCGCTAATTTACAATATTTTATTTGTTGTATATGACGTATGAGAGCCTTGGGCATTGGAAAATTACCATTGGAACTTTAAAATCGCTTCGATACGTTGGAAACCACAGGTAATGTTGAAAAGAAAATCACGGTGGTCAGAACGCTACAAGAGCTATGTCGAAGGTGAATGAATCTAGACTCTCGCCTGAGACTCTCTAAATTTTGAGGGAATGATTGATAGAGCGAAATAGAGTATCTAAGTTTCTTGCTCAGCCGCTAGGGAGACCCTATCTGACGAAACTCAAAACTACAGATAACAAAGTCAGAACTTTAGATTTCGCGATACTCGAAGAAGTCGAGTGGTTTTACCAACACCTATACGCATCCCAGATGGTTAGACCTTCGCGTCGTAGCTGCGATGACCACAAAGGCCCACTCAGGCACCACTCCATGCGAGGACATCGCGGACATTTAATTAAGCGAAGTGGAATAGGCTCTCGAGCAACATAAAAATAACAAATCTCACTTTGGTGACGGAATTACAACTGAGCTCCTCAAAGCGGGCCAAATCCATCATCAAACAAGGTTCAACATATTAGGCGTAGAGAGAGAGTGCGGAGATTTGTCTCGCTAGAAAATTTAACGAGAAAAAGCCGGCTTTCGAAAAGGCTTTCGTATTATGGACCATATTCATACTGTTCGGCAGATTATACAGAAGACCGAAGAGTATAATCAATTGCTGTCTACGGTTTACATAATTATGTGAACTACAAGAATGCCTACGAATCCATCGAAGCTTGGACAGTTCTGGATGCTCTGCATCGATGTCGATCGTCTGGCCCAATAAAAAACTGTTGAGAAGCTTGTATGACACCGTCACAAACACTGTCTAGCTATAGGACCCGAAAACAAATTCAATAGAGCTATGTCGTGGGTGAGTCATGGAGATGTAATATTGCCCAAATTACTCACCAACGCCATTGAGGTCGTATTTAAAACACTGGACTGGGCTAGCAGTCAATGTGAATGGCGATTACATCTCACACCTTCGGTTCACCGATGACATCATCATTATAGCAGAGTCGCTGGCACAGCTAAGTAGGATGCTGCGCAACCTAAATAGGGCTCCATTTAAGCTGCGCACTTGGCGTGTTGGTAAGATCTTACTACTACGTCCATTTAGATTTACGTCGATAGGTCGATGTTCGAAGTTGTTCAAGAATATCTCTACTTTGGACAAGTGATCCATTTAGTTATAAATAGCTTTAAGAAATATTGTCTTCTGTTTACGCGAATGTTATTCATTGAAATTAAACTACTATATCCGGATTTTATCGCGTTGTTTATTTATCACTCCCCGTGACCATGGCTGCTGAAAAGCAACCGAAACCTCGGGGAAAGTGTAAACTTAAATACAAATAGTTCTAATAGCTTTAATAATTTATTTAGCTTAAAATTATTAAAGTTGAATAGTAGTATAGTAGTATAACAGTTTCTAAATTATGTAATAGAGTGTTAAATAAACAACGCGATAAAATCCGTATATAGTAGTTTAATTTCAAAGCTTTAAGAAAGATATCGACAGAAAGAGAAAGTACTGGGTAGCATTTCGTAGGCTACGTCAAGCTTTTTCATCACCTTTACCACAATTCCTGAGGAGCAAAGTTTTTGACCATGAGTCCTACCTGTTATGAGTTATGACCTATGGTCCCTAAATGTTGACATTCACGGTAGGGCTAATCCACAAAAAAAGTCACCCGTCGGGCTATGCAGCGAGCTATGCTTGGCGTTTCTTTGAGAAATAAACTCAGAAATGATGCTATCCGTTAAGGAACGGAAGTTACTGACATCATTTTCACAAAATAGGCAAGCTGAAATGCCAATGGGCTGGCCATATCTGTCGAAGGACCGATTGCCGTTGGAGCAAACGAGTCTTAGAATGAAGACCGCGACTTGATAAACTTAAGATAGGACGACGCCTATGTGGACATAGGCTTCGTCCTACCTTAAGTTTATCAAGTCGCTGTCCTCTGCTCCAGCAGAGAACTACAACGGGTTGATTAATTAATTCAACTCATAAGCATAGTGAAGACACTATGCTTATGAGTTATTAATAGATAGATAAGATACAAGAGTATCTCCTTATTATATCTACAGGGTTTGTGATGGCAATCTTGCTAAATTCCACAAGGTAGGTGTCTTATGGCAACCGCTATACGCTATACCGCATATAGATATACGGATATAGATCCCTGTCATCTCCGTCTACCTCTGCAAAGTGCAAACTTACTCACCGCATAAATACAGCACCGAAACATATGATACTGATCTTCTTCTTTCTTCTTGAATAATTGGACCCAAAGATTCTGAGAAAAGTGTATTAGTGGAAAGTCTAACGTATGGTACCGTATTGATTACATGAATTTGCCGTAGTATATACAGGATGTCCGCTAATTAATGGATAACCTGGAAATGTCTTATAGTGGAACTGATAGCCGTTCAGAAGAAAATATGAAAAAAAAATCTAACCTTACTACTACCTGAGATATGTTTTTTTTTTAATTACCATGTATAACTTTCTTGTATACTACGACCATAAATTAATGAAATCCATCGGGTTTTTGTTGTTTTATTATTAAACACTAATGATGCTAATAAATAGACAGTCAAAAGTATGCTATGCTAATATAGCTTGCACTTTTTAATAAAATTTTTATTTTAATTTTTTAATTTTTTTTTCAACTTTCTGTACGGCCTGCAGTTCTACTATAAGACATTTCAAGGTTATCCATTAATTACCGGTCACCCTGTATACAGGGTTACTGGTAACTCGACGTATTCCTGGCAATAATAAATAGAGGAGCTAAAATACAATAAATTTAACCCCATATGTATGGCGGAAAGTTAATAGACGTTTTCGAGATATGCTAAATTTAACGATTGCTTTTTAAATATCCATTTTTTGCCTTTAAAATATAATTTAAAAAAATTGGCTCATTGATTGTATCTTTTTACATTATTTTAATTTATAAAGAACCTTTTTCATTATTTTAAGTAATAAAGCATAATAAGTAAAAAAATACCCATAAATGCGTAATAAACAATAACCATGACTAAAAATGTTTTAATCTAATTGATAATATTAACGTTGCTCAACTTAAAGTGCTTCGTACATATCTCGAAAACGGTTAACTTTTCGCCATACTTAAATTTATTGTATTTTAGCTCCTCTATCTATATTGCCAGGAATACGTCAAGTTACCAGTAACCCTGTATATTTTAAATATTTCGAGAAGTAATTGTGAATTAATTTGAAATTAGTTCTTGATGAAATACACTGACGGACTCATAAACTGCATCAAAGTTCAGGATCACTTTCAAATTAATATTTTTGATAAGTATGCAAACTTTTTAGATTAAACTATATGAAAATGTCGACTGTCCATTAATCATAAAAAAAAACCAAATTTAGAAATAGAACTGCAGTAAAAGATAAAATTATAGCCGGGAAAATAAAATTTATGCATAGTCTCAAATTCGTGTGTTATTAGAGTAAAGTTTGAAATTAAGTTTTTTATTTTGTTTCCATTTGCGATTTAAATTATTGTTACTAATAGTATTGATTATTAGTCTTTTAAACTCAACAAAAGTTTCGTAACCATAATTATGGATACTTCGTCCGAAAAAGCCGCTCAAATTGTGGCATTGGTGCGAGAAGGCTTGGATCAACGAACGATTGTTAGAAATTTAAATTTAAAACCAGTCATCGGTTCCTAGAGTATACCGAAGGTTTGTAGAGACAGGTTCTTACAAAAGGAGACCCGGTACTGGCAGAACTCAAGCAACCACCCGTCGTGACGATCGATTTATTGTTTCAACTTCCCCACGAAATCGTTTATGTATTTAGAGGCGGTTCGTATATGGTGTGGGGTGGC
Organism: Catocala nupta; assembly: GCA_963675205.1. Lineage (NCBI taxonomy): Eukaryota > Metazoa > Arthropoda > Insecta > Lepidoptera > Erebidae > Catocala > Catocala nupta. The sequence goes on along the minus strand of OY776090.1, from coordinate 7,072,696 downwards.
AATTCGATGATCGGGCGAACGGAACTTGTGTTCATCGACATGGTTCGTCAAAACGGTAGAAGAGGTGGTTTGACGGCACAACGTTTTATAGCATAGGTTTTAAAAGCTCACATGGTACCTTACATGGGATTAATAGGCGAAAATGTTACTCTAATGCAAGATAATGCCCGACCTCACGCCACTGCACAAGTTCGACAATATTGCGAAGAGGTTGGGATACGTACCATGAATTAGCCAGCACGCAGCCCAGATCTTAATCCCATTGAGCATGTTTGGGACAGTTTAAAAAAAGCTGTATATGCGAGAAATCCTGTGCCCACAATAGTGGCAGCACTAAGAACATCGATTTCACAAGAATGGAACAATATTCCGTAAGACCGTTTAATAACCCTAATCAGAAAATTAGAATCTGTAATAAGGGCACGTGGAGGCAATACACGTTATTAAAAGAAAAAAAAACCAATACATCAATTTTTTTTTATTGTAAAAACGAATTTATCAATAAACCAATCAAAATCAATTTTTGATACACTTATCGTTTTTGTTCAAAGAAATTAAATAGTCTTTTCCTGTATACAAACATACACTTATGGATATGATACGACGCTGTTATGAAGTCAACGAACCAAACTATAGATTTCAATTTAAATTTGTATAAAAAGTTTGAATACTTGGTTAAAATGTTTATTTCAAAGGTGTCTTGAACATTGATGCAATTTATGAGTCCGTCAGTGTAGTTTCAAACCAAATCTAATAATAGGCAGATTTGAATAATAATCACCTTTGCCCAAAATTATCCCAACCTTGACTGAACTTAACGAGCCTGGATTAGAGCGATTATTCTTTCAAGCGGCATTACTGCTAGTGTAACTAGTAACACCAAACAATATGTCAAAATAATAATCTTCTACCCGAAGGGTTTCTGTTCTAAATCGTAAATCTTATAAAATCAATTGTTATTAATTTGCAAATATGATTTAATCAGTTGTACAGTGATTTTAGTTAATGACCATGCTTTCTGTACGATAATATCGCTTTAAACTATGTATCGGGCCAGCTTTGTGTCCTGACAGCTGAACCAAAAAGGGAAACAAAGCAATATATTTGTGTTGAGTGCAATAGTAGAGCCTGACGATGTTTTCCAAGTCTTTGACGAGTAAGGACACATTCCTGGAGCAGACAAAAGCAGCCCGTGAAGAGCGCGCGCTTGAGAAAAAGCGGGAACTGTCTGCTGTGAAGATACAGGCAGTAGTCAGAGGATGGCTAGCTAGGCAGAGATTCATTAAGCTTATACTGTGAGCGCTCCTGTTTTTACTGCGATTAACGAACCTTTTTACGTTATAAATTTGTCTAATCAAGATATTAGGATTTTAATATTTTTCCTATACCTATGAAGACTTGTTTTGTTTACATATATAATTATTGTATACAAAATATTTTGAAAACATACAAGTTGCTTTAATTTTGCTTTGGCTGCTTAATTAAAATAGGCTGTACTGTATTGTAATATAATAATATCAATGACTTCTTCATTTTCTTTTCAGAAATGAGTTTGATCATCTTCTCCCAGAAACAAAAACTCCGGGTTCACAAGATGAAGCACCACACCCTATTGAGCTTATGCCTGCTCTTGATGTTTATCGAGTAACCTGCCGACTCTTCCTTGTATTCAAGCAAAAGCGAGATAAAAAGAGATTTGAGAAACTATGCAAGTATATTGTGCAGAGCTTACATTCGGAGTCTGTTAAATTATCTTATGTTGGAGTCTTTTTAAATAAGGAATACAGGTAGTTTCTCATGTTTACTATTCTTAATCATTTTATACTATTAAGTTTAATTATTGATTTTAACTTCTTATACATATAGCTGCAGCATATTAAATAATCATTTAGAAATCACAATTAACATGTTTATGTAATGTTTGTTACATGGGCTTAAGTTCAATTATTATGTCTCATTGACTACTGATTTGTGGAAGTAATTACCTAAGTAGAGGTAATTTTGGCTAAAGTGTTAATTATGGTGGCGCAGTGGTAGTGGGATGTTACAGGATGTAATTTAAGAATATTTGCTTTCATAGCATGCACTTTATTAAACATTCTGCATATAAATTATTGTAAAATTTGTGTTTTGACTAAAGCCAAATCCCCAGCAGACATTTCTTCCACACTACGCAGACTTGTACTTTAATGACCGATAATCCCTTGACTGTGCTGGCCATTATTAGATTCGAAAATAAAACTTATCTTGATGCAAGCATGACATATCTATAGTCAGGTATCTGGTAACATATTTCAGTGAGACTATGTAACTCTAAAATCTCCACACAAATTGATATGACCTCATTCAAGTGATGATTTGAATAATATTGTCTTCTGTTTACGCGAATGTTATTCATTGAAATTAAACTACTATATATGGATTTTATCGCGTTGTTTATTTAACACTCTATTACATAATTTTGAAACTGTTACACTACTATACTATACTATTAAACTTTACTAATTTTAAGCTAATTAAATTATTAAAACTATCAAATTTATTTGTTTTTAAGTTTACACTTTCAAAATTATGTAATAGAGTGTTAAATAAACAACGCGATAAAATCCGTATATAGTAGTTTAATTTCAGTGATGATTTGAATTTGTTGGAGTTATTAACAAGTATGCATTATATTTACTTGCCAATTATTCTTAGAAATGTCAGTTTAACGACTATGTTCTTACTATTCACAGTCATTAGGACAAACTGCGCATTGTTATAATTGAGACATTCAATAACCACCTGACATTTACAGCATATATTTTGTTCTTGTAATTATGGTTTGATTGATTAATTGTTGGGCAATTTTTATGAATGTCTTGGTATAATAAAAAAATAATATTTAAGTGGTCACTAACTTATTTTGGTCCCAGATGGTCAGCAGTTAATATAAGTAAAGGTGTCTAAAACTTTTCAAGAGAGGAGTTGTGCTACTAGCACAGTTGGTTAAAGTTGCACTTGACACTGCTGAACAAGTTTCTTATATTTAAATGAAAACATATTAAATTATTATATTATAATTATGGTTTATTTTTAATTATTTTACATCATATTACATACTAGTTGTGCTCGCGGTTTCACCAGCGTTTATAATTACTGGGCTGGCCCGTTTTTGCAATGTTTTCATTAATGCTCCTATTGGTTGTAGGGTGATGTTATATAGTCTTCCTCGATAAATAAGCTATCCAACACTAAAGCAATTTTTCATTTCAAACCAATCATACCTAAGATTAGCATGTTCAACCAAAAAACAACCTCTTCAGCTTTATAATATTAGTATAGACTGACTAATAACTACAAATACCTCATATTGACAATAAAGGTAAAATTTTCTAATTAATTATGATATAGATGAAATATTTAATTGGAATTGGTCCATGCTACTGATTTCATAAATTAAGTGGGCACAGACAGATTCAATCTTGTTGTACATATACAGCATTGCTATTTGTGGCAGACGTCAATTAGATTCGCTTATTTTACTAATGAAGACTACTATGTTATGTCATGTGATCCATGCTCCAGTTTTCATAACAATTGTAATTATATTATAATGTATTTGTAATTCCACATGTTTTTCATATTTCCAGCATCCGTTGGATAGCTCATATAAAGGACCTCCTGTACAAATGCTGCTTATATCTTGAAGAGTTGAAGCCAGAGTCACCGCTAGACATGCAGAGCATACTCATACATTTGCACACATTGGTTGCTTTCACTGCTACTAACACATGGGCTCTGACACGGTTGAAGAACTTTGATAAACTAAGAGGTGGAATGCAGCAGCTGTGTGCCAATGTCATGGGTTCACTGTTTCATAAAGGATATTATTTGACATTAAAGGTGAGTGAAAACTTATATGTATGTATTCTTTTTTTATTGTAAACTTGTTTCTCAAACTGTTTCAAGTTTACACTAATATATATGATGTATGTAATTATAACAATGATGTGTAAAGCCTGGGTAGATTTAATTTCCAACTAGGTAAGCCTACGTAGTACATGCAAGTTAAATAAATAAATGCGCAGATCAAAAGAATATCACAATAAACATAAAAATATTATTATAACTGTTTTAAGGCTTTTCAGAGATAATAATCTAAGGTTTAAAATAAATAATCATGTATATCATATAACAGATTTATAATTAGTGACTTCATCTGTGAACAAAAACGATTCGAAACCTTGCCTGGTTTGTGTAAAGTCTGGAAACTTTAATTGACCAAAAGCGTACCATCTCATTAAAGAAGGCCAGTAATCCTAACTATACATTATACTAGCTTTTGGTCGCGACTTCGCTCCCGTAAAAGTAGAATAAAATATAGCCTATTATGTTACTTGCTGTACAGTAAATTATGAAATGGTTGAAGAATTTAACAAATTGGTTGAGTAGTTTTTGAGTTAAACTCTTACAAACAAACAAACAAAAATCAAATCTTTACTCTTTATAAATTTTAGTATAGATATAATATTATAAATGCGAATATGAGTTTATTTGTTGCTTTTGCACGTCTTAACTACTGTACTAATCATCATGAAATTTTGCATTTAAATGAAGTCAGGGGAACAGGAAGGTACATTGGGTACCATCATCTAGAACCTAAAATGTAGGTACTGTTACTTATCGAACTTAACCTTACCCAAATTTACGCAAGCGGAGCCACTGGCAAAATCTAGTTTTAAGTGTTCCTTAGATTGGCAGTATTTATTCTTAAGTAATGCACCTATACATGTTGAAACAACTATTTGTAATGTATTCGATATGCTTCAGTAGCTGTGTAAATTGCTTAAAGCAAGTTACACACATTCCAATACATTGTTTAAAATACATAAATAATCTCACGCGTATATCACTAAAGGCGCAGCAGTGGATTACATCCACATTTCACCGGCTAAGGTTTTGATCCCTCATAATAGGAAACGACCCTACTACTGTCATATTTCTGCTGCTACGGAAAATCTCTTGACAGAAAAACCTGAAAAGAAAATTACGGTTTGCCTGACCAAGGCAAACCGTAATCGGGCTAATGCAAAATTTACTGTCACTACCGCAGCGCTTCTGGGGCAGCAATTTTCTACATCTACAGTAGGTATCTTTGTTGCGACAGCTGCCTTTGAAAACGAGTACAAATTAAAACGAATGCAGCAATAGTCTAGTAGGAGAAAGGTGAACGGCCACGTAGAAATCTCCAGCTTTCGAATTCCTCTCATAAAATTTACACAGCAAAATGTCTAAAAGAGGACGTGGTGGTTCCGTGGCAGCAAAGTACCACATCTCGCTTAGTCTCCCAGTAGAAGCCAGTATTAACTGGGCAGACAACACAGGAGCCAAAAAACCTGAGTTCGATCCCAAGGCACACAACTCTGACCTTCCGAATATATTAGTTTATTATCGCTCGCTTCGATGATGAATGAAAACATCATCAGACAACCTGGAATTCTGAGAGTCCTCCATAATGTTCTCGAAGATATGTGAAGTCTGCCAACCCGCACTGGGCTAGCGTGGTGGACTATGGCCTAACCCTTATCACACTGAGAAGAGGCCCGTGCTCAGCAGTGGGACAGTTTATAAACAGAGCTGAAAGTTGTTAAACAATGTACTAGAGCAGATGCGTATAGAGTTACCTATACAAAAATTTGTTGTTTGTTTCAGTCGTTACTTCTTCGTGGGTTATGTCGCGAGAAGATCTACCTGAAGAACATATCGCTGACGGCAATAGTGACGCTGTCGCTGCGGCCGCTGGTGTCCGCACAGTTCTCGGAGAAGCTGCTCACCATGTACATCATACAGATACTATCAGTGCCCACGCTACTGTACCACATGCAACAGATATCGCCTGAGGTACGTCTAATAGTATTTTCTAGTATCCTAATCCAAAAACCTAATAAATACGTTATGTATAATTGGCTTTTGTAATTTTACAAACTATCATTTCTTTGTCACGTAACCAACATACCCGCAATACTTGTTTACTCTTTATTTTTCGAAATTAATGTGTGTGATGCAATTATCATACAAATATCTTAAGTGGCAAAGAAATGTGCACGAACCGTACCATAAAAGTATAAATTCTCCGGGAGTGTTACAGTGACGAGAATATTTTGTTTAAATGCTTAAGAAATTTTTATACCCAGGATTGTAAATTAAAATGAACAACTAGATAAAAATATAGCATTTATAATAAGGTGTCATGAATTTCATAATTGACGAAATAATGTTTTCGAAAGAATCTGGCAGGAAATATAACAGAGTGATCTGGAATTCACAGGGAGATGCTTTAGCCCAGCAGTAGTTTATAACAAAATGCCAATGGAACTTCATAATTAGCGCATTTTAACTTTTTACATCACTCAAGAATTTACGAGAAGTTTATTGAATAAAAATTATAATATAGTAACGGTATATTGCAGTCTGTATCGGCGTTCCGCTCGTACTCGATGTTCGACAAGTGCTTGGAGTTCCTGAGCACGGACCAGAACATGCGCATCGTGTTCAACACGCTGGAGGGCAACTACGCGCTGTGCCTGCTCGCCAACCTCATACAGCTCGCGTACTCCGAGAGGGAATACGCGCAGCCTGACTCTTATCATCCTACTTTTGTGGTAACCACCATATTCTCTATATTTTATGAAGGGATAATCATCAACTCGATGTCCAGAAGTACATGATATAACGGATGTTTTTTGACTAAAACAGTTTAATTGGTCATCCACCACTCACTTAAGTGAAATATTCTATTACTGAAGACGCACCAAAGCGGTTTAATCAACCTCCCCAACTTAAACGTTTCACAACAACACCGAAATATGTCCACCCCATATTTGTCCTTCCAAGGCTTACTTGAAAGGGAGGTCTATAATGATTTCTGAGCATCCTGACGACATGGCTCAATCCTGGCGACGCCCATGCTACAACATATTTATTATGAGTCTAACCTATTAATTTTGTACATGTAGTACAAATATGACTGGTTATGTCAATCATATTTGGAAATCATTACGCAAGGTGCAAATGTAGGGAGTCAAAGAGCCTTTAGCATTTATTCACGGTCCTACTGACGGAAGGACGTCATTTTAAGGTTTAGTGCAATCGAAATATCTAACCTCTCTTTCTACTAACCTTTGAAAACTTTTGTTTTACAGCTTGTGGTCACACGCTTCTTAGACTCCTGCCAACAATACGTGGTTTGCAAGAAAGGCAATTTGAGCAACTGGCATCCCATATTGGGGTGGTTCGCTCAAAGCTTCGACGCGTACATGCCTCCAGCGATGGGGAACCTTCGCACCCAACTGTCGTTGTTATGGGGCGCTCCGATGTTGAAGAAGTTGCTTGCAATGCCGCTGAAGGAGATGATAGACGCGGGAGTGACCGGCGAGGAAGGTGCGGGGCCCTCGCAACCCTCAACACCGGTGCAGAGTAATAATCCTGCTGCGATTATAAGAAGAGCTATTGAGGCTAGAACTAATAGGTAGATTTATATTCTCTTTTTGTCTAAACTGCCTCTTTGAACCAGTGCGGTCAGGTCATGAGGGTTTGGAGCCTAGCTTAGGCCAGCAAAATGTGGTTCACCATTTCTGTTAAGAAATCAATAAAGGCCCCGTCCGTGCCAGGCAGTGCTTCAAGCGGGTACTGGCTCAACAGCGAGTATTAGCGCTCAGACTTGTACATGATATCGCTTGCTCAGATAATTTGTTGCCTTTTAAATTAGCTGCCGTGACCGAAAGTCGATTAGAATGTTATCATGTATTTTATTTATATTACAGATCGAATTCAAGCAAAAACTATAGAAAACTAGGGTCTCCAGACAGTACAAAGACTGCACTAATATGTTCCATGTACCACACGGCTCTGCAGACCATGACGCAAGTTAAACTTGATATACTTACAGGTTAGTCAACTACCACATTATTGCACTGTTTATACAATATCTTTGTATTGATATACTCATTGATTCGGTGGCTTAGGTTGCCTTTTATATTTACTATTTATGGTTTAGCCGCGGGTTTGATTCCTGATTCGCTCGAATGAAGGTAATAGGCACGCACACCATTTAAAGCGCGAACACTTAAAACATTGCGTCGTGCATTAACATACATATAAGTATCGTGTGCAATAAATGTGGGTGCAAATGCACATTTCTGTAACAAAGGTTATATACAGGCATAATGCTATATTTATTATTAATTTTATTTATGTGACATGGTTCCTAAATGTCTTACCGCATATTTAGACTATTCAAATTTCAGCAGATTGTCGAATTGAAATTAAACTACTATATACGGATTTTATCGCGTTGTTTATTTAACACTCTATTACATAATTTTGAAAACTGTTACACTACTATACTACTATTAAACTTTACTAATTCTAAGCTAATTAAATTATTAAAACTATTTGTATTTAAGTTTACACTTTCCCCGACGTTTCGGTTGCTTTTCAGCAGCCATGGTCACGGGGAGACATATATAGTAGTTTAATTTCAATGAATAATATTCGCGTAAACAGAAGACAATATTAGATTGTCGAATTATAGATTTACCGATGAATTATATATTATTCAACTGTACAGAATATACATAAAAAAAAAATAGGCGCCTTAAGTGGAGGCAAATGACAGAGAACAAAGCTCTAACTACAATTGACGGCCTCGATGGTGTAGTAGTTGGTGTGACCGACTGCCACGCCTGAAGTCACGGGTTCGAATCCCGCACAAGTCAAACATTTGTGAGCATGAACATGGATGTTTGTCCTAGTTTAGGTGTTCCTATGTATAATATGTACGTATTTACCAAAAAGTATATATTTATTTTTATTCACTGTTCAGTACCCTTAGTACAAGCTAGTTTGGGCTAGATGGTGTTTTGTGTGTGATAGAATATTATATATCTGATTAGATTTTTAATATATACACCATTGTATCCTCTGAACCAATTTGTTTTTCTTTTTATAGTCCGGTCGCCTAAATGGTATTTATTCTAGTTATACAGGTAAACCTAATATTAACCATACAATGATGTTACACAAGTTCTGTAAAATATTTAAGTAGGTATCGAAATTGGTTTTCTAAAGAAATAACTAAAGTATAGACTGACACGTGTTGACATTACTACAATATTTGTTTTTAATTTGCAGGGTTATGTAATCAAGATGAAATACTATACTCGTTATGGCAGTTCTTGTGCACGTTGGGACCAAACTGTGGGTTGAAATCGTTCCTTGATCTCTTAGCTGTTAATACCAAAACGTCTGCGCCGGAGTTCCAAATGTTGATACTGTTCGCCGATTGCATGACGCACTATGTTACGTAAGTTAAATAACTTTAAAACATTTGCATCAAAATGTTAAGAAAAGTAATAGATAGTCATTTTAATAATGAAATATAGTGATTGAGTTGTCAATGCAGAATTGGCAGCTATGATTGGGCTTGTGGGTTGATAAATAAACGTTAGTAATCTTTCTTACTATACTTTGATTTTCATAAATGTTACTTTGACCTAATTAGATAAATGTTCTTTTTTATTTGACTTTAAAATAGTAAAAGCTTTTGCAAATCTCGTCAAAAAAAAAAGAAACAGTAATTTACTTATGGGTATATAACCTTTTTACTTGGGCCTCTAAATATTTACAGACACAAAAATTTAAAACCTGACTCACTGTAATAAAAATAACTTATTGATAAACATAGTTTATAAAAGTGTTACATATTTAGTATAATAGTACAAAGAATGTTTTGCTGCAAAATTCAGCATGTAATTATTTTTTTATTAATACTCCGGGTGCGTTATAGCTATATACACATGTATTTCATCACTTTACAATGGTTTCAGGATATTAGATGATATGGAAATGTATGAGCAGCAGAATCCATTTAAGTTACAAGACTTCATAAACATGTCGCAGTTCCTCAACATGTTTGTTTACAAGTCCATTATGGGACAGTTATTTGGTGAGTATTATAGATATTCTTTTAAAAACTGCCTCAATTATATACCCTGTGATAAAGTAACCTGTATTATATATCACAAATATAACTTCTTATTTTCTAGATCTCAAAACAATCCAAAGCAACGAACTATTTAGTTCACTACACACGCTACTGCTAGTGTTGTACCGACGTGACTGCCGACGTTCCTACACGCCTGCCAATCACTGGCTCGTCAGGGAGATTCGGGAGGGACAGTTCCTACACGACTTAGAAAAAGGAAAGAAGCCGCAGCAAGTGAGTGGTCTCCCTTATCTTCAAAGCAATTTATATAACCAGTTAATCAAATACCGCAAGACCTGAAAGTAGCTGGATCAGATTCGAGAGTGCCAGTTATGTTAGTAGTAAGTAGATTAGTAGGCAAATTATAATGCACGATGTCCTGCCTAAAATCAATATAAAACTTGTCTGGAATGAATGCCGCTTATGGCAGCCACGAAGGCAAGGCATCTGCGCAGGAGTTTATACCACATAGGTGTGTGCGCAAGCATAAGTGCGGTCTCATCCGTCCGTCAGTCCGAAGGGACCATACTCCGACATCATTGGTGAGAGATCAGATTTTACGTGCTATCCGAGGCATGGGGCAACACTGCAACTTTTAAATTTCGTCATTGGCAGTTGTCATCATGATTTGTATTGATTTATATGTATTCATTGATTGCAGGTGCTGGTGCAAAAAACGCCCCACATGATAGCTCATGGCGAACGGGTCAGATTGTTTAGGCGTGCCGTGGCTGATGAAAAGGTAAATCATATTTATTGAAATTAAACTACTATATACGGATTTTATCGCGTTGTTTATTTAACACTCTATCACATAATTTAGAAACTTACTATTATACTATTAAACTTTACTAATTTTAAGCTAATTAAATTATTAAAACTATCAAATCTATTTGTTTTTAAGTTTACACTTTCCCCGACGTTTCGGTTGCTTTTCAGCAGCCATGGTCACGGGGAGACTAAGATGGTAGATGTCTCAATGTTCCAGTGTAGTTATTTCAAAGTACCCGAACATAATTTAGTTATTGGTGTTTCTATTTACGCAGAATGAGCTCAAAGTATCATGAAGTCTAGCTGTGGTTTGTTTCTTCTTGGGTTTGACTATTTGAAGTACTGGATCCCAAGCTGGTGGTACATTCCAACCATCTTCTCTATTGAAATTTGGATGTTTTTTGATTTCAATAGCCTCGCGAAGCATCCTTGGTAGGAATCGGTGTTCTTTAGCGAGAATCTGTGGTTTGTCAAATCTCAGGTAGTGGTTGGTCCCCTGTTGTACATGTTCACACACAGCAGACTTCAACGAGCGTTTGTGTTTAACGTCAGCTATGTGTTCTTTTATGCGGGTGCCTATGCTTCTCTTTGTTTGACCAATGTATGAGAGTCCGCAGTCACAGTCTATTTTATAGACCCCTGCATCTTGTAAAGGTAATTGGCACTTGACGGATGGTAAAAATTGACTTATCTTCGTTGGCGGCTTGAAGTATGTGTTGATTGACGCTCGCTTCAAGATGTAGTCAATCTTGTCAGTGACACCCCTTACATAAGGCAGTATAGCAGGCTGGCGCTCGACTGTGGCTGGCTTTTCTCGGGATCTGTGACAGCGGCGCGGCTGTTGGAGCTTGTTGTCTTGCAGTACTTGCTTGACATGTTGAAGCTCGGCGTCCAGGTGTTTATTGTCACAGATCCCGTGGGCTCTCTGAAACAAAGACATTCCCACGGTAGCTAATATATATAGTAATAATAATATGTATACTAGTTTAATTTCAATGAATAACATTCGCGTAAACAGAAGACAATATTATGTAAATCATATTAATTATTCATTTGAAAATTCGATGAAAATTCTCTTATTATAAATATGTATTGGCTCATAATGTCCCTATATGAAATACCTCTCCATATCACTTGAATAGATTTTGATAAGCATAAGTAATAGTAGCTTTGAATTAGAGAAGAGAAGTGAGCGAATACAGTTGCCGGCACGTATCTTGGCAAGGTTTTGGCGTAGTGGTGATATGTTTGCGCAGGTACAGGTACACTTAGTGCAACAAAAAAGTGCTCACCTATGTTACTTGACTTGCTCATTATTTTAGGGTTACTATCATAATTTATTTAAAAAAATATCAGTTTAGGAAGAAGATAAAGAAAGGAAAGTAATGCGAAGTTTACTAATTGTAATGAATAAAACAAAATACAATTAAAAGTAAAGAAATTTATTATAAATTAAAATGTAATCACATCATGCTGTCGTCACTACTGTTTTCTAAAAATGTTACCCCTGGCATGAAGATAGCAGCTGGTGGAAGGAGTTGGCTCCTCATCCTCAAAATGACTCTCATCACTCCCATTATCCGAGGAATCGCTGTCATCACCAGTGTAAATTATAAATTGCTCAGTGGCTGAATCTATTATATGGTCACTTTTGATGTAGTCTGCCTCAACATTTTTTATTTTGTCACATAATTTGGACCATTCATCGGCGCCCATAAGGAGAGTTTTTGCTTAACCAAATACATTAGTCACATTCCAAGTAATATTTTTACAGGCTACATATCCTTTGATTGCCACCCATGCCATTTCTATAGGATTTAAATCAGGATAGTAAGGCGGTAATCGCAGAATGCTATGGTTTATGTTCTGCAAGTACGTCGTCAATGCTGTACTTTTTATGTTGATCTTTCTTCTTCTCCCTAGCCTTTATTATTCCCAAGACACTTGGGGTCGGCTTGTCTGGTCTAACCGGATTTGACTGGATATCAGTTTTTACACGGAGCGGCTGCCACCTGACCTCCGCAACCCTAAGGCTAGACCAGTGTCAGGATATAATAGGACTGACTGCCTAATAACGACTGTCATAGATGTTCATGGCAGCCGGAACCGATAGCTTAACGTGCTCTCCGAGGCACAGAGCAGGCGACAATTGTCAATCAATACGCACATAATTTCGAAAAGTCATATAACTTCCGAAAGTCAGAGGTGCGCGACGTGGATTCGAATCCGAGACCCTCTGCATTGCAGTCTGTTGGTCTCCCCACTGAGCTATCGCTGCTGTTTTATGTTGATCTTTATACAATTTTTATTCATTTATATAATTGAGGTTTTAACATATTATCTTCGTATTCTATACCTTTTTTCGCCAACCACCTCTGCATATCCGCTTTCTTGGCATTCGAGGTAATCGCAGGATTCATTTGCTTATTATGATAAGATGCGTTATCCATTATTATCACTGCGTTTGGCAGCAAATCCGGTATTAGTTGACTGTGAAGCCACTTTATATAATTATCACAATTCATATTATCATGAAAATCATCAGATTTTGTTCCTGCTTTAAATAAAAGAAGTGCATTTGGAATAAATCCAGCTTCGGATCCAGCGTGCACTATCACAATCCTTTGTCCTTTTGAAATTGGTTTTTAAGCCCCTTTGCTGATTCAACTGACCATGCTTTAGAACCTGAAATAAGAGATATAATGATTAATTTTCACGTGTGTTTTCTTAAAGTAAAGAAAATTTCACAGAATGCAAATGTGCGAGAACAATGTATTGTAATAGCCACATACCTTAATGAAATGAATCAACATACGACTCATCTGTGTATATCTATCTGGTCTTCCTTCTTGTCTATATTTAATTAGTTTTGTAAGGTACTCAATCTTTAGTAATCTAATATTGGTTTTTCAATTAGTATTTTTCTATTTTTTTCTGTTTTTCCAGCAGCCTAAGTTATTTAAAATTCTACGCAGACTGCGCTCAGAGCCATTAAAATTAATGTCTTCTTTTAATTTTTTCGAAGCTTTTCTGCTGTGGGCAGCTCATTATTAGTGATGTGATAATTATGTACACACGTTTTTATTACAGACAGGTCGAAAGTATTGACCTCTGTGATCGGCTTGTTTTTGTTTTTTTTCCAGGTGTTCTAAAGACAGTGACAAATTCAGAAATTCTTACCTTCCTTAACTATACGCCTAACTGTCCGTTCAGAGGTTTTGGTAGCTTCTGCAGTCCGTTTCACTGTTTCTTTCTCGGTTTTTGCTTTTTTTATGTAACAGTACACATCGTAAAACATTTTCCTGGCATGTCTGCGTAAAACGGTATTTAATAATAATAATAAAACTTTTATTTCATAAAAAGAGCTGAAGTATAAATAACTTCACCTAAATAATAACTAAGTACATTTAGCGGTTAAAGTACTTTCCTCTTAAATAGGCTACATAATAGCCTGTAGTAAAGAGAAACAGTGCCACCTCCTCGGAAATTGAAATACGGTGTTTGAAAATTACAACATTATCAATAATGCAAGTACTAACTATTCATTAATTGTAATGTCTATTCTTACAATTGTAGCGTACCGTGTAAGTGATTGTAAATTTTAAATATGAATATAATTACGCGAGAACGTGTAAATGTACGTATTGAGTGTTATGTGGTGTGTATTAGTGTGTGGTGTGGAGGAGTGTGTGTGTGTGTGTGTGTGTGTGTGTGTGTGTGTGTGTGTGTGTGTGTGTGTGTGTTTGTGTGTGTGCGCGCGTGTGTGCGTGCGTGCGTGCCCGCGTGCGTGCGTGTGTATTGTGTGTGTGTGTATGTGTGTGAGTGTGTGTGCGTGTGCGCGTGCACGTCTGTGTATGTGTGTGTATGATTCTTGTGTGTTTTTGTATTATTATAGTAAAGAACGTATAAATGATTCCGTTTCATCATAAGTTGTTTTTTAACCTCCGACGCAAAAACGACGGGGTGTTATAAGTTTGACGTGTCTGTGTGTGTGTGCGTGTGTGTGTGTCTGTCTGTGGCGTCGTAGCTCCCGAACGGATGAACCGATTGTAATATTTTTTTGTTTGGAAGTTGAATTAGTCAGGAGTGTTCTTAGTTATATTTGATGAAAATTGGTCCAAGATGACCGCCGCCTCAAAATGGCGGATCACATATTTTTCACAACTCCCTCAATATGAGTATTAAATGAAAGGGCTAGACTAGTAATACTATACACTATGATAAATTTCAAATCCAAGATGGCCGCCACCACAAATACATTTTTTTCACAGCTCCCTCAATATGGGTATCAAATTAATTATGTGTCGGGGGTTATTAAATTAATAATTAAAGAAACTCGAACAATTTTTTTCGTTCATATTTTTTTTTTTTTTTTTTAGGCGCACTTACTGAAAGCACACTTGAGATATCTCATTTTACAGCTATAAACAAAAGCATCACATCGTATGCCTCCTAAAATAGTGAGCACAGCATTCACATAAGGCTCTGCAGGCCCAGTTACACATAATGAAAATAACAAAAACAACAACAATTAAATAAAACAAAGATCAGACAATTTTGAGTTTTGAAGAAGCTTAATAAAAAATAAGAGTAATTATTAAGTTTTAACACAGTGTCATCTATTAATGGCTTTAAGTGTGTCCCTCCTAGCTGAGGCTAACGAACTTGTGAAGATATCGAAATCAGCGCGAATATCGTTATAAAATTTTCCCATTCTATACAGAGGACTGTGACTACCTACGTTAGTTCGAACTCTTGGAAGCGATATAGTCTTTCGGTTGCCAAGGCGACTTTCCATTCGTGGAACAACAAAGTGTATATTTGCCAAAATCTCCTCACAGTCAATATATCCGTTAATAATTTTATAAAGGAACAACACGTCAGAAGCCTTTCGCCGAGAATACAAAGATGAAATTTTAAAATATTCTAATCTAGATTGATATGAGATTAAAGTTTTACACATGTTACACGTGAATGCAAGATGGTACAAAAACTTTTTCTGGACTTGTTCAATTCTATTTGTATGTACAGCATACGTTGGGTTCCAAACAGGGATCGCGTATTCGAGAATGCTACGTACAATACTGTTATATACGGGTATTATAACTTTAGGATCCTTAAAAGATCTGAGTTGTCTTGAAATGAATCCCGTCAGTTGGTTGGCTCTCTTAACAACAGAATCCATATGTTCTCTAAAGCTAAGATGAGTATCCAATATAACCCCAAGATCGCGAATGGTCGTACCTCACTGAGTTCCGAACCATTAATTTTGTAAGTCGCGTTATATGACTTCTTTTTCTTTGAAAATTTCATAACAAAACATTTACTTTCGTTTAAGACCATGTGATTGTTATTACACCAGCTATTTAGATAGTTAATTTCAGCCTGCAAATTATGTATGTCAGAAATAGTTTTGATAGTTGTATATAACTTAAGGTCATCAGCGTATAGCTGGAACTTACATTTTAATGTTTTTGCTAAATCGTCAATAAATATTAAGAAAAACAGCGGGCCCAAATGCGAGCCCTGTGGAACGCCCGATGGAATATCATAACACAGTGACTCGAAACCACTGAAAGCGACAAATTGAGACCTATTTCGCAAATATGATTCACACCAACGAAGTAACGATCCGTGAATGCCCATATGATAAATTTTGTCAAGCAAAATATTGTGATCTATAACATCAAATGCCTTGCTATAGTCTGTATATATAACATGTAACTCTTCGCTATTATCTTATGCCACCGCGACGTCACTTGCAAAGCTTACTAAATTAGAGGTGGTTGACTTTTTTGGTAGAAATCCCTGTTGTGATGGATGTAATATTATATTATATTGTAGACATTCATAATATGATAGATTGTAGATAAACATTGTTGCATTTATTTTATTATATAAATATGGACCAAGATAGAAGTAAAATCTTTTTGTAAAAGAATATTTAATCCTAGGCAGGGAGCAAATTTCATCTCTACGACGGCGGTTAGTGAGCATAACGTATGGCGTATTACGATGTTGCAAGAGAATAGTTTGAAGTATAAAGTTTTGTCTTACATTAAGGACTTTGTAATTTCTATAAAGTAACCTTGTTGAATATAAAATTGGCTGCAACCTTCAGTGTGGCTCTGTGCGCTATTTCTAATGGGTAGATAATAGTTTCACATGCCTCACCCCAACAAGAGATATAATAAGCAATTATAGATTGACAAAGTGCGTAATATACTTTAAGTATTATAAATTTTTTGGCATTACAAATAACAACAAAACAACAACAACAAAACAAACCAACAATAACAAAAGCTCGTAAAAAAACAAAAACAAAAGGTTTAATTTAAGTGCAAGCAAAATTATACTCGGGAGCGAAGGGAACGTTGACACGGTGCGGAAGGCAAAGGTCGACTGAGCCACCAATCACGCGCCCGGAACTGTCTGCTGTCTCGTTCCCCGCGTCCTGCATGATAACCAAAGAGACCCAAAATACGAGTTCTGCGCATCTAACGACTCTTGCCAAGTTACGTGCCGACAACTATGCCTCATCTGGATTTAGCCTTCGCGTCGAACGTTTACTTATAAAATATACTGTTGTTATAGTAGTCACTTCTAGAATGCCAAATCAATACATGCGCAAAACATTGTTTTTAGAGTAATATCATAATTATGGCATTAGATTTCGTGTCGAATAACATTGTAATATTACGACGTATACATCGCCTTGTCGTTTGTTAGCTGTGTTAGCGTAAGTGCCGTAAGATTGCTATATTATTTAGTTGTCAAAATGGGTTCTAACGAGAGAGAAATTGTACATGTCGCTGCGCTAATGTCAGATATGCACAGCTGCAACGCACGCTGCGTTAGCAATAACGTCACGATAAGATGCGATACGTCTAATGTACGTTGCGTTGTCGTGCCCTCTGTGTCGCGCATACGTTTATTGAACGTCTACGCTGGAAAAATGCAAGTGTAAAGAGACTTATAGCGAAGGCCCATTCGTAACAACAATGACATAATTGTTTGATTAACAATGTCTTAAGTGGGGTGTTGCAAAACGTAGTTTTAAAACTTCCAAAATATCATATTATTATCTAACGAAATATTCCTTAAATAATAATTCGATGATAAAATAAACAGGCGGAGAAAAGCCAAGTCTACTGACGTGATAATATCTATAGATCTACCATGAGAATGACTATCCGAACAGAAAGATTTTTCAGTTTTCTTTCTTTTAAAATTACATTACTTTTCGGTTTTTCGGACTTTTCATTAAAAGGTTTACAATCAAAAGGTTACTTACTCGGGACGAATTTCGGAATGAATGTATTTTTCGATAGGAACTGGCTTGGAACATAGACATTTACGTTTCATTCGTCGTAAGCTGGCTTTTCTGCCACCTCCCACAAAAACCAAATGGTATAAAGAGAATGTTTGTTCCAGGTAGTGCTAGGTCTGACGGAGCGCGCATGCGGCGGGCGCTCCACGCTGGTGACGGTGCGGCGCGCGCGGCTGGTGGAGGACGGCTACCGCCAGCTCGCCGCGCTGCCCAGCCGCGCGCTCAAGGGCTGCGTGCGCGTGCGCTTCATCAACGAGCAGGGGCTCGACGAGGCCGGCATCGACCAGGACGGCGTCTTCAAAGGTCACTTGCTCTCTATCATCATCATCTCAACCGCTCCACGCTGGTGACGGTGCGGCGCGCGCGGCTGGTGGAGGACGGCTACCGCCATTTTGACTGAAAATATCCTTTAAAAACATTGCCTAACTCTTTACAAGTACACTTGAAATGTTCCAGTTTTAAGCTGGACGGATGGAAATTAGTATTCTAAAACTATTGAGTCGCAGCGGCACACCGATGACCAGACACAATACATTTTCAATTATGTCTGGCATTCCAACAATTAACAAATTAACATGGAAACTATATCATATTAAGTTTTTTGTGTACAGAATTCTTAGAAGAAACGATAAAACGAGTGTTCGATCCGTCACTGAACCTGTTCCGAGTGACGAGCGAGGAGCGTCTGTATCCATCACCGACCTCGTGTCTACAGGAGAACCATCTCCAGCTGTTCGAGTTTATTGGGAGGATGCTGGGCAAAGCCGTCTATGAGGTACCTTCGACACTAATATTATAAATGTGATAGAAACTATGTATTTGTTAATATTTATCGTTTATATTGGCAAGGCATGAATTATATTTTTTTGCAGAGAACCATTGCTCACTCGCTAGGCGTGCAACAATCCCTTTTTAAAGGTCGGCAATATACGAACGCCGGTTCTGGCCAAGCGTCTAAAAATGCCGGTATCCGCCTACCAACCGAAGGGCATGCAGAACATAGGCCATCTAAACAAAAAATCTAACAATTGACTGAATATAAAATAATGAAATTAGAGTAAACAGATGATGGCGTTGCATAATTTCCAATAACAATTTTAAAGTTATGTTACTTTAGAAGGATACGAGGCCATGCTATTTACTATCTCTGTCTCTTATGGTCTTTATTACCGCGTTCTTATAGGCAGCCGCTGCAAATAAACTTATGCTGCCATAAATATTTGACGAATCAAAAACAAATGATTGATATAAAACGTTTGTCTACAGGGCATAGTGGTGGACGTACCGTTCGCATCGTTCTTCTTATCTCAAGTGCTGGGTCAGACACAACAGGCGCTGTACAGCTGGATCGACGAGCTGCCCTCACTAGACCGAGACCTCTACAGAAGTCTTACTTACATTAAACATTTTCAGGTAATGGGTTAACGATAGCTACGTCATTTTAATGTATGTTATGTGGAAACTGAAGTTTACCATCTACGTGCCTTATAATAGATATTTCTGGTCGTGTAATAACTGCTTTTCATTTGTAAATGATATATGTTTAGACCCCAAAACTTAACCTATCGAGTTGCAGCGATACTCCAGCGGCCAGACACAATAGGTTTTTACTATTGGTATTCTAACCATTGACAGGTTAATAAGAGAAATACATTTAATTGTCTAATGATACCCACCGTAAAACACTATTTCAAAATAGTAAAATTGGTTGTGATCGTGTATTATTTAAATGAGTTGATTTATTGCTCTAATATTCTTCAGTACATATATGCAGTTCTGTATTGAAGTTATCTAACTTGTGTTTTTGTTTGCAGGGTGACATATCATCACTAGAGCTTACATTTTCTGTAGACGAGGAGAGACTGGGAGAAATTGTAACACATGAGCTTGTACCAGGCGGCAAGGCTGTGCCGGTCACTAATGAAAACAAGTAAGCACTGAATCTTTTATAAGTTTTTAGTCATTTATTATGAGTGACTATAAAGTATTTTGCAAACTGTACATTAAAATGCAATCTTTTTCAAATATAAATATAAAATCATAAAATTATACCAACGCGAGTAGGAATATTTTATGTTAGTTATTCTTTTGCTAGGTAGAAGAAAATAATTTCATCCAATAAAAAACATCCTACATTTAGTATATAAAAAAATATAGTCATGATATGTCCTATTTTTGTTATGGTAAAACTAGATGTTGTAAATAATTTTCATACAAAATAAATATAAATATATCGTCTTTTTGGATTACTACGAGAGTACAATGACTTTTGTATAACAATATCGGCTTCGTAATAAACTGTCCCACTGCTGGGCACGGGCCTCTTCTCAGTGTGAGAAGGGTTAGGCCATAGTCCACTACGCTAGCCAAGTGCAGACTTCACATATCTTTGAGAAAATTATTGAGAACAGGTTTCCTTACGATGTTTTTTTTTCACCGTTAAAGCGAGCGATAATTAACTGTTTAATACGCACATAACTTCGAACTTTTGAGCGCCTTGGGATCGAACTCGAGACCTCTGCATGGCAGTCCAACGGTTTCCCACTAGGCTATCGGTGCTGTATCTTGCGCATATAGCTCACGTGAACAACTTGCGTTGTGTACAATCAAAATAACAGTGCCTTTAGGAATTGGAGCCTGAAATCAAGTATACCGCTTGCGTCAACGTCGTACTTAATTATTATGTATCTGTAACAAAACTTTAAATTACTGTCCTTGTTTCAGAATTAACTACATCCATCTAATGGCGCACTTCAGAATGCATACACAGATCAAAGACCAGACTAACGCGTTCATCAAAGGATTCAGAACTATTATAAACCCAGAGTGGCTATCTTTATTTTCAACACCAGAGGTTAGTTAACGTCACTAAAATTGCTTGATGAAAATATATGTTTAAAAAATAAAAGGCTTCAAAGTTACAGTATATTTCACACAATCACACCGTCCTAGTCTTAGGTTTACAGGTACAGAACTTAGAATGCCGTATAATGATGAATAGTATAGCTGTATAATAAATGGCTGGTGTCAAAATTTTATATACTTAATCTATATATTTATAAGTGAAGCAAAAACTCTGAACCCCTTTTTACGAAAATTGCGCGGCTCCGTCCGCGTCCCGTCGCCTCCGTCCGAGTATGAAATTTGGCACAGTTATAGTTTATATGGAAAAGGAGTGGCGAACCCTAATATTTATATAAAATATGCATTAGAAATACATTAAATTAATGAAAAAGCACTACACGCACACAACCATGCATTTGACACACGCAGTCGAATCGCGTTCGTAATATTTCGGCATTTTTGGGTTGTTTCGTACAATTCTTCGTAACTATGGTTATATACCGTATTTACATGTAATAAAGAAAACAAAGTAGCAAGCTTAGGAATATCATCAATAAAAGATTATAGTTAAGTAAATAATAATTTATTTGTAAAGATAGGTAAATAAATCTGTATAGCCTTGGCGAAATCTAAAATAATGTGATTATAAGGGTATAGTTATAGACAGTAAAATCTTAACGAAATGGGTGTAAAAACCCAGGATTCAACCTCTTCGTCTTCATGTGACTTTTTTTTTGTTTTCTTCAGCTTTTTGTAATGTCCCACTGCTGGGCAATAGCCTCTCCCTTGGAAGTCCAAATCACTGTTGGTGGATATCCCCTGACCTTATGACCTTGTGACCCCTATATCTCGGGGGTCTTCTGACCCACAGGACCCATATTCAAACTCGACCGAGGGATGACCCCAAGGTACAAGCACACCAAGTTACAAGTCAATCGGTCCAGTGGTTCCGGAGCTATGCCTGTCATTAACAAACTGTCACTAACAGACAGACACACAGAGCCACATAGTGTTTTCATTAACCTCTTCGAAGAAGACTAGGAGGTTAATAAGGATCAAACTTAAGATTTAAATCAATTATGGTCGAATTTCGACCACTGGGCGACCGCTAGTTATTAGAAATATCTTCTTTTTTAAGAATATACACCTCTGATTCCTAAAAACGTAGCATTATATTTTAAAAATTAAACTACATATTTATTACATAATATAATATGTGGTACTTATATAATAGATAAAATCTGTATTAGATTTTTAATTTCAATATGTAGCATTCGCTTAAATGACCTCGTGATTATTCGCGAAAGAACATCTTTTATTCTCATTTACTTGCAATAACTTCTTTGTGGCTCTTTAAGCAAATATATTGAGTTTATAGTTTATTTATGGATAGTATTGATATTCTGGTGGGATACCGTTGGATTGCCATGCAGAGGTCTCGAGTTTGATTTCAAAATTCTATTGATATATCGATCTCTGACTTTTCAAAGTTATGTATGTGCGTATTAAATAGTTAATTATCACTCGTTTTAACGGTGAAGGAAAACATCGTGAGGAAACCCACATATCTAAGAGTTCTCCATAACGTTCACAAAGATATGTAAAGTCTGCCAACCCGCACTGGGCTAGCGCGGTGGACTATGGCCTAACTTTTCTCACACTGAGAAGAGGCCCGTGCCCAGCAGTGGGACAGTTTAATAAAGGGCTGATATTATTATATATCGAGTCCTCAAAATGGGAAACGCTAGCCGTCGCCCGCTCGGACTGAAGAGTTCTGGTTAAAACCAAGGTTTTTGACTTCGAGGTGCGACGTCGGTCTGAGCTTGATCCTAGACGCGACGAAGTGAAAGCCCGACCACCTGTGACGATCAGTTATAACTACGAGAACGTGTGCCACAGTGTAGGCGGACCTTCTCTCACAAGATTGGCTACAGCAGACACTTGAGAGCACATGAACAACTCATGATCATGTGTCGGTCGTTCCATTGTTCCAGCTACAACGTCTGATAAGCGGCGACAACGTGCCGCTGGACCTGCGCGACCTGCGGCGCCACACGCAGTACTACGGCGGCTTCCACGACTCGCACCGCGTCGTGTGCTGGCTCTGGGACGTGCTGCAGCGGGACTTCTCCGAGCACGAGCGGGCCATGTTCCTCAAGGTCTATAACCCTTACGACTATCATTACGGTTCCTTCCAGCTTCAATTCCTGGTAGAAATGCTATTAACACAACATTACACACGCATTTTGCAAAGTAGGGAAGCCAGCACATTCTCGTCATTCTGTTCGGATCGCCAGCGAAGTGAAGGTACCAATGTGTGTGACCTGCGCTTACGCAGTGTCACACGTTGGTCCCTTATAAATATTACTGTAGTATAACAGGTATATTAGTGTAAGGTCTAGCCATCTTCACAAAGTTTGATAATAATAGTAATTAGTATGTAATTGTAACACATTGTGTTAATATTTTCAGTTCGTGACGTCATGCTCGAAGCCACCAGTCCTAGGGTTTGCTCACTTGAAGCCACCCTTCTCAATTCGCTGTGTCGAAGTAGGTGATGATGAAGATACCGGTGATACTATAGGTACATTTATATATCTATAGATTCAAGTTAAATGGTTATTATGTTATTTAAGAAAATTAGATATCAGCTGAACATCGAACAAGCCTTTTTAACGTTAATAAATACTACTACTACTGCTAACTTATTGGCTCAGAGACCCAAAGTGTTGTGGTCGCCGATACAAGACAATGCGACTTTCTTCAGTCTTCGATCGCTTCCCGCCAGTCATTGGCTTGAAGCTCTCATAGATCCGCTTCCACAGTGTATCATGCTAGCGATATCTGGGACGGCCATATATATACTATATAAATCATAATATCCAATCCTATATGTTATAAGTTTCAATTGTTCTTCTACACAGTCTCTTTTCAGTATGAGAATGGTTATGTTAAAGTGCACCTCGCTGGCCCAATACGGGTTGGCGGTTATTTGTTTACCGTTAAAATTAACTAGTTGTTTCATAATAATATGTTATTTCTCAATAAATAAGCCAGTGTGCTTGTCAGTCTAACGGGATCTCGCTCTCTCGATTTTAGATCTTTACCAGCTGCGTAAAAAAATTGCCTCAAAAGCAAACTATATTGATGTCTAATTACAGGTAGCGTAATTCGAGGTTTCTTCACGATAAGGAAGAAAGATCCATTGAACCGTCTACCAACGTCCTCCACTTGCTTCAATCTGCTCAAACTACCGAATTATCAGAAACGCAGCACGCTCCGCGACAAATTGAGATACGCAGTCAACAGCAACACTGGATTTGAACTGTCTTAAGAACGTAACAATCTAGGAAATTACTTCGGATTTTAAGTAGTAAAAACTATATTTTAAAGTGTCACTGGTGCCATAAGCATGGCGAATACTTTTTAATATTAATTCTCATTTCTAATAAAAAACATTGCTAACTAAATGTGGGTGAGAGATGTACATTTCTGGCTCACTTTTGGTTGACATAAAAATGTGATGGATATTATGAGAAGTAAATAAAATGTTTCAGATTTTGTTACATATCTGACGTGCATGTGGCGCCGTCTGGTGGCTTATTATATCTGAGAAGGAATGCGTAATCTTAGAAAGCGAGAAATACAAAAAAAAAATATTTGTCGTCAAAGCAAAACCAAAATAGCAGGGTGACTATAATACTACGATTATGTAAAATTGCCAGGTGATTATTTTGAATGAGTTGTCATCCTAAGATTGTCGACTGAATATCGATTAATGATTTCGGCCATAAAATATATTTACTCATCTGGCAACGCTACGTAAAATATTTAAAGAGGCCAGTGTCCTATTACTTTGCGATGACTCTACACTGAAGTCAGACCGAGCCCTATATATTGTGATCTTTTATTTTGAATACATGTACAATAAACAATGCAAGTAATCATTTAAATATATTACAATATTAAATGATTTTTTTATATACGTCGGTCTGTCTGACTCCAAGATTTAGTTAATCGCATAGTATGCTTATACCAAATATTAAATTTTATAAAGAATGACAGTTTTATCATCTAAAAGTACCAAATGCTACGATTGACATTGTAAACACATTCGACTTGCTAAAACTTTCCAAATTGAACAATCCTTATTAAATAATAATTATCGTATAACAGTAGGTTATAATAGATATTTATTTTTCTTTGACAACTAATTTCAAATTCAAAATGAGAAAATGAACAACACATTAATGTTCTATAAAAACTGATAGTCAAAAGGAATTATAATTTATTAGTCATCTTAACATTTTGTGTCCTTCAATATTAGCCTAGTCTTTCGAACTATACTGTTTATAGACTATTAATCTGTCAAGTCTTTAGAATACCAGACATAATTAAAAATCTATTGTGTCAGACCACCGGTGTACCGTTGCGACTCAATAGGTTGATTGAATGTTATAGCAATAGTTTTGATTGTTCAATGTCATCGTGGGAACAAATTCTGCGTTAGATGATAAAACTGACGCTATTTCACTTTGCTGGGTGTGGCTTATATTATATTCTTCAAGTACAAACTAAATACTCACCTGTTTTGTAAATGCTAGATGTCTTTTATCACGCATCTTTATGTTGTGGACTTAAACCATGATTATTATTTCTATTAATTTATTAATGCGGGCTAATACCATAGATATTGAGTTTAGAAGATAACGCGAATTGTTTAACTTAGTATGAAGAAAATTGTGCTATAATTCCAGGGTTCAAAATATCTTCGAGCCCCGAATAATATGTAATATTTCAATAAATGTAAACGTTTCATACAAATTAGCGGTACCTACCTAATTATATATCTATGATTGATGCGCACTTAGCCAACATGGTCGACATAATCTACTGACGCAAACAGTAATAAAACCCCATTGATAAATACCTGAGAGAACTTATTATCTATGGATATATCTCCTCCTAGGATCGTAAGATCCTCTGAGAATATCTGCTGAAACTTAATTGTGCGGTTTATGCATCGAATGGAAGTTCCAAGTGATGCATAAGCCTTTTAGATATATTCTATTTGTTTTGAGTATGTGACAACGTTGAAAAAAATATAATATATTTGTTACGGAAGTGTTTTTCATGTAGATACATTCGCCAACATCATGATCGCTTCTCTGCATGAAATCTAGTGATTGACAATAACACGAACATCGTTAAAGCTCCATGGAATATATTTAGATCTCAAAATTATTATGGCGAGTTTACCCGAACCGAAAACCGATCATCAAATTTGTCAAGAGGCTAACTATGTGTAATCTCAAAACCACTCATTGCTATAAAATTCTGATCCAATAAAATAATTTCTCTGGTGGTTAATCGGTTAACCATCGATTACGGTTTTACCGGTTTAATGTAAAGCCGATATTAGATCGAAGCTACAGTCAAGTCTAATAAAAAGACTAATTGTATGAAAATTTAATTCTGTAAATATAACTTAATGTTTACGAAATTATGTTGTATGTAGTTTTAATTATAAGTTATGAATTTAGCTTCAGGGTGTGTTAAAATTGTATAACAACTACGTTTTAGGTCAGGCCAGTAACTTAATGCACTAGCACCTCTGTATGGATTAATGTGTATGTTTGTATGATAGCTCTAAATAAAATGTGTACTGGAAAATATATAGGTGGGAATATACTGCGAATATCTGATACTAGGAATGTAGTACTGGTTATATATCATCTTAGGTAAAAAGGCAGAGACGAGTACGTATTCCATTACTAAAAGTGACAGTAGAAAAGCTGTACGGCATTGCCTCTCTTTCAAAGAAACAGGGAATTTTATATTTAAAACCTAGCTAGAGCTAAGCCTGCTAATGTTCGTTGTCAGTTTATACAGGTACCGGCTTATTAAACAGTTAGCTGGTAGTTGCCTCAGTAGTATCCGCTCGATTGTTTTAGTGCAATTTAATTAATAATTAATTAATGTTTTTAATTTAGCAGACTATACATATAACTAAAGCTATTTAGTTATATTGTTGATATGACTAATCCACTTCAATAAAACTTTAAGAAGGATAAAAATATCTTATTGTCTGTCGCGTGAGATATTTGTAGTCTAATTCCATATTAAAACCTTTCTAAGGACTGGTTTCCATAATCTAGATGCAATAAAGGGAGCTTATCAACCTATAGTGATCAATACGAAGCGTTAAGTCTTAACACTGCTGCTCAATAAATTTGGTGGTCCCTTAGATTTTACTTTGCCAAATGCAAAAGCTTTAACAAGCTCTGTGAAGTAACAACTATTGTCGGACAAAGACAACATTAACAGTGCAAAACTGTGTAAACTGCATTAACGGACTGTGACGTAAAAAGATAGTACTGCCATTATAAACCAAATACCTAGATAATGATGGCATGTCATCTAAAATATCCTAATTATTTAACTTCTTCGATTACATTACATTATTTTATTTATTTTGAATGTTATATTTTATCGTTGTCTAGTATCCTATAGGTTGAGAAGTCACTGAATCTTGTCTTCGTCTTGACGGTAACCAGTTGTCCTAACAGCCACAAGAATAATTTGTTATAATTTCGAATTTTAAATTCCTTGCTTGTCTGATGCCGCCAAAATATCTTCGTGCGGAAATACTAATAGAAGCACGTGATTGGTCCTCATCTGATTCATTCTTGTTTTTAAACTATGCATGGTGGAGATGGTCGTACTGATAAATGTAACTAATAATAATTTTTGGTTTGTAGACGAAAAATGCGTCATTAGTCATGTGCGCTTATTGATGTAAAATGGTAATATTTCAAAAAATCGAATTGTTATACATTGATTTATTAAGCGTAGACGTTGATTAATCATTTAATTACGTATTAGCCATATGCAAATACGAAGGTAAATACAGCCGAGTTAATCACGGGTATGAGGGCATGGGGGCATAAAATATTTAAAAAACGATCAAAAAGGAGGTACCTAATCACTGTCGACCGCCGCGTATCAAAACGAATATTCGATTACAGTTCGAATTGTAATTTAATTTATTGTCGAACTATCATCTCCATTTGTATACAACACAAAAATATATTTTGTAACCTAGGCCAGTTTATATTTCAGGGTATAATATCTAATTAACTGAAGTACAGATCGGCTCCAAGCCTAAGAATGGAATGCGTGTTTGGAAACTAAAAGCCTAAATTATTGATACGAATTATCTATAACAAAATGTAGAGGAATGTACGTTCGTAATATAGATCTCGATACAGTAGAACGAATTTTAAATATCCTTCGGCAATGTTCGTAAACTATCGGATTTAAATGTGAGTGTACAGGTGATAGGAATACATAATTTTGTGTAGGAGAAATAAGTGTGACAGGGTAAAGCCCTCACCCTCATTATTATCTGCCGAATTATGAAAATGGAGAATAAATAGATTAGGATATAGAAATATCCTAATATCTTAGGATTCTGTCGAGATCCCTAAGTAATATTATTATAAAATAATCTGGACCTTTGTGTTATCTTAAGACTGGCAGATATATGATTTTCCAATGTCTGTGAAAGTTCTAATATACTGACAAAGTAATGTCTTTTAATGAATAAATTGGGCAGTTGATGGAGTTGATATCTTACAATACTCGTACTAAATATTTTTGAGTGTACTGAGTCACTGTAACGATCTCTACCAACTGCATTGAAAGTACCAACAAATAATATAATTGACACGTAAGGGTAGAACCTATTCAACTTATCAACTTAATCCAGTGCTTCTAATTACGAAGATTGCCGAAGCGTTACCAACTGTAATTAATGTATAATTCACTATGTAAATTGGCACCTATGTAAAGTGAATTTAAAAACTTTAATCCAGTCCAAGGTATGAATAGGTGTATATAGACAATAAAGTGTTAGTTTATTGTAAATACTAATATTGATTTTATAATATTTATTTACCTATTTATGTACAGTACAAACCTTTGGCTCTTTATTCACAAAAAACTTCAGTAATGTCATGTACAAGCTTGCTATTTTATTCATTTTAAATTATAGTAAATATTTTTATCATAGTAAGCTAAGACACAAGGTAAAAGTGCCATCTTCAAACTAAGTTATGGATATTTAAATGTAATAATTCTTCTTGATGTAACTTTTATTTTGTGTCAATAATATTCTTCACCTTTGGTATTGCACAATATCATATTTTATATCACATTCATATCGTTAAAAGGTCTTAATGGTATGAATCCACTACTTTTACTTTGCAATATTATCATAGTTTTTGTGTCCCTATGTGTTGTAAAGTTCAATCGAGTTAAAAATGTGATTTAGACTGTAGTTATAAATAACACTGTTGATCGATGAGAGGCCATAGATGTCTTCTAATTACAAATGTTCTCATTATTTTAACGGCGCCTTTTCAATATCATATTTTTAACCCAATTGAACCATAGTTATTCGTCTGTAGTCTATGTAACAGAATATATTATCAATAGAATTTATATTTCGTTATTAATTTTGTGCAATTACTTTTCAAGCCATTGTTTACAAGAGAGTCAACTGCAAAAATGTTGAGGTCAAATGTAGTCAGTAATATTGCTTCGAAATTATACATTTGATATATCGCCTCTTATTTTTGTAGTTGATATACAGAACTTAACTTGTTGAACAAAAATAGTATTTTGTAGTAGTGTTCCCATTTTAATTGAAAACTTTTAAGTACCTATTTACTAATATAATATATGCATAGACATGGATCATTGTAAGGGATATTTTATACTAGCCACGTAAATATGTTGTATAACACAATGTGATTCTCTGTGATAAAATAATTGATATTTATTATTAATGTTTTTTAATAGTCTCCTTTTTTCTGCAGTCTATAATAATCAATGAAGCGGTAGATAGTTAAGACATCAAACATGCGATCAAGGGGTCGTGGGATGTACTATTTATTCCAATTGTACTAGATACTGATATCACCTTGCACCTAACAACAATTTGAAACTTCAATTTATAACCTAACTAAAAAATATTTCATAACATGAATATAAAATAATATCCTCTCAGGTAATCTTAGCACACAAACAAAATTATCGAAAATGTATTTTGGCTTGACTTGTCTTGACTTGATAGGTATGCCAACAAACCATACAAACTTGCTGCGTACTAATAAATCTTTATTTCTGTCGAACAGTGCCGCAGTTGCCTACTGAACTAGATACCTACTAATTATAACAGAAACAAAGACGTATTAGTGAAGTGTCCGCATAAAAAGTTGTAGACATTTATTACAAATATCAAACTGTAGATGTTAGATGTTCAATACTATCACACCCAAACCGCAGAACAGTCGGTACCTACTTATATAATTTTACCCCAAGGAAAAGAAAAGAGGTAAGTACCTACTTCTTAAAGAGCGCGAACAAGAGCGAGCTTCTTATAAAATATAGATATGCAATGCAATGCACAAAATAAATAGGTAAGGGATTAAGTGGTAGCCAAATTGAGGTAAGTACCGAACATAACAGCACTGGGGTATCTATTTTAAAAAAGCCCTCTTACACCAAACGCCTGAAATAATTTCATAGTAAAAACCGGACAAGAGCAAAACTTTTGATTTTGTTCATCATGAGCTGGGTCTGCATAATTTAAACAAATAGGTACGGCATAAGAGGAAAGGCTAATGACTGTTTCAAAAGTTACCTTTCGGACAGAACTCAATGCGTCGAAATATCAAAAATCCACAACAATAACCAGATGAGCTACAGATCTAATTTTAAGAGCAATAAGTTTGGTTTTCCGCAAGGAAGCGTTATCGGCCCATTTTTGTTCTTGATGTATATCAATGATTTGCCCAATGCTACTCATCACAAAACTGCTATTTGCAGATGATTCAATTCTAATCATAAGTGCGAAAATATAAATGCCTATGAGCAAGAAATAAATAATGCACTAAGTAATATTATTGATTGGCTCAATATTAATAATCTTAAGATCAACTTAGATGAAACTAAAATGGTTCAATTCCAAACATACAAGCGTAGTCGCATAGGTTTGAATGTAGAAGTACAAACAGAAGAAGTTGATACAGCTAAGTTTTTAGGTACCTATTATGCTGGACAAAAATTATAGTTTGAAGCGCATATTGAGTACATCTGTGACAAACAATAAGTTTATGTACGCTATTAAAAAACTTCGTACGACAGTATAAACAGAAGCAGCACTTAGTGCATACCTACCATGGATATGTTTATTCTGTTCTTGCGTATGGTCTCTTGTTGTGGGAAAATTCAGTAGAATTTGAAAAAGTATTTCGTGTACAAAAAAAATTCGTAAGAGCTATTATCGGGGCATGGTATATGGACAGCTGCAAAATCATTTAAAAAAAATAAGGTTTTTCTCCACTAGCTTGTATATATATAAAGGAAGTCTGTATATTTGTTAAACAACATTCGGAATACTTTGAACTTCAGTCGCAAGTATCAAAACGAAATGAATAAATTATACCAACAGAAACAAGTATAAATCATACCAACCCCACTGTAATCTAGAAATATTTAAAAGAAATTCATATGTAAATGCTATCAAGATTTATAACAAATTACCAAATGTATTCAAAGATCTACCCTTAACAATGATTAAGACCAAATTGACTAAATGGCTTCTAGACAATTGTTTTTATAACATCAATGATTATATGACATTTAAATATACAATATAATTATATAATATATAATAATAAATATTTAATATATAATGTACATTTTTTTATCTT
Organism: Catocala nupta; assembly: GCA_963675205.1. Taxonomy (NCBI): domain Eukaryota; kingdom Metazoa; phylum Arthropoda; class Insecta; order Lepidoptera; family Erebidae; genus Catocala; species Catocala nupta. Next base: position 7,040,943 of record OY776090.1, on the reverse strand, counting down.
AGTAATTCTAATTTCATAATTTGTATTTATATAAAAAAAGAACTTTGATAATACGTACTATAATTTTTCTAGAGTATAAATTTATATAATAAGACCTTTTTGCACACCATTCTTATGGTAGAATGTACAGAACCAGTATTGTAATTATTGACATCTGTTGTATGTACTACATTCTGGCAAATAAACGAATCTGAATCTGAATCTGAGCGAGTCGGACTCGCCCACCGAGGGTTCCGTACAAATTTGTAGGTACATAAACATGATAAAAAAATTTGGCCTTGCATAAAAACCCTGTTTTTTATGATTTAATTACAAACGTATAGTTTTCAGATTTTCCCCCTATATTTTTAGTATAAGACGGTATTACTTGTTCAACAAATTTCATAGTTCTAGGTCAACGGATACCCTATAAATTTTGATTCCCTTGAGAGTGTCAAAATATAGGTTTTTGCGGCATAAACGGCCGTATCTTTTTTTTACGTTAACTTCGAAGTTTGATTTACATAATATTGTCTTCTGTTTACGCGAATGTTATTCATTGAAATTAAACTCCTGATCATACTTTGAGCCACACTGTGTATAGGAAAAAGACCCATACAAATAGGTACTTAAACGGTGAATCTCACCACCATCCTAAACAGTTAGCTACCGTGGGAATGTCTTTGTTTCAGAGAGCCCACGGGATCTGTGACAAGAAACACCTGGACGCCGAGCTTCAACATGTCAAGCAAGTACTGCAAGACAACAAGCTCCAACAGCCGCGCCGCTGTCACAGATCCCGAGAAAAGCCAGCCACAGTCGAGCGCCAGCCTGCTATACTGCCTTATGTAAGGGGTGTCACTGACAAGATTGGCTACATCTTGAAGCGAGCTTCAATCAACACATACTTCAAGCCGCCAACGAAGATAAGTCAATTTTTACCATCCGTCAAGTGCCAATTACCTTTACAAGATGCAGGGGTCTATAAAATAGATTGTGACTGCGGACTCTCATACATTGGTCAAACCAAGAGAAGCATAGGCACCCGCATAAAAGAACACATAGCTGACGTTAAACACAAACGCTCGTTGAAGTCTGCTGTGTGTGAACATGTACAACAGGGGACCAACCACTACCTGAGATTTGACAAACCACAGATTCTCGCTAAAGAACACCGATTCCTACCAAGGATGCTTCGCGAGGCTATTGAGATCAAAAAACATCCAAATTTCAATAGAGAAGATGGTTGGAATGTACCACCAGCTTGGGATCCAGTACTTCAAATAGTCAAACCCAAGAAGAAACAAACCACAGCTAGACTTCATGATACTTTGAGCTCATTCTGCGTAAATAGAAACACCAATAACTAAATTATGTTCGGGTACTTTGAAATAACTACACTGGAACATTGAGACAACTACCATCTTAGTCTCCCCGTGACCATGGCTGCTGAAAAGCAACCGAAACGTCGGGGAAAGTGTAAACTTAAAAACAAATAGATTTGATAGTTTTAATAATTTAATTAGCTTAAAATTAGTAAAGTTTAATAGTACAGTATAGTAGTGTAACAGTTTCTAAATTATGTAATAGAGTGTTAAATAAACAACGCGATAAAATCCGTATATAGTAGTTTAATTTCAATTCGAAGTTTGATGTTTCACAGCTTCTAGAGACTGTAGACCTGAGTATATCGTTTTAGTTTCAACTCGATACCTAAACGCGTTCCCGAGATAAAGGGTCTTGACAGACAGACGGACAACAAAGTGATCCTATAAAGGTTCCGCTTTTTCCTTTTGAGGTACGGAACCCCAAAAATAGCTTTCAAACCAACTTATATAAAACGTGTATTTAGTTAACTCTTCTCCAATAACGTGTTAAATCTTTCATTAAAATACAGGCTGTCTTTTTTCGAAATGCACTCGAAACCAGCATGTCCAGCATTCGTGACATTTTGAATATAAAATTATAATCAATTCTATTATGTATATATGTATGTATGTATCTGTTTAAAATTTACCATTATTATATTATTCTAGGTAGATTAGAACTTATTAATAACAATTCCTTGCCTTAATTATTCAAAGCATAAGCTTGTCTGTGTTGTGTATATCTAAAAACGGTTCGAGCCTGGTTCTGTTCCTTCATATGGAAAATATTATTTAAAGAATTTATTTTATTGAAAATGGCCCTAAAATTAATACTTGTCCCGTTAAATGTATTGTATGAGTTTTCTAGCAAAGGAGATGTTACATTTTCGGCTACAAAATGTACGGTACGTCAAAAAAGAGGAAATATTACCAGAAATCAGAGAAAAATGCTATTCCAAGAATTTACTTGTAATTGAGATTGTACAAGACGAAAATATTTTTTCTGTTATTGCCATATTCAATATGGCGGTACAATGGATTGTAGCATTAGATAATGCGTTCAGAAATTGTATAAGATGAACTGATAGAAGATAAATATCACAAAGATATAAAATAAAAATACTTAGGTATATATACCTACATTGTAGCATATTGCGACTACAATACAAATAAATACAAGTAATTGTTAGAACCCAAACCTTATGATAAAAGTATATTTATAGAACTGCACCAGTCTTACAGGTCCTGTGCATTTCGGAACGAAATATTCTTGATGACATTTTGACGTTAACACTTGACAATTATGTTTCTGTCAATGATTTCTTAGTTTTCGTGACTTCTGCTGTTATTTTGTTTTACTCGTTCTGACCGATTCCCTACGACTTTGGCTTTGTTTAACGGTTTGTTCTCTACCATCCAATTGGGCAAACAGTATAGAGGGCTATTATTGCAGTTGCGTATGTGGAATGCGAACTGTTGGATGTTGTGCTCATGTGATGACAGTAGTCTTGTACCTTGGCTGGGCTCGGTACCAAAGTAATATTGAAGCCCCAGCATCATTTCTTGACGATGTGTTAATACTAGAAGGTAGTGATGAGATGGATTGATACATAATAAATATTAAAAAACCAAATTGTTGTTTCATTTAAGTGTACCTATTTCAGTTCCTTGTATTCATACGTTTTTACTTTTTATAAATTATTCGTGATGTAATGACAATGTGAACTTTCCAATGGTGCCTATTAGAGAGTCGTAAAATGTGGCAACACGCTTTATAAAAGCGATTCAATTCACTGACTAGTTTTTTTGTACTTTATAGGTTATGTAAATGTCATAGCTTTAAGGTCATAATATTCCGCCATGATTGTTCAGATAAACGTCAAATATTTTCTATTTTTATTTTGTCCATCTTCAATATTGTTTTAATGTGGATATTTTTAGTTTAAATATGTTTATGGGTTAATTTCCTAGGATTTTTAACCACGTACATGTTGTAGCCGGAGTTCCATACAAAAATGAAACGTCTCCTTTACAAACTTTTTTAAAGAAATTTAAAACTTTTTAGCATCCGACAACACTAGGCACCGTTGTCAGCACAACTAACGCCATCTAGTAACAACACAACTATTCAATATTTATTTAGCTTGATTTTCAAAGAAAACTTTTAGTTTTATTCATTTAACGCCATTATATCAGGTGGATATTTTAATATTCACTAGACATATCTAAATATTATAATAGTTTTCATATCAAACAGAATAAAACAAACTTAGCACCAATCGAGACTTGAACCAGCACAGCTGTTCCGCGCGTCGCCGCCATTGTTATTTGCTATCTCCTTTTACATCGCGTCTACCCGGCCTCCCTCTCCCCCTCCGTTCAACCAGTTTCGCTCGATTTTCGTGGCGTGTGGACGACTGTTCGTGACGCGGAAACAATTTATACGGTCTCATCCTTTGTCCAGGAAGAAACTAAAGCCAAACTCTCCACATATTTACTTACATTCACAACTGAAACTCCCCGCTCAAACGTGAAGTAACTGGTGAAATCTACAGGTGTCCCGACGTTCCGAGTGTTGTTCAGTGATTCCTGCATAGTCGATCGAGCATGAATAATAAAGAAGTAACTGGTGATATTGTCGTGTTTCCACTGGGAGGCGAGGTCTGGTGATCAAGCGCAGTGTCGAGGTCGTGGGATTCGCCGTGTGATGAGTCTGCGGTGACGGCTCGCCGCTGAGCGGTTGGATGGCGGCTGTAAGCGGCCCCGCGCGGCACTCTCGCGTTTCCATGAGTGTGTCCATGTCGCTGATGCAGGGGGGTGCGCAGAGCGCGCCGCAGGGCGCCATCCTGGCGGCAGCGGCGCCCTACTACCAGACGCCGGCCATCCCGACAGACGTGCAACCCGACCGCCCTATCGGTTATGGCGCCTTCGGAGTTGTATGGTAAGTCAAAATAAAGTTGTTGTTGTTTATATTTATCATCCATCTGCGTCATAAACGAAAATGTGTTGTTTCCATTAATTAATTTGCTCTCCATGTTAGTTTGAAACTTAGTTGAAACTTTCTAGCACACAGTTAAATTTAATATTAAGTTTTAAATAACAGGGATCTATTGTAACTTGCATGTACCTAGTTTATTTCATTTAAATCATGTATATTTTATTTAACAAATTTTATTGTGATTGCCAGGTAGTGTAGGTATATTGTATACCCTCAAAGGAATTATTAAATGTAACCTTGATTCTAAACCCTGATCAGTGTTCAAATAAAAATGACATGTCAACTAAGTTCTGTACTAAATAATATATTTTATAACAGTATTTTAATTTTATAACTGATCATTGATCCTTATTGTAACATAAGTCTTCTTAATCTTTACAAAGAAAGATCCTTTAATATAAACACTTTTAATTATTAATAAGTGTTATCTTGTGTATATCCCACATAGCCTTATATCCATTTATTTGTAGTGCATAAATTCTTCTAAAATAAAATATTTATTGAACTTGTACTTCATAAGTAGGTACACAAAAAATAATGATATAACTTATATTTTATGTTTGCTTGATTTAGTATAGGCTTATTAAAACATTCATAAATATAAAGAAAACTGAGAGCAGTCTACGGAGACAGCAAAGGAGCAACATAAAAAAAATTAAGCACTCCCTTTAAAACAGCAGTTGTTCTAAATCTAAAACATACAATAGATTATTCCAAACATACAATAGTTTGTTTCACTCTGTATAAGAATTGTTATTTAAATAAGTATGTAGCCTCTAGTTATGATATGTATAATGAAATAATATTTGCTAATTTTAGCAGTATGGTGTGAGAGAACAATCACAATGTTGCAGCTGCTGTGTGCTTTCATGCACAATATTTTGCAATAACTGAAATCTTACATTGTCGTTCTTATCGAGTTCGATTTTACGACCTATTGCTCACAGTACTCATATTCAAGAGTTTAACATGTCAATATCATGAATATAGAAGTTTATACTGCTTATGACCAACTTTAAAAGCCGTGTACTACGCCTAGGTAACTTTTTATATTATGTAACTATTAAAACTTTGTTGGTGGTCACATTTTACGTCCAACATGGGTATTGGTCTGTCGATCGTGACTCCGAACAAACGGTACTCCTCTACCGATTCCTACAAAGTCCTCAAATCCCAAAGCAATTTAAAGTAACAAAGACTATACCGTTATCCCGGGCATCGTGTAGTCTCCAACCTAAGTGCTAGTAAACTCGTCGATAAGTAAAGCGCACTAAGCAATTATTACTGCTCTCGACGACTGCTATATTACGAACGTTGGTTTTACAACCTCTGAACACGATGTACTCGTTAAAGTAAGAGAAAGCTAGGATTCAACATCAAAATCTTTATCATTATAGAGCGGCACTGCTTAAACATTTTGCAAATCAAAACATATTATACCTACCTTTACCATCTCAGTTTTCAAACTAAACAAGTTGTGTTAGCTTTCCTAAACTTTACACGTGCGCAGTTTAGGCAGTTCACTAGTCTAATCTGCACCAGTTGCCTTCAGTAAACACGTGGTGTTTGTATCGGCTGGCGACGTGCATTCGATTCAGCGTCAACGACATAAGAGCGGTTTTCAATATTCATGTTGCCCGCAATCGAATGCACATTGCGTCCGCCGACCGAAGATTCTATTGTCGTACGAATCTGTGCTCTATTGCATACACTTTTAGTTTGCTTTTGAATTACTGGCTCAGATATCTGTTTATCGAAATGGAGGTAGTGAATGCGTGGTCGCAGTTAGTAAGCCAAATTCTGCCATAAACTGGAAGACTTAAGGTTGACTTTGTAAGCGGAATGGTTCTGGATTCTGAAGTAGTGCAGCTCGTGCATCGGGGGTAGCGGTTGTTAGGTATGGGTGGATGCTTTGTGTCGACTCGTCGTGCGTAGGTAGGTCCCTCATGGCGCTTGCCGCGTCGATTGTGTGTGAACGACCGCGACGAGGGGAGGCATGCCTGATTATTCCGAGACCGCGTTGATCGCCGGTCGAGAGCCCTAAAACCCGGTCTGCTTTGCTCCCAGCTCTCCTTCCTCGTGCATTCGCCCGTTGAATGCAAATAAGGACATCTTAACATTAACATTTTAGTTATTTTCTTCTTTCAAAGCATTTTAATTTATACGGGATCCATCTTTTCTGTATTTAGTTAGCTTGAGCCGTCGCGTCATGCTTGTTATACTAGCTGTGGCTAGATACCCAATTTTGAATTAAATCAATACAGTTCCACTCTCTGCTCATCTTAGCATGTAACGAGTCCATGTCGCCACTGCTTGACGGTGACAAGACAATCGCACCAGAACGCCGCTGTCATAACAATCTGCAGCTAAGAATAACAGCAAACGCGGTAGAAAGTAATGAAACGCGTTGTGCCAGTATCATTATTCGCAATCCATTCAACCCTGCACTTTTTAACAATTTATCTAATGTAATAAAATTAAGTATACATATGTAGAAGCGTGTGTGAACGTCACACCTTTTCCGTGAAATATGATTAACAAACATGTGTAAATAAGGATAAACATATCAGCTGTTTATATTAGAAGAATCTACTGCAAGCCAGTTCTTTGATTTTGGTCTATTTTATACAATAACTATGGTACGATTTCATGTGGTTTTATTTTGTGTATAAACAATTTAATTCATCCTTGCCGGTGTTTGTTGATCGTCGTAATGGATTTTTAGTGTATAGCAATATACTTAACTATGAACTAAGTAGCAACATAGCCACATGGCTACGATTTTCGCGTACGTCACGTACGAATGTAATTTAATATCGAGCATAAACAACCTTTTGATTCTTTGATTATACGTTCACTATTAGTATGCCAACACTGAAGACAGCGATCATATCACAATCTGATAAAGTCAAGCCATATTGCACGGGCTCAAGTAGGCTGGGGGTGTCTTATAGTAAATTATTTATCTACCACAAACGTGTGGGCTGATTGATCGGGCTGCGCGAAGCGGGAACCGGGCGTCGTCGGGTTGAATCCACGGCCTCGCCACCCGTATCTAATTGCTCCGAGCCAGTTGAAAAACTTGATCCATCCGCCTTTATGGCGAACTCGGTCTCGAATGGAGTTCTGAACGCTTTTTGTCGAATACTTGATTAAAAGTACGCTCTCAAAAGTTTAACACCAGTTTTCCCTCGTTGATGTATTTAAAATTAGAGCAAGTATTTTGTGACTGTTATTTTTAACTGCCGTTACGTTCGCCCGATTTTATCTTTACTGAAACTATTTAATTTGAAGAAATTCCTTTCATGATATAAGCGTCAAAAGATTTATTATTAGGTCATTGAATAGCTTCCGAAAGGTTATTTTACCTGATGCTGTTCAATGAGAAACTATCGGATTACCTGCACAAGAAAAGGCAAAGGAAGATTGTAATGGTTAGATTTATTCAGATCTTATTTTTAATGGTTTCTTCAAAGTGATTTCTCGGATAAATGCGAAAAGAGAAACTACATGAAACGCGATTGTTAAGCGAAACAGATTTACCTACTAAAACCCCAAGTTCCTTTTTTTACTTTCTTGTGAAGAGTTATTTAGGGTAAGTATTTACCCTAAATCGCGTCATAGCCACGTTACTTTTGATATAAAACCGGCCCGTAACGCTAGACAAAAGAAGTAATAATTTTGGAAACCTTTTGCTACGAAACCTAACACAATGGAATCCATTTTTGTTAATCTCGTTTCAACACGCCTTGTAATGAAATCTGGTAGCCTAATCGTATGAACTTGGCAACATTACCGTACTGATTTTGTTTAATATTTGCTTCGCCATTTTCACGAATATGTGAAGATATTGACATCACGTCATGTGTAACAGTGTAAAGTAGAGGAGATAACGGCGGCATTCGTCGCGAGTACCGGCAGTGAACTGGCCTGCTTACGGTAACCAGGTCACGGGGAACTTATAGTTCGCGTACCGGCTATCGTGCGTGTATTGTGTGACGTGACATAATTAATTTGTAAGATTTCCAGCTTAGATATTAAGAAGATGCTACGATGCATGGCGCCGCGATACGCTTGTCTCGCTTTTTAATACCTCCCCTCGGTTTTCCGACGACACTTGGGCCCTCTATCCTAAAGAGTCAATCTGCAGATATTAATCGCAATATGCAATGTGAATTGCAATTCAGCTTTTGCAAATTTATTTTAGAAAATGCAGAAGAAACCACTTTCTCGGTCAAGCGCAATAATTTTAATCGATATTCGTAACTATCGAGTTCGCGTGATCAGTTAGATACGTCTAGAATGACTTCATATTTTATGAAACTGTGAAATAACTTTGCAGTTAAATCTATAGAATGTATTTTTAGCTTTTCAAATATTTAAGTTTGATAAAGACTCCACGCGTTGTGTGAACTGAGAACCCACTTAGTTGCAAGTCACCCGTTAGAGGTTTTTTGCTCCATCACTGCCGACCGATAATAATTGGTGTCGTGAGAAAACAGCATTGATTGACTGGTATCGGAATAAAATTTAAAAGCTTATTTCATCTATTGTGATAAAGATATCCATTACATTCTAGATGGCATGGCAGGTTGATCACCGAGACGAGTAAAAATAATCTGCGCATTCCATACGAACTGAAAGAACATATCAAATGTGTGTATTGACATATCTAGCAAATGGACATGTCTACAAGGTAGCATATCCTGTTTATTTGGTGATATAGTTACATTGATATATAAAAACCCATTATACATCAATGTATAGCTAGTTCTATTTTTGTGAATTTTATCGCAAACAGTTTTAACCAATTTTAAACGAGAACAGAGCTGTCGCCATTTTTATTCGTTACACCGTTGCAACGTATACATTTCTGTTTTATGAAATCCTGTTTTCCTTATCTGCTGTTTCCCTAATCCCGAGTACGCGGCACGCAATGACGTCACCCGGCACGTTTGCATATCAAGTTTGTTTTCAGTTATCATACATTGCGGACGCGTTGCGTTGCTTATAGCCAGTGTTTTGATAAGAATATTTTTCCAAAAGTAGGTCGTACCTAATTTATTAGGATTGAGATACTAGGAAAACCTAACATCATTCCATTCCAATGATAAAAAAATCCAGCTATAATAATTGTTGTTACTTACTGTTCTCAAAACTGCTTAAAAGTTTAAATAATTTGGACTACCGATTATTAACAGAGCAACTATTCTAGCAGACGAGAATTGTGATACTAATATTAAAAAGCATTCAGCCCAAACTGATTTGCAAGTAGTCAATGTCATTTTTATTTTTTATTTTGGTTGCTCTATTACTAAATATTTATATGACTTAAAATTTCAATATTCAATTCGTATATGGATGTCTATCTAAAAACTGTTGTAAACAGAATTTAAAAGAGTTTGTCAATAATAGTGGTGTTTAGTTAAGTAATCGATTGACTGCATGACAAAAGTTTTGAACTTGAACATTGTCTCATATAAAAATTAATCAGAGCCAAATTCAATACTGCTGTAAAGAAACCTGCATATCTAAAACTTCTCCATTATATTCTCGAAGTAATATATTTCCCAAGCCATATATGGTTAATGTAGTGGACCATGACCTAACTCTTGTAATCCTTAAAGGATGCTTATAAATAAAAATGATTTATAAACTGTCCTACTGCTTGCAGCGCCATAGTTTATAAATAAAGCATTGCGATGATGACCTATTCATGAAAGGAATTTGTTAAAATGACATGATTAATGACAATCACATACAAGAAGCTATACATATTTACATATAGACCCACGCCTGTATATCATCAAAACATAACACCCTATTGCTATTCAGGCACTTCTCCAGGCTTCGTAGTCCAAAGAATTTACGAAACGAAACTCTAAAATATACTGACTCATCCGTAATCTAACCTAAAACTTCACGATCGTATGCAAACGTAAATGCAAACTTATGCCATGGATTCAACCAGCCTCTCGGACTAACTACTACAAGAGCTGCTATGCTTTCATGAAATATTTTTACACGACTCTTCTTTATAGAATTGTTTATATACGCAATTTACTTCAAAATCATTTAGTTGTTAATTATCTAATGTACTTGGTACCTAAACGACACTATCAAGGGAAACCATGCCACCCGTTTCACTAGTATAATGGTTACTATAAATTACTTTGTGGTTAACGCCACCGAACTATTTACCATGTCAACTTTATCAATTGGAAACTAAACAATTCAAATTTCTATTTTTATATTTATACAGAATGTTCGGTAATTAATGGATAACCTGGAAATGTCTTATAGTGGAACTGATAGCCGTTCAGAGAAAAATATGAAAAAAATCTATCCTAACTACTACTTGAGATATGTGTTTTTTTTTTAATTACTATGTATAACTTTCTTGTATACTACGACCATAAATGAATGAAATCCATCGGTTTTTTGTTGTTTTATTATTAATAACTAATTATGCTAATAGATAGACAGTCAAAAGTATGCTATGCTATAATAGCTTGCACTTTTAATATATGTTTTTTGTTGTTTTATTATTAAACACTAATTATGCTAATAGATAGACAGTCAAAAGCTATGCTATGCTATATTTGTATATTTTTTATCTTTTTATTATTCTTTTTATTTTTTTCTGAACGGCCTTCAGTTCTACTATAAGACATTTCCAGGTTATCCATTAATTACCGGACACCCTGTATAAAGTATTGTGTTCTTAATTGAATGGTCTACGAGTTTTCGAAGTACCTTAATCTATACCGCATCATTGTTAATGATGCCGGTGGTCATTACTATTTCTCGTTTGACTTTGTATAGTAATATCAAACCCATTGATGGTGGCTTAGATGAGTAGGGTATCTTTACGTGTACATATAAATATATAAACAACAGCATTCCACAATAAATCAGAGATTTGAATCTTAACATAATACATCTTTACTAAAAGATAGGGGCGTACTACATCCACGTTTTGTTCGTGCAATAACAAAAGCAGATACCTTATTGCCGTATACCGGGCATAGTTCCAAACTGTAGTCCGTTCCTGAGAACTTTCCGACGTAATAACACTGCTACACCCAGGCTTTCCATCAATAAACCAACGAAGCACTCTCTTAATCACCATAATTACACAAAACCTATCCACTTTATGAAGTCGTGTCCCTCTAAATTCCCCTTTGGTAAGGATTTCGGCATTGGCACAGTCAATAAGCTTACCAATAGGATTACTAGATGTGCATAGTGCACAGGGAAATGCTGGCCCTAACAATAAACCTTGTTTATCTCCCACAACCGTTTAAAATAAGAGGGTGCACTGTTTGTACTCTGTAGTCGTCGTTTGTGCGAATGAATATTCCTCGTGTACCTACTGTTTGAAGAAGAGATGGTACGGTAGATGAGAACTGGGAGAAATATGTGTGAGATTGTGTTGGAACCTAAGAGATATATACATTTCGTAATGAGAATAGTAGAATAGAAGGTGCAGTCAAATAATTGACACAGGTAGGAATATTTTAGATATGTTTGGAAACAATGGACGAAAGAAAATGACGAAGCAAGTACATACACAAAACATGTGTAAATTAGGACAGTTGGAAAGGGAAGTCTTTGCCAAATGTTATCCAAACAAATCAAAAGCGTTGGCAATACTAAAAATAGTATTACTTTTGTCTGCTATTTCATCATAGCACGCTGTAGTCACGTATCCACACTGAAAAGTGTGACAATATAAGTATTTTATTGATTTTAAGGACATTGGTTTTATCTTACGCGATAATTTGGCAGTCATTGCACTTATAAGCTGCACTCTACGAATGAATTGCCTTGCATACTTATACGAGAATTTCATAATAAATCTATTATTAAATACAAAATTGAAACATCCACTCTTCGGCTTAGTTTAGTACATTTTGTACCATGTCCATAGATAAAGTTCTCTAGTTAATTGCGAAGACCAGATATTTAACAATGTTGTCACTGGAAATAATATAAGTAAATTATTATATTAATAGAATTTCATGAGAAAGCGACCAATTATGCTGTGGCTTACGTGACCATTCATATTTTCGCTTTCGCGTCGATTCCCTTTTACTATATATGTACCTACATACATGTTATTAACCTCTGAGTCTTCTTCGAAGAGGTTAATGAAAACACTATGTGGGTCTGTGTGTGTCTGTTATTGTCAGGCATAGCTCCGGAACCACTGGACCAATTGACTTGTACCTTGTGTGTGCAAATACGTTGGGATCATCACTCGTTCGAGTTTGAATATGGGCCCTGTGGGTCAAAAGACCGCCGAGATATAGGGGTCATAAGGTCAGGGCATATCCACCAACAGAGTGATTTGGAAGTCCAAGGGAGAGGCTTTTGCCCAGCAGTGGGATATTACAAAAAGCTGATGAAAAAAAAGTTTCATGAAGACGAATAGTTTGAATTCTGGGTTTTTACACCCATCGTTGTAAGTAGAATGAATCGTGAAGTTCTGATTGCAGAGTTGAGTAGTTATTCTAGTCCGAGGCTCGAACAATGTATGTATGTATGATGCACAGCATACATATTGTAGGACGGTGGACCACTTTGAAGCTGGTCCTAAAACAGAGTTATTCAAACTAAAGGGGATAACTGGCTGATTGTACTGCCACAAATTAAAGTAACTTTAATCTTACTCAAATGTTTCTGCTAACGACTATATAAAATAAATATATTTTATGACTGCCAAATTAACACTTGCTTGTCTTTAATATAGTAATAAAAGTTGTACCTATCGTATAAGATTAAAGGCCCGTTATATTTTACGTCACAAATAATATATAGCCCTAATTAGACAGTTCTACACATTGCTAGTACGGCCTAATAAAGATATGTGGTAGAATTAAAATCAGATTACTCTGTTCTAATTTATTGTTTTTATGTTTAAAGTGTGTATAAATATATATTTCGAGATCACAAGGGCTTGTTTGCATGATCCCTGAGCAACAACAGAATAACAATATTGTTGATTCAATATAACGTTCATATATTTTAGTTTGTAGTTTAAGCTTTAGTTTGATAAATACACAATTTTAACTAGCAACAACTAACATAAAAGCATATTGTTATGTTCTGTGAACATTTCGGTATTATAAGTGTATTTCTGTTTGTACATGATTTGCTTAATTCATTATGAAGAAAAATATTTATTCTTAGAGCCAAAACAAGCACTTTATGTATTTAATTAAACATTCTCAACATTATACTTACAATTACAACAGAAAGTCAGCTAATATTAATTGGTAGAATAGTTCCAAGTATAAGAAAAAGTAAGTGTTTTTGATGAGCTGTATATGTCAATTTCGGTGCTGTTATTCAATCGTAAATTGTCCAAGGGTATTGTATCGACATGTCTCAACGTATGATACCGTGGGTGATCCACCTACGTTTTTCGTTCACAAGAAAAACATTGTTGTATACAAAAACACACGAAGCAGAACACTTTTAAAGAATAACCGAGTCACTACTCTGGAAAATTAAGAGAACAATGCCGATGATTTGGCTTCTCATCAAAAAGTTAGTGCTGCGTATCAGACGGTTTCTAATGATAGTATCGCACGGGATTCATTGGCAAGCTTACTGTTAGCGGCTTCCCCGTGACTACTAGCTACTAATCGCTGTTCGCAGAGTTCACTCAACCTCGCGGATTTGTTTATCAGAACATTCGGCAACGTGCGTGCACGCCGTTTACGTGCCATTGACATTCGCGAGTTTGCACCGAAAGATCGAAATAGCACACGCTGATATTATTATTCTCGACTTTATTGAGAAACTTTATTTTTATCCAGGCCTTGAAGGCATGCAGTTGTAAATGCAAGATAGTTAATTTATTTTGCGATGCGTCTCCATTGCGCGTCGCCGAGTTAACATCGAAGTGGGATTGATAAACCGTATCGTCTATTGCGTTTTTAGATAGCTGCTCTGTTCTTATCGCGCCACAAAATAATAAATGTTTCGAATATCCAAACCCCCTCGAATATTTATTTTATTGATCGTTATCACTTAGATATACTTAGGTAGAACAGTTATCATACTACAAATAGTTTTTGCGCTGCGGGGTTATTGACTTTTGAAACGAATATTTTTATTATCTTTATCTCGACTAAAAGTATCTACGTACCTACCTTAACATGACTCGCCTTCGGTTCATATTCAAGGTCACGCTTTAATATGTCAAGACGTGTTGGACTTCTGCCGACTTTGTAATACTACACTGTTTTAAGAATGACACAAAAAATAATATTTATGCATATTAAACGCGATATCGACATTAGTTCGACTTCCATCAGCCTACGGGCATTAAACGAGGAAGCTAGAATTTGAGCAAATACAATTAATCCTTCATTATGTTCCATGCTGTTCAAGGAGTAGCAAATTACTCTCCTTAGGGAGTTTAGGAAACATAGCTAGAGAGTGAATAGATAAGGATAATGGAATCATATTCGTTTTATAATTAACGTGTATATCATAATATCATTGTTAACGAAAATGTTTTATATTTATACATTTCTGAGCGTATTATTATTATTATTTAAAAAGAAGAAAGCCCACATAAAGTTATTTTACCTTATTTTAGCGCTACAAAATTTACCTCATAAGAAGCAAAGTAAAAAATCAGCTCGGTAGTATCGATCCCACGCGTCCTGACGCGATCCTGTTCACTCCTCGGTTTCCTCCCGGAGGCGCTCCATTGTGCGTGCGCGGGGACCGCACAGCGCGTCCTGCCTCACATCAATCACTTCCTAATCGAATTTATGAACGTTTGAACACTGGTCTGCGTTACTGCCCTTAGTCACCCTTGCAATTGTCGTATATTTTAGTGTCGTGATGTTCAGTTAGAGATGCAGTAATTGACACGGTTGAGAGATTGTATGAGATGCGATTGCTACCAGCTTCCTTTAATTAACCTCAGCAATACTATTACTGCGTGAAACGACAATCCCCTACCTCTGAATATTAAAGGATTCAGTGACAGATTGAAATATACATAAATATCGTATCTAATATGTCTGTTAGAGACACTGGTATGTTTAAGTGCCGCATACGTATAACAGTGTGTTTACATTCTTAGTATCACGAATTGTTTTGTTGATATTATTTTCGATAGCGTATAAAAATATATACTAGTATTCATAGTTCACATTATCATGTTACTGCCTTGGTGAAGTAGCGGCTCTCGGCAGTGAATGCGACTGCTATGCATGAGTGTTAAGGTAAGTACTGCGTTATTGAGCCACACTGGAAATAAAAAATCTATGGTAGTTCGGTAGACGGCAATAGGTTTGTTTTGATTTCTATGTGACGTGGAATATGGTGATTTTAGGGTAATGTCTGGCGAAATATGGGTATAATACGCTTCTGCCCACGTCTTCGGGGATTATACACTGTGTCACACTAATCGGTTTCGAAAACTGGAAGATAAATGCGATTTACCTGCATAAAGCTTGTTACGTAGACTCATCGACCTATGAAGATCAGTAAAAAAAAAAAGAAACTCTTGCAGGGAAACTAACATTCGAGCGTGCGTAAACATATACGCTCGAATGTTAGTTTCCCGCAAAGGGCTTTTTTTCCCTTGTGGATTGCATAACCGGATACCCCGCCGCGGGGGCGGGCGGAGGGGTTAAGTCGGACTCACTGGGGTAAAAGAGAAATATGTTGAAATGATGATAATGGACCACCCGGAGGTTTAGTTGATAACTAAACCTACCACGGTGATCCTCGACAAAACCGCTATCGACGAGGCCGCGCGAATCACTTGCACATGCGGTCGCGACCCCACCGCGGTTTCGGCCCGCCGAAAACCCGCTGAAACGGCAGGCCACTACACGAAGAGACCTACCCTTTGGCACTTCTCACTTTAAACCCTACTGTCCCCCCCCCTGGATGGGAGACGCACTCGACACAGAGGCGCGCGTGTGAACACGCACGCCGCCTCTCGGACCTGGTGCTGATCGGATGGCGGGCAGGCCCACGAAGCCCACCACCCCCAGGTCAAACCTCAGGGTGGCTGGAGGTCATCTCGCGCCCTCCGGCGCCCGGCTCTGTGGTTGGGGAGAGGGTTTTAGCGCTCCCACTCCCGCTCCACCGCCTCCTTGATGGAAATCGCTTTCTCACAGAAGGAGGCGACGGCGTTCCAGGACCTCACACTCCGGACCATAGACTGAACTACGGCCGGGAGTGATACGGCAACCAATCCGACTGCTGCGATCAAATCACGGCGCTGCGATGCTCAGGCGGGGCAATCCGCCAAAGTGTGCAGCGCCGTGTCCTCAACGTCCGTGACAACTGGGCGTCTCTTGCCGGCCTATACGGCGGTTTTTCATTCCTAGTATCCCAATTGTCGGTCTCGCCGGTAGGAGCTGCAGTGCGTTCGAAGGAAGCTGCGGGGCGCTCCTTGGGAACGGTGGGCGCGGACTTACACTGCGGCTACTTCTTGCCTTTTGCTGGGGCTGGGGTTGATGTGACGGCCTCTGAAGTGGGTTTTGGAGGCCGCGAAGTCCTTAGCTTGGTGGCATACGATGGAGCTGATGGAGCTGCCATAGGCAGCGGGAGCATTTTTTGGGTAATTTATTCGAACAATCGAATAAATTTTGGAATACTAGTGTACCTACATTTAAAGGAAATGACAGACCTACCGTCATAGAAACATACGCGCCATTTAATACGTTCGGTAGAGCAAAGCCTTTTATAATTATTGTTACATGTGAGGATTACCATATGACGAATAGCATTAAAAAAAATAGATTAATCTACTATTTTAGAGTTACTATTGGTTATCCTCATGGTGGTCTAGAATCGTCTAGAAGAATAGCAGCTTTGATCGGTATAATTATGCGAAACAATAGGTGTATAAATAATTAATATCTGGACATGGATATGGGACAACATGTAATACTTTCGTACAAGCTATAATGTACGTAATAACGAACCCCTATAAAATTTGTATTTATACAACTAAAACTTGGCCAGCTTGGTCAGTATATATATAAGTACCTCAAAAGTTAAGCGCTGACTTCTACACGGCATACAGTTTAGGCATACTAACGGTAAACTTTTTATTCGTCCAACTCAGAAGTTTGAAGTTTGTTTGAAATTCACTTCGATGACGACTGACGACATAGCTTGAAATAGTAGCTGAAACCTTGACTATTACATAACCAACCGACTAAATTGTAATACGATATACGGAGGGCGACGGAACGAAATCGCCAAGGCCACTTGAAAACTGTAACGTTATTCTGTTTTTATTAAAAGACAATTCGAACCAGGAATATTTTTTTTTGTCTTCCATTAAACTGGATAATCCTTGTTTCGTGGGAGACTAACAAATATTACAATAAAGGGATACAAAGAACATCCAAACTCGAAATAAGTATCTGTGCAGTCGACAGTTGTCGTTTTTCTTTTTTTTTCATAGTACGATAATGAGGTTTCATTAAATCTTCTTCTCCCTAGCCTTTATTATTCCCAAGTCACTTGGGGTCGGCCTTTCTGGTTTAACCGGATTTGACTGGATATCAGTTTTTACACGGAGCGACTGCCACCTGACCTCCGCAACCCGAAGGCTAACGATACCCTTAGGCTAGACCAGTGTCAGGATATTATAGGGCACTGACTTCCCAATAACGACTGCCATAGATGTTCATGGCAGCCGGGACCGACGGCTTAACGTGCTCTCCGAGGCACGCACGAGCAAGCGATAATTGTCAATCAATACGCACGTAATTTCGAAAAGTCATATAACTTCCGAAAGTCAGAGGTGCGCGACGTGGGTTCGAACCCGAGACCCTCTGCATTGCAGTCTGTTGGTCTCGCCACTGAGCTAATATGGTTTCATTAAATATGGTTCTCTAAAACTGACTTACGTATAAAACGTTACTTACATGGTGCATTAAAACACTGAACATTTGACTTGAGTAGGATGAAACTCCATTCAGTATTTAAAATGCTTTTAGTTGGTAGTGTCGCGCAGTTAGTAGAGTTGCCTCTGCTAGTTTTAATCATATTCTTTAGTCGCAGAGTGCTGTAACACATTTTGTATGCAAGGAGCGTGACCCAAGTTTCCGTTTTCGGCCCCCATGTGAAAACGTTTACACAATGTCAAATTGCCTACCTGGCCGTTGCAAAACACGGCCTTCCTGCAGGGCCGGCCATTGTCGACGAACGGCACGTTGTTAATATCACCGATAACTGTATCTCAATGCTCATTGTTACAAGTTTTTGTCTTCGACAATTGTGAAATTTCCCATTTGTTAGTGGGTAATAAGGAATTTATTTTTGAAGCATTGCCGTTCGATCATGTATTGTGTTGTCAATTGATTGGAAATATGTAGCGGATTCTTATCACAAATGTATGATTAATTACTGTTCTTTGAGAGTTTTATACCGTGCTAATTGGTACCTAACGTACGTGCTAGAATGTGTATGAAATATTGTATGGCCAACGTTTCTTAAAAGTTGACTGTAAATCAACGTAGTAATCACCCTGTCGCAGTAAAACCTCTAAAACTTAATACTTAACATAAGTCACGGTTAACGCATAGCATAATGCTGTTTAAGTGGGTATTGTATTAAATCCGTTTTACCCATAACTTGAGGTCCGTTAGACGGGCGGATACACGCTCATACTATGACATCACTCGTGCTTCTCACCAAATTATAGCCATTAGGTCATTGACACACATCACCTCCCAGGGTTCGTTGCTGAGCTAATTTAACTGAATGAATGTTATCTCTGAATTTCGTATGAACGTTGTTCCTCATTTCATGAATGTTACGTCTCCAATATTCTGTTATGTGTGTTTCCTCACGGTGTTAGTTTACCTCTATCTTCTGTAATGACGGTGTTTGGTGTTAATGTCAGAGCTATGGAACCCGTAGTATGTTCGACAACAATTTAAGTACACCATGCTAAGGAAAAACACAAACGTCAGCTGCATATCATCCCGCGAGAGTTGCGTGTCAAGACAACAGGGGGAAAATATTGTATAGCAGACAAATGATTGGCTGACAATTGTCACCGATCGCTGCTAGTTCCATTGTTAACCTGTCTTATTTAAGTATAGCTATACATATATCTACTTTCAAAATGTATGAAAAACGTATTGATGTATTTCTGACATTTACGTTTGCATGTAACGTTTATATTTGTTGGAAGTGAAACTTGTTTGCATTCGTAGTTATGTATGTATATGAGCGATCTAGCTCATATATGTATTAAAATTTTATGTATTTGGATCCTGCACATAAAACGATAGATGCACATGCAGTGCACAAATAAGCTCGACACACGAGTTCATGCATTACAAGAACTATAGTTATTATGCTAATCGCTGAATTCGTAGTATCGGCATATTCCATCTACTCACAAATTTTAGGTAAACTGTAAACATTGCTTTGAACGGAATGTTTTCAATCCCGGTATGAAATTACCAGTCTATTATCCGTTTGTGTAATAAATTAAGCACGAGATTATGTAGTAGCTGATTGTGTAGCATTCTAAATGTATTTGCATTGTGTCCTAGACCTGCGTGAGCGGATGGCGTGAACATTTCTTGCGGAATAGGTCTCATTCTAATTCCCCACGGACAAGCTTCGTTGTTGATTGAATATTCTATGCGAGTAGATGCGCTCTTTCACTATTCTGATTACCGAAAAAGTGACTATCCGGCTTTATCCGTGATACTTAGAAACTTCACTACATATATACTGAACTATAATTACCTGATGTGATTTTGTTCACTAATGTAGTATACCATTACCCATTCTCAAAAGAAATGTGTTTAACTAACAATGTTTTTAGATATTAAGTGTTATGGTATAAAACAAGTGATGTAAGATAGGTGATCACTGCCTTAAAGTGCCAATCGCATAAGCTGTAATATGACGATTACGGTTTCATAATGTTTATAATACATTAATAAACCGTAGGTATTTGTATAACGATGGGGATAATAAAAAGTATTGGTAATAGTTTACAAAACCAAACACTTTGCGTTTCCAAAAATCTAAAAAAATATTATTTTTACAATATCAAGATGCAGCCGAAATCAACTAAAATCCTTGGTTGATTAATAAGTTGTCGGTTTCATTTTAAACTGTTTCACTTCCAACCATTCTTTGATTTGAAAAGCAATTAATATAAGGTAATTATAAAAAAGTTAATCATAAAATTAAATCATTTAAGTGAAACCGCCTCAAGAAGCTTCATGTTGCTCATGGCGTGAAGTAGACTGGTAGAGAAAAGCTGAGGAGCATTATATCCGCCTAGATATGTACGTACATAAGTTTTGTGTGTGAATTTAAATAAATAAGCAAATATGCACAGGACAAAGTGGTATCCAATACAGTGAAGTATGAATATATTCATAATAACGTATCCATATATCCTTTATTAAATTTTTGGAGTACTAATTCTCGAGCTTCTAGTTTATCATCGAAACGGATGTAGCTGAAGTAAATTCGCGCTGACATGTGCGCGTTCCAATGCGTCGTCGCGTCGGTACGTTCGGAATCCTTAATTTAACTGCTCTCGATGCCCGCGCGCCCGGAGATGCAGGCGGAATGAGCTTCCCGCCAGTGATTGCATTCGCACCCGCTTCGTGACTCCAAATTAATGTCGCGTCTTACGTGCGACTGCGACTGTTGCACCACTTATCTAGAGACAGCAGACGCTCACATTTTTTGTACTTGTACTCTACCGTACGATCCTGAAAGCAAGAAAGCTCTTCATTTATTTATTCTATCTTGCCTTTCTTCATTCAGAGTCCAAAGTAGTGTAGTAATGAATACGAATGAATAAAACAAACGCGCTGTTTGTTTTCATTAATTAATATTGGCATTCTTCGCATAAAATATGGGATATGTAAAATAGTGTGATTTTACAGGGATAAATGAAGAAACGTTGCTTTCAATAAGTTATTCCTAATTCTGACAAATATTAAACTCATATAAACAGAGACATAGATCATGATAATGTTTTTGTAAACTATTGATGTATAAATTATCCAACATACACGTTCGGATACTCAAAAATGTCTTAAAAGGCTTTCATTGTCTGGAAAACTAATTGTGTTTGATATTTATTAGATTTAGATATTTTAATGACACTGTATAAAGTATAATTTTAGGGTTTATGCATCCTTAGTATTTTATTTACCAATATTTGAAACAATAATTCTTAGATATAATCAGTAGGTACTACCTGATTGACGAAATATTGCAATGTGGCCTTGATGAGGCAGCGGTAGAGAATACGAGTGCCGTGTCAATAGGGTCACGGGTTTGATGCCTGAGACGGGCAGTTTTGTTGGGTTTTGTGTCAAGAAATAATGTAAGTGAAATACACATCTGCTTACCCCTTCAGTGATATAGGTGGGAGTCTATGTATAGCTATGTGCAATCGAGCAAAATGTTAATCCTTTGTGTTTTTTGTTTCAGGTACGTATAACAGACCCGACTTGCCAATTTTTTACGGATTAAGTAAGTTTTTGCTATAAGTTATCCCCATCCTTAGTTTTTTGTGTCGAAATTGGATTAGTTTTCCGGTCCCAGAGATGTTATTAAAAACTATCTGCAGGCTTACCTACAATTTATTCATTTGGTTATATAACAAGAGTACTTTTATAAATTTAATCAACTTTTATACTTTACTTGTAGGTATAAAATAAATTTAAATTTTAGATTATTTTCTACAAACTTGGTATATTAGTCACGTAAATCCTTTACCAACCCTCCCACGCATCTTTATTCATTTAAACGTGATTGAAATAATTGCTGAGCGCGTTTTTATTGCTTGAAGCGTTAGAAATACTGCGTCCTTAACTTGAATTTAATAGTCGTGCAGGTGTTTAATTAATTACCGCTTCCACCTTCGAACCGCGCAGGGTGTATGTAATTACGCCGTATGCCTTACACGTAAGGGCTCTCTTACGTGCACGCCAAGTGAGCAGGTCGGACGGGATAGTCTCGCTTCAGCATAGAACCGGCTCGAGATCCCGGATCTCAGAATGTCGCTATCCAGTTACGGGGTGTAAGGTTTCGGCGACGACGCGGCGACAAGGCGCTCTCGCACAATGAAAATTCTCACAATCTAGTTCCACTGGATGTAACTTATACCATTTTACGGACGCGTCGTAGATACACATCGAGCTAGTGAACACAGACAACGCGGTCGCCTTTTATGGCCAGATTAACGGCCATTTTTACGACGTTAACTGACAGCTAAAACTAATTTTGAAAGTTATTCCTGGCAACAAAGTTCTAATTTCCTACCCAATTAACCGAATTGAAGCAAACGTTTTATTCCAAATAGAAAACGTTTTCCAAGAAAATGATTATTTGATTACTTTTGTAAATTGTGTATTGAATATGTGTTAACGTTATTGAAAGTAATTCACTATTATATCAAGGCCATAAAACCCTTAGGTCTTAGAATACGTTTCATAAGGCAAATAATTTAATATTTTTATGGACTATCATGAATCAAAAACGAACGATTCAAACTTGTTTTTCTCTTGTGGTTTTTAAATATCAAAAGCATCACGTCCCATCATGGTTACAAAGGAAACGCCGGCTGACGGTCATTTATAATAATAATAAGAGAGTCGCGACCGCGACCGCTGCCGGTGCATGTGATTGATGGATGGATGCAGTACTACTTCGATTCAAGTGCCTCGGAGACGGGCCAGTTTGAATACCCATAGCAGTCGCTTCTCTCTAATGCGTTTCATGAATTTACCCTGCATCATCGATCGGTTTGTTAAATTTTATTTGTCCCTCACGCGAGACCCCTCGTCCCCGCTCGATACACGTGTCGATCCCCAGTATACATCGCATTGCCTAAAACGTGACTGTTTTCCTTGTTTGTTTACGTATCGTGTCCCCTGCCAGGGACGTTTTTAATATCGCTAAATAACATAATAAACTATTGAGAAATACGGATAACAGCTACGCTAGCGGGGTAGATTTGTGTCTGATACGTGTGAAGTAAAGGCAGGCACCGAGGCGGCAGATGCGGCGGAGGTCACCGCACCCGGGACCGACGCAGCTGGATATTAACTCCGACTCTCGTTTTTGTGCTCCCGGAGATTCACCGCTTAGAACCGCCACGAAAATGTAATGCTAGCCCCATCTAAGATAACGTTTCCTTGGAAAGGATCCAATCACATAGTATGTGGTACTCAAACACTGTATAGGGCCGGTGCATTTTAATATCATCGCCTAATGCGTTACGAATTTAAAATTAAAAATGTTTTTCTTTTACGTTGACTGCCAGCGGGACAGCGGGTGCTTCGTGACTTGCCCGGTCTATGCCGTCGACGGCGTGACGTAATTTTCTCGTTTTAAGTGGTCATTAGTTCGACAGGGACTTTGTCTGTCGCACGACCATTAACTATACACGCATACCCGCATGCTCGCACCGGACGACTCTAAAACTTCGTTATGACTAACGATCCACAGTCCCTTCGGTGAAAATTCAAAAAATTTGGGCACGTCTCAGACGCTTGAAGCAGAACTCAACAATGTTACGTTGGCTAAGCGGAGATACTTTATCATTAGTTATAATAGGGTTTTTGCGATGTGAATAACGTGCCCCTACGTTGCTCGCCGGGTGCGGTGCTCGGATTTGGGGTGCGTTCACCGCAGCCACGCGATCGATGCCCGGCCCCAGGCCAACTGAGTACAAAGACCCACCTACTGGAGCTTGTTTTCATTTAAATCATAAAATGTGAGACCCCACTAATGTTAACTATGCGCACTCGGGTACCACTTACCCTATCACTATGGTTGAGCACAGAAACTATTGATTTTTTCGGGACCGTAAGCTCGACGAAACAATTGCCATTAAATTTATCGTTCCGTCTCTAACAGTGACTGGCTGCTGGGAAACAGTTTCCAGTGCGTTTTCCCACCGTCTACGTGTTGTACAGCATCCATTATTGTCGATCACCTTGTGGTTTCGATTCATAGTATTTACGTTTTAAGTGCGTACCGTCACGCCAGTCGTGTCAAGCTAGGTTTCTTTTACGATAAGTATTGCGTGCAACAAATAATGCAAAAATTGCTTACTCATCGATCCATTTCGATACCGGATCGGTAGAGGCGGAGGTGTGAACGTTTTCGATGCATTTTAATTTGATACGATTAGTTAATCTGTGTAATTTGGGAGTTGTCGGCGCGAACGTAGGTAATTGTGTACGCAGCGAGATAAACATGTAACTACCTCTGGCGGGAACTTCTCCGAACGGACGGTCTACAAACTGGTTTGTTACACAGGTACACGGCTAAAAATTATACGTAGACAAAACCCAAACCCGAATTTCGACACCGTAGAATGGTCCTTTGACAAAGGCGCATTCCGATCGCGTATCACTGGCACAAAAGAGACCTGCTGAAATATTTATTATCATGACGTTGGTAATAATAACGTATTGCCGTGCTTTGCCCGGCTTTACGTGAAATTGGGCCTGGAAATCTTATCTTTTTGTGAATAAAAGTAAGGGATTCATACTGAATTTTACTTTAGTAAATTACAAAGAATCACCAGTACACAGTAGATAAATATACTTTATCAAGTAAGGTTCCCCGTTGACTAGGCCCCTGTCCCCTATAATATAACTACGCAGGGAATCGATACCGCTTCTGTCGTGTCCCATGAGTCACGCTTCGCGCTTCCCAGTATATATTTTCGTCTGTTTTGTTTTTCATTTTATCTCGAGTTGTTTTTTTCTTGAACCGTATTGTAAAGAAAACTTGCTTAATTTATGTATGACGCTGGGGACCGCCACGTTACACGGAGACTCGCGAACAAGATACGAGTATACAACTTAGCATACAAACTTGTGTGCAGACAATATCCTCTGGCAAGCGATAACGTCGTAACTCTTATTTTTAAGGGAACGATTATGGGAGATATCTTTTTAATTTCCTAAAAGCGGATTTAGTATAAAACTCAATCCATCGCATCTTCAAAGTCTAGGTTTGTTTAATAACTTTCGTGCTCGCTCGTAAATTGCTTCTCACCGGCCTCTCTGACGATTTAACGATCCCTTACGCGACTAAAGCGCACTAACACTATAAAGAAATTATGCTTTACAACACCGCTCACCTTTTGATTGTGTTCATTAGTGTCCGTAATGAAGTTATCCGCATTTGCCAATGAAACAGGTTTACTCATACAATTTGCATCGAATTTATTCCTTTTTGGTTTTTATGATTCAAATTTTAAAACCTACATAGTGATTCCGTTTAGGGGTTCGGTCAGGGCCGAGGAGTGATTGGAATGCCCGCCGGAAACCGCATCAGGTAAAGCGATGCGATGAACCCGGACTGTAAAATAAGGCTGGGCGCACACTGCGCCCCGCGGTCATTCGTCCCGCGCATGCGCTCCGCTGCGAAAAAGGCACATTAGAATAAATTAACTCAAAATGATGACGAACCGGGGCGTCCGGTTGTGTTTTATTCGAGCGATGGTCTCGTGTAATTAATATAGGTAGAAGCATGAGTGTGCCGACGGATGGATTTTATGTTTCGAGAGCGGAAGCGAGATTTACAGCCGCGGTCCTTCTGACGCACTCGCCGACAGTGACAACTTTAAACTGGAGTATGAAATTCTCACATTCTATGTAGA
Source organism: Catocala nupta (assembly GCA_963675205.1). Taxonomy (NCBI): domain Eukaryota; kingdom Metazoa; phylum Arthropoda; class Insecta; order Lepidoptera; family Erebidae; genus Catocala; species Catocala nupta. Next base: position 7,014,926 of record OY776090.1, on the reverse strand, counting down.
TTTGCTAATTAAAATTGTTCTCTTGAAAACCTTACTCGGCGTCCGTTCAGCTTATCTTGATTAAGGTTTCGGGGTTGTTGATCTGAGAAGTGGGGTGTGAGCGTAGCCCCCCCGAACTCCGCCCCGCCCCGCCCGGGCCTTTATGGCCTGCTCATTCATCGGTAACTGTGCCCTTCAAGTTTTGGCGACCTTTAAGTAAGAATGGTAGCAAGGACAGATGTTCACTGAGCATTGAAATGGACTATAAGTATCTATCTAAATAAATAGTTCACTTTTCTTTGATAAAAATAATTCATCTAAGAATGTTCCTTATGAGAACAGTTATTATAATGAGCTTTTCATTTAAAAGAATATGCTTATCATGCTTTGAAAACTATTGTACTATATATAGTATTTTATGTTATGTTACGATAGTACAAGTGTACCTAACGGTGAATGAGTACATGTTCGATGAAAAATAATAACCGAGAGCATTTTGCCTCGATTGTTTCACCAAACGAGTTAACATTTCAGAGGAATCGATAATCCATTCGCTATTGTATTATTTGAATTACGTAGCACACCTCTAGTTATGAAATTATAGTTACGACTTTCAATTTTTAACGGTGCTAGATCCAGTAAGAGTAGAGTCTGGTTAATTGAGGGTGAAAAATTGATTTGTTTTACATACCTACTCGAGAGCGTGATCGTGAGATGAATCGCATCGCGTATCATCTCGCTATCGACTCGAAAACTCATTCGATTACCAGTTTTAATAAGTATTGTAATCACGCGATATATATTTCATAAAACAATGGATTTTGTATACGTTTTGCTTCTGAATTAATTACTTATTAAAATGGATTAATGTAGCGGAACTTGCATGCACTTTGTGTTCATGGAACATAAACTTAATCTTTTGTTAAAATTTTTGATTGCATTTTTAATTATTTTGCTAGTCCTAACTAGTATTGTAAATGAGAAAGTGTGTGTTTGTTGTTACTATGTGTGAAATTTATTAGTCATATTAGAATGAACAGACATACCGCTTCGATGAGAAACTAGCTTACTGTCGTTTTAAGTAGATTTTCTTGCTTTGCATGCTGATAATATTATAAATAGATCTACGGCGATCTAGGCTACGTCACATAAATTAATTGAAAATGATACAAATGAACGCTTCGAAATAAATTTACATCCGTGTCTATTTACCTAAGTAGGTATATTATGAATAATAAACTTTAATTATCCTTAAGAAAATTCTGCGAAACATTCTATTTTGGCCGCAAATAATCGCGCAAAATGATATTTTACAACAAAATTTATTTCCTCTTCCTCTCTTTCCTTTAAAGAATTCGCTTCAAAGAAATTGAATAAATTAGCTACTTAATAGTATTTTATTTGGCATGGCAGACTATCATGCCATATCTACACCTTTCTATGAAACACTTTATATCAGCCAGGAAGCGTGTTAATCGTAGAAATACCTAACAAACACCACAGCTACGTTTAAGGGCTCATTTATAACAATGCTATTACAATCCAGGCACATTTCGTAATGTAATGTAACCAGTAACACTACAATACAAAGCACAAATGACTAACGTTTATTTTATTTGAACACAATTTCAACAGGTAAGCAGTAAGCACTTGTTACGAAACGCGCTTGTTTAACTCAATAAGAGTTATTGTTACCAGTGTCTGTGGATACGGTGACTCATGGACTATATATTTTAATTGACGATAGGCCCAACCGGTTTAGGTATGCATCTTGACTGATATTTGGTGCAACTCAGAGATCGATAGGAATATGAATAATGATTTTAGAAACTATTGATACAGGGCAATGATTTAAAGAACAATATGGTAGATTATTATCGTAGTCCTGTATGTTTCATCGGCATTGGACAACAAACATGAAATATAGAACGCGAAAACATAAAATAATCAATTTTATGTTTTGCGTTGTATGAATAATATAACAAAAAATGGGTATTAACGCGACTTATAAAACAACTACAAAACGTATGTAAATACTGAGCATGATCGCGTTTATAAGTTTTCTGTTATATAAAATAAAATTTCGAATGAAATATATAGCATTAGGAATAAAATTTATATAATATGCAATACACAATGATATCGTATAATATTTCTATTTCTTTAAGCCGAGTTGGCCGTGTTGTATTTCGCGTGATTTGTACAAGTTAGTTAGAAAACCTTTGTCTTTAATTTTTGAAGTAATTTAGTGATTATTAAAGCGTATACTAAAAGTGATATTGAGTTTTCTCTTAGCTTATTCTTAGGTAGTAAGTCTGTCTACCTAGTTGAAAGCTTGCAACCTTTTATATGAAACTTAAAAACAATTCTGGTGAAATGGCATTGTATTTACAGCTCAGCTCTGCTTATCTCTTTAGCGAGTACATACGTGAAGCTATGAAACTAATATACGAAAAGAAACTGAGAATATTTTAGTTGACGTACCTACTGTTCATTCTTAGTATGGCAGTGGGATTGGCTGATTGTGTTCTAAAGACTTTAGTCGTTTTGCTGCCGTGTCTAACTGGTATTAGTATTAGTAAGCTGTTTGACTGTGCTTAGTAGTAATGCTAAGAGTAGCTATTAGGACATAATGTTAATCATTTGGAAATACCATAAAATAAAGAATTTTATTGGTGAGACATAAGTACCTAATTTTAACAGAAAGAGTAGTCAGATAATCAGATTTTTATAGAGTGCAGCTGTGCCATTAACATATGCAAAGTCTGTGCCAATTGTTATATTTGATTTTAATAAACGAATTGATTTTACTGAAAATTATTAAAGGCTTGAAAGTAGTCTGGAGATTATGTATAAACACGTCTTTCAAAAACACTTATTTTATGCAAAAAGTCGACATTTACCAACTAATTATCTATTTATATATCACCTAGAAAATATTTGCTTACACCTGAGTCAATAATAGGTAAAGAAATTTGTTATTTGCGGGATTCGAACTGGCTGCATGCACGTTCGTGAAAATAATAAAGTGAAACTACTTAATAAATATCATCGAAGCTGCGTTTTGAACTAGTTTACTTTTTAAGGTTAACTATGACGTCAGCATTCGTTCGAAAAGCAATACCGTCGATAGGCTGTCATTTGCATAAATACAATTTCATCTGTCAAATGCAGACTAACGCCAGAATAATGCTAGAAAAGTTGTATGCAGAAATGAATTCGTTTTAAAAACGATTACTGGAACTAGTTAAAACTTGTTATCGTTTTTCGATAATGTCGTTTTGGGTGGCGATCTTATGATATTTTATATCTGCTTAAGTACAACACGTTCTAGGTTCAGAAAAAAAAAACGCCATTTGGTTTCTGTTTTTCGGTATCTTACCCTTTCAGGGAAAATAGAAAAGTGCAATGTTGCGGGTTGGTTCTCCTTGAGAAGAACATTTGTGTGATAAACAGATAGTTGGTTCTAGTCTCGATGGTCTTTGTCCGTTGTGAAATTTACAGCAGAGATTGGAAAACTCCTTTTGCGTGAGTTCTTTAAAAAGACGCTCACTATAGTTCCTTGACTTAATATGACTGGTAATACCGAAGTCTGTTGTTAGAAGGAAAAGAGAAAGTCACGACAGTCCTGCGGCTATACCACCATTTTTTAAAGCTTTGTTATTGTATGCCTGACAACAGGACATAGCTGTGCACTCTGTAACATGTTGTCTCATTCTTGCATAAATGTAAGATTCCTGACCAGTAAAAATAAATCAATATTGTCAAAAGTTTTATTGTTAAATGTATAAGTTGTAAATATTTTAGTAAAGTAATAACATTTTCTCTTCATATTTCAATCAAAAGGTTATTTTAAACGTACATCGGTATCAATTGAAATCTATCCTAATCAATACGCACAGCGCGGCGGGTCCGTTGTCCGATCGCTTCCGCACAAGGTGCTGGCAGCCATCGATGTAGGTTAACTACCCAGCTCTCTGGCAACGTCCCGTATTCCATCCTACATTGTTATACTGAATATATTGTAGGTACGGTACACATAACCGCTGGCCATATTTTCTAGCGCCACCCGTGTGGTAACCAAACAAGTACAAAATCAGGTTATTTTGGAGTAAATATTGTTTGCGGAACGTAGGTGTTATACTCCTTTCTTTCGGGATATGTAGCCGTGATATGACGTACGTTGAAGCATAATTTGCCAATTTATTACGTAACTGCTGTGCTCAGTTTGATTGTTGATAGCTTTTGATACTATTGTGTAATTATGAGGGAGTATTGAAATGTTGCACATACTATGACAGCACATTTTTATCAGACAGGTATTAAAGCAAATATGTACAATAATTTCACACTAATGTAAGAATATCGTTGTGATATACGCTTTATACGATCCTGGGATGTCCTAAGCACATGCTCATAGTGCCAGCCCTATGAATTGTGTTGACTCATACTAATGCCAAATAGGGTATGCCTATTACGATGTCTGCAGCCTGTCATGCCATGTTTTCGTTATTCAATAAAAAAAAATAACGTCTGCCAATGTGCAAAAACTCGTCTATCAGAATATCCTAATAGACGCGTGTAGTTATCATATTGTAATCCAATATATTTTTATCTATTTGCCTCATGAGCTTTATTTAGTCATTGACACTCATAATACGTAGGTATGTATATAGTATAAGGTTTGCTTGATAAGAATACAGCCTTATGCGCAGTACCTACTATGAATGCATACACCACAACGTTACTAACAATCTGACCGATCTTTGTTAGCCGATGTTAAGTGAAGAAACGTTTACGATGCCAATAAAATGAGCACGTTAATAGAAATCGCTACTGGTAACTATTTAATTTTGCGATACATAATTACATCGGCGTCGTATCAGACTTGGTAACAATATAACTATAATATACAGTCTTGTGATCTTATACAAAATTATCGAATAATATTGATAAATGTCTCATTTAGCGAAGTGACGCTTAGTCACTAGTGTTACGAAATACAAATTTATTTTTCCAGTAAATTTTAATTAATTACTATAAATATGAAATTTAAATTTATTAATGTGATCTTTAAACGCGATACGGTTTGGAGATCACATTATTATGTGTGAATTTTATGTTCACAAGTGTTACTTTGGAACTCAGACGTACAAAATCTGATTTTAGTTCCCATCATGAATGGCTTACTTGTCTATGAATTAGACATCTATATTAATAAGTATTAAATATTTATGTGTGATTTGCATATTTTTATATAAATAGACTATCAATATTAATCCTGCATAGAACTTTTGGTTTCTATATTTTGTTAGATGTCATGTAATAGTGATTCGAACCGGATAGCCATCTGCCACCTAAGTTATCGACATACGACTTCGAAGACGAACGTTGACGCGTTGACGACCAAGTTGTGTAATAAGATCTGATTTGGCAATCCGACACAGGACTCGCGTCGTACCGGCAACTGCTTTAGGTAATGACGAAAAAAACATGGTAATGCATGTACTTCCACATACGGTTAGGTGTCAAATGGATTAATAACCAAAGTGCAGTATTGTTAGACTGCGAGGCGGTCTTTTGACGAAGTAGGTCGGGTGGGTGACTGCAGTGTGCCAACTTGCCGCGGTCGCCAAGAGCACCGCTCAGCTGATCGCGATACCGCGCGCAAAGGTCTCTGGGTTAATCGCTCCCCACCATTATACACTTAATTGTACTCATTACGTGCTCATTTCCAACGCACTTGCACCTCATTCGACCGTTTCACGTTAATAACCAAGTCTCGACAAAATGCAATTCTTTTACTCTTTTACTCACATGGAAAAATTCTTTTGCGCATGGTGAAATTCCAGCGTTTATTCTAAAAATAGTTTACGGTATTTAAACGGCTTCTATGAAATCTCACCTTGTGTTGCATCCTCGAAACTAGCAAGACTAGGGCAACCTTGTACCGACTGTTTGTTATCAATTATATAATTTTAAGTATCAAGAATACAAAATGCGAACAATTCTATGAATTATTACTTTAACGCATTATTTATTGCTCCCTGGTGAGCTCCAATTAAGTCTGTATCCACCGAATTAAACGTGGCGACCAGCTGGGCGAGATAGCAAATAAGCGCCCGCTGGAGGAACAGGAGGGATCTTGTGAAAATATCGCCATTGCTGGGCCAAGGCAGTGGGCGGGCCGCGGCTCGCGAGGGGGTGAGATGATTGATAGCGAGCCAGCAAACCATGGTGCGGAACTTTATGTTCATCTCTACGTAATCTTATTCCTAGTACTTATATCTTTCATTCATAATAATTCATTACATAATAACAGTGTACCCTGTTAATCACATCTCTCAATAGACTTTAAATTACTATTTAGCGGGCGTTCGTGTGCCTCGGGCAGTTGCGCCGCCCTCAATACAAAATTATTATCATTGTTCATAGTTCGAAGCCGTTACTGAACAAATTATTGCAACAATATTGATAATGTCGTTTTAAAATATAAGTTTGATAAGTAGTCGTGAAAGTTGAACGCTTAAATGGTATTTATAAAGAAAGGTGGAACCATATTAAAGGCCTTTACATAATAATCAATATTTATGTTAATATTTAGCTGCAAAACAAATTATAAAAAGAAAATATTAGATTTTTTTAGTATACTTAGATTAATTCTTAAGTAATTCTCCTAATGCAAAAAGTAAGGGCAGTTAAGACTTCTTCGACTCTCTATACTACTTACGACAATAATGTCTGCATGGACCTAGGACATGTAATATTTTTATCGTATATTAATAATAATAATATTCTACCACATACACACAACAACATCTAGCCCAAACTAAGCAGAGCTTGTACTATGGGTACTAGACAATGGATAAACATACATATATACTTTTTTTTTTTGTAAATACATACATATTATACATAGAAACACCCAGACCAAGACAAACATCCATGTTCATGCACACAAATGTTTGACTTGTGCGGGAATCAAACCCGCGACCTCAGGCGTGGCAGTCGGTTACACTAACCACTACGCCATCGAGGCTTATGCTATAATTATATAGACATTAATTTAAAATTTGCTATTATTCAGACGTATCTGATAATACTCGTCATCGACTTCGACATTTATATTTTATAATGAAGTATCTAAGTATATTTTCTCATTCAGTTGCTATCCCCTTAGAATAACTAAACAACTACAGAAAAGAAAATAAAATAAATTTTGTAAACGCACCTCAACTACAAAATGCGTTTATAGTTACATAGTACTTAAAACAATATATGTTTGTATGTGCATCTGATACTAACACTTTCACTTGACATATTTGTATACTAAAATAGCCACTCAAATGGCGCCTACCAGAATAGCTCACACCCATTTCATTGTATTCTATTGCGTAATTTCTATTTATAGTTTTAAGAGATTATATTCTCCGTATGGAATTGTATGTACTAAAAATAGCACAGCCCATTAGGTCCCTCGGGTAGTGCAGGAGGCAGCGAGGGATGGCTACGGGCCTTGTTCATCTACTTAATGTAATTATCAAGTGGATGGGCTCCATCCGCAAACGCTTTACCTGAAGTTCTGTGAACATTGTGTAAAGGGTCTGCCTATAAAATGTTTTCTGATTGTATTTTTTAGTAGCCTCGCAAAACTTAAAGGATGTGTATCCATTAGCTAATGACATAGTCTGCGTTGTGGACAGTATAACTTTATTGTCCTTGTATCGAAGTAAATATGACACCTTTATCGCAATGAAGTTGTATATCGGAGAAGCATTGTATCCATATTTCAGTTATGTATGTATATGATCCATGTAACGGGGGCGAGGTTATTATTGTCTGGGAATAGTAATATATAAGTACTAGCGGTTGACAAGTGGTCGAAATTCGACCATAGTTGATTCAAATGTTAAGTTTCATCGTTATTATATATACTGCGAAATTGCAATAGGTACTTAAGGTATGTAACCATAGTTACGAAGAATTGTACGACATCAACCGAACCATGCCGAGATACTACGAATGCGATTCGACTGCGTGTGTCAAATGCATGGTTGTGTGCGTGTAGTGTTTTTTCATTAATTTAATGTATTTCTTATGCAAATTTTATAAAAATATTAGGAATCGCCACTCCTTCTCCGTATAAACTGTAACTGTGACAAATGTCATACTCCTCCGTCCGCGCAATTTTCGTAAGGGGTACAAAGTTTTTGCTTCACGTATATATTTTTTTCTTATACTGTGATATTATACAGAAATAGCAGCTCGGGAGTACATCCAGTAGATTATCTTATTGTAGTAAAGTGGATTGTTAATTTGAACTTGTGTATTTTATTATATAATTGCTTTCAAATGCTTCCATGGAAGCAACAATATAAAATACTTGATTTTTAATCTTAATTTGCCTATAGACTGCTTTGCAATATAATTTAACTTATCCGGAGCCGGGATTTTCCGATTTGCCTTCTGACAACTAATTAAGAATTAACAATGAAATCATTTGAATTATAAGCTTATAATATTTCTAAGAACACCAAATAATTATTTTCATCCGTCATTTCATCCCTCTTTTTCATCCGGTTTTCAAGATATCGACATCAACCATAAACAAGACAGTAAAGTTAGACGCACCGAAGTCAAATCTCAGGATGTGTACCTGAGATTGCTAAAAAAGAACTATACAGGTACTTGGCCACGCGTACAAATGCCAAGTTCATCCAGATCATCCTACGCAGGCTTTTCACGAGCCGAATCAATAGGCCTCCGCTATCACTGTCGCGTTTGGCGCGCCACATGAAGAAGCCCACTCGTGGGGGTATGATCGCTGTGGTCGTTGGCTGCATCACCAACCACGTTAGGCTGTACACTGTGCCCAAGACTGTCGCCGCTCTACACGTCACTGTTTAATATGTAATAAAACTTCCATATAAATATTTTACGTATGTATATATTATATTGTGTGTATGTAGTACATTGACAGAATATTATTATGTAGAGTTTATTTAGTCTTATTGTTGTACTTCTACGAACTGTTTATTATGTACGAAGCTTTGTTCAAAAATATTCAGATTCAATTATTAATTTTCTCGCCGTACATATTGATTTATACATATTTATTTTGGTATTCTTGAAGTCTTATATATTAAACTAGTTTTACCTGCGATTCAGTTCGTATTTTATAAAGTGTGGCCTGTCCCATGTGTTTCGAGTTATATCCATACCAAATTTTGTTTAGCAGTTTGTAAATAAATAACATATAAACAAACAAACTTGCCCGTATTGATTAAGCAATGAATTTGTTTTATAATCAGCTTCTAACATATGGTAGCAAACTAGCAATAATTCCAGTATAGCGTAGCACTTCGCAAACATTAAACCAACTTAAACAAAGAGCGTCTAGGAATAAAGAAATTTTCTGACTATAGATAGATAAAAAAAATTCCTGTGCTTAAGTCGACTCGCAAGGTGTTCGCATATACCACTGCGCAATACTAGCGGTCTTACTTTTCCCTAGCTTCATTAGTAAAGTTAATAACTAGATGTTTTACGAGCGACTCTAACTATTGTAGCTCGACTGGTTATTTTAACGAGTAACATACGTTTTTCATATTTCATCAGCAGTACTGTTTTGTGATTTGTGAAACAATGTAACTTTATATGGCTTGTAATGTACCGGGTATTGTGGTAAATAGGCCTTTAAGTGGTGCAACTTATGTATTACTAATGAGAGGTTGAATGTGTGAGTGTTTTACAATACAGAACTCATAACTTTTGATTGTAATACTGGCATGGGCTGTACCCCAACCATTAACGGGAGAACGAGATGAAGCTATAGACTTTGTGTAGTATTGTCTCTTGCTCTCGTAAAATAAATATTACATGAATATTGCTATAACTGATGAATGATGATGTCTCAGTGCCGTAAGCATAAACGAATGTTCTACTATCATCTAACCCTGATCAAGGTAATTTCCTACTAGTAAAATCTAGGTAACTATACGGACTGTACTTAGAAATGTGTCAGGTAGACATTAATCTCCTAAGGTATAATGCTACAACAATACTGGTGAAATATCGGTATGAAATATCCTCTGGAGATATACTATCTAAACCCTCCGACTTAAGTCTGTTATTGAATTGAAAGAAAATGGATCATAATGACTTGCATTGTTTTTCCTTAGTCCGTCCCAGCATTTAATCGTTATTAGTTATATTATCGAGTAAGCTTTCAATATTATATTCTGGAATACTTATTTAAAGTTTATTTCGATATGAAAAAGATAATATATCAACAAAATTGTATGATTATAATACACAACTAAAATTGAAAATGATCATACAAAATGATGTACCTAATTTTTCCCTGTGCTTAGTTGCATATTTCGCCATCCACACACTTGAATATGTTCAGCGTTCTACACTTTAGTTTATATCTCAAACGAAAAGTTCTAAAGTTTGATAACTTACTCGCTTAACTACCATTTAGAAGCGATGTTGCACTTTCTGTTCTACTTTAAAAACGTTTGAAACTAATGTCTAATGGTGTTTATTTTCAAGTTTTATTTCTAATAAAGACAATGATTATGATGCACTTTATAATTGCTAATTATATGCGAATCTCTGTGTTTACACTGTAAATCAATAAATAAATAATTAATTATGATATGTAACAAAGGGACTAAACATATGGAACACATTAAAACCATTCATGTACTTTTGTTGACTTAAATTTTCAGAGATGCCAGACAGATGACAATTTGATTGAATATATTGTTATGTATAAAAATCTTTTGCCTCAAAATAATATATAAATAAATATTGTATTGCTTTACAAGATGAACTAAATGCTATGAATATTATTATTATTATTTGATTTTCTTAATTTTCTCGGCTAGCCGGTAAGATCCTGATGGCACGGGCGTAAGCCAAGTGTACATCAGGCTAGTTTAAGTATGAGCTTGTGAGTGTTCGCAATGTGGTGTGGTGTCAGTAAGTTACTCATAGTCAAGGTGTGGTAATGATTGTGTGTTATCCGGTTCGCATTGTAAGAATTTTCTTGCCGATCGGCACGTATTTAATATTGCTGCCTTTTGCAGAAGATTGTAGGTCTTTGGTGGAAAGTTTAAACTTTTAAGGGATTGGTGTAGCTGCTTTGGTATGATTCCTGTTTTAGAAAGAGCTATAGGGATGATTAGTACTTTCTGTAAATGCCATAATCGAGTTATTTCATCTTTTAGTTCCATATATTTACTAAGTTTTTCTGCTATTGTAATCTGTAATTCGGTTCGGTAAGTACGGCGATGTCAATAAGGTATCCTGTCTTGGTTGATTGACTAATTAAAGTAATGTCTGGTCTATTGTAATGGATGGTTCGATCTGTAAGGATAGCCCGGTCAAAATACAATTTAGCTTTGGAATTATCTAGTATAGTTTCAGGGTTATATTTATAGTAGGTATACTGTAAACGATTATTATTATAGGTATTTTTAAGACTATGAGTTACTTAGCCAGAAAAGCATGAATCTTTGGCCACCAAGGTTATGAATTAATCAATTTTTACCAGTTTTAAATTTTATATCTAATCCTACCTATGACAGTTATTGAAAGCGAGACATTTAAAGGCGAAATTAGTCGACACTAACATTATATTATATTCGCCGTTTTCGAATGAAAGAGATTTTTTTCAACATGTAGGTACTTACTTGACTTTTATTCGTATTGGGGTAAAGTTTATTTACCAACTTCTTACATATAATGTGTGTATGTTTCTATCGTTTCGCATAACGATAGACATTTGGGAGGAAGTTTTTATTTGTTCACAAGCGAAGGGAACGGGTACCGTTCGCCCCCGGTTCACTTCCGCCCCGGGTGCGATGAACCCCACACACATACACACAACCCACAGTCCCCGTATATTGTTACCACCTCGTAATTACCTTATTAACAAACCAATATACGTATGGCCGAGTTTCGCCTTTTATTGAACGGTGAGTCGCTTTACACATACCATGCTGTGAATGAATACTGTTTTTTCCAAAATTGAACCGCTTTTACTGATTTTCTTTTCAAGTGTGTCTCAAGTTAAGTGCTGTTTGATTGCCTTGCTGGTCACGTGATGTAAACATATGCGACGGCCTTCAATTGTGAAGTGCCGGCTTTGAAACTCTGGTAATTTTCTTTTTAAAGATTGCTGGCAATTTGGTTACAAATTACTAATATTCTTCTGAACTCCATTCTCTTAATTCCATTTAAGCTATTATGCGTATATTACTGAGATTCCGTCGGTAATGCAATGGATAGGATTCGAGTCCATGTCAGCATCGCGTATGCGAAATTTTATGATGATGGGTCGAGTAGTTAAGGCGTGAAAGCGTAACAAACAGACAATGACATTCGCATTTATAATATTAGTTAGAACATCATCTCATTTCTAATTAGCAACGCGAAGTAAGGACAAACAGATACGAATTGGGCAATTGTTTAAATGTCATTTACATTTCATAGAATAAGTAAAGTGGCAAAGATAGTGAAGAAATTTAAAAATAGTTCAGAATTGTTATCAAAGTTTAAAATTCTCAGTTTCTATTATTTAATTCCCAATGTCTGACATTGTCGTAAAGTTAAAAGAAAGCACGATGTATTTTGTTTGAAAAATTCAGTGCCGCTTCACCATTTCATTGTAGACCGGACAGAGTGCAGTTTCATACATAAATCAGACTTTAAACACGGCTACTCAGATATCTCTGTTGTACCTAGATGTATCTACATGTTAGTCGTGTAAGAATTCCTTCAGTGGAATCAAGTCTGTATATTTATAGCTATTGTATTCGAGCTTACATATGTATAGAATCGGCTTAAATAGATGCATAAGTGTGGCTAGAACTTATGTTTGTGGGGCTCCGTACCTTCTATTATGACAATCTATTTATATAAGTGATTTTTGCTTTGCATAATAATGTTATAAACGCGAAGTTGGTTCATAGGGGCAAAAACATTTTGCGTCTATAATAATAATATTCTACCACATACACACAACACCATCCAAATTAAGCAGAGCTTGTACTATGGGTACTAGACAATGAATAAACATACATATATATATATATATATTTTTTTTTTAAATACATTGATATTATACATAGAAACGCCCAGACCAAGTCAAACATCCATGTTCATACACACAAACGTTTAACGTGTGTGGGAATCGAACCCGCGACCTCAGGCGTGACAGTCGGTTACACTAACCACTACGCCATTGAGGCTGACTATTGTAAAAATGAGTCGATTTTGGTAAAATTTGATAGAGATATCATTTCACCATTAGTTTCGTACAGGCATCATCTCTTCATCTAGTCATATTTTTAACCAATAAATTGATTAAGCACTGCTTTTAAAATGTATTTATTTAAATAAATCAAAGTTATAATTTTTTACATGGATTATAAAAAAAGATAAATTTGTTGATTTATTTTCTATTTTGCTATTTAGCTTGTATGTTATAAACAGTTAACGCTGACTGCTAATACTAATGCGCAAGTGGTGTAGGTTTCTTCCTTGTTCTGTGATTCATGGGCTTGATCTAGGTAGAACATGGCGCCACGAGACAGAGCCCTAAGTGCTAGAGTATATTTATAGTATTTTAAAATAAAATCAAGATCCACTTTCAAGCCAGCCTTAAACATTCTAGGTCAACGGGAAGTGCAGTACAGGTTTGATGTTCAGTCAGTGTGCCAGTTAGAATCTAAATACGTGTTTGAAAGGCCATAAACATTTATTGCATACGAATACTCAGTAATTTTAAATTGTTGATTAATACATTACAATCAAGGTCTTATGAGTTACTCCAAAAGATACGTATACGTTAGTGAACGTTCTCTGATCTAATCAAAAGCTTTTTCAAAACGAAGAACATGTTTAAAAAATGATAAGAGTAAATTAAACAAAAGAGGTTTCGCTTGAATTCTAGCAAGTAGCAACGCGTAACCTATGCCTCTCCCCTCATTAAACAGGTTATTTATGTATGCAAGTACCTGGTTAAGAGAAAAGTCATTTACCTATTCCATATGTATACCTAGCTATAAAGTTACTTCCCATTGAGAACACATACCCCCGAAGTTAGTCTTTGAAATGTTTCTGTTCCCTTTGAATCAATAATACTCTGTACCCTATCAACTTCTCATTGACTATATAACTTGTTATATGTTGAATATTTTATTGCCAAACTTCATACAGTTGTTTCTAGGAAAAGGATCATTGTATAATCTAAACGTTAGTGGAATAAAAATGTGGGCCATTTTTCCTCGAACGCTTAGCTTGTATACGATCGATGACATCCTCCAAATACAAGGTTTCTAGGTTTCAAGGTTCATGTCAGGGGTCTAGTATACGATTGTCATTTGAGGCTAAAGTTTATTAAAATGACATGCAGCATTACTTGAAAAAGCTATCTGCGAGTTTATTATGTTCTTCTTCAATGAGCGCTTGATAAACAGTAATAAAAACCTTGTATAATAATAATATAAAGCCTGTATATATTTTGTCCCACTGTTGGGCACGGGCGTCTTCACAGTATGAGAAGGGTACGGTTTGTAGAATTTTCTATAATCTAATCCATCTCAGGATACTTGGTTCTGGTACTCCTCCACTAACCGTCTTTATGATTATTAGCTTTACGTTATGTTAACTCGATATGTAGCTTCATGCTACGAATATTTACATCTCATTTCACTGACTGAATGATGTCCAACTTACATTCATTAACCAAGCAACTTACTTCCAATAAGATATAGAGTTGTGTTGACAATACACGTTAATTGATTACATACAGTGTTTACTTGTTGTATTGTATTGTTATGTATTTCCTTGTATGGTATATTTATGTATTTGATAATTAATCATTTACACAGAAAATGGCACCTATACGTTTACTATGCCATCTGCCTGTAGGAATTCATATATACGACTACACGAAAAGATTTTAACATAGTTTCCCAAAGGCATAGGTAGAAATGAAGTTTCTTCTAAAAAATTAGAACAACAGTATATGGCGCGCCGTGCTTATATTAGAGAGTAAAGTAATAAAATATTTGTGCCGAGTGACGCATGGCGCAGGGCGCAGGCAGCATCGTCAGTACGATAATATAGGTGTTATATTTGCATCGCCTGTGTAGTGTTACTGGATCTTATAGAAAAAGGTAAACGGGGAGTATTTTTTAGTAAACTAGCTTATATCGTGCTCTGTATATGTAAAGAATACTGCTGGCATTACAGCCACGTGTAAAATTATTATACCGTATATTAGAAGTAGTATACGAGAAACGGCAAGGTGAATTTCTTGCTTAACACCAAATATTTTCGTAGAAATAGCAAATTGTCACTAATTGAACCAACTTATACCTATTTTTTATTCTGGTTTAACAAATTCAAGCATGAAATGAAGACTCAAGTAAAGGCCCTTTTACCCGATAGTAGTTTCTTGAAACAAGTTCAGTGTAGTTGTATCTTTGTTTTATTTAACGAATAAAATAGGGATAGCACGATAATTGCTTCATGAAATTGCCTTGTATAAATAGGCTTTAAAACTACACATTACCTGTATAACATTCACTCATTTCATTCGTCATTGTGGTACACTAAGTAGGTTGGCAAGGCTAAGTAACCGCAGACTGAAACGTTCGTGATGCCGTTTCAAACTTATTGACAGCTCCACTGACACAAACTGTAATACTTTTTAACATAACTTCGCGCCTGTATATCGTCGAAGGATTAGGCAGAGTTATATACTCGAATTTCGACAGGTTTTATTAGGTCATTGTATCTAAAACAAATAACAATTAAATAAGGATCGTATAAGGTTTAATTTATAATAAAATAATAAAGCTGAAGTTTCTTTTTTGTTTGAATCTTTGGAACTGCTAGGAAATTATTAGGATAGACAAAAAAATATTTTTTATTATATAGGTTAGTTATAAATAAATTTAATAAAAATATGTACCTAGTGATAATATTGTCTTATGTTTACGCCAATGTTATACATTGAAATTAAACACTTTACAGTTGCTTTACAGCAGCCATGTTCACGGGGAGACTCTCCCCGTGAACATGGCTGCTGTATAGCAACCGAAACGTCGGGGCAAAGTGTAAACTTAAATATAAATAGTTTTAATTAGAAAATATATAGCTTAAATAGTAGTAAAATTCAATAATAGTAGTGTTAGAGTTTTCAAAATTATGTAATAACAGTATTTAAAGTAAAATAAACAACGCGATAAAATCCGTATAAAGTGTTTAATTTCAATACCTAGTGATAAATTATCAAAATTTACTATTTTGTTTTAAAGGCCATTACGCTCAGTGTTAAGGCATTGAGATATAATATCAAACTTTATTTTACCTTGTTTTCATGTTGTTATTATATTTTCCTCGATTAAGCGTAATTTAGATCTCTAACCAATTTAGTGTTATGTAATTATCACATATTTTAAAACCCTTTATTTTATAATGGATCACTTTGTTTGTTGAATTGCGTAAGCGCTTATGACCTATTACTTAAGAGTAGCTCAAGTTTGATTTCCAGGCAAAGAAAGTGTTTAGGCTACGAAATTATTAGGATCTTAGAATTATGCCTCATAGACGAAAATGTTACTATGTTCTCCAGTTAACTGCTAACAAAAAAAAATGCCGTCCTGTTTTATCTAATCCTTCAGGAGATTTGCATAATGTTATGTTTACAAGCGATTAAACATTAAGCTAGGTTCGCTTAAAGCCTCTAATATCTCCCAAAAGCATTGATTTTCTATGGTATGCGGGATTTAATGACGAATGATACTAGACGTAATAAAACATAGCCCCAAAATATCCCGGTTCTCTATAGTGTTACCTAACTTTTTTTTCCATAATCTAAAGTGCTATAATTTTTTTGTCCAAATCATCATTTGTCCGAATGATAACTTGCCCGAATTTAATATCACATGTCATAAAATTTAAATATCTAAACCCAATATGCCCTAAATTTGTTTGTCATATATGTGATAATATTTTACAATTAATAACATACAAAAGACTTAAAACCGTTTTCAATAAAACTAAGAATCCTAAATTCAAATGATTGAATGTTTATTTATCCTAATAATGATTTTAAAACTAGCTTCGGCGCACTGTGGTCCAGAAACGAGTTCAGTGTCTCAAAAATATATATCTCTTTCGCTTTTCGAGATTATAACTTGAAAATTTAAACATATGTAAATGAAATAAGATTTAATTTAATAAACTTAAAACTTTATTATATAAACAAGATTTAAAAGAAGATTACATAAAGATAATAAAATTATGAAATAATAAATATTTAAAAAGTCAACTTCGTTTTCTTTATTATTAATCAGAGCATAGTATATAATTTAATGTATTATTCACTTTCAGGAAGATCTAAGAGCATTTCGTCTTCATCAAACAACTCCTTTCCTACAATGATTGCTCGTGTTCTTAGGCTTGAAATATAGAGATCTGATGTAAATAATAATAATGAATGTAGAACATATTCATTAGTTGCTGAACGAGAACATTTCCTAGAATGATGCAGGTGGTATCGTCGGTAATCTTTGTTCCGGGCCTCTTTTGCATCTTTTGATAATTAATTAGCCTATTGGTAAAATTGCAAAATGCCTAGTAACACTTTCCCCATAAATAAGGACTTTATGGAGAGAGGATAGCATGTAGTACCAATTAACCTTAATAATCCGTAATGAGATTTTGTTAAGTTCAAGTCAATAAATAAACTCAAAACTTCGTTTCTGTCACTATAACTTAATTTTTAGCAAATGTTTTAGAACTAAAATTTTATTATAAATGAACATTCGGAATAATACACATTATAAAATTCAATACTTAGGACATATGACTTATTTCGTGCAAAATTAGGCGATTCAATAATTATAGTACTCGTTATTATGACAGAATAGTTTTAGACTCTCGCGTTTATAACAATTTCGAGGATTTGCTAAGTTATTAGACTTATGACATGACTTACAGTATTAAAACGAGTGCCCATCAGGGCATACACCTTGTACAGGTGCTTCTACTGAAGTTCTTTTAGTTGTATTGCGATTAAAATCGGCGTATCAAGCGGTGCAATTACGTACCTTACCTAGAACGAAGTCTATATCTTCATGGCCAGCTGTGAGCTGTCACGTTCTTTAATTGGATTTTCTTTCACGTTTTCCTTTTATGGAGAAAATTTGATTTATCTTGGGTTTCTTCGTAACGTCGTTAATCATTACATTATTATAAATGCTTGCTTGCTGTTTTTTGATGACAACATAAAAATTGGAGCAAGGAATAGACACGATTCTTTTTTTGAACGGTTTTATTTAGTTTGCTTCGTTTGTTGAGGTTTGTTTGGTCAAATTTAGTAAGTAATTGAAAATTAACCGTCTTTCTGTTGTGACATTGTTTGTACTGAAAAATATTATTCAGAGTAAACATATGCAATAGGTATATTTTACTTCAAAAATATGGACGTAGTATGATTCTATATTCTCTTTATAGAATGATATTACGTATACGGTGTACCTGATACCCAGCCACTAACTATCCTAAACTAAAATAAATAATAAACAGCCACTGAGATTGTTTTCTATTCAAGGATCTAGTAACAACATAGTACCAACGCATAGGTAGCGGCGAAATCACCACTAAATATATCATGTCATCCGTGCACTAAAAATGTGGTCGGTATATTATTACTAGAAATGTTGTTTTTTTGTCATCGTGTTAATTGGTACTTGTAATAATGTTCTGTAATTCTTTCTTTTCCAGGTAAGATCGCGTTTTTGGACCATCTTCGTTATAAATAATCTCTATTGTGACTGTAAGTCGATATTACATTAATTCACAGTACCTAATTGTAGTCTGGATAAGACAACCATCTAAACCTTGTTATATAGATTTTGTTGCTATTAGGTAAAGGTAACAGTAAATTAATTCTATGCCTATGTATAGTTGTATTATTAAAACTCTTCTTTTAAATATTTATTTTGTGTCTAACGGGGGCAGATAAACTGAACAGTGAAAGGCGAAGATAATGCACTTTCAGGTGTTCAGTGACCATTTTACCTCCTTTGATGATCAATAATACCGAAACATTTGACGGCCTCGATGGCGTAGTGGTTAGTGTAATCGACTGCCACGCCTGAGGTCGCGGGTTCGATTCTCGCACAAGTCAAACATTTGTGTGCATGAACATGGATGTTTGTCTTGGTCTGGGTGTTTCTATGTATAATATGTATGTATTTACAAAAAAAAAGTATATATGTATGTTTATCCATTGTCTAGTGCCCATAGTACAAGCTCTGCTTAGTTTGGACTAGATGGTGTTGTGTGTATGTGGTAGAATAATATAATAATAATAATATATATTAAATATATTTGCAGAAAAATTCCTACGTTAAAATTTACTTAGCCCTGCCTAGCTAAGGGTTGCAAGCAGTGTTTTTGTTTATACTAAGGCCTGTCAGATAATGCACGCTGAGGCGTCTTCATGTTATATACAAATGAATCTCTAGAAACGCAACGTCTTTTTCCATTTATATACGAAACTGCCTTGAAAATACAGCGTGTATCAATCGTTCAACATAAATTAGTTAATAACCGCCGAGATATTTTGAGAGCAACGTAATTGAATGAAAGTGATATTCGAAATAACTTCGTCGAATATGTACATTCGAACAGCGATCGTTCTTTGTGAAACCGAAGAAAGGAATAACATTTGTCGTTTATGTAATCTCACATTATTGGTACGTTGAGTTACCCTAGGATGGAGGCACAGGTGGTGAGGTAGGAGTGAAATGTTCGTGACAGCTGGCACGCGAAACACCTGCCTAGCTACCACCGCCCTTATATTACTTATATCCTGTCGGCCGCTATACACTGGGCCATATTATTCTCGACTGTTTATTAATACGTTCAAGTCCACCGTTCGAAATTATCAACATAAATATGCTTCGATAATTATCTGACATACATGGTGATGTAATCGGTTGACGTGTGAACTTAAAACAAAAATATGCACGATGGCTGAAATATCGTCGACATATTTATCAGAACCTGTATTTGTCTTTATAATTATTAATATATATTTTTTTTTAATCTCTTGATTATGTTCTCATTTAATACTGGATACTGATTCGCTGAGTGTTGTGCGTTTGATCCTCGCACAGATACTTAATTTGCTTTTTTTATAGCCTCATATATGTATAATGTTTCAGTCTGATGGTTTTCTGTATTCGATGTTTTTAAGTATATATATGTGCGATTCAGGAATTATGTCTTAATATAATTATGAAATTATTTTTAAATATAGCTTTATAGACAACATGATAATTATCAAGATGATTGTGCTTCTTTTAATATCAGATAATCGTATTGCTCTCGGTTAATGAATCGCATGCACACTTATTAAATGGAATATATGTTTTAATCACAAAGAACTAGTCCGCGCACGGCTTTGTGCATTGCATGCATTTCAAGCTGGTTATCTGCCTGAGCTACTTATATGCATATAAATTAGGTACATAATGTAGTAAAAAGCAGAGTTGCTCGTATAAAATACATCGAATATATCCGTAGACCGCTTCTGCGAGTTACCGTGGTAAGTTATATGTAAAAACGGCCTCGCTTTGAAACCAAACTAGTTTACTAATTCAGTTTGAAAAACGCATCGCTTTGAAACTAAATTAGTTAACTAATTCCGTTTAATTTAATAAAACGTCACGTACTAATACCTTGCATTCTGTTATAATAAATACGACGTTGGTGTTCTATATTCGCTATTCTTAAGGTGGATTAATGCGTTTAGGATTTGTCATACGCATAAATAAATAAAGCCCTTTGTCCACTAGTTGGACGTGATGGGAATCTAATATACAGAAAATCAAACGTATAGATAAGAAAACACAAACACAGATGACGTAATAGGTAAGTGCGATTAGAGTTCAATCCCTACGACTAGATTAGAATTTGTTTAAAAAACTGATAAGTTGTAAATCCTGATGTTTTTGTGTCCATTGTATTAATATTGGTACATACATAGTGTCTGCGGCCAGTACTAATAATCTTCCCTTGGAAAACATAGGCTTCCTTAATCTATAGAAAAACATGAGTGCGTTGGACTATAGTCATTTTATTGCTTTTATTCTAAGAATAGTGTGTCTAGCGATGATATGAAATTCTATGTGACGATTTACTGGCTAGTTATTAATTAAATTGTAAATTGACAAAAATATTAGTAGGTACACTAGGCAGTTACATCGTCACAAATAAATTCCTCCTGCTAAGAACATAGTTAGCGTCTCACAAAGCAGCTCAGAATAAAACAACATCCCATAGTTGACATTCTTTTTGCATTAACACGGAATTTAGTGCCGCATTCACCAAGTTCTAATGATCGTGCGTGTATTATTGTGAATGCAGGTCTAATGGCGCACGGTTATTCTATCCAGTTTATGTTTGTATAAGGCAATTAAATGTTTTAACTGAGCTACACATCCGTATTCTTGTTTGAATTTTATTAATGCGTATTAATACAGCTGCCATCTCAGATATTCTATATAGGTACTGCATGCAATATAAAGGAATGGTCATATTGAAGGATTTTATAGCGAAATTTAAAATAATTCTTTGCGTTCTTCCTGGCTAAATATTTCAAACGCTAGAAGTGTTAGCCTTGCTCCTACGCACATCGCTCTGTCTTTGACTTTCAAATACGTCATGAAATTTAACGTATTACAAATATTGCAAAGATAACATAATTTCAACTTGTTACAGTTATTATTGAATCGGTTAATTTTATATATAAAATATATACATACATCATTGAACGCCTATATCCCCGAAGGAGTGTAGGCAGAGGTGTACAACAAACACATTTCGACGGCTACGATTTTAGGTTCCACGTATTAGCGGACAAACTTGTTATTCCAGACTCCTTGTTGCAACTAAGAAATTCTTGAAAGAAAATTCCCGTTCCAAAAATCGAACCCGAAACCTCATCTACCGAGTACTGTATCAACCATATAGTAATAATATTAAAAAATTCCGATAAAACGTCTAGGCTTGTCATGATACCTATAAAATTTATCTCAACTATTCACATGAATTTCAATATTTTTGTCCGTATCAGGTATATTTATTGAATTTGTTACCTCAGATTCCATTTCGTCTATGTATAAATATGTATGTCAAATATCGATGACGCGGTAAGATCACCATAACTAGGTATAATACTACGTCCGTTAAAAGGATTCTCTTTGTGTCTGTCCTTCTCTAAAATAAGATTTATCGAAAGTCAATCGCACTGACCTTAATAGTTAACATTTCTGAAGCACTTAGACGTCTATTACTTAGTGCCATACATATATTATACCTCAAAATACACAGTTGGATGTCAGGAGCAACAGCTACTAATAATACTTAAACAAAATTGCCTTCTGTCTATAATTAAATAATAACTTGTTTCGTATGTAATTTCATATTCATAACGTGAAACGTTAAATTGGAATTGAAAGTTGAAACGCGCAGCGGAAATATTGAATTTGGAAAAAGTACCATTATACGTTTAACTGTACTGACAAATCCGGCTACTGTACTACATCCGTTCATTTGTTTTCAATATCAATGTTAAATACGAGGATATTTCACAACCGGTTGCGGCGATGGTTTTGAAACAGTTATTTCGCGACGCTAACTATCGCACCGAATATCTCTGGCTTGCGGTTCTCACGGGGCCTTACGGCCACCCACACGACAATCGGGATTTGCGAATTTGCCTACATTACCTCCGATACCTCTTGGCCGAGCTCCATTTACTTTTCACCAGCTATCAACCCAATCTATGACTTATGAATGCCCAAATAAGACTCAGTTTAAAACAAACTTATCTATAGTTGGATAAAAGGTATACATGTAGTGGCACTGACTGTTTCCCCGATGAAATGTGTTATTTAAGTACAGGTTTGCGTGCTGAGGAAATATCATATTGTGAAAATATTGTTATTACGATCGTTTTGCAAACGCATTATCCAAGTTACTCAATTTTCGAAGGCTTTAACGACATTTTTAAATGGATTTTAGTGTGCAGGAGCCACAACAAACTCGCCAGACATGTTATCGATTTTGTTCCCAACAAGTTTTCTATCATGAAATGCAATCCCCATTTGGTGCCTTGTCGCTCGAGGCACGAGCGTCGGCCGTGGCGTATGGTGACTCATTCAAACGCCTAAATTATAAAGCACCATTTAACCTGACTCATAATAGCGTATTGGTCCCATATCCAACGGTGTTGACTGAAGGACAAAATCTCTAGAGGTACAATACAAACCGCTATTTCAGTATTCAGCAGACAAACTTTGTTTACCATCAAACTGCTAGGTAAGCTGGTAATATATTCGAATTATAGGTATTTTTTATATATGTGAATATATCTATTTTATTCCAAGCTTGAATGTTAAGTAGCAGATTAAACGTATTTCACGTCGTGCGTCATATTAGTAAGGATCCATTTTCTTGAAATTGTTAATATTACTGTTCCTTTGCTGCGAGATGTACGACATTTCCGCCACGCTTGTATCCTTGCTTATACGGAATACGAGACGCTCATGTTTAGTGTGTAATACTATATGAGAAATCTAAAGATAAAATATGTACGCCTGCCACTTGCGATTCGCCTTCCGACTGCTACGTTTTTGCTGCTCTTATAACGGAAAAATTTAAATTCGCTCGATTTTCCATACGACAGAGTTTCGATTTTCCACGTAACTTGTTATTTTGATATTCAGTAAAGATTCATAGCAATACACCGCAAAGTACAGCAACTATAATTTCATGAGATTTCAGCGCTATTTTTTGTAAAATCGTCGGTTGCGAACGAATTAAAAGTCGGCGGTTAGAATCTTTGACGAATTATAAAGTATCTTCCCGGCTTAAAAAAACACTTGCAAAAAGTTGTTCTTTGTTCACGGGTATTGAAATAATTAAAAAGCCGTAGTGGTCAGGTTTGTTTCGTGTTCCGATGACCTCCAGTAACATTAGGACACCAAGAAGTATTCACAGCCTGTTTTTGCATCGCGCTCAGCCGTTACATCTGCAAACGGTAGGTACTAATTTGTTTAGTTCATAATAGTTGTAAACTACACCTAGATTTATACTTTCAAGTACGAAGACGTAAGTTTGAGTCTCAGGTAGATACCCGAAATGTCGTAAATTGATCAATAAGTTAGATGACCTTTGCCAATCAAGGGAATAATTTTTAACTTGATACAAACTAATAATAAATGTATCTGTTTATAGATGGATGATTTCCTTTAGTACCTTCATATAATATTGTATCGTGTGGTTGCTAAACTGACAGACGCCGTGTTACATAGTTTGTTTATTTATGAAATAACCGGTAGAACCTAATTGATAGTTGAACAGATGCGTTTAGTGTTCGGTTACATCTTTCTCTTGTTTGATTAATTTTACTCGTAGAGCAAGTAGGCAAACTTTTGTACAATTTGAATTCTAATTTGAGTATTTTGTGATGGTAATAATAGTTACGACTTTTGTTTGTTATTGTGCCATTATCCTAATTTCCAGTTTAAATCGTTTAAGAAGGTGGGTATTAATATTAACAGCGTCTGTTTTAACAGTTAACTTTATTTCTTGATTGTGTGATCGTATAGTTTTTAAATGTTTGATCTGAGGTTTGATTTTCAAGTTGAGCAAAAGGCGATTCAAGTTTCTATGACTTAATTTGTGGCGATGTCTTGTTCGGACGTGGTGCCATATTAAACTTCTAATATAATCACCAAAATCCCTGACGTAACTCCATAAAAGATTATTGCTTTATATGAAACATGCTACAAGAGTACACCCACACAATATTTAATACACAAAGCACTCAATCGAACCTGACACTGAATACTTAAAAATTAAATAAACTACCAACTGGCATTTTTAGGTGATTCAAATTTATATTCGTGCGACTAAGCGGCGAGGTCCAAAAGCATCGGAGTGACGGTCGAATAAAACATGGAATTACCACCTAAATAAAGCATTGAAAATTACATTCTAGTAGTACATAATTAATAAAAATATTAGTTGTTTATTTTATTCATTTGCCACTAATGAAACAATAGTTTTTACGTCTTCAAATAAGTGTTTTAATCATATTCTACTGTAAAAATTATCTTTATTTTATTCTACTAATAAACTAATATTGTTGTATTTTATGGAATGTAG
Source organism: Catocala nupta (assembly GCA_963675205.1). NCBI lineage: Eukaryota > Metazoa > Arthropoda > Insecta > Lepidoptera > Erebidae > Catocala > Catocala nupta. The sequence goes on along the minus strand of OY776090.1, from coordinate 6,989,675 downwards.
CAGTGTATCAATAAATTTAAGCGAATTTCTATAATATAAAAAGTAATTATTGTTCTTTAAAATATTATAGTTTTGCAATATGCTAACACTAAGATATTTTGTCGACTAAAATTGATTGCTTCGGGCTTAATGAATGTATAAGGCAAACTCTCGGATATTGAACGACCCTGAGTCGCGCGATTCACGTTTACTCATAATGAAAATTGAATTTTGCAAAGGTTGAACGCTTCTGAAGACCGGGTCATCATCTCGGTTGGATGATAGAAGACCATCAATATATCGATATGTGTTCGTTGATCCTACACAGTTATAAAAAAAAATGATAAAGTTTCTTTGTTTTTATTTTTTATTATAACATCAGCCTTTTATATGATCTATCTCACTGCTGCGCAATCTTCGACCTCTTGTCAATGTCAAAAGGGAAATATTTTAATAGTGAGCAATAAATATAAATTTTATAAATTTCCCTGTTGACTATGACGTAATGAAGCAACAAACTCTTTCGCTACAAATTTGGTTCGCCTAGTAAGTCGTTTTTGATATGTAGAACTCTGTATGAGTATTGATTGATTTTAGTCATACAGTAATTAATTGCAGAGTAATTTTCGCCAAAGAATTTTGCCCAACAAAAACTTTATGAAGAAATTTATTAATTTATTATATGTGCACTCTATATATATATATACATAGCTAATTAGCAAGTGAGCTTAAGTCCAGAGTTAATTACCAGTCATAAATCTGTATTCATATTTAATGCTAATATCATACAAGCTGTTTAATTTATTTCTTGTTGCTTTATTATATCTACTGTAGATATATTGCAGATTTTTATTTGTTGAAACGATTGCACGCCGTGCATGTTCTTCATGTCTAGAAGAAAACAAAAACACGCTTGCGTTTTTTTGCGTTGGACTGCGACGTAGACGTCTCGATTTCTTAAAAGTCAGAGATGCGCATCTGACTTTTCGAAGTTATACGCGTATTAAATAGTTAATTATCGCTTGCTTTAACGTTGAAGGAAAACATAGTGAGGAAATCTGCATGTCTGAGAGTTCTCCATAGTGTTCTCGAAGATATGTGAAGTCTGCCAACCCGCACTGGGCCAGCGTGGCGGACTACTTCCTTCTTACACTGACAAGAGGCCCGTGCCCAGCAGTGGGACAGTTTAATACAGGGCTGATATTATTTTATTAACTAGCTCTTATCGTACACTTCGTACGCGTTTCTGTAAAAATAACATGGTAATGGAGTTTTCTTTAAACAAGCCTGTTCCTCAGCGGCCAAATTGTCGCCATAGTAGGTGCTTTTCGTTTTATTATATTAGCATTGTTTAACATTATTATTTAATCAAGGTGTAAGCATTTATTAAGAGTATTCAATACATAAGGCGCATAGTAAAAAAACTGCTTTGTTACCAGGTACTTACACCTACTGCTGATGAGTGTAGTCGGCCTTTTCTCGATTACTTCACTTCTCATTCACAACTCCTACATAATTTCTATTCATATATTTTTTAACAGAGAATAGAACCTTGGAAATCTCTAACTACTCGTTTAAGATCGCATATATCTTGTCTGAATGGTTTATTTAACCTCGGGCTTCTGTTGTCTTCAAAAGCTGGTTGCGGAGGTCAGGCTTTAACAGATAGCAATCGCGCTCACAATCTGACGCATAAAATTAAAATAAAAGTCGACCTTAGAAAGGGTAAAGGCTTAGTTTAATCCAAAAAAATGTTCTCGTAGCAGTATCCGTATTTTGTGTAAAAGTACAGTCAAAGACAAGCTGGCAGCCAAATAATTTGGTTAAAATTAGACATTGTGAGAATATTTTCTGAAGTACCTCGCGTACCATTATCGTTACGTCCCTTTTCCTCTGTTAATAGATGATGGAAGCAGTCAAATTTCGACCATTTTTCAATTCTATTCATTTTCTCTATATTCTTCACACACTTAGTAGAAATTGATGAAACTCTGGTGTTACTACCACATAGTAAAATTTAATATTAATAATCATCTGAGTCTAATGTGTTGAAATTAACACAGCATCAGTTGAAACAAAATGCATAAAGATGCTTATAAACTTGTTATTCGTATGAATGTATTCGGAGTTACGTTACTGTTAGAGTGAAAATTTAATAAACACCACTCCTACCACTAACAAGTAAAAGTTATCCAAAAGAAATCGCATGCTGTCTCACTCATGTTAGGTTAAAGAAGAGAGAGGGCGAGACTTCTATCTTATAGATAAATTCTCTCTACCGATAGAATTACTATCTTACTAATGTACTATCGTACAAGCCCTTTGTTTTTTCGGCTGATGCTTATTGTCTTCTGTTTACGCGAATGTTATTCATTGAAATTAAACTACTATATACGGATTTTATCGCGTTGTTTATTTATCACTGTATTACAAAATTTTGAAAATATTACTCTACTACTACTATTGATTTTATTTGACTAATTTATAAGCTAATAAAATTATTTAAACTATTAAATCTATTTATTTTTGGTTTACACTTTCCCCGACGTTTCGGGTGCTTTTCAGCAGCCATGGTCTCCCCGTGACCATATAAATTAGTCAAATAAAATCAATAGTAGTAGTAGAGTAATATTTTCAAAATTTTGTAATACAGTGATAAATAAACAACGCGATAAAATCCGTATATAGTAGTTTAATTTCAATGATGCTTATTGATTATTTTATTATTATTTGAGTATGCTCAAACCGACTCCTTGTAATCCACTGACCATTTACTTATTTTACGTATTTACTAACATATTGTTTTATTTCTGCTAGTAAATAACGCGAGTGATTTGTCCTTTGATTGATGTTGAAGTGCTACTTTTTCCGCCTGGCAACCAATTTCGGTACCTTACGATTAACAGTCTTTCGCCACTCGATCCTTGAGGCAGTCCACTAACTATAGACTTTAATTTTCGTCGCTGACTGTACGTTTTATAATAATTAAAACGTGTCCGGTGCGGGGTTTTCCTTGATCTTTCGTCGTAATTACATCGCTTTATTGTTTTTGTCCTGCGCCTTGCTATCCGCACAAGCCATCGCGTTATTTTTTCTCCAAGTGAATTATTTTTGTTAGATCTTTGTCACCGTGACAAGTTTTTCGCTAGGCATTTAACTTAAGACACGAACGGTAGACTGACAAAGAAAGTTCTCACATATACAGCCTTGGCCAAAAGTATGGAGCACCCCTATAAAAACTGCATTTTGTAAAAAGTTTTGTATAGAATGAAATGAAACAACTTGTGTACATTTTAAATGATCTTTACTTTGATATAAAATTAATATTCCGTCGGCCACCCTTAGCCGCTAACACAGTAGCTATTCATCTTGGCATAGAGCCTACAAGATTTTGACACTGTTCTTCAGTTATGGTATTCCATTCTTGGCGGAGGCGTATTTTTAGTTCTTCTTTTGTTGTTATTGTGTGGCGCCGGACCTTACGCTTGAAGATTCCCCATAAATGTTCTATAGGATTAAGGTTCGGCGACTGTGCAGGCCATTCCAGGAGCTCAATGGCATTTTCACGAAACTATGACATTGTGCGGGCTGATTTATGGCATGGTGCATTATCTTCTGGAATTTAACTCCATCCATATTAATGTCACCAAAAAGTGTAAAAACGAAGGCAATAAAGCTGATTCCAAACACATTCATGTATTTTGTAGAGTCCCTTCGGCCCTCATACACAAACATTTCGCTGACTCCTGTATCAGACATGCAGACCCAGGTCATCCCGGTACCTGCGCCGTGTTCTACAGTCGGGACCACACACTCTGGCATAAATTCTTCTCCCCCACGGCGACGCACGAAGGTAGCACCAGGGGTTCCAAAGACCAAACAAAAACAAAATAAATAGAGATTAACTAATCATGAAAAGACAACAGTATAGCTTTTTAAATTTCAACAATACTTATTTATCCATTTGGACATTCATATTATCTAACTTTGATTCGTCTGACCACACAATATTTGACCAGTCTTTTTTAGTGTAATGTTCGTACTTTAAGGCCCATGCATAGCAAGCCTTTTTATTATTGTCTGAGATCAATGGCTTCTTCCTGGTTTTACACCCTTTGAGACCAGCTTCCTGAAGTATTCGACGAGTCGTTTTGGCAGAAATTGTGTTGTTACTCGCCACTGAGAACTCAGCAGCGAACTCAGAATACATTTTTATCCTGTTTTTCAAAGACTCTCTCACAAATTTTCGATCTTCACGGTCACTGGTAATAACATTTTCGTCCAGTACTGGGCATATCGCTGTGCGTACCGGTAGCGGCGAATCGCTCAATGGTAATTTGCACCGCTTGGCGCGACCACTTAACAGTTCTGGATATCTCAACTTGGGATTACCCTTGTTCATGAAAAGGTTGTATTTCCACACGTATTTCAAGAGATAGTTCGGCTGTTTTAAGTATTGTGTATCGAAATTAATATAACTGAACACAAAATAATACAACAAGTGCGCTAGATGACGGTATGTGTACACAACGACGCAAAATAGTAAACTGAGTTAAAGATTGGAAATTACTAAACGGATAAGATGCTTTGTATCGGATGTTTTATTAGCCCTAACTGGGTACACTATTGTTTTAAATATCTTTTTAGATGCCACCTAATCCATATTTAAATAAAATGTATTGTTTTCTACTCCAAATATTACGCACGTGAAAAATACTTGGTGTGCTCCATACTTTTGGCCAAGGCTGTATGTATTGCACAATAGGTAACCAATTTACTATAACAGTGAGTAAAGATATATGTAGTTTAGTTGCTGAAATAATAAAATTAAATAGTTGCATGTAGAAAACTGTATTTGCTAACAAAAATATTTATTTTTAAATTTATTGTATTCATACTTTTTTTTTTTTTTTTTACGTGGGGGAATGCAATGACGCGTATCCCTCCGCGGGGGCGGGCGGAGGGATTATGTCGGACTCGCCGGGGTAAAATAAAGATGTTAAAAAAGAAGATAATGTACCTCCCGGAATACCGACTAAACCTACCACGGTGTTCCTCGACACAACCACTACCGACGGGGCCGCGCGAATCGCTTTCGCATGCGGTCGCGACCCCGCCGAGGTTACGGCCCGCCGTATGAAACGGCAGGCCACTACACGAAAGACCTACCCAAAATAGGCACTACTTCAAATAAAACCCTACTGTCTCCCCCCTAGAGGGAAGACGGACTCGACACAGAGGCGCGCGTGGGAACACGCACGCCGCCTCTCGGACCTGGTGCTGAACGGATGGCGGGCAGGCCCACAAAGCCCGCCACCCCCAGGTCAAACCTCAGGGTGGCTGGAGGTCATCTCGCGCCCTCCGGCGCCCGGCTCTGCGGTTGGGGAGAGGGTTTAAACGCTCCCTCTCCCGCTCCGCCGCCTCCTTGATGGAAATCACTTCCTCGCAAAAGGAGGCGACGGCGTTCCACGACCTCTCACTCCGGACCATAGACTGAACTACGGCCGGGAGCGAGAGGGCAACCGATCCGACTGCCGCGATCAAATCACGACGCTGCGATGCCCAGGCGGGGCAAACCGCCAAAGTGTGCAGCGCCGTGTCCTCAATAACGTCGCGGCAGTCGCCGCAGTGGTGACAACCGGGCGTCTCTTGCCGGCGTATACGACACAGGAACCGGCCAAAACATCCGTGGCCAGTCAGAACCTGTGTCAGCCGGAAGGTGAGGGCGCCATGCCGCCTCTCCAGCCACTCCTCAAACACGGGACTTAACGCCACGATCGTGGCGTGCCCGATTGTATTCATACTTAACATAATGTTAGACAACGGGTCTTACTCGCGATAAAGTATTTAAAAGGTAATAAATACCTATTAATTTAAATACTTTTATTTATATTATTTTAATACTTTTTTTTAAATACTTTATCGCGAGTAAGACCCTTTGTCTAACATTATGTTATGTATGTGTACAAATCGCGATAGTCTAAAAACTTTTATTGTATTCAAATAATATTTGTCTAATTTTTACAGCGGAAGTAAATGAATTAAGGTTTTCTTAGAAACTACTTTTGTTATTTCGGGATTTCTGGATTCACTAAACGTACATATTGGGGTGTGCCTATATTCAACGGATCAAGTAACTATCCACGTTTTGGAATAGAAAAGTGAAAAATACCTAAGCAATGCAATGCAATTTGTTATGATTATTATTAGTTTCTTTTTTATTTAAATGCCATTACCTATTTGTTTGTATTTTGTTTAATTTAAGTAATGTCACTTTATCGTAATTTCTCAAACGAGCATAAATATATTTTTTTTTTTTTTTTTATTGTCAATGCATGCCGTGGCAGCCTGTAAGTAAGACAGCACTAGGTAATGTATCCGTGCTTATGTGTTATTACAATGTTTATAATTAGTGTATGCTTTGATGGTTGTCCATAAATAAATAAATACACGTTCAATACAACCGTATGTTAAGTAAAATAAATGTACTTAAACTTAAATCTATTCGCTAGACAAATAGAAATACAAACATTTGTATGCATTAATTCTATCCAACTTAGCGTTCCGACAAGTTTTTTTTTTTCAATTTGTCGCACAAATAGTAATTATTGTACCTACTTTCATATAAATTAAAATAGGATGTTTATTCACGTTGGTTATTAATTAACGTCGGTAATGAATTTTCATTACACACCAACAAACCTATTTACGTTTGTTGATGTGTTCGTCTAGTGGCAGAACATGAATCAATAAACAGGGGTTTATTTCAATACAATTTAAAAGGCTCTAAAATTTTCGTACGTATTAATTCTTTGTATTTTATTCCACCTCTCGTCCGTATTTTTGCGACCTCTGTGCTTTTGTAAATCGCCACGCTCCCATAATTTCGTGTAAAAATTCGAGCATATTGGGCACATTTTGGCGATAATCAACTTTCGGACAGCGCAGTGAAACTCAGATCACCGAATTTATTCATCGATTTCCCCCATTAGGTTGGCGTGAGTCGCGGCCGGTTGGATAGCGGCTGGCGCCGAGGTTGCAAATTTCACGGCGCCCCTGCCTCGCTCCTCGTGGCTTGTTTGCGAAAATGTCACGTCGCTGAGAGTACCGCCCCTGCCCCCCCCTCACACACACCTCCCCTCCGTCCTCCCCAGTGAGCTCGACGACCGCGACGTGTTCTTCTGTTGGTAACTTGACTCCGCTTTGTGAGTTGAGACGCGCGGTGGCTGAATACGTGCACCAAAAACTTATAGTTCGTCAACGTTCCAATCTAACACTTTATTGGTGTCCTACATATAAACACTATGACCATTATACCACAGTCAAAATGGTACGCTGTCAAATTATACGGGCTCTGCTTGTCTCATACACTGCCTATATCTATCTACACTTATTGTAACTATTGTCCACAGATCTAATTTGTTACAGTCAATAATTACGACATGCATGTTGGGAATTATAAAGCATAAAAAGTGCCTAAAACCTAAAACAAGTTTCACCTAATATAAATATAATATATAATACATCAACCTAGTGTTGATATATTCGACGCGAGGGACAGTAGAAGCCTGCACACTTACCCCTAAAACTTAGCACAGCGCGTCACCCTAAAAGCCATCGAGCGAGGCAGTCATGTCACTCAAAGCCCCAAAATTCCTCGCACACTGATATTTTCGAAAGAGGGGCCTTGTAAGACGCGTTTGGCTTCTACCATTTTATTTGAGAATTTCCACCCTTGGGAAATACAGTCCACTGCTCACATGGCGTGTGCACTGGAACTTTTTATCCTTAATTTTGTATATGATATATATAAATCCAGTAAATTCATACTTGTGTGGGTATCGATTGACATAAAGTATTGCACGTTTCGAATTAATCTGTTTAGGTCGACGTGCTCGGCCGGATTTACACACAATGGCAGCTCGGGCACGTTTGCGTGTGGAAACGTTGAAATATTAGTTAAGTACTCATTGGATCGGCTGGTATGGTTATCGAATGACCGTGGTCAGCGCGCGCATGCTCCACGTTGTTATCCATTTAAATTTTAAGCTTGTTAGTCGGCCAAAAACTCGGCTATTCTTTTGTGCCAACTAGGCCTAAGCTCCCTTTGAAGCGTCGAATGCCAAAGAGCATCCGTGCGGACTCCCGACCCTCGTCGAAACTGTCCTATCTCTGACGGGCAGCGGCTTGCGGATTATCAAACTTAAATCGAGCTTCCATCCGCATTACTTACCAAATCAAGGCCTCGCCAAACCGATAACACTTTGTAACTTTTATTATTTCTTTATTGAACTATTTCGCTAACAATTTACCAACATTCTTGTGACGTTTAATGTTCTATATGCGAAAAACTAGAGAAATCTATCGCAATTGAGCCCACTGTCACGCACGTGCGTTATCTAACGTATCCGAACGGCACGGAGCGGTTTCGATTACACGTAATGATTTACGCTTGCCTTCTGTTCTGAATTAAAATTAATGTCATGTCTGTTACGTAAAATAATGTTTTACTTGTTCTGACGAATATCGAAGGAGGGTGTAACGGTCCGTCGTTTGTTGGATTATTACGGAGAACGGAATCGAGGGGCGTTCATAAGCGCGATACGCTCCGGTTCCTTATCTCGATGTGCAATTCTTTGTTTGCTGTGTACGCAATTTCCCAAATGCCGAGTTGAGTCGGGCGGGGAAATAAACCGCATAAGGCCTAGCCGCTGGAGATGGTAGATATCTCGTGCGTAGTTCGCCTCGGCGCGTTACCGCCGAGCCAGCAATATTTCTTCCAAAGAGCGTGTCGCCTCGCCTTCTTCGGTCGCCACTAGCGCCCGCCTCCGTTGAAATATGATTTGGATTATGAAATACGACAACTACATTCTCCAGATACGCGCTTACCAATTTATTCGCAGTTACTACACTGTGTGAAATTGATGATAGTAAATATTTCGTGCGTAATTACAATCTACAGCTATCATACCTTATAAATTATATTCGTAACTATCAGAATATTACAAGTATCATACATGTTGATTTTTGTATAACATCACAGCGATTACATCGGTGACTTTTCCTTTAGGTTACCTTTCCACTGTGTGCCTAACTACTAACTGATGAAATATTTTTTGCTTACTCTTCCATTAACGAGAAAATGTCGACTAGTCGCAGGTGCGCGGGCGTGGTGACCAGAACGGCAGGTGTGTTCTCCACTTACTTCGAATATTTGCTCCGTCTGGTTTCAATTTAAAAATATCAGCCTGTTTGAATGCTCGATTTATATCAAACGCGATATTCTTCTCAATTGTAATGAAACTAATTTATTCGACTGAACTTTACGTACAAATATAATAAATTTTAATACGAAGAAAGAAACCCGATATCTAATTAGCTAGATGATGGGTCGCTTTGGAAATTGTCGGTCTTTGTGACTCGTAATTTGTAATAACATTGAATAACTGTGAGAGGTATGCTGTTAAGTGCGCATTACTGTTAGGTTGGTCCGTAATAATGTATAATAGTGAGTTGGTCTGTATGCAAATGCGACGTCCGCTGCTGGAGGGAATCTCGGTGAACACGGCTCGCGCCGCGGTTCGATGGGAATCGTCGCGGCACACATTGACGTTCTGCCGCTGTAATTTTAACGTTCGCTTTTTACCTCATACTGGCTGTACATGGAAATGCTATTAGTTCACCTAATGGTTGCTATGGTAAAATGTAAATTTAGCCGCGCACCGGATAATTTGTGACCAGATTTCATCCATCGCCTATTACTCTCTCCTCTGTACTTTACAATTATCACTATTATTTGTACCTATCACTAATTTACTTACGCTGCTGCCAAATATACTTTAACATGTATAAAGCTGATTTGTTTAAGAAATTAATTTGTCTATCATTGTATCGAGATTGATGACCCGAGGACCTTTCGTTTTCCTTTTAACGATAACATTTTTGAAATTAAACACTTTATACGGATTTTATCGCGTTGTTTATTTTACTTTAAACACTGTTATTACATAATTTTGAAAACTCTAACACTACTATTATTGAATTTTACTACTATTTAAGCTATATATTTTTTCTAATTAAATCTAATTGTATTTAAGTTTACACTTTGCCCCGACGTTTCGGTTGCTTTACAGCAGCCATGTTTACGGGGAGACTAAGATGGTAGTTGTCCCAACGTTCTGAAATGTAGCTAGGTATTTTAAAGTACCCAAACATAATTCAATCTTTGGTGTTCCTATTTACGCAGAATGAGCTCAAAGTATCATGAAGTCTAGCTGTGTTTTGCTTCTTCTTGGGTTTGACTATTTTTATTGGTTTGACATTCCAACCATCCTCTCTATTGAAATTAGGATTCAATTGGGGCAACTACCATCTTAGTCTCCCCGTGAACATGGCTGCTGTAAAGCAACCGAAACGTCGGGGCAAAGTGTAAACTTAAATACAAATAGATTTAATTAGAAAAAATATATAGCTTAAATAGTAGTAAAATTCAATAATAGTAGTGTTAGAGTTTTCAAAATTATGTTATAACAGTGTTTAAAGTAAAATAAATAACGCGATAAAATCCGTATAAAGTGTTTAATTTCAATGTATAACATTCGCGTAAACATAAGACAATATTACGATAACATTTTTGTTTGTTGTTTAATTTAGACGTACTAATTCAACACCCACGTTTTAGCGTTCGAGCCTGTATTGGTTGGCAGACGTTCTATCTGCACAATCTATTTGCCATATGCAAAGCAGCTGGTCAACCCAAATATCTAACAATAAGTTAGTTTGCGTTTCCAGCTAGTCAACGGTAGCTGTTGACCCCGTTATTAATGACTATAATGACGACAATGCTTGTTGCCAGCCAAAATACTGACCGTGACCGGTTTGAGAACCAATCGCTTAGATAACAACACTAGAAATAAATTACGACAAGCCATTCAAGTTCACATTGCTAAAACTAAACCAAGCCTATTACATGTCGAAGTGCCGTTTGATTGATAACGTAATATGTCACGTGAAGTTATCGAGTAACTTTCCACGTGCTTGTTAACTAGTTGGAAATTATTTCATTCAGTGTGAAGTCGTGCTAGTTGGAAGTTTTGATAAATATTAATGCGATCTATTCTGTGTGGTGTAGCCATAATCATGTAATAGTGTAGCGTGGGAGCTTTACTATGATTTGTTTACACCGGTCGAGTAGGTAGCGCGATCAGCTGTGTGTGACGTGAGCGGGGCGTGCGCTTGCGCCGCGCCTCTGGCCGTACGCGAGCGGCGTCCGCGCAAGCGTCTCTGCGTCATTCTGACGTACGCGTCTTACCCACTCTAACACACTGTTTGTCAATCATAATAATATCGCAATTGAAAACGATGTTAGTGCACTCTACACGTTTATCTATCTATTACTGCGCTGCTTCTTTGAGAATTGCTACATAGCTATTATATATAATATTATTTTAACTAACTAATATGAATTTGAAAGCTTGTGATTATAATGCGTAGTTTATTGCTTAATCTCGTAAACTTTTTCTTTCTTTTTTAAGCATCTGGCATACAGGCTATATTATGTTCTAGATTTATACATAAAAGTAGCTGCTACGCGCGGACGAAGCTGCGGGCAGCAAATAGTTTTATATAATAATACCGCATTATGTTTTTGTTAAACATGTCACAAAATGTAATTGCTAATTTTGCAAGTTCTATTTATGAGTTTATTTCAAATTGAATAATTAAGCTGCGGTATTGATTGATACATTAACAACATCTAAAATAATTAACAAGCATGATTTTGCATATTGTTTTTGAATAAAATCTTTTCTGTGCGTTATATTAAAGCAAGTCTTTTTTACGGTTCGGTCATCGAGACTTATTAATAATGCTATATCTTTCTTAGTAAACTGAAAAGAGTAATTTTTGATAAGTATATATCCAGTCAAGGGAATTAATATAACGGTATAAGGGTTTCCTATACGCTTACCGAAGCAAATACATTTCTCTATCGATCGAAGCACGAACTTCTTGACAGTATTTTTAGTGACAAATCACTCTTCAATCTTTTGTTCACAAGCGAGGCAGATATGCGTCAAGAATAGACCTCAAGGGCGTTCCTAAGGTTAGCTCTTATATTTATCTTAGGTTGTAATTTCACCGGACCATACTTTACCAACCATTTTTGTCATCAATTGTCTGTCTATTTGCCTAAGACACGCTTTGAACCGGATCGTATCCAGCTCTGTAAATGCATCCTTATGCAGCGTTGTGCAAACTAAATGACTAGTCAAACAGATAAGTAGGTATTGCAGATTGTTGACTCGCCTAATAAGTAATAGGACTGCGCGTCCTAATCAGAACTTTGTAAACGTAGGATGGCCAGATGTTAAATCTATCAACCACAGTAACGTTTTAAATCACATTATTTTTAACTATGTACATGCCCTCAAATATTCTCTTACATCTGGCCATCTGCAGAGCCGCTTTTATCCTGCTAATCATAAGAGTTAGTTTGTAAAGATTTTTAATCAAGTATTGCTCAAACATGCGTCAACCGCTAAACGAATATGGATAAAATTTTGCTAAGAGCCATGGCGTGAATCAACACATAAAATACTGGCTAGAAAGTAATAACAAATAATATTGGCCCTGCCAGTGCGGGTTCGCAGACTTTACACATCTTTAAGAACATTATAGAGAATTCTTAGATATACAGGTTTTCTTACGATGTGTACCTTCACTGTTAAAGCGAGCGATTTTTACTTTACACATAACTTCGGCAAGTTAGTAGCGCTTATTTTGGGATCTAACTCGAGCTGCGCCGCAGTTTTACGGTCTTACTAGGACATCGCTGTTTCAAAGAGCCGCTTGTAATATACATATATTCTGCCTCAGTAGTAAATTTATTGCTCTGCATGAAGTTAGATTCAAGGGTCGAGCAAAATGTTATTGGAGTTCTCTCGTGACGACAAAGACGACAAAAGAACCATAAAGCCATAGTTGGCTATGAATTTAATACACGCCTGCCAACCCACTCGGTTATGTAGGCGTTAGAAAACATATATGTATGTATGTATACACGAAGCTAAGTATTGTAGGTGCCCTTAACAAGCGAAGCGGTTGTAACCGCACTCGTCGTATCAAGTTCCAGGCTGACTCCTGGACCGTGAGGACTCATAAAGGCTGTTACGTAATACTACCGTGTTTGTGATATGTCGGGCTTCTATAACAAGATACGGGTCGCTTCTAAAGTCGTTACAATGCTGACTATAATTATTCCAGCTATAAACTATTTTATCTCACTATTTCTTTCTAATAAAGGCCTTAAAATAGGAAGAAGTTTTGTTGCAATTATTTTTAGTGTTCGTGTTGCTTAGTTGCCATATTTTTACTTCATTTCAACTTACGTTATTATTTGAATTACAATTCTGATGTATATGAATGTATGTTTCTTATATTTGCGTCAGAAAATGTGAGATTTAATTAGGTTAGTGCTATATGTATAAGCACGCACATTACTCTGATAAGTTCATTAAGAGTTGCATGCTTAGATTTAATTATACGTCGACAGAGTGGGAGTAAGTTAGTATAACATGCAATACAAATGCGTCAATATATGGATTTCTACACATATGTATTTGTCCTCGGATCAAATTCCCCAAATACATAATACCGCGCGTATTTGCAAATTGTAAAATTTCAAATAACTTGTGATAAGTTGGTAACTTATCGCACACTTTACTGACCTACTTTCTTCAGCTGACACTTAACTTGTTCGAATAGATAAGCACACATATCGCTTTAATCCAGCTTAGTATGTATGCGCTACAACTTTAGGAAGGATGTTGAAGCTCGTCTTTTAGTTTATCTCTAACTAGAAGACGGGTATCGGCAATAATTTCTGCATAAACACATAACATGATAGCATATTTATTAGATATGTAAAAAGAAATAGACATAGCTCGAATTGGACATAAGCCAGAGTTGCAAGAATATTTACAGTATTGCTAGAACACCGAGATCCGAAAGAGCTATCTGTGGTTTATATAAATTTGTCTTATCAGTCAGCCAGACTTGTATGCTTTAAGTTTTTAGACTTTTATAGTTTAACTTTTACGCTAAGAAGACTTCATTATAATTTCAGTTTAGTAATGTCATAATTTAGGACTGACCATACCATGGACCGATGACCTGAAAAAGGTAGTTGGGTCAGACTGCATGCAGAAGGCGGAAGACCGGATGTTGTGGTGTAAAATGGGAGAGGCCTATGTCCATAATAAAAATATAAATATAAACAAATAAAAGTATCTTTATCTTTATCCAGCAGTGGACTGCGGTGGGCTAATTGATTGATATCATTATCTATATATTTCAATTACTAAAAGATTTATCTCTGGAATAGTATTTTGTAAATATCTCATTTGCATGTTGTATAGTCAAAAAAGAACATTGAAATATATAAAATATTCCAATAATGTATTTCAGTGAAAACATAGATGCCGAATTCATTTGAGGTCACTGGGCACATTTGAAAATGACATTTCATTATTCGCCAGTATAAATATTTGTACATCTTTTTAAATACTTATCATTGTTACTACAGTAACTATTTATCTATAAGCCAACTAAATTTATTTTTCATATCGGTTAGTTTTGTTTGCTCTTAAGTGGGTTAAGTGTGTACATTTTGCGTTGACGACAACGAAATCAACTGATTTAAAAGTCCTCAAAATTCTATTTCATATACATAATTAAATTGTAAAGTATGTTTGTTTGGTTTCACTTTGCGTCCAAAGGAAGCAATTGCAAATGTTAATTTTTGCGTTTATCTTATATCTGATTTTCGAACTAAAACTCATGCACTAATTAATTTTCTTTTAGTTATTATTCATTTAAATTAAACACTTTATACGGATTTTATTGCGTTGTTTATTTTACTTTAAACACTGTTATTACATAATTTTGAAAACTCTAACACTACTATTATTGAATTTTACTACTATTTAAGCTATATATTTTCTAATTAAAACTATTTATATTTAAGTTTACATTTTGCCCCGACGTTTCGGTTGCTTTACAGCAGCCATGTTCACGGGGAGACTAAGATGGTAGTTGTCCCAACGTTCTGAAGTGTAGCTAGTTTTTTTTAATTTTGATGGCTTTCCAGCTATTAACAGATTAAAGCAGAATTAGTTAAAATACGATTTCAAGTGAGGGTCATCCGTCCTTATCTGTCTTACCAATAGTTATAGTGTAAAATGTATTTTCTGTATAATAATTTCGGTGAAGGCCAGTTGTTTCCAGAATTTCGCAGGCTGGAAAGGCATTGCTATTAATGAAACACAAAAGAGTCGCTCTTTTGTCTAGTGTACATTCAGACCTTCATGCTCCGTTAATGGATCCAACCCTCGGATGATATTACGCTCTTTATTATTGTTTTGACGTAAGCATATGTATATTTATATCTATTCTAGGTAATTCCTGTATTTGATCGAAAATATTGGACCGATTCTAAAAGTAACCATTTTCCTTGAGTAATATTGGCTCTGTTTTTATGATATTACAAACGGGCGAAGGCTAGTATTGAACATTATGATCACGATTCTGTACTTGAACATTCAGTTGGTTTAAGTTTAAGTAATATATTAAGTATATTAACTATATTTTCTTTAGTATATAAATACAGGCGGTGATTATGAGTGTATCGTGCCTTTAAATGATTACCATTACCTTCTTCAACTAACAAACTATCTTTATTATACATCTCTGAAGTAAAGTTAAACCATGCGTTTGTCTTTGTATACCCGCATACAAAACAAAGAAATGTATCTTAACGCCACTACTACCACTGCAACGCGAAGCGATCGCTTCACCAAAGTAATCAACTAATTTAACAAATATTTTCATATTGTCAGTGTAATTAACAAATGTAGAGATGAATAAATATGTAGGTACAGACTGACGTGTACCAATCGTCATAAATATACTCAGTTTATTCGACACAGCAATTTTGATTTACCGAGCTCGCACTACAAATGCATATAAAAATAGCCTTTTCTAAAGGTTTGACTGCTTCATTCATAAGCTAGGCTAAGGCAGAACATGTCTCAAACCAGTTTTTTCATACACACACAAGTGCAACTTAAACTTTAAACTCGGTTACATTTTGCAAACGAGTTCATACTTCTGAATAACATCATTTCGTATAAGACTAACTATTAAATGAGCATCAGTGTTTTGCGTCCGACTTTTATTTACCACCCTAACACTAATAACATGTATGCAATCACGCCTCTTTCTGAAAGGCCTGGCAGTCTAGCAATTGTCATTCGTCATGTTCCTTACTACCCCGTCTCGCTCGCACGCGAAAAGTCCTTTTTAGCTGAATGAAAGATGTCGTATGGCCTTTTCTGTACTTTTGACAACGTGAATGCGTAATTTCATGATAATCGGTCGAGTAATTAAGGCGTGAAAGCATGACAAACGAACTCACATCCGCATTTATAATAATATTAGTTAGGATGCTTAAGTTAAGCAATCGCTGTCAGCGATTTTTATTATTATTGTTCATGCACGCCGGTTGCCGCGTCGGTTTAGGCCAGCTCTAATTTCTTTTCACTAGATTATCTTTCACGTGAACAGACGATATTTCAACCTCCCCCGGCTGTCTGGCTTACTTGCCTTATACTGTTAGTCGTAAATTGTATTGCGATCCACTATCTAGCAAACACTTTTCGAGTTTTTGTGTTACACATAACTATTCCTTTTCTACAATGAACACACAATACGCAATATTACGGTATTTTTCATTATATTCTTCCTTATACATATTTTAGAGCAGTCATTCCTACTGCATTTGTTCAACTACATACATGTTTTTTGTTCTGTCACACCCTAATTTGTGGCTGAATATCTGTGGCCGCGACATTTTGCTCGACATGTTGCAAGTGGGGAAGCGGATTAAACGTCTAACGCTTGTTAAAATTAAAACAGCTGACAGCTTCTGTTTTATAATTACAGCGGGCTTTGTAAATATTTACATAATATATGAAGAGATTTATGAGAGCTCTGACGACGGCCCTGCGGGGTGTACTCTGAGTCGTATTACGCTACGTACTGCGTCATAGCTTGCGGTGAACACATATCGAGCAAGCGTATTTATATTACTGAGTATATACTTGTAAAGAGGCGTATTGTACGTCAAGCTTAAGTAATACGTTTTGTAATTATCGTGTTTACGTCATTAGTATGTAGTATGTACGACTCCACGACGGGATCCGTGGTTAAAGCGCTGAAATTATTAAACAATCTACTCCGGAATTTTCTGATTAAAGATATCATGTTTCAAATAGCTGAATAGGTTGCGTTCATAATTTAAATCTCATCAAATCATAGACAACCGATAGTTGCGTGTCGATATAAGTATCTTCAACAAAGAGATTTTGGATAAGATTGATTTATTTATTTAGGACTGATGAACATATTGTTGTTTCTGACTTTAGTCATACACAAATTGAGTCAAGGGAAATGAACCCATATACTCTTTTGTTTTTGGTACATTGTTCTGCTTCTAAAACAGAGTACTTCTAGTTTATGTATGGATGGATGTTTGAGTGTTTACAGTGTTATAGTATAAAACAGCATCGATGGTATCATTAGGCGTTACTTATGCATGTCCCATATACCGCCCGACGGTGGCACGAGCTCTTATACGCGCTTACACCACGAAACTTCGGGCTCTTAAGGCGCGCCGTTACCGCCAGACATGTTTCAGAGGCTTAGCTATAACAAAGCTTGGCGATTACTCGATTACTTGGCATCCTCTAAGGCAATACTTTCCAAGAAGTTTGGACCGAAAAAATACTTTTAAAGTTTGCACGTCCCGTCTTCTTTGAGGTTTTGCGCTTTAAAATTTCTTCATGCTATTAGAGACATTGTAAAAGCCTTTCTAGTTGATGGTTAGGTATATAAATCTCTAAGTTATGTAGTTTTATATAGTACGATAATAGATACGTAGTAACGCTGAAAGACACGCAACGTGGCAATAATTTAACTAGCGATAGTATCTTGCATTATATGAGGTATTGAATTAAACCTACTACCCGCATAAACTTATTTGGATAGATTTTACAAAAGTGTTAGTAATGTGCAACTAAACAGAAACTCTAATTTCGGCAGCGGTAAGAGTGAGAAATGAAAGTACAGCCGTCGCTAGCGTTAGGGTAGGGTGCGGTTAGGCGACCGCCCAGGGCGCGAGTCTGGGAAGGACGTTGATGGCGTCCATTTCGCGGGCGACCGTGGCTGCAGGCATGTACGCCTAAAGGTGGATCCAGACTTTGCGAGGCATGCGCCTCGAAATGCTCAACACGGAGCACAACGTATTCTTCGCAAGGTGTGTACCTTCATATTCGTGGCGAGGCTTTTGTTACGCACGTGCAAGGGCGAGCTAGCGTATGTCGGCAAACGCTTCAAGATCAAAGCGCCTCAGTGCAAGCATTACATTAGTTGTGGACGGAGTCGCGCATGCACTTTGCGATGTGTGCGCCGCATACTAGAAAGAGGAAAAGAAAAGAAACCAGAAAGACATGTATGCCTCTGTAGCGCAGCGGTAGTGAATGCGAGTGCTGTGCATGAGGTCTTGGGTTCGAATCCCGGGCCGGGCCAACAAAAAGTTATTGGGTTAGGAAGAGCCCGGCGTTAGGAAGTTGGCGGTGCTAGACACACCCGTGCCTCGGAAAGTTGGTCCTGATCTCTCTCCGGTCCTGTCGGATTATCCGTCCCATCGGATCATGAGAGTTAAGGAACAGAGAGTGCACTTGTGTTTGCGCACACGCTTGTGCACTATAATATATCCTGCGCAGATGGCCAGTCTCTGTTAAAATTGGCCGCCATGACCGAAATTCGGTCTGAAGGACATTCTTTATTATATCGAAATGACACTGCGTTGCTCGCAATGAGTCGACACATGCTGGCTCGACCGGCGACCCGCACGTGCACAGCCTGTGCATAGCACATGCCTCGCCACAAACATGAAGACAGAATGGCTCGAGCCGAGCATATGTTGGTATATTTTTCCGACACGCTCGCCTCAAGCAGAGATATTCGTTGTGCGCCGTGCGTGACGCATGCCTCGCAAAGTCTGGATCCACCTTTAGAATTCTCCAGTAATATAGTAATGCTGAAACCGCCATTGCGAAAACCAATTTGTAGGCGGGGCTGAGTTGAACTTGCGTTAGACACTGTTTATTGACCTTACAAGTGCATTTAATTTGTAGTAAGGAAAGAACTAATCGTAGTAAGTGATCATGTGCTTGTCAAGTAAAGTTTGTTCAGCAGATATGACAGTCGTGAGTAGTGGTACCTTACACGTGCTAAGTTGTCAGACAACTTTGTACCGGTAACTAGATACTTGTCTGAACCTTGCTCTCCAATCACATAATACTCGTGTTACCTAGTAGCGGTATGTCTTAATATAATGTTCATGTTTTAATGAGCTAGCTCAATGACTGCTTGAAAAACCGGCCTGATATTATACAGAGCGTAGTTGCAGATAATTTGCAGGCGTGGATAATTTGCTTTTATAAAGCCATATATTCTGTTGTAACATATTTCCTCATATAAAATGTTTAATAGGAATTGCAATAATTAGCGATCATCATCATCCTAATCCTACTAATATTATAAATGTCCTCGATGATGTTGATGGCTGTTACTCAATCACGCATTAACAGTTAAAAGGATTTATATAAAATATTGGCACACGTAAAGACCATGTGCTAGATTAACTCATAATAAACTTTTATCTCGGTCTCCGTTCCCGTGGGATAAACGCGGGTGAAGCCGCGGGAACATGCTAAAGCCCTATACGCTTTATAAATTCCAGAATATGGTTCATTTATAGTAGGCATTTTTGTTCTGAATGAAACTTGCTCGACAACTGGCAACGGCACTACATTTGCTCCCTATCTCATTAGGACCATCAATCAACTACAAATGAACAGTACTGCCATTCCTATTCTCTATTCTAGAGGGACTATGGATTAGACATAAGGGCAGTTCTTTTTATTTAGCGAGGTCTCTCCCCTGACCAAATATATTCTAAAAGGGTTACAATTTACTTGAATTTACCGAGGTCGAACCATCTGCCGTCTGTTATCCTTAGAACAGCATAAAATAAAGTAATATACACATGTTATATGGCAACGCCATAGCGGGACTACGTGCGTATGATGTCGGTCGGCACAAATCGAATCGCGAAGCCCCACGTAGAGGAGAAATGAGGGCGTGTGTTAGAGTTCCCGCGCTACAGCTATTTGCTCAACGACTTGATCTACACTGGGGCTAGTTATAAAATGCTCCTTTATATCTACCACGATATTAAAGAACCAAATAATCTTTAAACAAAATTTAACTCCTTTTTAACTCTAGTGGAATTAACAACGAGAGTAGAATGCAACAAACTTAAAACTTTAATACGTACCATTACCTAAAACCAGTTGGTTTATCCTTATTCTCTTATAACGTATATCGCAATAAAAAGCAATTTACGAAGTTTCGCAGTAAAAGCGTCAGACAGTATCTTGCATTAGCACCGAGCGAATTTATTGGTAGGTTCATTGTTTTCCACTAATTAACTCCTGCATAATGGGTCAAGCACCGATGTACTAACGGCTTCCGTGCGCCGCCGCCAGGTTCGAGTGCCACTATACACAGCTAAATATACCTGAGTACTGTTGTCATACATTTATGCAGTACCTACTATTCACGAAAATAGAACGCAAGCCCAGCTAAGGGCCTTGGTCGCGACGTCCCAATTTTTTTCGCGTTTTACCTCTACGATCCCTTGTTTTCTTTTTTTGTCGTACCATGGTTTATTTTAGAGAATGTAAAAAATCCGTATCCTTATATAAATTTTTGCTTGTTAATTTTCAGTTGTATTTCAATATAATCTGGAATATATTAAGATTAAGTCTACCTTAACCTAAATGATTTAAGGTCAGGCGATGGCTGGCTAGCCGAAATATTTATTTCTTTACGCAAGTTTTTGTTCCGCGTCTTATACCTTACATTTTCATTGAGGTCACACGCGTTACGAGTTACGAGTCGTGTTGCCTACATACTTGACAGTGCTTTACGCCCGACATTGGCAAGGGCCCGGTGTACAATAATTCACGGAGACCGTGTAAAAAAGACCCCGATACGCTGACATTGACACAGTTCCCCGTGTGGACTTCCTGCCCGCTCCCACTCGATACAACATTTGTTTTTGTTATTTTCGCTCTAGTCCAGTTCACTCTCAAACCGCTTTTCACTTGTATTTCTGTGGAATTTTTGCTTTTATAAAACTTTTATTTTATGTTTTATATGACTAGTTTATTCGGCGGCTTTTTCATCACATTTCGATTGATGGTCGTTTTAATTTTGTTCGTTTAACGAGTACGAGTGCTCGATTGCAGTTTGCACTTCTTAAGTGGCAAATATTTGCGTTTGTACTTGCGCTGTTGAGTTAAGGCCTCTGGCATTGAACTTTTGGCATTAAATATCACAAGTTTTCCGTGAGAAACGAACACGGTTATGGTAACACGGTGGATTAATCACTCGGTAATTATTTATTATTTTTAAATTGTGTTATGAAATTTCATGTATTAGGGATATGTCGTCGAAACGCGAAACTAGCCTTTCGTGTGACAAATGCCAGCTCGCGTGACCACAAAATTTTATGTGGGTACTACAACATGGCTATATTTGTTCAGAACTGAGGCTATAAATATTGCAACGTGATCGTCAAACCGCCCACGGGAAATTGGCTCCTCCCTATTCTCTATATCATTATTGCTAACCTCTTTATATTGTATTTTATTGCAAGAGTGTTTCTTTTTTATTTCAAGGGTCACTTGACGAGGTTAGATCGATTATATTTTCGGCCAATCATTTTGCAGTTTCCATTGTACTTTAACCAGCAATTTATCGGTCTAGTTGACAAGTAGAATCGAGTGCATTCAATCTCAATAGATTAGCTCTAGCGTAATATCTAACTTCAATTACGGAAAGCGGTTCTTCTCTGCCTTTGAATACCTTGTTGCTCCGGTAAAAAGAATGACTTAGTGCATGCACGGTTATCGATTGTGATTTCTTGGGATCGAGACCTCAGTTAACCAAGTAATACTTCAGTAGTGATTAGGACTTGTCCATCAGCATAGCAATCAGGTCAAACCGGTCTACAGGGAAAAAGGCTATTGTCGGCTATACTTACATTGGGTGTAAAGAAAGTATTTGTATTATACACTTCTACCTGCCCTTTCAGGGGTAAACAGCCGTCATGATTTTTATCTTATAAAATTAAGAATATTACATGATACCCGTGGCTAGTTTGAATATTCTCATTATGTATATAAAAGACGATCATCTCTTGCTTACGTTTATTTATTCTTCCATCCTTATGCACAAATACCCAGAGATAAAAGACGTACCTTCTTATTGTCGATTCACAAACCATTTCTCCTTTACAATAGAGGGTAAAAAAATCGCTATCGATAAAATAAGAAAAGCTGGTTTTGTACTTTTATTCGAATGAAACGTCGAGCGAGGCTGCGCTTTTTAGACGTTGATTGTGAATTGTTGCTCAACTTTGTGTAACTTGTAATGTGGCATTTTATTACTTTAACGTGATTTCTGACAGTAATTTTGCTCTCGTAAAGAACCTAATTTACCGCTGTATGGAAATAAAAAGGAACATCAATGTTAAGTGTAACAATTGCTTTTGTAGTTGGGAGGGTAATTCAAGATGACCACTACCAAGAATAATGTGATAGTACCGCGGTTAAGATTGCCATTTGTATATAAGTATTTAAACGCATAGTGAAGTGGTTTAGGTGGGCTATATTACGGTTTTGAATTGTATTAGAAACTAAAATATATGTTGTTAGTATATATAGATAGTTGTACCGAGTTTAGGTGTTTTGTGTGCTGTTATAGTAAGTTCATATAATTATAGCCAACTTAGTATAGCATATTTACTTATGACAAAAACATTTTCTATTACTTGTGGTTCCGTCGTCTACTGAACTAGAAAGTAGGTATCCAATCGCATCTCGTTACGTTTATTAATGTTACGATCGAAAACTATAAATTGTTGATTATTTATGACCCAATACACGTTATGTTTTGATTGAAGATTCATGAATGGAATACTATCAAACAAATTATTTTATGCTATAAGCAATGGCATACAAATATGCTATCTTGAATTATTATTATGGATTTTAATGCTAGTTTATTGCACCTTGCAAGGAACTAAAATCTTGCAGAGGTTACAGTCAAGCTTTGATGAAATAAAGAAGTTAAGAAAAATAATAAACAATTTAAACATCCAAACCTCATTTAGAAATCCACTACATCAATTTGACTACGCCATTATGTATACAGTTTGACAACGCCATTAGCGTTAAGGACTATTTTATGTATCCCTATTAGTAGGTACTTAATAAGTCAGACGAACTTCGTTAGTTTTATTAACGCTCACACAAATGGAACATCTCTACAAACGGCCATGGCATTGGCACAAACGGCCCATCCCCGGGCAGCTATCGCGCTCAGAATGCTACGACTGGGCTGGGCACGCCACGTAGTTTGCGCAGTAATGAGGCTGTTTTCTTCCGCCGCATTAAAACTATAAGCGCATATCGTTGACGCAGTGCAGAAAAGTGCCTACTCATCAACACACTAAACGTCTAAATCTTTACCGATTATCCGTTAAAGAGCTAGCTTTTTTTAGCAAAGGATAATCCTAATAATAGCTACTCACCCAAATCATGTTTGGTATAATATATTATTTGTAACTTTGCGAAAAGCCTATCTATTGGTATCAGAAATGTAAGTACAACTTATAAAATATGTAGCTAAGTACCCTTCGGATAGGGGAAGCAAATCCTAGTGGATTTATACGGCTACCTAGAATAACCCGCTAGGTTTGGGACAGGCCCTGATACGCACGTTTTCTCAACATGCCTTACACCCGTCCCGATAACGAGTTTTATTTAATGGAGGGCTTACGATAAACCCAAGGACACCTTCCAGTTTTGCTAAGAGTTAGTGAAAATCGTTCGCTCTCGGTGACCGGCTATTTTGTTGTATTAGTAAATTTTAAAACATCAAATGTCAATATTTATAAGTCAGGTATATTAGGTATAAACAAAAACATCGGAACAAAAGAATTTTCTTTTGACTACACGGTTGGCGCAACAGTTTAATTACTCACTACAATGATTAATGCTACTAATGTTCCGGATTCGATACATGAACGTAAAATACATTTCATATACATACTTTGTGGGTTATTCTTTGTTCTTACGGCGGTTTTAATGTTAGTGAAGTATCCCGACATAGTGGATGTGGCTATATGTAGACTTATTCTAAAAACATATTAAAAATTAAATGTAAAATTTAAGGTATCTTTAAATAAATGGTTTATGTCATCCTGAAATAGTAAAACAAGTATGAGTAGCCTAATAAACTCATTATTAAATACTAAAAGAACATTGCCTCTGCTGCGCATAGCTTTCGTATATAATTAACCTACCCAGCCAAACCGATCAGCAACTAATTATATTCTTATTAAACAGCAACTAAGTATATATATTTACGATGGTATACTGTTTATTATTTACTATCAGCTACTTGTATCTGTGATCCGGTATGATCATTCTTCTCGTCACAGACAGATTAGTAACAGACGGCAACTGATCAGCATTCGTACTCTAATATAGTTTCACAAAATGCCTTGACATACATACATGATAGTTTAGTGTTGCGTCCTTTTTGCTACATAAGCAATATATGTAATAACAAAGAGAATGAGCAATTCAATAATTTACTTTATCAATAATATAATTAATAATATTATTACGTTGTGTGGATATAGGGACAATGAAACTTAATGGCAAAAAGTATATTAAAGATTTAAATTCTGCAACTAAAAAATGCACCTAAAAATGTAAGTAAAACAACATTAAAAGTAATTGCCTGATTATATATTGCTTATGTTTATATAAGGTGATTTAAGTGGTTGGGAAATGAGACATAAAATGTTACCTATACTAGGTACTAGGTATACTAGGTATGACATAAGGCCTTCTTTAAAGTATTATTTTGAGGTAAGTAAACAGATAGAACCTGACACAGGACAAAAAATGTATCATCAACATATAATTGTTCCGAGTCTGGGAGTTATTTATTACCGTTGTTTGAATGTTTGTATTGGCCTCCGCGATTATCCGCGGCATTGTTCCTAGATGAGACGGTGTCATTTCATAAATAAAAAAATAGGATGAGTTGTGTTTGGAAATGCGTAGTTTAGAGTTCATTTGAATCGTCGTTCATTTCTTGAGAAAGGCGGTTTAATTATTAGGTTCTCAGCTTCAATATTTATAAATATGTTGTATTAATCACCATTTACTGATACAGTGAACCAGGTTGTAGCAAACATGATGTAAAACAAATTTTGTAACAAAAATGCATAGCAGATTTAGAAGGCTTTTCGAATTAAATGTAGCATTATGTGTTATAACTTGTAAGCGTATATATAAAGCGCAAGGCATTAAGGGGACGCGGAGGGGAGGCTCGCCTGCGGCGACGAGTTACAGGGCGGAAACGAAAGTTTTGGCGCCGCGACGCCTATATGCCCACGCAAGCACGCCACGCCAAATAAGCTTGCTTTATATTAAATCACTAGAAAAACCCTCCGTCGAAATTATACGTATTTAAATTGGACACAAAATGGCGCTGTTATTTATTTATCCGGGTAGGTACTGATTGTAATCTCAATTTACGACTCAAAAATAATCAGGCCAACTTATCAAGCCCTTGATCCGACGAGAAAATATTATGGTCTGCAGCGCTGGAATTTTTATAAGATATTTGCAGACTTAAAAAACGAAGCCCAGGATTCATCATAAAATTCAATTCATCTTCATCAAAAGTATATTTATTCCAATGAAATCGCGTAGCTACAATATAGTAGGCGGGCACTGAGTGACGGCTTATCGCGCCCGACCGTGGGTTCTTACTCGCCAGAAAAATGAATGAACGCGTTCACGAGACTCAGTCTGTACTATATATACAATGTTGTACGTAGTTATTTGGACGAGCAACCGTCGCATCGGCTTGTATTACAATTTAGCACTACGGATTTCGAGATAAAATGCAAATAGCGATCGTTTTAAAGTTTGAATTTCGCATGCAGTGTGTGAAAATTCAAACTTTGAACGTTTGCTATTTAAGCTTTATAAATCGTACATCTGTTGAGTACAGGCCTTTCACAATGGGGATAACTAGACAGATGAAACATGCAGGTTTCTCATTTTCGTTCACCGTTTAATCGACCGATAATGACGTATTGAAATAAGGTAATATACCTTATTTCAATACGTCATTTACGTAAGTACATTATACTGTATACTGTTAGATATTCAGCGAATCGCGTGCTTCCCTAAACATGACTACATTGTGTACGAAAAAACTTACTTCGTATATTATCTGCCATTGTTATATACGATGGAAATACGTGAGAGAAATTTAAGCGAGCGAAATACTAGTTTCATTTGGATCCCATTTCAATTCAAACAAACATCCGTCACTTTGGTTTGTTTCATTCATTTCAAAGGAAAGTTTTCATAAAGAAAATTCGAGTTAAGAAAATAGGTAACTTATTACTGAGTATGTTTAAAAAAACTCTTAAGAAAGTCCATTATCAATTTCTTTTTAAGTTTTCTTATCTTTTTAACATAATTTTATAATTTCGTACGTTATCAGGTCCATTCTTTTTCACTTGAGGCGACCTCCACTGTTTTTTATTATCTGTCCTTAAATAAGTTCAGTTGTCAGTTGTGTGCCTTCTGTGGCAAACGACCCGGCGACTTAACAACTTCTGTCCTTGTTATCTGTTATATTGATACAGCGAAACGCTAGTGAGGTAATGTTTCACATAGTGTAAACGTAGGCTACATACAACGAAGCTTTATATAGACATGCTTAGCATATGTTACGGAATTTAGTGCGGCTAGAGCTGTCACAAGATGTAGCATTTGTGAATTAAATAACAAATGTATTACTATGTATCGTGGTTTAATCGTTACAGTTATTTTATTACTTAATAACACGCAAGTGCATCCACGAATGGGAAGGCGAATGTTACCATTTTTATATTTTGTCGCTTATTAAGTTTACATCGGCCACTGAGAAACTTAGATTACCACAGAAGAAAGAAAGAAGAATGTTTTATTTGAATCTCCATACATAGGTAAGTATATTAAAAAAAAAACAGTAATAAATACAATTTAACAGAAGGCGGAACATGGAGATCAAATTAGGCAACTGCGTCAGCTATTGTTGCAGTATAGACTACAACGCTGGTTTTCTCGCAGGCCTACTAACAATAATTTATTACAAATCAATGCATAAGAAAATAAAATATACAAATTGAATAAAAATTATAAATATAACCTTATAACAATATATATATATATATATATATATATATATATATATATATATATATATATATATATATATATATATATATATATATACGTATATATATAAACGTAAATAGTCTATAATAATTAGCGTAATATAATACGAGTATTATGTTATGCTACAAAACACTGCATGTGAAAATGACATACAAAAAACAAAAAATTACGAAAACTACAACAATAATTTACTTTCTTTCTAATAAATTACACTCATTAATTTACTTTCTTGAAGCCTATTTATTGATAAAACCATATCTGATAAGTCTTCGTAAGTAATATAGTATAATATACCAAAAATATGAATGAAATACATATTTATATCGTTTTGTAATGAGTTAAAATGATGGCAGCAAAATGTACAGATAGAGTCCCACAAACGGCAAACATACACAATCTTTGTGCCTTTTCTAGAAAGAATACGATTGTATTTTTGCGGCTGTATCGTACTTTTACTGTAACTACATTTTACTCCAAACACCGACGAACACAGCGTAACCTAAACATGTTTTCATCTAATACAAGCTGTACTCATTGTCCCAAGAATTTCGTTCCACGTTCCATGTTATCACAGTATACGGCCATTCTTTTAATAATGTTTAACTTTGCTAGAGGTGCTCCGTGCCTGTGAAAATACACCTCTTCGTTTGGTATGTTTGAAGAAATGTTGCGTACTTCTATGTACATACTGTGTTCCATTAACAATGTATGGATAATTTGGAGCTGTCGCTACTGGCTTGAAAATACAACAACTGTTTTACTTACAATATTATTGGGAATGGGTTGTTAGTGATATATAAATTACGACGCCTGTTTAAGTTGATCTGTTATTCTAATACAAATACGAGTACTAACATGTTTCTTTATTTATAGTTCGTCAAACGTATTATGTTAGAAATGTTGATTTCAACTAAGATTGAAATGTATATAACATAACTATAATCATGTCTGCTGTGTATTTAAACTAACCCACTGTTGGGCATGGGCGTCTTCTTAGTGTGAGAAGGATTAGGCCATAGTCCACTACGCTGGCCGGGTGCAGGCTAGCAGACTTGCTATACCTTCATGGACACTATAGAGTACTCTTAGACACGCAGGTTTTCTCACGATCTTTGCCTTCACCATTAAAGCGAGCGATTACTAATGATAAAATAAGCTCATTCACACAATTAGATAACGTGCTTATGTATATTTTTCATGGTTCCATGGTCACTATAATGTGAATTTGGGTGCGAACAGTTACTCGAAAGCACAGAAGTAGCGAAAAAACTGATATCCTTAAAACCTTTAGTACTGAATAATGACAGAAAAAGACAATTCTGAAAAGCTAACAAGAACACACTACATTTCTTTTCTCCAATTAATACTGTTGTTGAACGCATTCCTACATTGACATTTATGTAGCAGGCTAAATTTAGATTGCTCATTAGTCTAGCCTAGAAACAATAAAAGGCTATAATTTTTACCTACTACAGTTAAAGTTCTTTGTTCGTGACGTAAATTGTGACGTGTACAATAAAGATGGCAGTAAACTGCATAGTTACACACATTTAATCACCATTTATTAGATTAAAATACGTATAACGATAAAAAATCCTTTTTTTCTATTTAATTTCCAAATCGCACTTTGTCTATCGTGTTTTATAAATTATTTTGGACTTTCTCGTTGGCTGTGAGGTTATTTCTCTTAATTGATTGCTAGAGCGACCACTGTTTGTAAGTAATGTTCTTGGTACGGTTTCTAGTCGTATTAGTATGCTGTTTGAAATTGTACCGGCAGAAGTTTACTGCTTCGTGGGTTCTAAATACATGCAATAAACCTCGTATCTGAAATTTTATACAAACTTTTCATATCAATATAGTTATCCTGATATTCCTGATTTGAATGACACAAAAGACTGCAGCGTGGATTACACAATCTTGTTTAGTATTTATCGATAAGACGTTCGCCCGTTTCGTAATTATGGCCATTACAATGGCACACGGGCGCGCGGTCTGTACAGATGTCGCCAGCTGAATATAAGACTACACTAAAGAGAAAACAGTAATACGGTTTATTATTTATTATATTTTTAACCTCAATAGTCGCCATTGCATTATTGCACATTTTAGCGATCAGATTATATACTTATGTGTTGAGATTGTCAGTTTCCAAACGCACTAAAGGCGCGATGACCGTTTTTGTTACAAACTTGCCATTACGTAGCTTCGTCCGCAGTTTTAACAATCTATAGCAGGGTTACAGCTATCTTCATCCCAATGGGAGGTCAGGATTTTAGAATAAAGCAATTCTAATATTAATTCAATTACAATGTTTATTTACATTAAATTTACTAAAATCCGTCTTGATCTCTCTTCAATTTCTTTTGCATGTCGTGTATAAATTCGCCAGAGAATATTGAAGGCATGCTAGTTTTCAATTGAGCATAATAAGTTATTCCAGTAACGCAAAACCGCGTTTTAAGGTTTATAAGTAAGCATAACCACTACCCACCGGTATCAGATTGTATCAAAATAGGTTTAAAGGGTTAGGCGTGAAAACATGACCATCAGACGAAACGTTAAAACGAAAGGAATCTTTCGTACAGTAATTTAGATATAAAGGCTGGCCCTAGTATTATTTCTATTACGTATCGCTACCTTACTGAACCCATGGAGGACATCTGGAATATCAGATATTTATTCGTGCAATGTCGGGAGTCAGTACGTGTTCCGGTCCGGAACTCCAGTCCGAACGACCTCGACGACACCTACATATACTTATACCGAATTGTAAGACCGATTCCAAACAAAATTTATGTGCATGTTGCTTGCATAGTCTTCTTCTTCCTAGAGATTCTTAATCCCTGCTTATGCCAGAGTCCGCTTATTTCTGGTCTAACGAGATTTAGCTGAATATCAGTTTTTACACGGAGCGACTGCCATCTGACCTCCGTAACCCAGAAGGATAACATAATTCTATGCTTAGACCAGTCGTCAGGATATTTGAGGGCGCTGACTTCCCAATAACGATTGCTATAAATGTTCATGACAGCCGGGACCGTGTTTAACGTGCTTTCCGATGCACGGGGGTGAAACACCGCCAACTTCCTAACTCCGGGCTAATTATTAAGAGCTTCTAAAAATAAATTTCTAATAAATTTCCACTATGAAATTCTTGACGGAAAATCTTAGTAACGTTCTCCAAGCCCGACCCGGGAATCGAACCCGGGACCTCATGATCGGCAGTCGTATACACTACCACTGGACCAACGAGGCAGTAAGTAAAGTAAATTTTTAATAAACGCATACCTATACTACAAGTGTTTTTATATCACAGTGTATGCATAAGGTATTTGTTGATTTGATAGAATCTTGGATGGTTGTTTATATTTTGAAGTCCGTCTCGATATCAGTTGTGAGAATACGACTTTTTTATGAATCACAATACACTAATAAGGATTTCAATAAGTGTACTTATTGAAATCCTTATTAGTGTATTGTGATATACTATAGGTATAACTCTGAAGATTTAAAAATAATATATTTGTTTAGTTTCACTTCAGCGATACAAGTTCATACACAAGTTTGACTAATCCACAAATGTATATCATTATTTACTCGCCTTTTATTTCAATACATATAAATGCGTATATCTTACCACCACGTGGCAACTGTTGTGGTGAATTCTCAACCCACGGCGCAAAATACTTGACTTCAGTAAATAGGGATATTTACTTAATTTAAATATTCTTGTCCAAATACTTCTATTACAAGTTTCATACTTGCTCATTTCAAATGAGAATTTAATTTTCAGATCTTATCAGGAGTACCTACCTACTTAATCTTTCTTGGTAATTACAATAGAATTATGATTTATTAAACATTTTCCTTGTTTTGTGGCGTTGTTCACGATAAAGTGTTACACTGAAAATTAAATGTAATTCAAATACGAATATTAACATCCCAACTGGCATTTATTATTTTATAAATATTTGCCGCGAGCAAATATTTATATACCAAGAAATAATTAAATAATCTGCTTTAATGAGACATGCCTATAAGAAGCTTGTCTTCCGATTGTTTAAAAATAGAATAAGTACCTACGTGTCGTTAGGCGATTATAAGTGTTAAAGTAATTATCAGTTAAAAGCTACATTCAAAGACCGCTTAAGGCAAATGTCATATGCGTCGCCCGAAAATACATTTAATCATAATGTAGATTAATACTGTGTCAAGTAATTTAGATTGATAAATATATCAATCAACACAAATAGTTGTGCCGCATGTGAGTTTTCTTTGTCTACTTTGTTTAAATATTTGTATAGTCCCTCGAGGTACACATATTCTTTCGAGTGTGGAATATACCTTCTAAAATAAAACCGAAAGGTTTATCATTTACGTGACACGAGAGTTTGACAAAGGCTTTACTTTACAAAAAGAAACGCAGCACTAATAAAGAGCATATTGTAAAATACAACAGCTGTCCAATAGTCACATTTATAGTTACAACTTACAATTATATTAACTGTCATAATGAGTCAGTCAGCACATGTTATTTTATATAAATAGCCTAATATGTAACGGCCTGTACAGTAATCCGTTGACGTCGAACGACCACAAAGAGGCTCCTAAATAATTAAGTTATAGTCAGGTGTCTATTTGCTAATTAACCAGAAGCACGGGGGCCTGCACGATTATATAGAGCCTGTTTGTCCGCTCCCTAATCCAGTTACACACGCGATAGAGCGCTGAATGCGCTTGATACACACACATACATATACAAATATAGACCTATATCGTAGCAAGATCTTGTTAGAGACCATACGTATTGTAAGCCCTGCTCGGCTGTTTTATGTTCTATAGTGGCGGCAAGCGTTGTCAGGCGGCTTGAAGATTTCTGATTCGGTTTAATAGTTGAAAGGAAATTTCCTTTAATGATACATATTAGTGATCTTGTAACGTACTTGCAGCTTGCTACTACAATATTTGCTGATGTAAATATAATTATTTGAAGAAGCAGTTGAAGATTATTTAATAATTTAGATTAAGCAGGTAGTTATGTATAGTAAGATGGTCATCCGGTATTATATGCATGTAGTGAGTCATGATGATCTCTCGGAAATGTGTTGGTTTGTATTGTTTGTTAGAGGTAAATTTTGGCTTTAACTGCCGGAATCCCGAAGTTTTAGATACTTTTTCGGTGGCGAATGGCAGATGCAGATTTCGTTTGCTCGTATTACTTCGTGTTAACCTTAGTCGATATTAATATCGCAGTATTTTAACTTATCGGCTCGATGCTGTTAGATACAACATTGCACAACTACGAACTTGTACGTAAATCACTATTGTAAGATATAATTGTACTTTGTTTTTAATTGTACGTGAATTACAACTACAATATACTATTCTATTAAACCCTAGATATCACGTTAAGGTAAATATATTGAAATGAATTAAAAAATATGAAAATTCACTTGACAACAGCTAATTTTACAAATAAAGAAAAGGTATAACAAATTTAGTATTGAGATCAGCTCTCAGTTTATTCATTTACATCGAAACTTAGTATTGCTTTATTTAACAAAAAGAATAAAGGTACGTTTACACAGAGCTTTGGCTTTCATTACTTTGTGTTCCCGTTTTACAGTCAGCTTAATTCCGCAAATAAAGCCCGGATTATTTCCTCACTAAAGCTACAAGAATTTTCTGCCGAATTCCAAGGAATTTGAAAGCGAATTCGAAAAAATTAAATAACCTATAAAAATGCTACAACAATTCAAGAATTGTTGTAGCATTTTTATCGATTATTAAATTTTTAAACAACCTTAATGCTTGCTTCTAAAAAAATATAATAGTTGAATAAACAACTTAATAAAATATGTATAGTCAAACTTAGAAAGACAAAGAGTCCTCTTAAAAGTAATATATTAAAACAGAAAGAAGTTAACAAACCCAGATAAAAGTTCATGATAATCTTTTAGTAATTGATAGTAAAGATTAGTATTAAAAATATCCTATAACGATATGATTACTAAATAAGGCAACACCCTTGTATGTGCTACGCTTTGTGTAATTTAATAGCTACATGTTTAATCCATAATGACATAGGTCCCTTAGGAACAAGTGCGTCCTGACCACAACCTAATTGTGCTGAAGTTCCGAACCAATCAGTATCGGTATCGTATTACGATATGTTCTAAATGTCAAATGAAATCGATTCCCATTATTAACGGCACACCTAGGGTGTTTGCAGGTCATCATAGTGCTATATTAATATTGAATTAAAGGCACCTCTTCTCGTGTCATAACCAGATGCTTTGGTTCTGTTTTTTCTTTTTGGTTAGCCAATAATTTATATTGTGCTTTAGGACGACAGTACGACAATGTCTAATATTTGTTTTGAGATGTGAATGAATAAAGGAATCGGAATACCGCAATAAGTACATATATATATGTCAGCGATGTGTATACATAATGTGATTTCAAATTATAAAGTACTCTTGTACCTACTGCATTGTTTTTAGCGACATTTAGTCATAGTGTCCCGTATAAGATCTGGTAAATTAGTTAACTTTAAATTTAAAGCTTAGTTTTATAGAGCTAGCATACTTTTACGAGACTGGTACGGGACCAGCTAATATAAAATTGTTTTAGTGTGTGATTCACAGTTACTCATAACTCTAAACGGTATGAGTGGTCCCCTCAGTTGGTCAAGACCTATTTCGTGGGAAAGAACTTATTATTTAAGTGGTAATCTCGTCACCGCCAATGCGTCGTGTTGCAGATCGTCGTCCTGTTACTGCACGGGATTTAAAATGTGCAATCCAGAAATCATTCTTAGAAGACCTGGTGTGCTATTACTTTGTCACATTTAAATGTATGTTCTTTTAAAGCGACACAGCGGCTATCCTTTATTTGGGAAAGGCCTATAGAAAAATAAGAAACGAATATTTTTGTCGTAGAAAGCTTGTGGTCGCTGAATCATGCTCATCACGTACCATGCATAAACTTACGATAAATGCGACAATAATTACGGTTTTAAAGTGAAATGCGCGTAGAATAATATGATCGGCCTTGCAGTTGCAAGTTTCTATTCCATTACAATATTGGTATCGCACTCACTCCTAATACAAGCGCACATATGTGCCGTGCCAAGTCATATGTATAAGATAGAAATTCTAAGGTATTGAAAAGAATTTACAATTTTGCGTGAATATTAGCTTTTGTTTATTCGGAAATTTTAACTGGTACTAATGTCTCCAAATTACTTACATTTGCCTAAAAAGCTGTACACTAAACTATATCGCAATTCATGCAATAATGGACGTGTACCAAATTTCTCTGTAACAGAGTAAATTGCTCTAATATCTACCTAATACCATACCTCCTACCCAAAAACAATATTGATATTAAGTAAGCACAAAAAAAAAACACAAGTGTACCTATGATACTAACCCCGGCCAGTTAGTTTGTCAAAACTGACGTCAAATTAATTTATTAGTTGGCATTATCAGGTGCCCAATTAAACATTTTTGTTATTGCTAGTATGATTCCTAGACCAATAAGTCGGCAACATTTCCTTTCCTATTAACTACTTTCACGGATTTATTTTAGCCGCCAATGCGGCTGACAAGTTGCTATTAAACTTTTAAATACAAACTTGTTCAATTACTGTCAAAGCGAGCTGACTAATAGCAGCTACAGGGGACCGGACCAAATAAACAATACCTATTAGTTAAGGCTTTGGGGTGTAAATAAGTGCTCACGTAATTAAATTTCAATAATGAGCTTAATATGCTAAGTATTGAAACCTATTATTAATATTTTAATGTGTTTTCTGGCTATTGTTCAACGTTATAATAGTGGTTTAACGTATCATTTACAAATTATGTAAACGTACTTTAACAACCTTGTAAAATAGAAAATAGCAATAATTATGTGTTATAAATTTATTATTATTTGAATATTATAGTTATTAAAACATCACGCTGGTATGTTATGGTATACGTAAAACAGTTTATATGTTAAAGAGGTGAGCCAATTGCTCCCAACCAACCGGGCACGGTTCCAGACTACTGTTAAGTTTATATCTAGTTACTTTGTAACTCGCTCCCTGGAAGTGTTAATAAATCTCGAAACGTTTTTTCAAGCTAAAAATATCTACGGTTTCCGAAAACGTTGAAAGCCAGCGGTATCTTGTAACAGCGCCAGAATTAATTGCGCATGTTACTTTATTTGCAGAATACCTATCTAGCTTGTTTAGCTTTGTAACAATGATACTCGTTTCTTAAATTTTTTCATTACGTTTTCCTCTTTTCCCCAAAAGCTGGAAATTCAGTGGCTTAACAATCTTGAATCATTTGTATTGTTACGACGGTATGAACGCTGCCCTTGAGAATGTTTGTTAAGAACAAATAATTATTTTATAACATTCTAAATGAACGCTAAAAGCCGTAAAAATAACGACACGTCGAGGACCTGTGCTCACAGGTCACATTTTATATTTTTAATTGCTCTTTGTTGAGGATGTCGCGGTGTATACCATAAAATTACGATTTAAACATACCTATAATTTTTAAGTGGACGCACGGATGGATCTTACACCCCGCAATCGGCGAGTGCTCGCGCCAACGATTTCGTGTGTCAAAGTTCCTATATAAATGTTGTTGAACTTGCAAAACTGCTACGGCATAAATAAAAAAAGTGACTAAGTTACTTACCGCCACTGTTTTCGATGTGAGGATACTTCCTGCCTTTGTTTACAATGCTTGTTCAGTTTGCCGAATTGAACGCGTCATGCGACATAAATAATACGCCTTGTATGCGCCCATATTAATGTAATTGTTTATTAATGCAGTTCTGCAAGTTCGTGTATTGCCTCATAAATCTTTGAAGATAATTATTATCTTCGGCATTGCCAAAAACTGCGCGTCTTTCATTGCTCGGATGTGTAACGAAAGGTTAAATATTTCTTGATCGACACATTTATTGGTTTATTTTGCAATTCAACTCGTGCACGCGTCGAGTACAAACGAATTATTATTAAATAATCCGTGCCTGTTTCTGTTATTTATATGAAATTTAAATTAAATTCCCACGAAACGGTAAATTTTGCGATTGTCAGGTACAGAGTTATCAAAGGTAAACGAATAAACGACAATGGTATTGCGAAGATCGACTAAAACGCGGTGGGGTGTGGACAATGGTATCAAATTAAACTGTGGTCGACCGGACGAACACGATGTGTTCATCTATTTTGTGAACGATAAATCAGTGACATCCGTAATTTGAAATCTTCCGAATGTTACCGTACTAGACCCATGCCCTGGCTTCGGTCGTTGATCTCAGCCATCCCTATTTCCCATGCGACGGATATTATCGGTGGGTCTGCGTTCCGAACGATAATAATCGCAAGGGCAGACCTAACGGGGCACTAATGCGAGGGTACGCTCAGCCTCCACAATACCGGCTGCATTTACTAAATGCTCTCTTTTTTACCGAAACAAGTTTTCGGGTAATTACCGTTGCAGTGTTGATTTAAGATCCAACTTTGGACCAAATAGTTCTTGCTTACCTACAGAAAACGTTGTGATTAAATTTACGTTAAAATATTGTTAGGTAGAATTAAATTTTTTATATTTAGACTAAATTATACCTAGGTAATATATTTCAGATTATTGGCGTTATGAGTCATATGCTATATAACATATGTACATATGTTGCATATGACTGAACGAGTGGAAATATTTAAAACGAAGAAGTATATACGAAAATCTATTATATAGCAATATTTTGTCAATATGTCACTTCATGCCATGTGCTTAGAGCTAAAATAAATATTACTGGGCTTTTCTTTAAAGAAAACTTCGGTCTCGGATCCGAAAGCAGCGCCTAGTTAACAGCAATAAGTCTGCTTTTTATTACGGGGATCAAAATGTAACTGTTAAAAAACATTTATATAGTAAACCTACCCTTCGTGTCATGATGTCACGAAGAAGTCAGTCGCACCTTGTACGGATAATCATTTAGTTATGTTAATTGTGAACTTTGGATGGCGTTATGTCAATACATGTCACGTACCACTGAGTTCACTGTCATTGTGGTTTGTGACCCCACTGGATTGTTATGATAATCAAGTATTGTTGGAAACTGAACCTTCTATTATAGGAAGATTAATGTGATTTTGAAATGTTCATGCTTATATAACTACCGCGTGTAGTTAATTAATTAAAGACCTCAACACACGATTTTCCGATGTATCAGAAAAACAAACCATTGCCTTTGTGTTTCTTTAAAACTTGATGTGGGTGTGAAGAATGGTAGGTAAATAAACAAATGTTCGTTTCTTTTCATTCATTCATTTTTCAATAGCGGAGTGTCTTTACTACCTCGTACCTCGGATAGACCGTACAACGTGTCTATATAAGGTTGTACACGTATGTTCTCCATAGACGTCCAATGACTTCTATACTCAGTGCTCGTGCACTCGGAGTCTCGAGCATATGACGAGATATTCGTCGTATTCGCTATTCGAGAAGTTAACCAAGTTTTTATGCTAGATTCACATGTCTGAAATATTTGTATATATTATTTCTTCGCCATATCTACAATGCATTGTGAACCGAGCAGTAAATACTTACATAAGACGTACCATACCAATATTTGTTCGCCGTTTTAAAAGTCAACGAAGGTTACATGTAATTAAAACAATATTTCATGAAATTTTATGAAGCAGTCTGTAAACTTAATAAATTTATATGTCGCTGTAATATTTAAAAAGGTACCTATCTATTTATTTATATAGTTATAATTTAAATGTATGCCAATTTAACAAAATAATATATTGTTCACGTACTTATTGTCAATTTCTAAAATGGACGCTCATTATTAGCCATGATAAATAGGTAAAAAGAATAGATACTCTACACACACTCCCCATAAATTACATCTATGTATAACTTCGCTTGATTTTGTAACGTAAGATGTATGTAGCGTAAGTTCACATATTAGTTACATGACTTAAATAATAACCGTCTTTTTTCTTTGTTTTAGGGCGGTGACAGACCCTCGCGATGGCCGGCGCGTGGCACTCAAGAAACTGCCCAACGTGTTCCAGTCGCTCGTCTCCTCCAAACGTGTGTTTCGCGAGCTCAAGATGCTCTGCTTCTTCAAACACGAAAACGTAAGTTATACGTAAAACATATTTTTCATATAAGTATGTATACCTACTAATTTCTCTGTATTTTAAGTGTTTGATTGCTTCGTTAGTCTACGGTTACGATAACTTCTGATTTGTTTGGTATTGGCTTTTTCTGTTGCTCTTATTTAAAACAGACTCCTCTGCCATAATATGCAAACCCAATACTTGCTCCTAAAAGATGGACGTGGTAAACCTTTACTTCAACTCTTTGGAGATAATTAGGTGTGATTCTATGTTTTACGAACACTGACTGTTTCGATACTATTACCTACCATTTGATTATTTTTATAGAGTAGTCGTAGAGTCGCAGCGACAAATCTCACCCATGCGCCCCATCTCTTATCCAAACATAAAACACGTGCAAGTCAAACATACGTCGATCGATTAACACACAGAAAATTCTAGCTATGGCAGACAAGCGTATATTACACAGACGCCACAAAATGATTAAGATTTTATCCGATAATATGGCGTCAGTGAGACTTAATTCCAGTCCTAACTGAATTACTCGGCTGCACTTTAACGATATATCCTTACTAATATTATAAACGCGAAAATTTGTATGTAAATAGCTGGAAACCTGGATTCACACGTAGGCACAGACGTTTTATCCCGATATTCCCACGGGAACCCGTTCCCTTACGCGGGTAAAACCGCGGGAAAAAACTAGCAAGTTATATATTGGATATCTTCTCTAAATTCAATTACGTTTACCGGTTCCCATAACTTAGTATCAAATTTAGCTGCTAGACTTTACTATTGTGATAACTGCAATCGCGTCCTTGAAGCCATATTGTGCGTCGTCATTATAAAAAAGTTATCTGTAATTGAGATGTGTTCTTGAGGAAAAGAAGTCTGAGCCTTTTACTATTCCTTCAGTTACATTTGTTAATATCGTGATGTTTTGCTGAACTTGACGATAAGAAGCAAATCAGATTAATACATATTTACATGTTGAAATATTTGTTAATCATTATACCATCAGCAAATTTCTACCAATAATTAAGCTGTGACTTTTGCCTTAGTTACTGTTATCTGCAGCGCTTGAGCGTTTATTCAATCAGGCTACGCAGACTTGGAAAGTTGATAACTATCGCGCCAATTTCACAGGCACAAGAAGTTTTGTGCTTTAAGATATTTAAACTAAGCATAGTTGATGCCAAGAGTTTCACCATATTAAGATACCGCTACCATGTATAGAAAGTTGTTTATTTACACATGCTAGTTAAGATTTAGATATTAGATTACTCCAACACTGAACCGACTCTCCTGGAGCAGATAATCTTTACATTGTAAATAAATGTCACTATTTCCTTGGTCCGTAAGCGGTACTACTAATCGATTCATTACGTCATGGAATTCTTTAGATTTGTGCTCGACTGCTGATAGTAAACTAGCATCCTACCACAAGGGAATAGATAACGTATTTGACGAAATGTTGGTCTAGTCTTTTCATGTTTAATATTTCAGGGACGCGGTGTTATTTTATAAATAAAATCACAACTACCCGATAGCAAATTCTCGAACATCAAAAGTAAAATCTTGATTCCAATAACATTTTGTGAAGACTTACCGAGCGTAATAAACAATTATTGCGATATAGAGCGTAATAAAAATTGCTCAGTTCCTTCGACATTTAATATTTTACAACTTTAAATAGAAGTGTTTGTTTAAAAAACAGCTTTCGGTTCGTTTGACGTAGGAGGTGTTCCCACGAAGTTTTATTAACACGAAATTGGAGCACCTTATCGTCACGTTTGTTTTTTACGTTTCTCATTAGAGGGACCTTCTAGGCCCGGGCGGTACTGCGCCGACGTTAATTGAAGCTTTTATTTTACACCTGCTCTTATAATTACTCCTTTAGTAATCACCATAAGGAAAATAATTTAATTTAACATCGATAATTCGATTCCATTCGTTAGCTATGAATTCGCCCGCCTCAGATCTCTTCATTATGATAGTACAGTTTGGATTGGACATTATCACGAAATAATTATATTGCGGTGTGCGCTCCGTCATAATTTATTCATTTTCACTGTGTTTTATCGATCAACGTGTATTGTTTGCGGTGAGCGTTTGTCTCCATGTATAAACATGTATTTGCATGGAAGCGACAGTTATCGTACCGTAGTGTTGATTGTGCTACCGCTAATCATGTGTGGCGGTTGTCGATGAAAGCTTGACGCCGGCCTAACGCCTCACTAATACGTGTTTTTATCTTTCCAGGTCTTATCGGCGTTGGACATACTACAGCCGCCTAGCCTCGACTTCTTCCAGGAAATGTATCCTTTTGACTTTAAAGATAGCTAACATTACTAAATAGCAGTAAAGTATCGTGTGAGCCGGCCGTTTTAACGGTGAACGTAGGTAGCATTGACCCCACACGTGAGTCCTCCCAACGTTGCATTTCTACTTAGAATCGACGGAACTGCTAAAGCACCCAGCAAACGGTCCAGTGTTTTATATTTTATCTTCGCCAGCGTTATTGAGTTTCACTCGTTGAATTGTCAGCGCTTCAGATGCCCGATACATTGTCTACGTTTGATTTCTATCTGCAACCAAGATTTATAGCGGCGAATTGAAAGTTTGAATGCGATATTATTTACTGCGAATATTCGTGCGCTAATGCGCCACTACTGTTCGTTAAGTGTGACATCATTTGTCATATTTTTTTACGCGTATATTATGACAAAACAATAATATATCAAGGGCACAAAAAATATACACTATTTTTTTTGTGTCATTAATTTACTCGATGTTCTTTCTTCTGTTTGTTAACATAACCGGTTCTTTGCAGTGTCATAATAATGTATATTAAATTATGAAGAAGTTTGGAAACTAATTTGGTCGATACGCAACTAATTTTAATACATTTTTTATGACTTTGGGGTACTTTAATTTCACGCTGTCAAATCGAATGATAAGAGAGGTCGATCTTCTGAGTGTCGGCCGTCAATTTTTAGCGGATCTCACGTTACTACCAATTTCGTCATACCCCGATACAACCGCAATTTATCTTTCTCAACTACCGTATAAATATCCAACCGAGTAACTGTCGGTTTTATGTTTCAAATTTTATATCGCCTACTCTATTGTGATTTTTATAGCAGCATCCAATCTTTACGGCGCAGTTGTACCTACTTAAACGTTACCTTACCTTTTGTAAATTATAATAATAAATTATTTTT
The DNA here is from genome assembly GCA_963675205.1 of Catocala nupta. Lineage (NCBI taxonomy): Eukaryota > Metazoa > Arthropoda > Insecta > Lepidoptera > Erebidae > Catocala > Catocala nupta. The sequence goes on along the minus strand of OY776090.1, from coordinate 6,947,817 downwards.
CATCTACCAGTATTCAGTTTATCTGTAGAAAATATATTTACATCCTCTGTATAAGTCAAACTGATTATATTTGTATTGATTATATGAATATGTAAAGTACCTTCTATTCTACGAATATTTTGCAATATATTTTTCTACCGCTTAGTTTTTGTTAATGTGTGTGATGAAATGAATCATAATCGCAACCAGAAATCATAATTAGACATATTTCATATGCATTCAACTATATCAGTTGAATATATTGTATGATATATGTACTTATCTAATTTTATAATTTCTGGTCGACTATGATTTCTTACCAAAATTATTACTTTCGTATGCACGCATACAACCAAGCATCAAACATGTTTTAGAAGAACCAGTGGCAAAAATATAACATAAAGATTTATTATAACAAGGCTATCCTTTCCAATTTCTAGACAAATATAAAACGTCTTTAACTTCGCAAGTATTCAAACGTCAATGCACTCGTATTATTCGATTCTTAATCATAAAATCGCGAATGAAAATAAACTGACAAAGAACCGGCCTCATGGTTTACGATTTCGTATATTATTCAGTAATAACCGGCAATTATATTAATAGATGTTTCAATTGATTTTAATAGGCAATATATGACTGGCAGATGCGTATTGAATCAACACTGATAAATGTGTTCGAAAAGTGCAATTAGTACAATAATGGCGTTTATTATTTTTGGCTTTGCATGTCTGTGTGCGGCATCAGCTGGCGGGCACACAATATCTCGCCGGCTCTAGCTACCCTCCGACGATTTATTCCCCTTCAAGTTTTATTGAAATTCGAATGGCACTCGGCGGGCGCGCCGTCCGTTGAATCCTCTGCACTCCACATCTACTACACCAGTACTGGCTGTAATACAAGCATCTCGCCTTTAAAGTTTAATTAAATATATGTACGTGCATGATAACGCACGTGAGAACGTGTGACGTAGACAAAAGACTGGTTCAGATCCACTGTTCAGATGCAAAGGTAAAAAAAAAACAACCTCTTTAGTTCAATGAAACGCGTTCCTTCAACTTAAGTCGTTGGTGCAAAAAGTTTTATCAAGAAGTAAATGAATTAATTATTTCTATGATGTTTGCTTGCAAAATCTCGTACAAAGGAAATTTTAAAATTAAAAGTCCATCTCGTTTTTCACTAAAGTTTTTGTCGCATCGGCTGCCATATGAAATAAGCGTTAGATAACGAATTATAAATATAAACGAGCATCGTATCGTAAGGAATTTGGCGTAAAAAAAATAGGAGTTTACATTGAGCAGGTAAAGAATTAAATCTATAATCTTTGGTGAAAGGCAGATGAACATATGACAAAAGGTATAAATTGAATAGCGTCTATAATAGATGAGCATGGATAAAGTTTTGAATACACTATTTGCGTTTTATTGTACTGAAACGGGTTTAATAATAATAATAGTTTATTTTTTAATCTCTTTACCCACGAACTTGTATTTATTAGCTAAACTTAATAACACTTACAATAAATCGTTTTCAAACTTAAAGATCCTTTTAAAATACTAAATGTAAATATAAATTATTGTACACAAGGTCCTAATAGAGAAGAAAAGATGTCGTGATTCAAGATAAGCTTAATTATTTATTATACATGTTTTAAATTATATCTTATATATAAAATTCTCGTGTCACAATGTTCGTTCCCGTACTCCTCCGAAACGGCTTGACCGATTCTCATGAAATTTTGTGAGCATATTGAGTAGGTCTGAGAATCGGCCAACATCTATTTTTCATACCCCTTAGTGATAAGGGTTGTCAAACCCTAACAATTTTTTATTCTTTTGGTCAAAACATTTTTTTTATGGCAAAACGACGTTTGCCGGGTCAGCTAGTCTTATATATAAAATTCTCGTGTCACAATGTTCGTTCCCGTACTCCTCCGAAACGGCTTGACCGATTCTCATGAAATTTTGTCAGCATATTGAGTAGGTCTGAGAATCGGCCAACATCTATTTTTCATACCCCTTAGTGATAAGGGTTGTCCACCCCTAACATTTTTTTTTAATCTTTTGGTCAAAACATTTTTTTATGGCAGAACAACGTTTGCCGGGTCAGCTAGTAACATATCAAAATGAAATCGCCATGTGGTTATAATATTTAAGGATCGGGCAGATTATTACTGAGACTTTTTTTATTTGTTGTCAACATTAATGATTGATGTCATGATTCGCGGCCTATTCCGTAATATCATCAACGCTTCTAACCTTTGGCCATTTCAACCATTCTGTATCGTTTAAATAGGCAAAAACATATTTGCCGTTTGAAGATATTTATAAGGGATTCTCTTAGCGTCTGTGTGCGAAACTTATTTGAAACTTTAAATTTTAATTATGATCATACGAAATTCATTGCATAGCGCAGCGTAACCCCACCTGATCCAAGCCATTATATGCGTACGACCCACCCCTGTATGGGGAATGTTTGAATTGCAATCATATATCACTCTAATCATAATTGATTCACACGTTCATACGTACTTACATATGTAGTCTATAATCATCGGCGTCACAAATCACGCCAACATTATACCAGATAGTATCGAAAGTGCCGAAATCTTAGATGTAGAAGCAATAAACGAGGTATCGTTGAGTTCCGATGAGTTGTTTATATTCCCGGCGTGTGATATGCAGAGTTTTCACATCGTATAACCGAAATAGAACTAAGTGCTTCCGTCGAATAATGTGCACTGTCGCTTTTGTGCTTTGTTCCGCCTGACTTCGGGTGTATCATCGCTAAAGCGCACGGCACTTCTAATACGATGTTGACTTGCTTTCATTACATTTCATTTTCTCATCTCCCACAATAAATAATCACCACGTCTGTATTCCATATCTGGTCTATAATTCACTATGTTTTTCTTGACGTGTTATACAAATACGTTGTGAGAATTGCATGATAGTGCGTGCAACGGCAAAATAATTACGTTAATCGCACTTCGCTCGTATGGTTTTTAATACGAACTTTAGTTTATTATTGCTGACTCAACCTCATGTACCTACATGGTTTTCTCAGAAACCTTATCTGACCTCCCCTACATTTCATACTGTATAAAGACAGAGATACTTTAAAAGATCCAGAGTACAATGAAACATGACAGTCGGAATGACGTCTCTGGGTAATGAATTCCATCGTCGTTTTTCGTACGAACTCAACAGCCCGAAAACAAAGAATGGAAAAAAGGAAAATTGGCACCAGAGCGACGAAGATTCGAACTAAAGTATTCCTTGCTCGCCCCGCATGTTCCGTATTGTAACAATTATTATGAAACATACATATATCTTAGTCGGAACTTCCCCGTTTTAGAGTCGACGCATTTTCTTTATCCTTAGTAATTTTAACGTCAAAGTTTCTGACGTGTTTGCCTTTAGATTTATCGTTTCACATGAGGAAGTTTATCTATAAATTCTTTTTACGTGTACCTAATAGAATGCAAACATACAATTCTCGGCGCTCCACGGTGTCGGCCACGTCAGAATTCGTAACAAAACATAATTTCACACAACACCCTTTGTGCCTGAAAACAACGTGACATACTCTTGGCGTTTCCACCGGCACGCCATTGTTTTTGTTCTCTGGCCATTTCTTTTGTTACATGAGCAGTTTCTTTTGTTCAATTGCTTGTTTCTTTTGTTCGGCAGCGTGGTGTCTTTGTTTCAGCGGCGGTGGCGAGTCGCAAGCGCATCGTGCGCGCGGCGGTGCGGTGCAGCGCCCTTGCGCGTGCGCTTCCTAATTAGCGGTTTTGCGTGGGCCGGCTGGCCCGATTTAACCTCGCCGCGTCACGCCCGGCCGTGCTCTCGCGTCGATATCGCCCCGCTAACTAACCACTTTATTGTAATAGAAGGTATAAATTAAGATTGCTGCCCGGATACACAGTTTATCTAGACACGCCTACGTCTATTTCAAACCGTAGGGATGGAAGTTACCAAATAAGTAATAATGCTGGATAATATTTTTGCGGTTGATACAAGTCTATCGCAATAATTTAGAGTTTAAACTGTCTTCAGTTTTCTATTGAAGTCTAATGCATTGCTCTAGATTCTTTAATAACAACAGAAATTGCGTTGTTTTAAAGTGTATGTACATTATACGCAATTTTTCTCAAAGGAAATTGAACGTTTTACTGTCACCGTTTTTCCACAATAAAAACATCGTATTCACAAAATATGATCGAATAACAGAAATTATATAGCATTACATTCGTTGAAATTTTAATATACCTGTACGATTTGTGAATAATTTCGTTCATAATTAATGAATGGCACGTATAAATTACGATGCAGCGTCCATATATTATGAACTTATCTCTTTTAGCTTTATATCGTTGACAACATTTTCACATCAATAGTGGAATAATCGCATATGACGTGTACGGTTACTTATCTATTATGTTCTATTAGACACGGTTGTCGCCTTAGACCTCGTGTACATCACAGCGAGAACAATAGGGCGGCGTTTTAAGGAATCGTGGATACGAATTAAGTTGTTGCGATGTTGCTGTACGGTTCTGAATTTACAAAAGCCATGGTGCGTTAATCCGGTCTGTTCTGTGTTTACTATGCCAAAATCTTGTGTTCTGGAAATAATTTGTGTTTCCTTATTAATGTTGCCAAATTTCTGGACTGGTTTTGCGTTAAAATATTTTTCTATTTCTATTTGAATAAAACCTCGTCCCTTAAATCAATAGAAGTGCAAGAACGTAGATAGAAATATATTAAGACTCTTGATTGACATAGATGATTCAAAGTCTTATATAATGAGCACAAGCGCTTCTGACGACAGGAGTCTCTAAGTTCAATTTACCGATAGGGAATAAAGATATAGAATTTGTTGAAATCTCTCAGTAGCACGACGGGGTCACGACTTTACCGCGGCATACAGTAATTGGCTCAGCTACTGTTACGTGGATTTTAATCATGGCTAACGGAATGCGGTTATGGATCTCCTCTGCTTAATCCTTCGGGAGAAGCGTGGTATTATGTGTTATCCATTGTTCAAATTCCGCTCTGGACACTCTATGGCACTGGTGTATACTAAGCCTTACCTACAATGGAGTGGGCGAGAATTGATTGTAAGTCAATAGGTCACGAATAGTCACATACCGCGCGTTTGAAAGGTTTCCGAACCTTACCGAATGTTCAAATTAAGGGCTTCAACCTTTCCTATTTGTTCAAGACCTTTCATGAACATCTGTGACGTTTGTTTCATTTATGTTTTCTCTCACAACAAGTGCTGTAGAATTTATTTACTTGTTTTCCTAGGCTTTCTTGTTGTTCTAGACTTTGAGCTTTTCTTATTAAATTTCGATAAGTTTAGGTTTTCGTTTGTTGTTGTCCTAAAATTGAGATCTCAATTCTTATAAAAACAATAGACTGTTTTGTACTTCGTTTCTGATCTTTTACTTTTTCTAAGCATATCGGTTTCGTACACATCCCGATAAGTTTAACTTTGAAACAGCGGTTTTTCGAAGTTAGATAACTTCATTGTCAAGAACTTGAAAGATGTCTGTATATCGAAAATTCGCCACACCCGGAATCGATTGCCTTTATATGCTCTAAGAAGCACGAAGAAGGATGGTTAGATCTAAGTACATAACTGCGGCATAGTAACCGACTTCGCAAGTCGACTATCATACCTGGAAGTATTAGAGTACCTTATATATCACATCATAATCTGGTAGACACAGAGTTTTTGTGTTAACACCTAGGGGCTCGTTAACAAGAGAAACTGTCGCGTGTTTCAACGTCTGCTGTTTTATTGAACGTGGTTGTGCGAACACACCTCTACCATGAGACATAGAACATAAATCGTGATGTCGAAATTGTAGTTATTTCTATATTGACTTTGTAGTATAACGGTCTTATTCTTAAAAATATCTTAGTAAAGGCTTAATACGGCAGGTAGATAAATTACGGTATGTAAAATAAATGCATTGTAAACAAAACTTTTTGATAAATGTTCTGCAAACCTTTATTATACAGTGCATGAGGTCTCGGGTTTGAATCCCGGGTCGGCCAATAAAAAGTTATTAAGTTTTCTGTTAAGAACTCTCAATACGAGCCCGGAGTTAGGAAGTTGGCGGTGGTAGACATCCCCGTGCCTCGGCAAGCACGTAAAGCCATTAGTCCTGCGCCTGATCTCTCTCCGGTGCTGTCGGATTATCCGTACAATCGGATGAGGGTTAGGGAACAGAAAGTGCACTTGTGTTTGCGCACATACTTGTGCACTATAATATCTCCTGCGCAGATGGCTAGTCTTCGTTAAGATTGGCTGCCGTGATTGAAATTCGGTCTGGAGGACATTATTATTAGTTATTAGACAAGTTAGCATTTTCATGCATTATGATGAAAATTACTTTTTAGAATTTTTATTTATAACGTCTATATAACTCTCTTGTAAGTTTTATGAATATGGCCGTTAGAGTCACTAGATAATATAAATACTGTTTGCCGGAGTACTATGTTTAATTCATTCTCTCTTGCTTAATTCATGCGTATTATATTCACCATGCGAGTTAGTCGCTATAGATACTCTTAATCGAGGTTATCCATAGATTAGTATTTAGATAGCGTAAACATAATAGATAAACTTTTTATACCTTGCTGGCTGTCTTACGCGGTTTCAACCACTATTATGATTACTGCTCAGTTCCTGTAGCTCGGAGCATGTCGGCATATAGACTACAATACTTCTCAAATAATATGCTATCGAATGATAACAGACTGGCAGGGGATATCCACCAATAGGGTAATTTGGAAGTACAAGGGGAAAAGAAAATAATTAAGCCGACGATAGAGAAAAATTAAAATAGAAATCCAATTCCGACTGATAGTTCCAAAGAATAGGACGTCCAATAAAGAAAACAACAAATTCTTCTGCTTTAATATATTTATATATAAATTTTAAAATTGTTGTTTAGGATATGAGCAATTATTGGAGGAACAACGTTTTAAACCGAGTGTTAGTGAAGTCGAACTATAGGTCCAAACAAAAGAATAAATTTAATTAAATTAATTTTTATTTCCTAGTGAACTAATCGAAATGTTCGCATTGTATGTAATCACTGCTAGCTATTTCTGTGCTGCCGTGAATCATGTTGGTTCTCTATGATATGTGAGATTCTATCATGCACGAAATAAAAATTCTGTCAACTATTTGTACATTGTGACTTGAATGTTTGTAAAGGATTATTACTAAAGTCATAATACATAATTTTAATTAAAATTCAATACAACTATAAATCAGAACTGCACCACATTCTTTACGAAACATTATGTTAGGCGAAACACGACTTATAATTCATGTAATAAATTGATATCAGATCGCGTAATGCTAATAAGAAAGCCACGCGTATTCGCACATCAATCATTTTAAATGACGTCATCAAATGATTAAAAAACACAGTTTAGTAAACATTTTGTTTAATAAATCAAGTGTTTACCTTTAATTAAAGATTATCATTTAAATAATCACAAGGTGCATAGGTTAAGGACAAGGCTCATACAGCGACAGAATATATTAGTTTTATAGTACGGAACAACCAGTCTTATAGTTATTATGTTCTCTGTGTTTATCCAGTGTCACGCACACATACACACAACTCTCCCACAAATATCTTTATGATAGAACATTGACATACGTGACGTCAAACCATTTCAAGGATTTCGTGTCACCGTCCTCCTTGTCCTTGCTTTGTTCTAAATTTTGTTCATGTTAGAATTTGTGGTTTAATCTCGGATTGTACATATTATGAGGAAAGTATTTTAAATGTTAGTATAAGGTTTCTGAAAGGCTAATTAACGACGCGTCAGAATCAAACTGAGTGATTTGATGGGCTGTTGCCAATTTAGCCAGCTAAACTCATCATTTAACATGCGCTTGACAATCTGTTAATTCGTTTTTAGGTTGATCTTTCTTTTAGAAACAATTTATTTGTTGTTAAAGGAAAACGGAGTTGTGTCCGAACTGAGCCGCAGCTTTCTCTACATAATAAATCATAATTTTTTCTTTTAAAGCTACAAAGCTGTCAAATGAGTCTTCATTGTTGTTATATTCCCTCTTTTTTTGATTTTATTGCTAATGATATTCAAAATATTACTTCTCAATTTCCTTCTTAGTCGCATTCAAAATATCACTGGCAGTAAAAAAACTAATTGTGTCTTAAAGGTATAGTTTTTATCATAATAGGTATAGTGTTAATACTTTTTATGATAAAAACAAAATATGTATATCTTATTGAGCATAACACCATTTGATACTGAATCGGCAATAATATGTAATATACATAACATATCAGTCAAATAAATAAAAAAATACAAGATACAGAAGCCCGAATTTCTTTTAGAAAAATATGTCCTAAAGATCGATCTTTAAAAGAAACATAGTTTGTTCGTCTGAAAAGTTAGCGCTTCGAATTACGGTCGTTAGATATTGAACTTCGAAATATGAGTATTTTTATAAAAATCTATTTAACATTTTGACTTGTGTACAAAATGTTAACATGAGATAATTCATATAAAGAAGTAAATATAAAAGTAAGTCTTAACGACACTCTTGCTATCAATTAAAATATTAAGAGTTGGTTTCATTAATTAATTAATTTACCGACATGAAGAGATTGCTTGCCGTGAGTGACACTGCAATTTTATATACTGAAAGTTATATAGAATAAAAGTTGGCACAGCTTTGACCTATGTTGTTTCATCAGTTGGGACTGAAAGTTTTATGTTGGCAATTTAGAAGGATCGTGTAATGCGTCCGTCGCTTCGATATTTTAGTAGCTGTAGGTATACACAGTTACGATAAACACGTCTCGAGGTAGATACATATAGATATATGTGTTAAATTTGCCTAATGTGTGCTTTAGCACGGCGGTTACCGGCACCCCTACAGAATATGTAGCGTTAGTAAGGCCGTCGGTCCTATTTTAATAGAAATTGTCTGACGCTATGAGGTACTTTGAGCATACAAATTGTTCAAGGCTCGCGCCATCTAACTTTGTGATCTACCGTAGGTACGTTAGAATTTACAGATTTATAGTATAATTCTGTACGAGATATCAATGCTTTCGTGGCTTCTTAGAATTAAAATGTTTTTATATGTCGTTTTGTTTAATGATAGTTGTTTGCCAGAAAATAGTTAATTAATTATTGTATTTCTATCAATGAGATATAAACGTTTTGAATAAGCTAACGTTGTATATTCAGAGTCATACCCGTCCCGTAATCATGTAATATATTTGCTTTTACTTTTATTTAGTTCAGTATTCCAAAATTGTATCCATTCAGAATAATTGTACGAGCTTATTTCCTTCACGTCTATGTTAATGTTCCCTAACAATCATTTTGCCGACTCTAACTTCATATTAAATGCCTCGCAGTTCCTTGAAAAATCGTGTTTTCGTTTGCCTCACCATTTCCATTGTTTCTGGAATACATTTTTAAGATTTGAAATGGCTAGTTACTTAAGTTAAATATAGAAACGTTATTTGTACTTTGAAGATTTATATACTTTGAGTTGTCTCATAAAATTTAGATTTAAGCTTGAAAAGCTACGTAAAAGCAATGCCTATAGACCTCGGGATACTCTGGTACCGCAAGAATATAGTTTTTTTTTAGATTGATTTCTTGTATTTTAATGGCTGTAAGTACTTCTAGGCTTTTTTTGATAACCGTTAAGCGAGACATGGTATGACTAGATACACTTTACAATTAGGTAAAAAGTAATAAACTACTCCAGTATTCAGTATGTTATTCACCCAAAAGGTTTTGCGTACAAAAGAAATATGATAGCAAAACACGATATTCCCTTTATCACGCGAAACATTGCAGCAACGAGGGAATCGTTTATACCCCCACAAATATCCATTAGACATCCTTATATTTCATCTGCTTATATTTCGGCTACCGTAAATGGAAATAGCGCCGAAACATATCCATAGTACTAACGGTTTATTGCACTCGGCGAGCCATGCGTATTATTTATACGCGTATTTAAGAATTTATCACTAAACCAGCGTTTCTCAACGGAATTCTGCTGACCTTTTTCTGCTCCTTGTGCATTGGGTTGACAAACTACACCCAACGTCTCAAATATAGAGATTTAAAGCAAATTAGGTAAACGATTTCATAAACCAGCGTATGCTTTGTGTACGCAAATGCACGTAAAGTATTTCTTCTTATATTTTAAAAAAGAACTTTGTTTTAAATCTTCTTCCAATTTTACAGTTTTCTTAGCAGATGAGACAAATAAGTTATTATTTCTCTTATCTGCTAAGAAAACTGTATCCAGTTATTATTAAAGGTATCACACGGATAATATTTCTTACAGGCTGAATACAAAGAGGCTAAACACAACATTGTTAGAAGCCACCGTATTCTCTATTTCCATCAATATAATTTTAGAAGGAAACCATACATATTTAGCAAACTTAATGTTATTATTAAGACCTTCCCATACCGAACAAATTCAAAAGCATGGACAATTTTGGCAGTCTCACATTTTCACAACACAAAAAGATTGAGAAACAATGCACTAGATCCAAGTTTATGGGGCTCCCATTCCGTTCTGTGCACACCATTAACGCTGTAGGGGCCTTTAATTGCCGTCCAATCGATAAAACCGTCATCTGTTTACCTATAGTCAGATTAGCCAACCTTTTATAAGCCTCCGATGCTAACATTAAAATTGATTATCTTTAATTCTGCCTATTAAAATAGCAGATCAGATAGATAAGTATTAAATGCATTTTTTATAAACCATATGCCAAACAGAACTGGTCCACCATCTGCTGAGCATCTATTTTGATATAATCTACAGCTGTGTAGCTATTAGTGATTAGTTGGCATTACCTAAGATAACATTGCATCACGTTAGAATATTTCTTAAAGGCTAGCAAGAGGTGTATTATACGGACATTTGGTATTTACCATTTCAAATCTGTCTAATGTCATGGATAATTTCTGAAAATTCGCCGTTATATTTTCCTGATCCTATAATCAAAACGAGGAATTTGAGGGTTGCAGATATTCGTTGGTCGAAGTCGAATATGGATATGTATTATGCTTACGCGTAAGCATAATCCAAGTTTAGTCATCAGACTTAAGTTTGATTATGTGCTGAACTATCAAGTCCGACAGATAATCGATTCATCGAAGAATTTTAAAGATTCATTAGATATTAGGAATAAATATCATCAGTCCTGAGAGTCCAATTTAAGACTACATCCGTCCGAAAATGACTTTTCTGTCTACTCTCTGGTAGCATATCATCAGCAATCCTAAATAATGTTCTTATACATCGATCATATTTGATCGATGGTTCTTATAGCTTAATTCATTAGCAATCAAAATCGTTTCAATAAACTTCAGTGACTAAGGTTTTCATATAAACAAACTAATGGATATTTGTAATGTCCTTGTCGACGAACCAGTAATACTGTTGCTACTAAAGTAGGAGTCGAGACTTGATATCGAGTAGACAGGTAATATAATTTGTGTTTGGCTACATGTAAACTTGTGCTCTGAGAGGCTGATCGATTTACTTAGGGTATGTGTATTGTATCTAATACGCGTGCGGACAAAAAATACAGATTTGATGTATTTTAGGCTCTGCTTTGACTTTAAATATATACGGCATATACATGATCTAATCAATTTTTAATTTGCTCTACTGTAAGTAATAGTAAACTAACACAAATGATCTGCTTGAAGAGTGACAATCATTGCGTTTTCTCAGGCACATAATATGTATAGGCCCAACAGTCTGGGAATCTATGTTTGGTAAATAAATAAAATAAACAATAACGCAATTTGAAACGTATTCTGAGAAATGACACTTATATTAAATTTCTGTGTACATTAATCTGTCTGCCAATCCTATGTCACTACAATAACCAGTCGACATAAAAAAGTCTGAAAGTCTTGTTCACAAATATTTTTCCAACATTGCATGCATACTTTTTTTCACCAGGGTATTCAAGCGTCAGCGATCACTTCGCATGAAAAATATTCCAAACAAAAATAGAAACGTACCTACATGATTCTATCAGGTGCTATCTTTTCTAAATTCTACAAAAAATCTATAGCGATGTTCTTTTAAAATATTTACAGTGTACAGTAAAATTGAAATAGCTGGATTGCATTGCTTACTTTTCCCATTTCACTGTCAGTGAACCTATTGTGTCGGGTGGATTCTTTTTCCAGCTTTTGCTTGGATCCGTTCGTTCTTTTGTGGTCACGAACTAATAAAATGACTGGCAATAAACGCCATACCGGTAAAATCATTATGTCTAGTGCTTAAGACCTCGACCCGGCTGTACGCGAGCATGCCGTGCTAAAACTTGTGCAGTAATGTGCAGATACCCTTCAACTGTCATCCTCTGATATATAATTAAAGCGTTGAAAGCTATTATTCTTATAATATGCATTCTTTATTGCATCTGCTCAAATCGTGGCTTCCTATTGGTGATTATATGGAAGATTAATGTTACATCTATCCTGTATTTTAAGCAATAATTATTAACACCAGACTGCAATGATTTATTTATTAACACATATTCAGTTCCATGTTCACGTTTTATTTCAGCCGTAGATGCATTTATATTTTTATTTCCGCAACAATCAAACTGCCAAACATGTATTATTTATGACTCCTCAATGTGATTATCTAGGTGAGTAGTTTGACGGCATTCATTCTTTTTCATTTCGTTTAATATTTTCCTCTCTTAGTTTGTGAGTGCAACGACGCAAACTCCAAGATGTCTGCCGTAGAAAATATGTGCTGCCATAATTTGTCGAAATTTTGTCGCGTAGGTCTCCCCGCCTAATATCCTACGTGCATATTCGCGCCATATGGCCTTCGTAGTGTACGGTTATCGTTTCGCACATGTCTGTTATCGTCTTAACTTTCCATTAATTTTTAATAACCTCACATTTTAAACTTCCATGAATATTTTATATTTTGGCTCTATATTTATTGTTTCAGTTTTTATTAGTTTGCTGTTAGAGTTCAACGTTCGTTACTTTGCTTCTGATATTATAAAGAGCGCTGTTTGTTTGTTAAAGATTTACATGGGCGTTAGGTGGAATCTAGTCGTCAATGTGCCCGTATATCTTCGGTTTACAATAGTGTATATCTTATAGGTACGTCGGTATCTGTGTAATGTAAGCATTCATAATCGTTTATTCAGTTCATTGAACCCACAATTTGAATGTAAAAATCTCAATAAAATAATAAAATTACTTTGTACTTAGTTTCTGAAGCTTGTTAAAACTATTACGTTCCTCAAATACTAGTAAAATTATATAGGCGAAGATGATATTAAACACTTTTCTGAATGCAATTGAACATTTTACACACCAAGAATAGAGAAAACCCCTTTAAACATATGTAATTTATGTGCTATATGTATAAAATTATTTTAAACATTTTATGTGAGCGGCCGCGCCAAGAATATTTCAATTGATTTCAATTATTTTAATGCAAACACAAACAATAAAACAATTTTTTATAAAATTTAACAGAAAGGCTACAAAAAATATTCAGTGAATGAAAAAATGTTCTCCGGTCACTCGCAGTGCTCGCAAGAATACCTGATCAAATAAATGCTTTCTGTATGTTTACATTCCAAAAGTACCAATATAAAAGGAAAGTTAGTTCTCCGAAATGGTATTTGTGTGGTACCCAGAGTACCCGGATCGTCAAGAGTACGGTAACACGTTTTATGTTTATGGTCCATCGTGGTAGCGTTATTTATGTAACGTTGGTACTCTTTATTTATCCTTTGAAAGACGCACTCAAAGGCGTTATAGGGTCAAAGAAAAATGAGCCTGTATGGGCCGTGACGGCTCGGTAGCCTAGGCGCACTGAACAAAATCGTAAAATTTTGACGTCGATATAAAAAAGGTTATAAAGCTTGTAAGATGCGCAGTAAAATCTGTTGGCCGAGACTCGGAGCCTCCTCGCGCGTGTGCCATTACAAAAGTATTTCGAACAATATAATTTATATTTTATAGACGTTTCCAGTTTTGAGACTCATTCGACCGCTTTTTGAAGTGTTATCAAAGCATCGAATGTAATTCTATGCTGGTCCAATAATATAACTTGAAGTTCCTACTAATATAAAACCAGTGTTACCAAAATATTTGATTATGTTTATGAAGTAGCGTAGTCGACATGCAATTGTAAGACATTGTAACTACCTTATCGAGAATACACAAAGAGCAATGAAAACTGCCAACAAGAGACTGCTTAAAATTACGTTACGCATATAACATAACGTTGAAGCCTTCGTGAAACATTAAACCTTGGTTTTATTTACTGCTCGGTCGTTTAAGGTAGAAGAATCTCGCCGTAAATAACCTCTTTTATGATATTTCCACGACTTCATTAAGTCTTTCAATGATATAACAGTTAGAGTTATGGCCTCACAACGATATAATACACCATCTTATTGTGTACGCAAAATAGAAAGTATATTAGTTACAGAGTTTCGCAAAATGCGAACGATAAAAATGCCTAATGCGAGCAATATTTGCCATTCACAGAGATTTTAAGTCGTAGCTTAGTTGCAGGTTGTTGAGATAGGACGGGGGCGACCCTTCCCTTTAATGTATTCTGGCAATTTCGCTAACGCCCTCCCGGGAACTCGAGCCGTGGCTAGACCCTAGATTAAATTTGTACTCTTCTGTTTACTGTTACTTTTTGTTACTTATCCTGTCAGTTCAGACGTTATAGACGCTTAAGCCTCGGTTTAATCTATGTGTCGATCTATACTTAACATTTATTGGTAAATGAGTTTATTTTTAAAGTTTATCTATTGTGTACGTGTTATAAAAGTCTGCGCGGTCCGATTCAAGATCAACATGATTGTGTTTAAATATTGAAGTGTTGTAAGCGGGGAGTTTTATCCGATGTTAGCATTTTCGCACGAGCAAGGCTTTGGTAAAATATACCGAGCCAAGATTTTAATATAATTGTGCTCAGAAACTGTAATCCGTTAAAAAAGTCAACGCGAGACAATTCATTCAATTTGGAAACTCCGTTTCTGAATATTTGTGTCCATTAATTTTATTTCTGCAACGAGCTGCCAGTTAAATTATAAGTTATAGGATAAAACTACTACTTTGGTACAGCGTCGTATTCTCGTGGGGCTGAGAGCGGTTTCGTGTTTTCTCTCGCAGTAACAACTTCGCATAGTGCCGACATTCCCTGAGAGCCCGACCTCATCTGTACTCACGTATGTGGCGCATCGTGTCCGGTGTTTCGTTCAAAGAAAATCCCTAAAACAGTTAATTAGTCATCGATTAATGAATACCAGCGCTCGCACAACAGGCGTGTTTCTTAAGATGATTAATCGAGCAACGGAATTAGTTCTGATCGTGTTAACGTGTCCAATATTTCTTTGCAAGCCGCAGCCGTCGCTACCAACTGGATAACTACTATTAGTTTTTGCTTTTCTTTAAGGTATTCAATTAAATTATATAAAAAACTACATTGCTCTATAAATTGTACAAACACAGAATAGTTGTTCAAATCGTCTGTTTTGCAGAAAACAGCCAAGATGTGTTTGAAATGTTGTATCCCCCTTTTTAAGAAATTTCAGCAGATACCACTAAGGGCTCGCAAAGCCGGCGCGAGTACTTGGCACGAGGTGGCCGAGAGGCTTCTTGGCTCGCTGGCTCGAGAGATCAGCGCTGGCGTGGCCCCTCGCCCCCGGACCCGCCGAGCTCGATGACGTCTTGGAAACTTGCCCGATAGCCTTTAGATAAACGTTAACGTATTGCGGCTCCCGAAATAAACTTTTTTACGTTCTCCAGCGCTAATAAAATGCACTGTTACGGTTAAGTGTACTCAAATTTGAACATGGCAAACAGACGTTCCATTCCCAATGCAAATATATTCATGTTGCCGTAATGAAGAGTATCATGTCGCATTGAATCTCTACCTGCCACCTGTGTTCGTTAACAAACGCAAGTTTTTATATTTTCCTCTCTCTCGTTCCGAAATCGCGAGCTTCTGAAGTTAAATTTGAAATGTTGGACTGTGAATTTCAGTGTGGACCGGAGTTGATTTTGTACTGAAATATATGACGGTCGACATAGTTCGCGGTATAATGAATGTAGATACACACGACACAGCATATTTGTTGCATGTTTATCAACGACAGGCCTCAATTTACTGCTTCAGCTGCGTTAACTACGTGGTTCGTACTCACTGCACTAAGTATCTCATTCCAAAACTATTAGTTTACTTGAAGGTATTATTAATAACAATAATGGTTAGTATAACTACATTATTTCAATATCCTCTCTAAATAAATTGTTGCATTGCGCTTTCTCTTTGCTTTTATTGTTTGCAGAGATGACGTAATTGCTGTGGTTTTGTACTTCTTTAGAACTAAATTATTATGCTTTAAATATTCACAAAGTAACATAGTTCTCACAGTGCTCTAAATTACCTTGCCTATTCAAGGGCGGCTAGGAGAAATCTACCGAAGCGCCATATTCAACGAATCGTAATTTTGTTCCATTCGTGAAAGTTTCTCACTGAAGTTTTAAGGTTAAATTGTAGTAAGCTTTCACATTAAGTTCTGTTTATAAATGGAAATGAGATCGGTAATACTGGGCCTTTTTCTTTGCCAGTTAATTTCCATTGTGTAGATTAGCATCCTGAAAATCCCGTTGCGAGAGAGGAATAAAGAAAGTGCGGCGGAAATTCGTCGGGTGCGCGATCGGCGCCACCTCCCCGCCGCTTAATAGCCACGCTTCATTGACTATTCTGTTACAAACTTGCCTTAATAAGCTAATGTAGATACATAATTGGGCAGCATCACGCTGTTTACTAATCAACAACATTAATTCGGAACAGGACGTCACGTACTCCAATCGCATTGCTCCTTTGAAGTTTATTTACCAAACCAGTCACATATTTCCCATTAGTTATACGTTAAAGGGAAACTGTGATATAGAACTTTGGCATAGTATTGGTAGTTATTATATTTTATTTTCTTATCTTCTTCGCTCAGTGTTTTCACGGACATGTAAAATTAATATCGGCCGGGAGTAAGCAGTTTATAGGCTGGCGGCTTGTTTCTAATAAAGTATCGTGTAATCCGAGTATCTGACGCCGTTCGTCCGCCTTCGGGACATCGCAGGCGCTGTAGACAGAATTTATATTGAAAATATTTGGGATTTTGAATGGCAATTTAAAAGAGCTACGGCCTTTTATGTAAGTTTCGGTAATTCTAATCAGAAAATGTGCTAACGCGGTATTCTTTGTTCACGTTTTACTCATTGTGTCCATTTTTAATGTTTTACAGTGAATATTTATATCGTGTAATGTATGTGTTTCTCTTTGTATATAAATAAAGTGGGAATAGAAAGTGTCTCTTTAGATGTGCTCGCGACCTCGCCTTGATTGCATTAGTGCTTTGTTCGTTCTGATCCCTGCGTAGATGGGAGAAAGGAGTAAAGCGAACACTTAATACTGTTGGTATTAAGTGTGATCTTGCGCTTTCAAAACTTTAACCACTTTTTTTTTTCGATAGTTTCGAGTTCAAGCAGATTATATTACATAGCTTTTAAACTGATAGGAACCCGACGGGCTCGCTTAAAGCTACCCAGGATTCACTATGTGTTTCGATTATGGATAGAGTACGAGCCAAATTTTGTGTCAATTAGAACTTTTCCCTATAATGTATTATGTAACGTAAAAGTAAGAACGAAGGAATGTACGAGGTAGGTGTAGTATTCACAAATTATTTTGGTATAAGCTATTGGCGCAATTTCTTCAATAGCGTGTACTTTGATAACGTTGCAAATGCGAATTCTTCAATATGCCTAGTTCTCATTTTAAGTGTGAATAGAACATTGCAATTCTTGAAAAAGCCCATTCACGTACCTATATACGGCAAAGGTACGGCGTCAGTACGTCCGTCGTCCGTCCGTTCGTAAGCCGCTATTCATCAACGTCCGACCTTTAGCCGCTTTTACGTTTACTTGCCGTGTTCATCCTACGCTAATTTAACCAGTGCTTTAATATTAATTTAAAATTCGGTCCTGCACAAATATGATAATTTCGTCGGTTTTTATTAGCCGTTATGTATTTTTCTGTTTAATCAATGTATGATTCTAATTCGCATTTTAACCTCACTTCACGGATATGCTTTAAAACAAAAGTGGCATTACTTTGTTCTCTGTTAAAGCATTACATTATACTTTCGCGGGGATATGTAGCGATGGAGTAGAAACACTTATCAGTATTGCGTGACTGGATTTGTAACAATAAAGGAAATATAATTTTTCATGTGATTTCCTTTAAGGGACATTTTCGGGTTCCATAGAAACGAACGGCAAACAACCTACAATAAATTTCCAATTGAGAAAGTTAGGCATTTAGGCGGTAAAACAAAATATCTTGAGTTACATAGATAAGCGTGTAACCGTTGACGGAGGATACATGGTGCAAATGTCCCGGGATTGGCGGACGTTGATGGATTGTGGCCAAGGGATAGCGATATATGACGCGATGTTCGGATTACTACCGTAATAACCCCAGTATCGGCCCCATGCGACCCGAAGCACCAATCATTCTAAACAGCCAAGTTTTCTGCCCTTATTTATTGTGTATACTTACGCACTTTTTGTGTTCCCGAAAATATTAAGGTTTGTGGATTGCCGGGGTAAGTCATTTCTTCGTGGGCTTTCTAGTATAAGAAAATTTAAACACATATTTGATAGAGGAAGTGAAACCCGAGCTTGAAATCCGTGGATAAAATCGTTTTTTTGCTAAAATGCTTATCAATTTTCTTCGTGAGGAAGCTGAAATTGGGTATTCGTATTGCATTTCAACGTTTATTGTTTATTAAAGTTAGAAAAATATTGAATTTTATGTTACTATTTCGCGCGCGTGCCGCTATGAATTACTGATTCGTTGGTTTGTATAAACTAAATTTAAACCAGAATTGTTACGTTTGCTCACTGTGCTTTTCAAAACTATCCTCTCGACTATTGTGAAAATGTTTGCCCCCATTTTTCACTTAGAACTTATGGCAATGTGTTTCTTCGTTACGGTTAAAAACTCATTGGAAGCAAAAATATTCAGTATCTATTCGGTTTTATGTTTTCATTAGGTACTTATTTAAGATTATTCAATTTTCGGTTATTGTAGTCACATCTACTGTAATTAATAGGAAATCTCAATTGCGTAGTGGTTAGTATAACCGACTGCCACGCCTGAGGTCGCGGGTTCGGTTCCCGCACAAGTCAAACATTTGTGTGCATGAACATGGATGTTTGTTTTGGTCTGGGTGTGTCTATGTATAATATGTATGTATTTACAAAAAAAAGTATATATGTATGTTTATCCATTGTCTAGTACCCATCTCTCCTTAGTTTGGGCTAGATGGTGTTGTGTGTATGTGGTAGAATATCATTATTATATATTATTATTATTGTAATTAAAGTATGAAGTTGCCGTTGTATAGTAATAGATAATTTGAATTGACATAAAACCTTCGTGGTGTGAGATTTTTGAGTGAAACTTTTCAACATGATACCTAAGACTCGTCTTTTAAAAAAAGTGCAACATTTGATTTTCGACTTTCAATTGTTTTTTATTCAGCTTAGACGGGAAAGATGGATACTTCGAAAATCCGAGTCATTTTTTAATACGAGTACCGACGCGAAACTAATGCGGCAAAAACGGCTCGCAATATCACCGCTACGTTTGGAGAGGAGACTGCTAATGAACGCACCGTGCTGTTTTGGTTTAAACGCTTTCATAATGGAAACTTCTACTTGAAGGAACGAACCACGTCGAAAACCGCCCACACAGGTGAATAAAGCTGAATTGAAGGAGATGGTGGAATCCGATCCGAGGAATACTACCCAGGAATTACTGGCATGGTTTAACGTTACCCTACTTACAATATTGGCTCATTTGCATCAAATCAATAAGATAAAAAAATATGAAAATGGGTGCCTCATGATTTGATTAATCTGCAGAAAGAAATGCGTTTTAAAACTTGTGTTGCCTTGTTGAATCGGTACATAAATGAAGGAATATTGGATCGAGTTGTGGCATGTGACGAAAAGTGGATTCTTTACGATAACCGTAAGCGAAAAATGCAATGGCTGACCCCAGGTCAAACGCCGCAACAGTGTTTTAAAACAAAGCTTACCAATAAAAAGGTATTGGTAACTGTTTGGTGGTCTCTTCATGGTGTTATTCACCATAGCTTTCTCAGGTGTGGTCAAGCAATAACAGCAGATGTTTACTGTGCCGACCTTCAAACAATGATGGCGAAACTGGCAGTGAAACAGCCCTGGCTCGTGAATCGATCTTCACCATTATTGCTCCATGATAACGCAAGACCTCACACTGTACGAGAACCCGTTGTTACTCAATATTGTCTTCTGTTTACGCGAATGTTATTCATTGAAATTAGGAGCTGCAGTTAGAAAGCATACGTCATCCTCCGTACTCGCCAGACCTTGCTCCAACGGACTACCATTTTTATCGCGAATTGGACAATTTTCTACGTGATAAAAATTTTTCTTCCCAGGAGGCAGTACAAAATGCTTTCACACAGTTTGTCGAATTTAGATCCCAGGAGTTGTATCGTAAAGGTGTTAATGAACTTTCGTTTAGATGTCAGCAATGTATAGATAATGAGGGTAAATATCTTGATAAAATAAATGTGGTACATCTTAGAAAAAAACGAATTTCAATTTTTAGTGCTAATCGGCAACTTCATACTTTAACCCCTAATATTTTACATAGCGAGATTTATTACGTGTAACAGTCACTTTTAAATAGGTACTTATTATCATAATTTGAGTTGAGAACATTTTTATCGTTCTCTATTCGGAAAGAGGTCATTACTCATTCATACTGACAAAGCAGCCTTTCACATCATTTCATGCAGGATTGTAATGCACAGTCTGATCATTCTACGTCGTCCAGAGCAGAGCGCATGGAACGATTTATCAATGTCGTCCTTCCACGTACTGTCTTCCAAATGGCCATTTGCACCGACGTCGCTGAATGTCTCAGCGCATCTTAAATATCCGTGATTTGTGCGTATATCTCAGGGTACTGACCGTTTACTGATTATTTTGCTCATTTCGATGTCATCAACCCATTCCACTCTTATGCAGCATGCTTCGAATTTTGAAATAAACAACATCGAAATATTCCCATTTCGTGTATAAAAAAGTCAGACGACATTTCTCTAAAAAGCGAAATGAACGCAAGAAAATGCTTTAGATTTTTAAATAAACGGTTTCTAATTTTGCTTTATTAGAAAATAATTCTAGTCACGAACAAAACGTTTTCCATATTTCAAGTACGTTCTATGCAAATATGACGGGTAACTAGTGTCAACCGGTTTTGTTCAATAAACCGGTGTCGATAATCCATCAATGTCACATCCTTACCTTCCCTATTCGTAAAAAGAAGCCAGCCGTAGTACAGCACATAGCTGAACCGATATTACTGTCGAATTATTATCTGACGCCCGTCCAATGACGATGGTAATACAAAATTGAATCGTGATATGACTGTTCAGACTGACGTTTGCAATTTGCCGGTGAAAATAAACTTTTCATTTTGATGTGAAATAATTTTTGCCTGATATCTTCCAAAATGTAAGTAAACGTAATAGATGTCAAATTGCGAGAAAAGGCCTCGTATTATTGGCTGGAAGTGGTCCCGCGACAGCCCGACACCTCTGACGACAAGTGACAACTAGCCCCGACATACGTACACGCTTAGAGGACAAAATAAGAGAATACATAATACCAGCTTGAAATTGCGAAAGACTGAGTGCAGTGTTACGTTCGTTCCATAAAATATGCGCATGTGAAGAGAATATTCATAAATTGGACACGGTAATTAAGATCAGTGAGACACGGAGTGCAGCAATGCCGCGTGCATTGTTTAGGGCGGAGTCCTACCGGTCTGCGCTATGAAACAATGGGTAAAACACGCTGCAACCGGGTAATGTGCGTTAAAACTGGCCATTTCAACGGCTCCGTAAACAGTAGGGTACCTTTAAAGTATTATTCTAGTACTAACATTTGTACATGGTGTTGTATTACGGCAATGCCAGCTTCTGTTGTGCAGCTATTGTGCTACCAATATTTACGCCTGTTATTCTATTCACGCTGGCAACTTTTTGCTCGCAAACAAGAGAAGTTTGGAAGTGAACCTGTCTAAGAAAACAAGGGGAATTTATTTTTCATGACGCTCTGACGTCATGAGACTGACTTTGACGAATCCAATCATAAATATTTAATCTATAGTAGGAATCTGAACAAAAGATTAGTTTGAATACGCATCTCTTTTTCTTTTCTGGTATAGTATTAAAACGTAACGGGAACAAATATCCAGCTAAATGGTAAAAGGCATGCGTCAGGTTGTGCTAATGACGTCTTTATCGGAGTATAAGCATTGACGATCCCCTATAGATTTTCTCAGGTGATTAGAGGCGTGTAATTTATTTACTGTCATGTATTATGTTTTAATTCGTTGAGTGTTGGCAAAAATGCGATAACCAACAGAAGGGTGTTTCTTTGTACACAAATTATCGATTATAACATAGCTTTTATAAAACTAACAAGACATGTCTCTCTCTGTTTAAAGAAATGTGAATCTAAAACTATGGATTTAAGATATTTTGTCTTTCTGTGTGTTTGTTACGGCATCACGCAATAACTACTGAAAAGATTTTGATGTGATTTACATGTAGCTTGAAGTTCAAAATATGATCTAGGCCAACTTTCATATAATTGCGTAGACTCGCAGATATGGTACATAGTATGATTTACGTAGGTAAACTTAAGTTTACGCGGAAAATTACAAGCAAACGCTAGTTCGTAATACAATTCAGAAATGAAGCGCTGAATTATTTAAACGTACCAAATTCATATTTAAAGTATTATAAACACAGGTCGCAGTGACATAAATACAAATTAATATGTAATTTCGTTACAGATCAGACACATTTAAACGATAATTAATTTGGGTTCACTCTCTTTACCGCATCCATATTAAACATTTTACTAAAAGTATTTGTTTAAATGTGCGGTAGTTAATTATTGTTTTGTCCTTTTCTTTCGCCTGGTTTCTGAACAGTAGATCAACAGGGAAACCGTTAACAGACGGTTAATCGCACGTCAACGGTTGTAATTGGCCGACTGAATTAGCAATAGCCAATTAATTCACTTGACATCAGTTTGATTATGACACATCGTAGATTCGGCTTTCAGAAATTTGTGTAGATATATAATACAAATGATAATAGAATAGAACAAAGCATTGCAAGTATTATTGAACAACGAGTCCTAAGCGCGTCTAAAAGTATAAATATCTATTTATTTCCCAACAGTTCGACCGATCTAATTCGGTCGTAATCACGGGTTGACTAGAGTGACAAGATCCCTTGTCTAATATAATATTAAGTACCTATATTGTTTACAAATCGCGAAAACTAAACCAGATTTTTTAAACACAGCCAATACATACACCACGTGTATTTTATTAGAACATGTATGATAAAGGGGTGTTACAAAAAGATGTGGTCGTTATATTAACTAGGGTTAGCCTGAAACAATAACGATATACATATAAAAAGGATAATGTTATTCAAGGATCTTAAAAAGGGAACGTTTTATTGAACTTTACAAGGTTCTTAGTATTTATTTTAAATCAATACTCAATGGCCAGTGAAAATGGATCCAAGTTGCCGAACATTTTTTAAATACATTACTTGCGCATGAATATTCCCAGTATCGTGGAGCACTTTACTATCACTAAAACTACAGACACTTAGAACTCTCCGATTTGGAACAATGATAAACATATGTGGTCACCTAAATTTCTGTGACGTGTAGGTCTTGAACTTACAAAACTTAGTTGGATTGGCAACTTTAAGCATTGCACCATACTGTAAGCGATTTGAATACCGTGCAACGGTTTGTTGCAGAACAAATCGTTAACGTAAAGATATATAATATTATACTTATATATCAGTTAGTTACGTGGTATATTTTAAGTGGCAACTAAAATGAAGAAAATATGTGTTTGTGATTTTAAAACAAGATGTACAGCTTTAAGCATCCGCCAGTAAGATATATTGATTCTCACTACATAAAACATTTTAATGCCAATGTACATTATGTTTTCAATTTACGTCTAAAACATATATTTCAGTCGTAAATGAATGAAGGTTCATCGATAATTTGTTAAACAACGATCTTAAAATTATGACATGCCACAACGTACACCCTTCACAATCATTTATCGGTCATAAGCCAAAGTTGGCAGATAAGGTGTTCAACTAATCGATGCGTAGATAACAGCTAAATAGTTTTCAACCGGGGACCACTTGTAAAGGATTTTTTGTGGAACAAATGCATTCAGTCGACAGGACGTTTGGGTGCACAGCTGCACCACATCCGGGCTCTCTGTCTACAACATATATCTACCTACATAATATAAACACAAGTGCTTCTGCCACTGTTTCCACATAATGTGTGTTTGTGCTACATACGCATTTACTACGCACACGTACGCAGGTTTTATTTCACAAAAATAGGTCGTTGAAAGTCTAAAACCGACGACAAAACATTTTTTACAAGGTTTATCAATTTCATGGACAAACAAGCGGGACTTTATTTATTTTGATCCGATAACAGAGTTAACTTGGAAACTTTTTGCGGTTATCTAATCGCTATAACAAAAACTTCTATGAAAACTTTTCGCTGGCAATTTTCGTTTCAGTACCTGTGGCGAGTTTGTTGTCCGATAAACTTAATCTATATATTAATACGTGAAGCAAAAACTTTGTACCAGTTTTACGAAAATTGCGCGGACGGAGTAGCATGAAATTTGGCACAGTTAAAGTTTATATGGAGAAGAAGTGGCGAATCCTAATATTTTTATAAAATATGCATTAGAAATACATTTAATAAATTAAAACCCCTACACACACAACCATGCATTTGATACAAACAGTCGAATCTCGTTCGGAGTATTTCGGCATTGTTCGGCCGATGTCGTAGAATTATTCGTAACTATGGTTACATATGTATGTAGAGTAGGTGACTAAATGAAATGTGATTATAAGGATATATTTATAAACAATAAAACCTTAAGGACGATCAAACTTAAAATTTAAATCAATTATTGTCGAATTTCGACTACTTGGCGACCGCTAGTGTTAATAAAAGGTCAATACACACGAAATGTATTGTAAATAAAGAGTTTTTTTTTTCATGGATTCAATCAGATAACACGTAACAATAAATCGTAGCTATGAAAAACAACTCAAAACTAATGTCTATCGTCGTAAAAGCGTATATCCCATATCCTTGCGCGCGTATCGTGTTTGATAGGGCGTCGGGGGTGCGGGGTGCGGGCGCGGGGGCGGAATCTCAGCCCCTCAGTAAATAATTACCGCCCCGACGCAGGGGTGTAGCCCCAAAACCGGCCCTGGGCCCTGGCGACTGGCTTCACCGACGTTGTTGCCAATTCTTATTGTGCGCTCACAATCTCACGAAAATAAATTGATATGGCAAGCGAATACGTAATTTGCAGTACTCTCTGCAATTTGAAGTTACAACTTCGCTCCCAACGCTTCTGAGAGTTGTTTGAATCTGCCATTATATATATAAAAGGCGGCGTTAATATCAGCGGAGCTAATGTTGTTATATGGACAATGTTCTTGGTTTATTATTGTGTTCGGTTTAAAAGGTATTATATTCGTATATCACGAAAGCGGGCATTAAGCCTAAAACTTCTATTATGCAGCCAATATTACAACCCATTTATAGAAACTTTGCTACAAAGGTCATGTGAATAGAGAATCATAGATTAATAAAGCTGTGCAATATTCGAATAAGCCTTAATGTTTGCAACATTTGTCGTAAAGTTTATTATATAGCAAGGGGTTGTGTATACAAGGTATTTATCGGTTTTCTGGTCTTGTATAAGCCAGCATACACGACCTAGCAGAATCTAAAAAGCATATCTATAGATACTTTATTTTTAATGAGTTATTTTGCACGGACATAGGTACGAGTTGTGCTGTAGCTTTTCTTCTTGGGATCCAATGTAGCAACGGTGCTTAAATATGAACACACCGGTATTACACTTTGTATAGCCTATTTAACTATTCAATCATTACAATAAGAACTTGCAATCATTAATAATTCAATTCAACGCAAAACGAATCGACGCATGTCAAATCGTATATCTTTTACGCAAATTATGAATTTGTATGTCAAGGTATTAGCCATTCTTTTTATTCAATAAACTATGAATAGAGTAAATTATGTTGCTAAATAACATTATTTTGGTTTCTTGGCCTTGTGTTGTGCGTATTTCTAATTTAGTGATCGTATTTATAATCTCTGTATTATATCTATTTTGGTAATTATTGACAATTACGTATATCGATAATATTTAGATACGTAGCTTTACTATATTCGGTGTAGTTCTCATTTTCTATCACAGGGCTTATTTATATATAAATTTAACAACATGGACGGTTTAATCGAGTGTTGAGGGATTCATGTGTGTTTCAAAAATTTTACCTATATCTGATTATTTTTTGTTTTTCTCTCTAGCGTTGGCGTAGTTTCTTTAAAGGAAAAGTAACTCTATAGTACAGTTTTATAAAAGTTGGGTAACAATAAGATGTGGTCATATGTTCGCATCGAATCGTTGAAAACCTATCGACCGCATTCATTTTTCAGGTAGTAGGGACAATTGCTCTTTTTTTTTTGTTAACTGTGGCCATTTTAAAATCGGTAACAGAAACTTAAATAAAAGTTCTTGAAATCTATTGATGATTTAATAGACTACATAATTACGCTAACTTATGAAAGAGTTGTTCCTAAAAATCTTGGTTCAATCAAGAAAATCACTTCTGATTGATAATACCTATAAATTTGTTTAGAGCTGACTGTACAAAAATGTATTAACTGAGTATTATAGGTAAAAACGAAGAAGTTGGTGTAATGTCCGCAGTGGGCCGCCATACGAATTGGTTACATGGCCACATTGGAATAAATATAAGATATTATTAATTAATTGAAATCTACTATAATAATTTGTGACAAGTCAGGCGAAGTGTTAACTTAAATAAAAAAAAGAAAAAATAATTTAAATAGTTTATATAGTAGTAAGTTTCAATAATAGTAGTTAGTTAGTACAAAATCATGTAATAAAAGTGCTTTAAAATAAACAACGCGACAAAATTCGTAGAAAGTAGTTTAATTTCTATGTATAACATTCGCGTAAACATAAGAGTTTATTGTATTGATAATATTTATCATGCACAATGTTAATCATATTACACTAATTGGCAAAGTATAGGTACGTGTACCTACTTAAGTTTCTTCCACAACGTCAGACAATGCTTCACTTAATATTTCTATCCTAAAACTAGAAGACATATAACATAACGCTTAGTAATTGACATTTCAGTATAAGTAGGCAAATTTGACTGTTATAAACATTCTTATATTTGATAGGAACAGCTAAAATAAGATAGCCATCTTTACTTTCTGAACTGTGATAAGCGATATTGTAGATCAACTACGGTGATATATTTGATATTGCAGATATATTACTTATGTCTTATATAGGTGATAATTTTAATATTTAATTTTTCTTTGGGTATGTGCATAGCGCCCTCTTGCCCTCCTTTTGATATTATTTGACGAGTGAACATAACCGTGTGTATATTATTGACAACAAAGACACATTTTGCGGACTTTGGAACCAGTTTTTGCGATGAAATTGCATATACGTATCACAGACCAGCTAAATATAGTTTATTAACAAGTAAATTGAGTGTAACAATTGCTTCTTTTCTGCATAAAATATATATGAAGCGTTAGAATAAACATCGTGAATCAAATTGAAAAATGTATTATTATATATATATTCAATACTTGAAGGAGTTATAATATATTGAAATTGTAAATGCGTTTAACGCACTGAAAACAAGTCAGACTTATGAGACATGACAGCTCTTGCTTTGCAAGGAATACAGCATGTTAACCTTGAGGACCGTTAAATGCCCGGGTTAGGCAGTGTTATTGGTTTTCTGTTGGGAAATTCTCAGTACCAGCACTGAGTCTGAAATGTGCCAGGCAGACAGCTAGCTATCCCTTTTACGCGAGACTCGGGTTCATGTTTCACGAAAACGAACTTGTCTTTAATAAATTCAGTCTCGTAGGAATGCCTTTAAGGCACTCCTACTAGACCGAATTTATTAAACCGAAGACCTACGAGACCGAAATAATAGAAAATAACTACTCAATCTGCCAATAATATAGAAATAGCTACCAATAAACATCAAACCATTTAATACCTTTTTATGTCCACAGATATAGAACAGAGAGAAGCCTTAAGCTATTTATTGCCAAATAAGAGCTTAAACATTTTTCAATGCATGGTATCATAAAGGTGTCAGAAGTATGGGAAATATTTGGCTTTATATAATGCGTATCTACGCATTATGGATATTTATCTTTGCGGCCTTCCAAATCCCTTTAATGTAAGACTACGCCGCAGACGCTATTAAATTAAAGTATTAACATATAATATGAACTTATACAGCGGCAGTGAACTATAATAATACAAGTTAGAATAATCCCGAGTATAGACAGGGCGGTAAGACGGGCGCGCGCGGTACTATACGCTCTATAGATACTGATTAAGCAGCCGACCGCACATCTCTACGTGACCGAGCCCGCATTCAAATATTTTTGCTCTATTTCTTTGATCTGACCATTATTTGGATAGAAGGACCTTTGTTTTGGTCAGTGTAGAAAATACGTGATGCTATGTGTTGTTATAAATTGGGATTGTTTCGTGTGAAGCGAGATGGAAAAAGTTATGTGAACATTTTTAATAATATGAGTCATGTTCAGTGACTAAGTTTATGGTAATAATATGCCATTGCTATAGTAACGAGGTAGTTTTCTTGGAAATCTCTTATATATCTCATCATGTTAAGCTAAAATGGATCACGTCCACATTTAGTCAGTTATAGCGCAATGCAGGGTTTTAAAACCTTTGAATTTACGATTTGCATTGTGTCTGTGATTTGAATGCTTGTGGAATCACGCACGCTATTAAGTATTAGTCCTAAGAGCAAGTGTTATCTGTTTCAAATAAGAAGTCATGTTTAAATCTTAGGTTACAATATGCTAGCTGGTGTAGTGCAAACAAAGCGCACACCTAAACAATTAACTTTTCCGCGGTGGTAGTTATCCATGATCTTGTATGCGGGCATGCAAGTAGATGAGATTACTCAATGATAAAAACACTATTTCTGCTGGTGACTTTAGGCCAACAAAGCAATCAACATCTATAAGCGTTTTTTTAAAGGAACGCTGCTAGTCACTAACCATCTCTAGTTTGCTTTATGAACTTGAAATCCGCTAATAGTTATAGTTTTTAACGAGTTAATACGAGTTGAGTAAGATGCGAGTTCTAAATGATCTGTATCTATTAGTTAGTTTAGATTTGTTATTATGGACTATTCGTAGCGCAAAATTTACATTTGCAACTATTTTAGATCCGTTACGACTTACAATTTTTGATGCTAAGTGCACTACTGCGGATGCAAATTAATGTAAAGGTCAAATATTTTTATTACATTAAGATAAAATTGTAATTAATTACACGACTACAAGGCCGTAGAACTTAGTTGCAAATCAAATTGAATTTACGTTGTCTAAAGCGATCAGTAAAGTCCATTTATTATTAATTTTAACTTATATATTTTAGTTTAGACAAAAACACATTTAATATACGTTATAACGTATATTTTAACTTATGCAGTATGGCTCCCTAAAATCTCATTACTCATGCTAAAACAAGTTTCCTAGAAGGGATGTTAGAAGTCGCAAATTAATTAATTCATCAAGCAGCTACTATAAGTTATGTTCATTGTTATGTTAATTGAGTGAACACATTGTAAAACTTACTCTAGTACAAGCATTGTGATGAAATCAATGAAATTGTGATGAGACAACTTACCAACAATATGTTTTTATTGTCTTGTAATAAAGGCCTCGTATAAAACTCACCTCACTTGTGCAGCTGTGGCATAGCTAAACAATGTTTTGTTTCTTCTTTCCAATTTGAAATTACATGTCAAGGATAGAGACAAAAGACTATTCTACTGATATATAGGATTGACTAGTTTCTATAATGCACGGTATTAAGTTATTAGTTCAGCGTTGTGATCAAAAGTTACAGGTTCAAATTCTATTCTACATTATTGACATTACTTGCTTCTAGCGCAAACGTTTAGCTTAGCTAGAGATTAACCATTATTATGAAACCCACAATGTTAGTTTCGCAATCTAATTTACGTACAAAAACACTTTATCAAGTTTATTTTAGCTGATACACAGTTCCCAGGATCGTTAATCTCTTATAGGAAAACCTATGACTTCAAATAGTGATACTTTTGTATTTATGCTAAACTCTCTCGTTGCTCTGTAGTGGATATGAGTCAGTTCAGGATAATATTGTAACGAGTAGTAGGTATATAGTCCTCATCTATAATATAATAAATCAATCAATCAATAATTGAGTGCACGGATGGCGTATTAGTCTAAGTGGTTGCCTCATCACTGCAATTGCGCCGAGTGTTGTCAGTTCGAATCCCACATGAGACAAAAATTTGTGTGATTCACAAATGGTTGCTCCGAGTCTGAATAATCTTTGTGTCCGTTACTCGAATGTTTGTAAAGTTCCCAACAACACAGGAATTATTCCTAGTTTGGTGTCTTAAAAAAAAGATGATATAAGAATATCTTTTTAGCTCACAAGTCCGATTTCATTGTGCCATCGTCACTTCAAAGCGTGTTTGGTGTCAACACTATTATCGAAAGTATTTGTTTGCAATTGTGTTCATAGAACTGAAACCTTCGAAGAATTTGTACTATAAACTATAAGCCCATGTTAGACGCTTCACGAGTCTAGTATGTTGGTAAATAGTATCTTATGCATTGCAAATTTCGGGGCAAATGCATACATGCAATGTATTAGCGTAGTTTATACATATATGAGATAAATGGGTTTTTGTTCGTCTAATAATAAGGCACTGCCGATTGCGAGTGCGATATTTTCTAAGTAGCACATCATATTTACGACGAATATGTATATATATAATATAATATATATAATAATTACGTACATATAAAATACAAATTTTTTTTTTGTCAAGTCTATAGTTATAGTATTGAAGTTGAAACTTAAAGGAATTGATAATAAAATATTTATAGTAAAATATATAAGGGACCGATGACGTCTAGGATAGTCCATAAAAATATCTGTCTTGACATTAGAAGTTTGGAACTAACCTGATGTCTTGTCAAGCAGTTTAGATATTTTATGTACTTCTACGAAACGAAATATCATTGATGTCAAAATGCCGATGAATACAGATAACAGATCAACAATAACCACTTTGTAAGTGACAAGTGATTACCGAAGTAAGATCTTATCATAAGAATAGCTAAATTTCGTAACCATATTCCTTTGTCGTGTATTTAAAAGTGAGAATCATATTTCTAGGTTCCGTTGGAATTTGAAATAACGTTAAAAACAAAAAGGTAAGACTTGGTTACCAAGACACGCGATCTCAATTGTTTGGTTCTTAAATTTTTGCTCTATTTTATAAGTTTACATTAAAGGCAGTAGTTACGCGATTAAAATTTGCTTCTATTTGTAGGTTCCTTTGCATTTATTTGTTTCTACTTTACGATGTATACATGGTATTGTATCACGTCATGTTTGCTTTGTTTGTCTAACAAGATGCAAATTGAGTAAAATAAAATAATCCAAAGAAAACTATGCAGTATACTTAAGTTCTGTTAAAAATGTAGATGCAATATAAATGGCCAAACTATGTTTCAAACTCGTAGTTTTATACTTATTGATGTAAGTTTAAGGTATTAACTAATCATTTAAATGTTTGTATATATTGCTTGTTGATATAAAATCTAAAACAATGGTACGTGTTTAGGATTTATATGGCAACATTGAAAATTTACCAATTTAAGGGAAAATGTTTTTGTTGAAAATGAGTAACATTTTTACATATTCATCACATACTTTTAAAATTACCAAGAACTTGAATAATTTGAGTATTTATTAATATACGATTTCTGGGCAGTATTTATTTAACATGCAAATGTATAAAATTGATTGAATGGTTCACCCAACAAGAATTTTAACACGTCAAAATGATATTCAAAAGCTATTAAAACGCATAACTGCCATGCCGATAATTGACCTAGGGGAAACTGAAAAGGGCTACGTGGTATGTAGTTGTATACTAGGTATATCTACATGACAGGTCAGACACAGGTGGTTTTTTGATAGGTGCCATAGGGAACGGAATAGCCATGAACTGATTGTTGATATCGTTTTTTAAAACACCCGTGTTATTTTAATTTTATAGGCCTTAACAAAGTTATTTAAATATATGGTTTGTAATCTTTGCGTCGATAATGTATAGGATACTAGCATATAGCCGCGCTTTGCTAACGTTTTCCGAGATAAAAGTAGTCTGTTATAGACTACTCCTATCTTGAAAAACTCTGTCCATAAACTGTTTTGCGTGAATAAAGACAAACCAACAAACACAGTTAGCGAGGAAAATACGAATTTGTAAGGATAAAATGGTTTAATTTCACTACTGCAGCTGACGGGCTGAGCACGGTTGCTATGATGCACCAAAAATCTATACTTGAAAAGATTTCTAAACAGGACAGACTCTCCAAGCAGGCGAATTATCTTTATAAAAGTAAAAGAACACAAACGAAACCACTTTAAAAGCGCAATGACTGTTGAAGGAGCGAGTGGAACTAAACTAATATTTGCGGTGACCTAAGTGCCTTACTTAGCGTTTATTGTAAGTATGTAAAGATATAATCATTACTTACATAGCTCGTGTTCTAAGTACGGTACATAGAATTCCTCGTACGTAACATCTAAACTACATATAAGTATGAACATAAGCTAATATGAAACGATAGTTTCCACATTGCCAGCGCTAATGCGTCAGCTCTTAGGTCGACTGTAGGCTTTTATAGCCGTTATTTAAGACGCTTCGTGCTTCACGACCACAATGTTCATCGCTGTGGATTAAATAACTAGCACTTATATTATTTTATAGTTCGTGCTATAGCTATACGAGTAAAACAATCATATTATACCCAGTATTACTGTGTAATCGTCGCAATTTATCATTTGATTTGATTACATTAAAATTTAAAATGCTTAAGGGGATAATCGTGGCAGTCTAATTTACCCTTAAAATTCATATGTTGACCACATTTTCAACTTTAGTTTCTACACGAAGCGGTCCGTCCTAAATTACAATTCGTTGAAATTCAACTCGTAACGTTGAAGTTGTAATGTAGTTTCGCCGCAACAAGTGTGCGGAGCGTAGCTGGGCTCGTGTCCTGTAATTTTGATAATGGTCACGAGGGGCGTGCTGGAGATAAGCGAGATAACGGGCGAGACGGCCGCACCGGCCCTGCGGCCCACCGGACCGGCCCTGCTCAAGGGTGAGTAGGACGTTTTGAAGCCACCCTTTTGTGTGGGCGACAGAGAAACTGTCACGCGCTACACGCTGCCGTAACTTCATACGCAAATGTGTTACGTATTTGTCACTTTGTAGATTACGCGATGTCTGCCTTTGAGACTTAATGATAAGACGGTTCTTCAATATTAATAAGAATTATTTATAAGGTATTAAATCACTATTTTAACATTGATGGTTTTATAACACGTCCTAAACTACTTCATATTTTTTATCATACTTAAACACACGCACGTTGTGTAGCGGGTTCTATTTCTGTGCGGAACAGTATTTGTAAATTTATGAATAGTTTGCTGCACTTAGCTATAATGTTGTGTTCGTGATTTAAATGCAAACTTTCTACTTTATTACCTTGGTAGCAATAAGCTTATGTCGTACTTGATGGCAAAGGTTACTTATTAGCATTGCATACAAATGACGAAACGAAGTCTATAACAAAATTACCTGTTCTGAATCATCTTCCAATAATTTCTTTGACCAGCCCATAACAGTTACGTGATCACGGAGCTGTTGCAGAGCGACTTGCACAAGATTATCGTATCGCCACAACATCTATCCGCCGACCACATCAAAGTCTTCCTCTACCAGATACTAAGAGGTGAGTCAACAATATTGTTTAGTCCTTTTATACTTTACGTAAAATACTATGTAAGGTTTCAACTATAGGGCGACTTTAAAACCGACTACTGAGCGAGAAATAGATTCCTGGAGTTGGATTAAAAAGAGATAAAAAGATGAGGTGCGGTGGCACCATACGAAAAAACGACTAAAAGACATAATTAAGCTGAAGGCTGCGCGTATGTAGCTGTTGATTTTCAGTACGTAGTTTTAGATTAGTGATGTCGAGGTTAACTTGTTATTAAGACAAGCTTGAATTAAGTGATAAAGATCGCTCAATAATTGTAAGTATTAGTATTAAAGTAAGTACTACTCATTTCAACTCTAAAAATTATAAAATAAAGCCTGCATTATACTCTATGCGTGTTCGTCATTAATTATTTAAATTTATTTGATAAGACACGAGAAAGGCAAAATGATTGATTGGTGAGTTCAAGGAGATGCACACATCCTTAAAAGAGTCAATCAGATACGCCGTCGTCCCCTGCACACAATTTCGACGATTGAAAACTCAACAGATGATAAAATCAGAGCCATTGTGGTTATTTATTTATCCGTGAGAAAGTCGCTCTTTGGACATTATGATTTTAACTCGTCGTTCTCGCTTAGTCATAGTTTAAAATACATTTAGTTCAAAGATTTTGTGCAAGAATTTTTGCTTAATAGATACTGTCTTTGTTTGTCTCACTAATGTATCAAAAAGGAAATGTTGTGTGTTTATTTCGATTGGTATATAACAGCTAATTCGCTTTGTCGAGGGACATTATGTAATTATGGATAGTGTAGTAGCATTAGGGATTACTACTAGAGAATAGATTGTCTCTTTCCACGTACGGTACCTTTCCTTAGAATATTTGTAAATTACCACATATAATACAACTACTATATTCAGTCAGTTTATATAAGTTCAATTATTGTTTGTGACAGGAATAAGCACCCTAGAGGTATAATATCTCAGCATCACGTAAAATGTTTCCCAATTACAACATTCAATACCTACGATATCTTATTTATTTGCTAATAAGAGCCTATTACTGTGTGTGGGAATTTGAATTTAACGCAATTGAATTAACGAGTTTACGTTATAATGCTAGACGTTTATTATGCGAATATTACACTCCATAGGCGAAGATTGACAATTGAACTGAGAGTTTGCGGCACCTAGTATTCACAGGAATATTAAACTGTCATATAAATTACCTAATGCGATGAAAGCCTAGTCGAATTACCGCTTGCTTGCCATGGAAAATGTCTGTGGTGTTAACTTCGGCTGCCTTATTATCATAAACTATTTATACAGACTTTTCTTTTTAGCAACGCGTGCTTCGATTATACAAATATCAATAGCAGAGTTTTAAATGTAATCAATATTGAGCTTTAATATAAATAATTAATTAATCTAATATATATTTAAAAACGTATTAAAAAAGATAACATAATTACAAACACACAAATAAATCTAATACTAAATATTTACAAAAATGGTTTAGGCATCGTAGAATTCTTCACCGTCGCTGTCAACTGGTAACGTGCCCAGAAGACTGGCAGCATTATTTAATTTTTAAATTAGTAGTGAATTATATTAATATATCAATTTATTAAGGTTAAGGACATTATATCTACATACCTACGAGAAATCTAAAGAAATCTGCGTACATAAAACATCTGCAGCGAGTTTATCATTATGTCCAATCTGTCTAACTTGTTCAGTTTTGAAAGCCCGTCTCAAAGCCTCTTCAGAGAGAGGAGTCATGTTTCCTAATATAAGCAGTACTCTTATCGTTGGTTTGTCAGACCATATTTTGATAATATCTAGTTATGAAAAGAAAAGATAATTCGTTTAACCAGAAACGTCATAATTACTTGACGTATAAATTCTGAAGTTTCTTTGTACCGTGTACATTACGTACAGTATCACGTATACAACGAATATATTTCCTTTTATAGTCTTTTGTAATAATGGTGGCGAAAGGGTACACAGTCCAAATTGTCCATTCCGAAGGGTTGCGACACATAGCGACCTTGGCACCGACTTTCAGCC
Source organism: Catocala nupta (assembly GCA_963675205.1). Classification (NCBI taxonomy): domain Eukaryota; kingdom Metazoa; phylum Arthropoda; class Insecta; order Lepidoptera; family Erebidae; genus Catocala; species Catocala nupta. The sequence continues at coordinate 6,911,482 of OY776090.1, read as the reverse complement.
GTTAGGGTGCCTTCAGACCTTTTGTAATCATTTAAATTGGTTTATCGCCTAACGCAATGTACTAGGAAAACATTCGTATTCCCAAGATACAATATTGTCCTTCGTAAAAGATATAAAGTATATAGAAATTTCGAATATGAAGACACACGTATGTATGCGGTATTTTCGTTCTTGCCTTCAAAAATACAACAAAATGTTTGAATTTGCTTGGTTCAGCGTTTATCAATAAGCCGAACCCGACTATTACAGTTACTATTACTTTATTACTCCAGAAACTAAATCGGAAGTGCCTACACAAATACTAATCAGTCCCGACTAATCCATCGTGGAATCTAAAATAAGACTTGATTAAGCTTTGTTGACTTATTTATCAGAAAAATCTCAGTTGCAGTCACGTAGTCTGGAACGATCACATTCACTATGGAGCACACTAGAATTTGGAGCGTATGCATTAGTAGCCTCATAATATCTTATTAACTAGACACTACGGCTTTTTAGACGCTTACACTAAAAAGGAATACGCTTAGCGCGCTCGCAAAGAAAAAGCATAAGATTTTGGGCTAGATTAGCGGATTAGTTAGATATCATTAAGTTTTATTGCGAGGCAATTCGCAGTAACCGCTCGGAGTCTAGTGTTGTATACACTGCAATACATTAAGCTCACCTCTATTATACTCGCGTTAATATAACTGGCTCTTCAAGTGTAATACATTTTTCTACAAGATTTTTTTGGAACATACGAGTGCTAATTTGCAATATAGATAAAAAAAAAAACGATATGTGAACGAATGTTTTATCTTCTATGTTGTTTAAAAAAGGCAATATCTTACTATTATTATAAATGCGAAAGTAAGTTTGTTTGTTTGCTGCGCCGTATTTCACGCCATAACTACTTTATGAAACTTCGCATACACGTTAGGGGTCCAGAAATGAACATATGGTACTTTCATCCAGGAAAAAGTACTATTGTTCCTAAAGGAATAGAAATTCCTTGATAAAATCTTTATTGACGCGAGTGAAGTCGCGGGCCAAAGCTAGTTCATCTATAAAATCAGCGTTTGTTATACGCAGGCATACGTCTGTAGTTACCCTTAAAGGATCGGAGAGTTACAGTAACAGCCGGAACAGAGCAATAACATTTGGCATCGGCCTCCTGATTCATGCCGGGGGTGGTCACAAGCGTACATTCCGTGCCATTGTCTCATGGTTCATTAATATGCGGACGTAACGGGTCGTCTGTTACGTTAATACTTTCATTATAAGCGAGCTTCTGTAATTCCACATGAATTTTACGTACATTGAGTTTTTTCGAGGGGTGTAACTTGCTTCTATGGTCGGAGGGGTGACGCCGCTTGCTAATTTATGAGCGTCGTACTCATTTGTATAGCAAGGGTACATTTTCGAGAAGCCTATGTAAAAGATTTCATTTATTACTTGGATGTATTGGTTGTTCAGCTGCACTCAACATAGTTATCGAAAAAATACGTAGGACCTTTATTTTTTTATTTTATCGATATTTTAATTTTAACAGACTTTTGTAATAATACGTATAGGTACTTGTGTACTTAGCTATAATAATATTCGATCACATTCACACAACACCATCTAGCCCAAACTAAGCAGAGCTTGTACCTACTATGTGTACTAGACAATGTATAAACATACATAGGTATATGTATAATATTTTTTTTTGTAAATACATTCATAATTTTTACCTAGACCAAGTCAAACATACATGTTAAAGCACACAAATTTTTGACTTGTGCGAGAATCGAACCCGCGATGTCAGGCGTGGCAGTCGGTTACACTAACCAGTACGCCATCGAGGCCGACAATTAATCATTAATTTTATTTCATTGTTATATTGTTTTATATCACATAGAATTTGTTATATTTGCTAGACTATATAAATTTCATTAAATTTATTCAAGAGATTTTATCCTAGGATATAGTGTTACGATAGGATATTTCATTAAACATTATTTAAATGTAATGAAGCTTAATTTAATATACCATGTACCGTATTATTCACGTTCAGCTCTAGAGTTCTAATCAAATATCTATGGACCATAAAATCTTTATCTTCTACGAAAATCGAATTCGTGATTTCAATAAACACTTAACAGAATACAGTTATACTGCTTCTGTTGAATTTTATCTCATTAACGAATTATTCCATAGCTATTCAATATATAGCCGTTCCGCCGTTTTGTATTACAACGCCCAAAAATCTAATATCGTGTCTGTAATTCGACGGAAGTGCAAGTACGGTAGAACATTCCATTTCGATAGTAATGTTAGGTCTCATGTAATAAGGGACAACTCTATTGTGTGTTTAAGTGCCATCCACCCGGTACAGTTTCGGGATTAGGTTGACCCGACAATTTCTTAATAGAGCTATGCTATAACTTTTTTTGCCTAGGAAAGCGAATCTCAATTTCTAATACTTTTCGTAAAACCTGACTAAAAGATGCCGCATGTAGGCTCGGCGTGTAATCCGACTGTATGAGCAGATTGCCAAGCGAGGTGATTATCGCAATAATCCACAGGACACCACGTTTTTTCACGCTATGTGTCGCAACTTTCCATAGTATTATCCATAGCATATTCAACACTGAATATTTATGACTCGAAATGATGATTCACCAGCAATGTAAAGCAAAGAATGTTGTGTACGCGAAACTGTCGCATGAATCGGTAGTGGACAGTAAATAAAAATGTTGCATACATGGCAGCTAACGGTGCAGTATTAATGCTTATCGGATGAGCCATCTCCGTTAAGGAAGCGGGTATAGCAGACAACTCGAAAATGCGACTCCAAACACGAATTTTAAGCTATTTGTTTTACCGATAGTATATTTTAACTATACGGTACTGCCTAATACTGCGTCGTCATATGTGAATAATTTCACATGGTCACTGCATTTTCTACATGACATAAATATATAGTTAATAATAATAATAATATTCTACCACATACACACAACACCATCTAGCTCAAACTAAGCAGAACTTGTACTATGGGTACTAGACAATGGATAAACATACATAATTATATACTTTTTTTTTTAGTAAATACATACATATTATATATAGAAACACCCAGACCAAGACAAACAACCATGTTCATGCACACAAATATTTGTTTTGTGCGGGAATCGAACCCGCGACCTCAGGCGTGGCAGTCGGTTGCACTAACCACTACACCATCGAGGCCGACAGTTGACGAGGTGACTTTAACTACGACGCAAACTCGCACTACCGGCCTCCAGCCAAGGCGTTTATTTTACATCCTGTACCATCTATTATATGTGTCGATACCTATAATGATGCTTTTATAGGATACAAGTTGGTTTTATGATCGAATATTTAATGCCAAGGTATTTAATATACCGCTCTTTTCAAAGTATCAAGTTTTTCCATTAGCACACGCCATTAGCTATGAATATATGGTACACTTCTGAGCTTTGTTAATACGTAGTGTTCGATAAGCAAACACCTAGTTTAGAACATTGATTTATATAAGTGAGTGAAATATGTTATGAGCAAGTCCGAAGTCGGGTGGAGTAGGATCGTTTGCCCAACGGCTTAGGAAACAGAGAAGGTTGATTGCGGCCGAGCTCGGACTGTGCGCGCTGATAAATACAAGTTTAAAACAAACCTCGCTCCGAGCTCCCTGCGAGACCAGCGGGGGCCCGAGTCGAGAGAACGCCGCGGAGCCGCGTCTCAGCCCGCACACGCCCACTTCCACCTGCTCTAAATCAATTAAAACTCCCAAGTGCTACCAACTTCCAACTCCGGACCGTCGCGCCACAAGAACTAGCATTATCTTTCAAAAAGATACTTTATGACGACTAATTCCCTTTGCCATTAAGTTCACTTGAAACTTTTAAAACCTTTCACTATGTATGCTAATGTAATCCACTTTCGCAGATGAAAAGAATCGCCTCACAGCAGTCGCGTCGTCTCCCGATTTCGTATTATTAATTTGTGCAATTATTCGTGCAGTGCCAAGAGATTTCCCGGGAGTGGAACGCGCGAAGGGAATCTAGAAAAATGCGGTCGTTAAGCCCCTACCGCCTCGGCTGGCGCGTTTAATTAAAAACTTTATAGTTGCACCGCCTTGATGGCTGTGCTCTGAAATCACATAGACAACCGTACTCTTGTACAGAATGATACTGTTTTATTCTCGACATAGTCACATGAGCATGCACAGTACTATATCGTCGTATTTAAATGCATCACGTGATATTTTCCACCGAAATGGCTACTAATATTGGTAGTGTGCGTGGTATTGAATGCAGGCGGCGCGATTAGGGGTGACACGCGACTCAGATCATTTTTTATATTTAGCGCGTTCTTTTTGATTTACCTTATGCATCGCTTTTGTCTCATTCCATTTCCAACAGAGGAAAGCAGTGTTATGAAAATAAACCTGCAACTAACGAGAGGAGTGAATAAAAAACAGATTTATTATGAACTGTATCAACATTATATAAATGTGATGGACCATTATGTGCATATTTTCTACGTAAATATTACCGGTTTTATAGAGTTGTCATTCGTGTAATCCATCATAGGGATGGATTGTGTAGAATGCAGTTTGTCTTATACGCAGCAAATACATACTAAGTAGGTTGAGCGCATATTTGGGACGTCTTGGACATGACTGGGGCTGCGCTCATTGTGCGGTGTAAGGGCGGCCAGCTATGCTAATCGTCCGCCTGAGCCCTCGTCCTGCCCCACATTAATTATGTACGGATAGCGCTGCCATCCGGCGCGACTCCTTTACACTGAGATTCTATATTCTGTGCACGTCACTATTCCTAATTATAAAATTCTATTAGATATTTTAAACACTAGGTTTGAACCTCATACAACGGTTGATGCGAGGATTAATTATCTCAGCCATATTGAGTGATACATTGAGGCATGCACATGTTTCGAAAATAACTCAGGCTCGTATTAGCTCGTTAACACGATTGGAGCTTGACACCTTATGCTTTGAGTGTCGATTTATGTTAACATTCTATTGAGACCAGATCTTATCTTACTAGATTGCACTGGATATTCAATTAAAGAAACAGTACCGATTCTGCCGAAAAATGTTTAATTAATTTTATTTTCCAAGGAGAGATAAGATCCCGAGCTTACCATTGCGCGTCGGCGTGGCCTCGCTGTGGCGACGGAGGCGACGGTGGTAACGAGCAGAATTATGGAAATGCGCCGCTCTTCGTTTGCTACGTCACAAGCTAATATTATTTATGCGAGAGCTTTTTCGTTGAGAAAATCACCTTTACGCACTCTCGTAATGTAACCTATCGAGTGTTCGCTCTAATAAATAACCGTCTTCCGCCCCTTTACGATTTTGGATAAGTTTTCTAGGAATACATTAACAATTCAATCTCAACTACCACTGATCGTACGCCGCTAGCTAGCAAACATGTTGAATAGAATTTCTACATTCGTAAAAAAGCCACATTTTGTCTGATGTTTAAGCAGAATTCGGTTTGCAGACATTTCTCAAAATAATTGCGTCAATAAAGGAACGAAATAATGTATTTGATAGAACACGCGGAAAGCGAGGGCGACGGCGCCGGTCGACGGCAAAACCCCTAAGTGGAAAGGCCTGCCGGTGTCTCCTTCGCTCCCACTAATGGAATTTACTTCAGGACGTCTTGTCGCCATCTGCGAAATAAGCCAACTTTTTGTACATGTACATATACGTTTCTACATTTGATAGAGAGAATTATTACTTAGGGTTTGAAATAAAAACGTAACGTCGCAGTATTTTAAAATACTTCATATAAATTCACTAGCTACATTAAAGCGTGTGTAGTCAGTCGGTTTTGTAACCCAGGATGTGCATGACACGTATAATCCCCGAGTACATGTTCCCCGAAATCCAACAGTGTCAGTCTCATGATCCATATAATTCGTCAGTGGACATTCGAATGGCTATACTGACATAATTGCGGTGCTCTTCCTCAACAAACACGTATTATGTCCTTCCAGTTCCTCTGTAAATATACTACGTTAACCCCTCCAGCGACGGCAACAAGCTATTTCTTTATCTACTGGATGCAGTTATATCGTGATTTATTCCAATAACTATTCTTAGTAGTTTGCGTCAAGGAAGCTTACTTTATCGCATTAACTGAAAGATAACCTAAGCGGTACAGCATCGGAATGTTGAATTTATTTGACCAAGGAATAACAGTACCATTAAAATTAACATTTTTTGTTTGATATCAGTAAAGTGGCTCTTAATTTTGTGATTACGACGCCATTTGTGATAAATAAATATCAGAATTCATAAACGGCTGTTCTTGAAATTGATCGTTGGTCGTTGGATGAAGCACTTCACTGGTTTTGGTCTGTCAGTAACGATGTCGGTACAGATCTGTCAGGCGTTAATTGTGAAAGGTTGATTTGGCCACCAGGCGGGAGCGTGAGATCGGGACTCACGCGCATACAAACTCTTGTTTGTTCAACGTCACTGCGCGTGAACAAACATTGCGGTGTTAAGAGATATACTGTTACTATACGTGAGTATCTCCGGGAGCGTTGATTGCTGTTTCAAACATTAGCAACGCTGCTCTAAAATCGAAGCCATTGACTCGATATTTACGAGAATTCCTTTTATCTAAAGACACAACTAATACTGCAGAATGTTTATGGATGATAGGAAACGCTGAAAGAAATCTATAGAATGTATAAACATTAATGTGGGCGGACAGAAAGTTTGTTTGGATTGTATTACGGGTCACAATTAAAGTATAGTGGTCAGTGTTTGTCGGTGCATTGTCCCCGTGTGGCATGAACACTAGGAGTCAGGACTACGGCGGGCGTCGCGGTCGGATGCGCGTGCGCCCGCGGCCGACGACCCGCCAAGAAATGGACCCGTCGCTCAATAAACAACATTTACGCGCCACTTTTCTCGCCCCCTTACATTATTGCTGCTTTGTTCTTAAGTTTTTATGCTCTCTTTGAGGTTGTATTATGAAAATCTTGCGGTAGACAAGCGTATATGTGTGCAAATTATACCTTGTGACTTATGATTGCCTGTTTTGTTCCGGTTCGCTAAGAAAGCTATGCATTTTTAAATATTTTTTGCGAGCTATAATTATGGCAGTATCATTATCGTCTTTATTCTACTTTAATTTCCATAATACTCCATTAATGAGTTCAAAGTGTTTCATCACGTACGGCGTGTGATCCTCGGAGGTTACTCACAACGCACATGTCTGTCTCGGTTTTATTATAATTGTAACAGTATATCGCGAAGTTAGATGGCTCTTTTAGACCAGGTAGGCGTTGCGTTGTTTTATCATAAAACTCAGTTGCGTGTTGGTGAAAACTGCGGTACACCCGTTGGGAAATTAAACTCGTCGCGAGGCGGCGAGGTGTCGTTAATTTGTTTTGGCGTCACAGACAGCACCGGGGGGCGGCGCATGCTTGCCTCGTAATGCTCAAGTGCCTGCGGTTCTCGCAGAAATTGTCCAAACGTAATGTCGACCCGACTGTTTTGATAACTTGTACGATAGGCTGTTGTATGTATTGATGTTTTATCGGAGATTTAAGCTTATGCTTTATTGGATATACATATAAGTACATTAACGCAAACGACATGATCTAAAATGAAAAATCGAGGTCAAGCTCATTTAAAAAATAGTAGTTCTTATCTGGTTAATCTACAAAGAAATAAACATCAATACAGAATGACTGAGTGTACAATAAATGAATAGTTATGCTATATTATGGTATACAATAAACATATATTATTGCTTACTTATTGCTTTTGTTCTCAATATTTTAGACGCCAGTTTGGCTATTTCTACTTTAGTATTTAAGAACATTTTATAACTAGTAGTTATCTTTTAAACGATCATATATAATTATCACATACACCATTTTCGGTCATGCAATAGGTATGAGATTTATTTGTATCGTTTATAAATATTTTAATTTCAAACAGGATGATACCTGCCGATCAAATTGATCGTGGCAATAAAATATAAAGTAATACGATTAAATCAAGCTCTTTGTATAATCTCCGTTCGTTTCCAGAGAGGTGATCACTCTATGACTACATAAAATAATATAAACAAACTCATGTGTACTATATCTGCGTTAAGTGGATCGCTTTTCGAAATGTACATAAGTGTCGCGATGGCGGTGGCGATCAGTAACATTTCGTTATTTAGCGTGCTTGTCATGACTCATTTAGTTCTTTTCTAAAGTTTTTGACGTTCTATAACATTAAATTGAAGAGTATGAAAATATTTTATCGATAATTTCTATTGTGGCAGGTTTATAATCTTTGAAGCCACAGGCTCAAAACATCCAGAATAAAAAACAGTGCATCATAATATGTTGTCCTATACATACCACAGACCGTAATGTTTCCATGTAAGTAGTGCAAGTAGCAAGAACTTTAGTTAGAGTGCAGCAAGGGTTGTGCGAATAGATAAATATTTGCCCACTCAAGTGCGAAGCATGTGTTGAATTAAAGACGATATCGCGTAAAGTATCCTTAGTGCGAGTTTTCACTGTTTTCAAGTGCGCGTCTTGCCTCTTAAATTCTGATTATTTAATCAAGATCAAGTTTCGCTGGAGGCTCTTTTATAATACTTATATATGGAAAGACACGTCGACGTTCAACGTTCTCGAAAGCAATTAAAGAATGTCATTCAAGCTTCAAACGAAATGTATAGTATCCATAAATACAGCCGACAAAAAAGGTATTTCTAATGGAACGTAATATACTGCATCTACGCATATTTTTATCGTCTTTAATAATAATTAATGTTATGTTTAAAAATATTGTCAGCAAAAGTTAGATTACAAAAATAACTTACTTTACTCTCTCTCCTATAAAATATCAGTCAGAAGGTTGATTATATTTGTAATATTAGAAAAGTATTTTTGGTAATATAACTAGGTATATTTTATAAAATGTTTTGCAACAAATTTCAGTAAACATAATGTTTTAGGAAATTTCAGTCTCATACTATTAAGTAAAGGAGTTAAATCCAAACTCCAAGAGCTTTTAGATTTCTTGTTCTTTTGTATCGTTAGTAACGTCTAATATGATTCTTATGAACTTAACTTTTTTTATGGATCTCATTATCTTTAAATACATGTTCTGAATACATATACTCTGTACAAGTTTCAATTTGTGTATCGAGAGGACTCATTATAAATTATGTATATGAAGTTCGATACAGTCATACATATTTTTACATAAATTCTAGTTACCTACACAAACTTTATCCAATCATTGTTTCATGAACTTTCATATGCCATCTGTAGCTATATTCAATGTCGTATAGTATATATATAAACTGATGAAACATAAATTTTAAGCAGAAAGTAATGCACTTTGCTTCCTTTGCTGGTAATAATTTCAAAGCTGACGTGTCGTGTGTAGCATCGTTAGTAGTAGATGTTTGTCTCTAATGAGATGTTGCTGTTCGATGTTCATACATAATAATTTCTAACTGACATAAATATTATGGAACTCTAACGTATAGAAAATATACATGCAATCACGTCGTTTTATAATATTGATGTCAGTGGGATTGAAATTATAATATACAGCCTAGCTGGTAACGCAAACTGTGTATTTGACCGAAGCATTAATTTTAGGTAAATATATCTTATAATTTATGTTATGCCGAATCCTTTTAGGTTAATACTATATATAATAATACATATAGTCGTAATGCTGCATGATGTATAGAATTCCTTATAATTGTTTATGCTATTTAATCTGGATTTTAATTCTGCTTTAAGATATTGTAAATCTTATTTCGTCCCAGTTCTATTTGAAGTATTTTGATTAAATCAAGATAAATCAAATGTGGCTGTAAGTTGATCAATGTAAACGAGTTTAAAAAGGCAGAAATTTGGTAGCATTAAATAAGACATACCGTGCGAAATCCCGATTTGAGTATAGCCGATTATAAAAATACAAACCGTGATATTTTCACAATTAAAACTAACGGGTTCGTTTAATGTTTTTGTTGATTGGATACTTATCAAGAATAGCGATATATTCGCCGCTAGCTGCCTGCGTAATCCCTGGTTCAGTTTTATTTCACTTTATTTATTATCCACCCTTTTGTAAGCACGTGTTTGAATTACGTGAATTCATTCGTTCATTTTATACCAACTCTCTATGAGCTTTGTGCGTTAAATTTTTATGTCAAAATTATATTAGGTACTGTACTTTTCGCTTTGGATCATTATATTGTTAACGGTTTATTTAAGCAAGTCCAATTAGTAAAAATCTATGTTTTCTGATAAATTAAAGGTATTGGTTATGTGTTGTTTCTATCGTCCTTATGAATCTTCAGTATTTATACGTATCATCATATTGGCGACTGTAATAAGCACGAATATAAACATGCAAAAGCAACTACATCCCAAAACACAGTATAACAATTAAAGGACGCATTTTATACCCTTTTTTGTAAGCATGTTTTTGAACTTGAATTTGGCTGTTATTATGTGCGGTGTCCTGTTTGTGAGAAAAATCCTTACAAACATTAACTAGTCCTTTTGCACTGAAACTTTTTGTGTGATGTTATTATATTGGTTTGTAATTAGTATTGGCGTTGGATAAAACAAGGTTTTTTATCAATGAAGTGCGTCTCAGTCACGTGTTTAACACTTGCTATAATGTAAGTAATATTGGTTATTTCGCCATTGTTAGCTAAGTATAATTAATTGTGATTTGTGCAAGAGATGAAGCACGACATTTTTAAGGAATGGCTGAATAATGGTTTTGCATACTGAACAATGCAGGCATGATATGAATAGCGTAGCAAACAACCATAGCCATCCTAAGCAAAACATATTAGATATGTATAGTTTTTCTTCTAGATACAATCGTAACTTAGATGCACATCTTAAATTTGTTTCGAACTAGTTTAAATAATCTAACTGAGCACGCTGAGAGATAACAAAATATAGCTCGGTGTTATGATCGTGTGTCGATGCATCGATGCATTCGTAATTTTCCAGTTGCTGATGGTCACAGTAATATGTATCTTTAGAAAACGGTGTCTCCAAATTATTGTCATTAATATGTAAGTACGTAGGTAAGCCTGTCGCTTTATTAAAGAGTATTTGAAATTAGGCCTTCACAATTACGGTAATCTTACTTGTCAAGCGGCTCTCTTTACTGCGCCATTATTTCCTTAACCGAACACAAAGAATATGGAAAATACATTTAGTAATTACGAGTCATAATACCGTTGTTAAAAGAATTTAATGCTATAGTTGATTTTGTCCACTCAACTCTGCATTACGCAATCTTATTGATATGTAATGTCGTAGGAAGTAGGAACCCGTCTGTGTTAAACGCCTAATAAACTGTCGCAAATCATTTTATTATGTTAACATATTATGTTTTATTAATTTTTATATTTGTTAAGAAAAGTGTAGATAAAAAAGTAGCCAACAAGAAGTCTCTAAAGTCTTCTAAAAGCAGGTCATTTTCGAACTTTGTATTTTGAATACTATCGTATAATAGTGTTCTTAATTTAACCTTACTCTTAATAAACATTAGCGTTATGCTAACTAAGCAATGTGTTATTTCTACATATTAAGTTTTGTCAAATATTTAATGTAAGTGCAATTTCTGACAAATTCGGTCGGTTGGCTTTCTGTATCTTGTAAAAGCTAAGAGACAGAAACTTAATCCAACAGCAATATCAGATTAGTTGTGGAACAGCAATATCAGATCAGTTGTGGAACTATTCTATGAAATCCAGATAACTATGTAATGTATTTCTTGTCACGTGACAACGGGCTGCACGAGCTTCGCTGTCAGCTATAAAACGTGACCCACCACCCACGGCGCACTGGCGGCCGTCCTGCGCACATGGCAACAGCCGTCGAGGGGATACCTAGGGTTGTTCAAGCTCTAAAGGTCGCTGTTAGCCTAGTATTACCATCATTCGGTCGACGAGAACCAAGTTTAATTTTAGCCGAAAATTACACGTGTCGATGTTTCATGACGTTGGTTTTGTGTTATTTAACGTACAGCTTCCCACATCAGTCCACGCCCACATTATACCTGAGAGGAAGATGTGTAACACACCTACATTTCTTTTACTTTGTAGAGCGAATTAATGAATATATTATTACTAAAACATGCACAAATACTATACAGCAATTGTATTCGAAACAAAAAACACAATTGCTGTGTAGTATTTGTGCATATGCGCGGTATGCCTCACTTGAAGAGGACGGATACATGTAAAGTATGTTAGGGAATAAAGCATGAAATTGCCGATTTGTATTGAATAATTGCAACTCGTTTTTTTCTAAGATGTACCATATTTATTAAATCGAAATATTTATCCTGATTATCTATACATTGCTGCCATCTAAACGGAAGTTCATTTATGCCTTTACGATAGAACTCCGGGGATATAGATTCGACAAACTGTGTAAAAGCATTTTGCACTGTCTCCTGGATAGATTTTTCTTTATCTCGTAGAAAATTGTTCATATCACGAAAAACCTAACTGCAGTTCCTGTAGAGTTACAACCGTTTCTAGTGCAGTGTGAGGTCTTGCGTTATCATGGAGCAATAATGGTGAAGATCGATTCACTAATCGGGGCTGTTACACTGCCAGTTTCGCCATCATTGTTCGGCACAGTAAATATCTGCTGTTATTACTTGACCAGACCTGAAAATGCTATAGTGAATAACACCATGAAGATACCACCAAACAGTACGTTTTTATAGGTAAGCTTTGCATTAGGGCACTGTTGCGACGTTTGACCTAGGGTCAGCCATTGCATTTTTCGCTTATGGTTATCGTAAAGAATCCACTTTGCGTCACATGTCACAATAAATCTATTCGATATTCCTTCATTTCTGTACTGAATCAACAAAGCAACAAAAGTTTCAACACGCATTTCTTTCTGCAGATCAGTTTAATCATGAGGCACCCATTTTTCATATTTTTTATCTTATTGATTTAATGCAAATGAGCCAATAGTGTAGGTAGGGTAACGTTAAACCATGCCGTTAATTCCTGGGTAGTTTGACTCGGATCGGCTTCCACCATCTTCTATTCAGCGTTATTCACCTGTGTGGGGCGGTCTTTCACTTAGTTCGTTCTTCAAGTCTTAAGTTTCCATTACGAAAGCGTTTAAACCAAAAACGTACGGTGCGTTCATGAGCAGTTTCCTCTCCAAACGCAGCGTTGATATTTCGAGCCGTTTCTGCCGCGTTAGTTCCGCGTCGGAACTCGTATTCAAAAATGATTCGGATTTTCGAAGTATCCATCTTTCCCTTCTAAGCTGGATAAAAAAAAACAATTGAAAGTCGAAAATCGGATGTAACACATTTTAAAAGAAGACTTATAGATATCAAGTGAAAAAGTCACTCGAAAATCTCACACCGTGAAGGTTTTATGTCAATACAAAGTATCTATTACTATACAACGGCAACTTCGTAGGTACTTTAACCCCTATTATCATCTAAAGCTGTAAATCTTAGGTATTATGTTTCCTTCTAGGTAGTTATCTTTAACCAAAGATGTAACATCCAAACCAATAATTCAGTCCAAAGATAATATGCATGTAGCATATTACCTCTCAGCAGACTTAATTGAAAAACTAACGTTTACATTTTTAAATGAGCTGAGAACGAAGGACAATCCTTCAACATTTGCATTCACTGTATTATATTCGGCAATCTAAGTATAGTAAGGGCTGTACTGTTTGGGTAACGAACTTATAAATTTCGTCCTAGCGTTATTAGTCTTGTCCTATGCCAGGGTCCGACGGTCGACTAAGTATCCTTCAGTTTGTTTCATATTTTATATCCTCAGACGTCAAACCATTGAATCTCATGTCCCTACACATCCCCGTAGCACTTTTTTGGGTGATCTCGAGGTTTAAATTCCATGTTTTAATGCAAACAATTTAAAGCTAAGTCTTAGTTTTAAAGCTCTTCATTTAGTTTTACGTGGCACTACCTATCTAGTTTATAAAAGTTATTAAATCAACTACTAATATCGCGAATTAAAATGGTCATTATATAGCCTTATTGCAATTTTATTATGCTTTAGAGTCGGTAAATTACGAAGTATATATTTTTTAATAACGCAAACCGGGCTTTTGGACTTATATCGAAGTACCGTCATTAGATCAGGATTTTAAGGCTATAAAATACAAGCGATGTGGCGGCTAGAGTTAATAAGAATACAAGTCATGTATACAACCCACAAACTTTTTTTAAATTGATAGTCTTGTAGCTACATGACCACTATGACCAGCTCTCAAACGTGATAATAAGGTCTTGGGACAATACCGTAAGAAAAATACTTGGGTGTAGGAACATTATCGACTGAACAGTTTTCAATGTGCTAATAAAATACGCTTAGGTAACTGATAAATATACTAGTTCACAAGTTGGGATACTTTTCAAATCGATATCAAAGACTTTTCCGTCGGCGTGTAACATCAATGTTGCGGTATTGACTTGTGCAAGAGATAAAATATTGTAGAAATCCAGCAATAGCTAGTTTTGGTGAATCCAAGTAATCATGATCATTGTTTCAATGCTAGTAGAGTACGCAGGTACTAGTGTCTAAAACTATGACTGGTACCGTATACAAAAACAAGTACAAGATATTTAATTATTCCAATTACAGTGCTTCAGAGTTCCTAATCTTGACCAGTGAAGTCTAGACTCAACCGGAATTTAGAGCACTAAAATAGCACTTTTTATTAATACCGACTTCGGGCGGCCGAAATGCGATTCTCGGCGGTTACGATCTCAATATTACCTTGAGAGCTGATCGTCCAATACAATGAACAATAAATTAATTGATCCAACACTCGTATCCATTTTCAATGATGTTTACAAGTTGTTAAGGTATGCACATGGACATTGACCGAATGTGTGGCATTCTGAACGTTCTCGGCGTCACTGTGATGCGAAATGTTAATTTGTATTTCATATTAATTGACACTTGCGAATGGCACGAATTATAGACTATGACGTTGTTCCATTAATTTGAATTTGCAACTGTAAATTGGTTTTTGAATGCGAAATGATGTCGTTTGCTCTTCTTAAGCCATTATAGAATCGCATGATCTATATATACAAAAAGGACTTTAGAGAATGATGTCTGAAGATGAATCTGAGATGTATGCTACTAAATTGGTGTAAGGTTATCTTAGTGATGCCTTAATAAATAATCTATTATAGAACAAAACATAGAATAGTTTTTGGTACGAAATAACTTTAAAACAAGTATACAAAACGAATTTTTATCATTGATGATCAACGATCAAACCTCGTTTTTTATTTAACAAATTGCTGTATAGATAAAATATATTTTAACATATCCCGCTACGTAGATGTATTTTAAAAATAGGAGCGGTTGATTAGTGGTATGTTCATGTTGACTATTGTCCAACACTGTGTGCACACCTAAAATGTACTCTAAAATGCAGATTTATTTAAAAAGGCAATTTATATGCTTTTGTGTAGTCTCACGGGAATGTATATACCATTTTTGCAGTAACATAATATAAAGGATAATAAGGATCGCTTTCCAATCGCCAAATAGACCTTTTGGCGTAATGGTAGTTGTATAGACTATTGAACAGTACTTAAGCCCTCAGATTAACAAAGTACCTGGAAGTACATTGTAGATTATTTTAACCATTTTCAGGCAATTGTTTTCTGTAACTTGACCACATAAAGTTCGTGACTTTTACATACTCGACTTATTGGAGTAACTATATTTACAAAAACATTTTATACATCTCCAAACTCAGATAAAAGTAATAGAGGCGGACTACTAAAACCTTCTTTGGTCCCTGATGTTACCCTTCACCATTGTCTAAAAGATTACTAATCCAATAACCTAGGGCTATCTGCGCTCTTATATTGTACGTAGCAGCGAACCTTTTAAGTTAATCAAATTAATCGCTTTTACGTGTATGTATCCTTCACAAACATTATTCCTCTTAATAAAATGAGACCGGTGAGAACTGCGCTCGTCTAGATCTAATAATCAAGTAATCTATGTGGTACAGAAAATGTGTATTCTACATGTGTATTCTGAATACTTTAAGCAAATCGTTGTACAAAGCGTTGGATGGAATAGCTATGCATTGCAGTATTTTGTTTCATACGAATTCGATATTACATAAGAAAGAAAGAGAAAATACTGTATAATTATTATTTCCTGAAATATATAGATTATTAATAAATGTTCGCAACAAACTGCCGACGACTAACTGCATATGAAATTAATTACCTGTTTTGATTACCCTAACTCATTTTTTTATTGTACGTATGGCGTAGTGGCTCATGACGTCGCCTGGCTATTGCCATTTCGCCGAGTGTAGTAGGTTCAAAACCTACACGGAACAAAAACGTTCAGAGTGAGATAACGGATATAAAGAACACCCACGTGTTCTTTATATTTTAATTCTGTGCCGCGGTGGACTTTACAAACACTCAAACGGACACAAAGAACATCTGCCATACAGTATCTTTTTTAAGGGCATGAATTATTCTCTTTAAAAAAAATGGTACGTGGAATTGTAAATTAATCTTATGTCATTTAAATTTTCCTTTCAGGTCTGAAGTACTTGCATTCAGCCCGTATTCTCCACCGTGACATTAAGCCCGGCAACTTGTTGGTGAACAGTAACTGCGTGCTGAAGATCTGCGACTTCGGCCTAGCCAGGGTTGAAGAGCCGGACGCGAGCAAGAACATGACGCAGGAGGTCGTGACACAGTATTACAGGTAACGGTTTAAGAATTGCTTAGACGATCACTAAAAAGGGGATTTGTCATTGACACTTATAGTTTTTCTGTAATAACATAATGCGTAATGGTGGGTCGCAGCCATTTTTATCATACATTGTACAAAAATTGTATATATTGTAGGACTAGCTGACTCGCGCAACTTCGTCTGCTTCACATAAGAGAATTATTCCCGTTCTTGCAACATTTACCATTGCGGCTTCGCTTCTATTGGTCGTAGCGTGATGTTATATAGCCTTTCTCGATAAATGGGCTATTTAACACTAAAATAATTTTTCAATTCAAACCAGTAGTTCCTGAGACTAGCGCGTTCAAGCAAACAAACAAACAAACTCGTCAGCTTTATAATATTAGTATAGATAAATTCACAGCTACAACATACATAAATGTTAAAGAATGTAAATGGTAACGCTAAAACTACATTATCCGCAAATTAAAGATAAATTATATTCAATGGGTGCCACTAGACTAACACTTATTTATAAAACAATATAACAATTAATTAATTATTTTAGAAATATAACCTGAGGTATGATTCTAATACAAAAAATCTAATAACCTGTGAAAATAATCATGTAGATGTTCTTATCCGTTTCCATTCAAATTATTATTTTAGTAGCGTTTAAGCGCTACCACAGCATCAAAACAAAAATCTTTTTACCATAAGTGCCAAATAATGTTCGTAACTTTAGCTATTTACGAAATTGTCACAATAAATAACAATATTAATTCTACGTCTACTGAGATCATGCATAAACTTCTATATTGCAACTATAAACTGACATTGGACTATATATTAAACATTTGTGACATGCGATATTAAAATGCAGTCTCATATAAAATGTTGCGTATGTAAAAACCATTCTGCGTTAGCTTTTCTTTAATTATGTTTTACATAGTCTCAGTCTACAATATTCTAGACTGCACTAAGGACACGATATTCGCTAGTACGTCGCGATAGCCTTTGTTAGTACTTCAACGACGGTAGTTGCCACCACAAAAATCCTTTAAAGTACAATTAAACTTTTTGCCCGTTTAAATAAGAATAGTGTATGTAGACTGAAAAACATAATAAATTATATCTAAGAGATTTTTGGACAAATTGAAATATGATCGTTTGATAAAACAACTACCTACATTTACCCGTCATTTAATATTTAAACAAATATTACTGCCACCCATATCCAATGTTTAGTGATTGCAGATTATTGAACCTCGACTAATTATTTCGACAAGCAGCTGTACAGAGTTTTTATGTACGTCGTATTTAACTTCTGTAACTTGAGCCGTGACCAAGACCCGTGACTTTGACATACGAGCCAGACTCGTCTGACTATTCATTTGCCGAGAGGTCAAACGAAACGAACGTTTTGCACATCAGTTTACCAACCACCTGTTAACAAACGTTATTATTAGTTTCTAACGGGAGTACGATGCTATTTCTCAAATTTCGAATAATTTGGCAATCGGGAGCCGTCATTAGTACCTATGACCCTGCCATGGCCTTGGATCGTTTTAGCCAAACGACGACAAACCAGTGTTGTCAAGCA
Organism: Catocala nupta; assembly: GCA_963675205.1. NCBI lineage: Eukaryota > Metazoa > Arthropoda > Insecta > Lepidoptera > Erebidae > Catocala > Catocala nupta. The sequence goes on along the minus strand of OY776090.1, from coordinate 6,893,113 downwards.
TTACTTTAAAAAAACAATGTATTGTTATTTTCAAGTTCATCTTGACAAAATTTTTTTGTGATTTATATTTGAGAATCTTACAGGGTTGACGGACAAGCAGTAATTGTTATATAAACAAAAGTATCGCAGAATATTCTCAGGAAAATGGAGTTTCCCTGAAACATTAATATCGTCAAAAGAAATAACCGGTAATTGCTTGAGAAATTTACGTAATGCTATAATAACGCAAATTACACATACATTTTTCATTGTAAACAACGAAGGAAAACCGATAGCGATGTGTTTTGTTTGGTTTACTTGAGCACCTAAAAGTTCCCAGAGTGAATTCAAATTGCATTATTGTAAACTGTTTACGTCGATTACTCCAGTTGGTATGGTATCGATAAAGTTTTCTGAAACGTGCGACGAAGCGTTTCGTGGGTGTTGAATGAATTGAATGAATGAATGACCTGTGCACTGTTGACCGCAGTTTTGAAAGTAGGACACCAGCTCACCGCGTTTTGTACCGAAACATGACTAGTGCAGTGGTTTCGCTAACATTTGCCCAAAATAGATCGTATGCATATTAAGTAATGGTAGTAGTTAAATTCATGGCTGTTGCTCGCATTTCACTTTATATGTTTTATGAAATAATATGCTCTTTTTGTATTCGACTCGCGCTATTCTCTCTAATATTTGTAACGTTACATACTCATCAAACGCGTCCATCAAATGAATTCACTTTGACATAATACGCAAATGAATATCAACCAAACGAAATATATTCGACGTCCCCGTTTCACCATGTTTGTTTTGATAAATATTATGAAAGGCGGGCGCGAATTAACTTTTAAATTGGAAATAATGTTTTACGAAGCTGAATTGAAAGCGCATACATTTACGGAATTGTTTCATTTATCTATATGTGTTTGTTATCAGTTTAGTAAGTATATGCACTTGTCACAAAAACATTATTAACATTTTAGATTTCCTACTAACATAAAATTGATAAAACTAATAAGCTTTATCACTTTTATGTTAATAGAAATACGATGTGTTGCGTTTATATACGAGTTAAAATCTGGAACTGGGTTACAGATAGGCAGTGAACGCGTTGATAGCGCCTGATTAGTTTCTTTCGAAAAGTTATTTGGACAGGCCTGTAGGGTATAGTTATCATTTTCTATTTTACGGCTCATGATAGATTGTCATAACACTTTTACGGAGCAAGCACGGCTTTAGACTTCAAGTTTGGATTGGTTCGGAGATATGGTTTCTAGTCACGTCATTTTTACACCTTAATATAAATCTTGAAGATTACTTTAAGTTTACTTCAAAATCGAATTGTGTTGTAGAAGGTCATGATCCTAATAATTTTTGCCCAATATCTGTGTTTGATACTGGAGAATACTTGGCAGCCCCCTTTTGAATTAAAGATATTGTTATTTTACCTCGAGATTTCAATTGGATTTTACAGAAATAAAGAAATTCAGTCCAAAATGTTAAGAAGCTTAGATGATAGTCTTTTATTTAATATTTGCTTTAATTACTCACAAATAGATTTGAAGCGACTTTGGCCCATTGGGTAACATATACGAGTAGGACTAGGTGGTGTTTCGACGCCCATCCATTACACTACTGACCTGAACCAACTAGTAACACAAGGATTTAAATAATTTGCAATCCTTTGAAATTAATCTTTAGTATCTATGATTAAAATATGTCCTGTTTCAGAGCACCCGAGATCCTGATGGGTGCGAATCATTACACAGCGGCGGTAGACGTGTGGTCAGTGGGTTGCATATTCGGCGAACTGCTCGGCAGGAGGATCTTGTTCCAGGCACAGAGCCCTGTACAACAGGTACTTTATAACTTTCATATGTGAATTAGCAACCTGTGTAATTCACGGGTAGTTTTCTTTTTGTAAATGGGTAACGTTCGAATAAAAATCTTACTGATCTGTTTTTTAAATGTTGGCTCGATGAAGAAATAGAATCTTCACCAGTCCTTCATTCACTATTTTGTGTTCAGAAATCATAGTATTTACTCGATCATTTTATGATGTGATGAAGGCAAAAAAATAAACACATTGCAGCGTGCTAAAATTTGTTATACAAACATGTCATTGTACAAATTTTAGATCTCAATATCGCTTACGTTACCATAGAACTACATTTAAATGTTTTAAAGTTCAGATATTGTATATTGTTATATTGTTGTGGTCCTTCGTCACAATGAATGAATGGTATGTTCCAGCTGGAGCTGATCACGGAGCTGCTGGGCACGCCGTCGCTGGAGGACATGCGGCACGCGTGCGCGGGCGCGCGCGCACACATGCTGCGCCGCGCGCCGCGCCCGCCCGCGCTGGCCGCGCTCTACACGCTGTCCGTGCAGGCCACGCACGAGGCCGTGCACCTGCTCGCACAGGTAAAGTTGTAGCTAGAGTTCAACACCAGGCTGCTGGTTACGCAATACGACTACATACAAAATACTATATACGGAATGTATCGCGTAGTTTATTTGACACTTTAGAATTTGACAATTTAGAAACTATTACACTACATACTACTACTATTAAACTTTACTAATTGTGAAGCTAATTTAATTATTTAAACTATTTAAGTTTACACTTTCCCCGACGTTTCGGTTGCTTTTCAGCAGCCATGGTCATGGTCTCCCGGTGACCATGGCTGCTACCCCTAAGTTCCAGGTCCAGTCTAGCCTGTGTTTATCTTTGCCATGAGCATTCAAAGCTGCCTTGACGGTGCTCTCAGAGTCCTACGAATGGCTCGTGGCCCACAAACAGTTGCGCCGAGCCCTTTCTGGCTAATTCATTAGTCTCCTCATTGCCCTGCACCCCTGCTTACTCCGGAACCCACACTTGTCTAATTGTGTTCTTCCTGCCAAGTTTGATAGAGGCCGTAAGTCTGGAGTGGACTCCAGGGTAGGGTAGACCCTACAGGAGTCCAGAGCCTTGAGAGCAGCTTGACTGTCACTTAGAATATACACAGTCCTGTCAGTGACATTATTGTTAATATTCTCCTGAGCGCAGGCAATTATAGCATAGGTTTCTGCTTGGAAGATCCTTCGAAATCTCCAATTGTGTGTGTCGTGTTTCCGGCATGTTGACGCTGCACAGCCCATGCACAGATAGTCTATGTAGCGCCTTGATCGCCTCTAACTCCACAACAATGTGTAGCGGCGTTAGATCCAGCAAGACCTCTAACGCTGCCGTTGGCGTAGTCGAGAACGCCCCTATTATAGCCATGCAGGCCAATCGCTGCACCTTCGACAGCGCGTTCCTGCATGTTACTAGTTTAGTTCTTGGCCACCAGACAATGCTTCCATACGTAAGTATGGGTCTTATCATCATCGTGTATAGTCACTTGATGACCTTGGGCTTTAGCCCCCAGGTCTTCCCATAAGTAGAACACATAGTTAACATGACTTTAAGACTTTTATTTAAGAAATAGGGTGCAGCAGCATTCTTGCTTAAATCTGGAGCATTAAAGATTGTACTGGGGTAAATTCTTCTATTTTACAGAAGATTGTAACTAATGAACCTTGTTATGTTTCTGCGATGCGTTCGGTTTTCAGAGCACCAGAGACTTTCGGAAGACGTCGTACTCAGAACTCGTCTTCATGCAGTACCTCCGCAACGCAATCTTCTTATTGAAAAGATCTATAGTAAACAGCCAGCGTACGAGAAAGCGGTTATTAAAGCTTATGATAACTTGCAATACCAGAAGTATCACTCGCAGGTTGCCCTACGGAGTTAAGGTGCGACGAAAAGAATTAATCTATAATAAATAACGTTCCAGATGCTGGTATTCGATCCAGCCAAGCGTATATCCGTGGTGGACGCGCTCGCGCACCCGTACTTAGAAGAAGGTCGTCTCCGCTACCACTCGTGCATGTGCAAGTGTTGCTACAGCGCACCGCAGGCCGCGCGCCACTACTCGCCCGACCTCGAGCCCGTGGCGCCGCACGCCTTCCACGACGGCTGGGAGAGGAAGCTCACCTCCGTGCACCAGGTCAAAGGTAACGTGACAATAACCTTCACCTGTATTTTGACAGGCCTGGTTCTTATATGCAAGAAACGAGTCGTTTTAGCTATGGATAGTTGATTTTTGACACATGTTCTATGAATAATATGTCAAAATAGAATGGTCACTGACTAAAATTACTCGTTTCTTGATGAAGGAAACGGGACATAACCTTCCTACACAACATTACTTGAAAAAAGATTAGAAGGATGGACGAAATCATTACAAAAAAATGAAGTAAATGAATAGGATTTAATTAGTAGAAGTTTCTTGCTGAAGTTCGGATTTGAATGTTAGACTGTTTCTCTTTATTAATACATACAGTGCTCGGCACTCACCCTGTAAACAAAAATCGTTCGAGTGCCCAGCACCTACATCCAAGTTAAAATCACTCATCACACGACTCGGTATGCGATTTCTGGGCACTGAACGGGTTGAGAGATTTGGTAAAAGTTGACTTTAGTCTAGGAAAACAAAAAAAATTGATGCGTCGACTGTTATGATGTCAGAAGTCAATCCTCTTTATAAATTAATTCTTATTCTAGAAATCAATGACTTTGATGAGTATCTTATGAGTTTATTGACTGCTTGCCTATTAATGTATGTTAATTAGGATATTCTTAATTCTTTATGACTGAAAACATTTCGGCTATATTAATTATTTAAACTTTGTTAGGTATTAATTTATCTGCCATATATGATCCGCAGAAGAGATTCACAAGTTCATAGCGGAGCAGCTGCAAACCTCCCGAGTGCCGCTGTGCATCAATCCGCAATCGGCGGCTTTCAAGAGCTTCGCAAGGTAAGGCGCCGCCACCAACAACCAACTGCAACCAACCGCAACCAACCGACACTAGGTGATTTCTTTGCGATACGTAACCTAACACGCTCAGCTAATTAGCGACCACCCGCACCCATATGGGCCACGCCGTTCAGTACGTCGGCGCGTGCAGACAACACTGACTCTACAAACAATATAACCTTTATTTTCCGGGCTACTTGGCCCGCGTCATTTTAGCGCCGCGTTTAAACCAGACCTCTAAAATGTTGCTTACTTCGATCTCTCAGCGATTTATTTGCGCTAGTAGTATTGCATTTTTATTTGAACATAGTAGAGGTTTTATTTATTCTATGGATATGCCAGTGTTGTCTCCACCGCTGTCGATTAATAAGCAAAGATAATAAATCAGAGAAAGTCAGTCATCACAACTACGTGTGGCACGGTGCGTTCTTGTTAGTGTGTGTATTAGCGTGTTGTCGATACCGTCGCGCCCGAGTACCGCGTTATCACTTATCAACGTACCCGGTGGTCGCAGAAAAGAGCCTATGTCGCCTCCCCGCCCCTCCCCTACCCGCCCCCCTCTCTCCTCTTACCCGCCAATTAGATTTGCAATGTAGGTAACAGTTGTGCCTCTCTGTACAGTAATACAGTAACAATCACGACGGGTCGATTTTGCTAGAGCCCGACTTGTGCATGGGTTTTTTATATTTTCTTCATTTTGTTTTTACTTTCCGCGCTTTGTTCGCGTTCAGTCTTCTATGTGCGCCGCCGTTTTCGAGCAAAATCAACCCTCTTGAAATGGTGGTGTGTCCCGCTTTAGCACCGCTGACCTCGTACAGTAGTTTTAATAACGTTCTGCTTTTTTGTGTGTTTTGCGACAGCTCTAGAGCGGGTTCGAAAGCAAAAGTTTGTTCCCCTTTCAAGACGGCGGCAAAATATCTACTGCTATCGCCCGTGATATTTCTGTGCGCTGCGTAGTGCGCTTCGAGCAGTAAGCGACCAATCGCACGCTATACCTTTTGCCCCGACTCCTTTCGTAAACGTTGGATGCATTTACTTAAACCAACATTCAACTAGACGCCGCTCGATGCTGCAACACCACTTTAATGACCGATTCATTGTCATACATTCCATATGCTTTCTCGTGAGGCTTACAAAATTATGATGAAAAATATGCCACTAGCCTTATGAACATTAACATAAACGCCATTGATCCATTAGTATTAAAAATAATTAAAAGATCTTTAGTGATTTTTGGTCTAAGTAAGTTTGCGGTCAATTATGAATCCCCGTGTCATAGATTCATTAGCAAATATTTATGACACTCGTGGTGTCGTTGGCAATGAGTCGGTCCAAGTTTCAGCTTCATTGACGGGCGTGTTGCCTTCGATCGTCGTCTTGTTTCAAAAGGGTTGATCGTTAGATAGTGCTCGCTCCGTTCTTACGGTTCGGTTGCAGTGCATGCATACGCCTCGCTCTTGAGTTCATTGGCTATTTTTTTTATTCATATATAATTCATAATATATACTAATTAAACAAGTGAAAATAATAAAAAAGATTTTCGATGAATTTGTTGCGGCGAAAAATAGCTAATTTGAATTTGAGTATCAGGCTGAACAGTTTCAAAATCGATAGAAGAAAAACAAAATACGATTTTGAAAATTTAATCTTGAGGTTTTTATTTAGGTACGGATTATAGTGGGTTTATTCTGGCTAGAAATGATCGCTTGTCAAATATAGACTTTATATTAAATGTGTAAGGTTTATATTTGATAAGTGAGTTTTTCTATTGGGGATGTTCTCTTAGTGCATGCGTAGAAGCACAGTGCCATGCACATGGTTGTGGTGATCTTATATTAATTTGTTCAGTAGTTTTCTTGTAGAGTTTGACATGTGATGCAGTTTTGCTACTGGATTTCTCTTTTATTATCATAGTCTATTCAAATGATGATGAAATAAAAAATCTTGCATGAACAGTTTGGTTGCTGGATTCATTAAATTAACATAAAAATCGGAGGCGAGCTTGAAATTAAATAGCATTCGAGGATGGAAACACATAATCCCTAGTCAGATATGAATTTCACTCATATTTAATTAAGATAAATTCGTATAGTCAGCGTTTTTCTTTGAAATATTTGCTGTCGATATTCAAATCACTTACTAGTACATAAAATCAAGATTTTGAAAACGCATCCTCGTCTCATTTATGTTAAAATCGGCCGCTGTAAAATAACGCAAGTTAAAAACGTGCAAGCAAAATGAATCCAGCAACGAAACGTCCCGGCGTGGGCGTGGGCGTGGGTGCGGGCGCGCTTGCGCGAGAGCGCGCGCGGGCGCTGACCGGCCTCCCTGTGCAGCTCCACGGTGGCGCACCCCTCCGAGCTGCCGCCGTCGCCGCACCACTGGGAGTGACTGCCGCCGCGCTGTAGCCGCCGCGCCGCGCGAGCCTGCGCGCCACTTACGTTGAGCTCGATTGATAGCAGCGCCATCTATTGTGTAACGACGCTAGTACTGCGACCGACTCGCCCGCCCGATGTCCTACCCTCTGCGACGTATTCAGCGTCGAAATTAGGATGAAATCTGTTAAACCGACGTATGTACATTTATATATACACCGACTGTTCGTTGTAGTCGTATTTCGAGGACGTTGTAATATTCGATATAGACTAGACTTAGTGGCGACTGCATAAGGTCGATAGTGACATGTATAGCATCGATAATAAATTAGCGTGGTAAAATAATATCTACGATGTGACCGCTATATTTGAATGCGACTAATTAGATTATTGTTCGAAAACCAACATGCGAGTGCAGTGCAGTGCACGAGTGATTGTAAGGCGAACTCGTGAACGTTCGATTTGTTACGAATTGAAATATATATTTGCAATATAAACATATTTACACTATAAACGCACATTGGTCTAATTGCCACAATTGTGTATGATACGAAACATAATGAACAAAGATATTATTTGTGACGATTGCGTATATTATGCATAATAATATGATATATGGAGAAGAAATACTTTTCCATTATTAAATAATTTGCCATAAACAAGGGACTTTTGAAATGTATAAACAATTTAATGCTGATGAAACACGAGTTCCCCATCCAATTACATCAAAATTGGAATTTGAACCGTCACTACATTCATTTCTAGAATATTATATATTCCCGTGTACAGTCTATTTTCATCTTAATATTGACAAGATAAGAGTTCAAATTCCAATTCTTTTGACAATCCACACGTCGACACAGGCGAATCTCAATTCTGTTCGTATTATTAAAGTTTGTGAATGTCTAAAATGTGTAAATACCGCACCATACCTCATTGCTGTAACTAAGGAGCATAAAACCACATAAGTTTGATAATAAATTAATATAAAAACATGCATTTTTCTTCACGATGCATTTGTAAGAACAAAACAATACATGGGAAATTTATGACATGGAAGTAATATTCATTTCTGATATTTACTTGTAACGTAGCGAGTAGCGAATGTGTGTAGTCTAGTATAGTTGGCTCGGTATACTGTGAATATAATGTTAAGGGAGGGCAAGATCGACAAAGGAAGGCTATGTTGCGACCGCAACTAATTTTATACAACGAAACGTGTCGTTCTACGACAGAAAACAAGTAGATGAAAATGATTGAGGATAGGTAAATATTAAAGGAAAGATTGGATATGAAATGAGGTGATGAATTCGAAAGTACGGCTGAAGGTGGCTCCCTGTGGCGAATGATGTCAGAGTCGGTAATGACGATAAATGTCGACAGTGTGCTGATGCATCCAGCATTCGCCATTGCAATGGGGCGCCAGTGTCGCGCCGGCGCGGGGCTGCGTACGCGCAGTCGCCCGCACTCGCTCACGCACACGCGCACGCGCACGCGCACGCACACGCACACGCACAGCGCCATAGGAAGCCACCTTATATCGCTTCGGTGCGTTCTCTTAGGTAACGAGACGCTTCTCGTAGTTATTAGGTTATTTTTCATTTATCTCCGCGATTCCATGTAATTGTAAGTGTGGTGTAACGATGTGTGCCTGTTGTGTTTAGTACGATTGCGAGCAATAAATGTTGCAATATTATATACATTTTTATTTTGTATGACGGATTTATTGATTATTATTACGTGTTCTGATTTAATCTCATTGGGCCGGCTACATACGACAGTTTAGTACTGTCGATTTGAGTGCCAACGTGCGAATCTCGCGATCTGTCGTCTGTGGCCGGCCCGCTATGTATTATAAAACTTCTAAGCTTAATCCTAAACACCATTGTATGTAACATCGACTGAACATTTTTACGTAGTTAGGTTAGTATTAGAACTAATTTACTCGATGCAATGATATATAAATAGTAAATAAAAGTGTATGAGTAATTCACATACTATCATTGCAGTAGTGAGATATTTTATAGTGAGGTGTTTGTAAATGTAATGAATACATGCGTGTTTCATGCATTTAATAGTTGTATTAGAGGTTTGACATTAATGTACCGAAAATATGTTAGTGTGCGTGAAGTGTTACGTCATTTTGTCTAATTATTGACATTGGTAAAGTTGCATATTCACTATTGTACTCTGAGGAAATGTAACAGCTGCTTTTGTACATAGATACGGTACTGGCGTTACTGCTCAAGGTAGATATCCTACCGTGAAGGTGACTACTGCCTATAGTAATACTTCAGAGTGAAGTAAGTTTAATGAATTCCTACTCGTGTATCAATTTAATTGGCAATTCCTTTGCTTTATTGCAAATATAATGTTTAAGACGCTATCTACTATGTCGAATGATAGTGTTTTGTAGAAAATTGTAATCGTATTGTGTTGTCCGTTGTATTTGTTTTATGAAAAGTTTGTTACTGGCAAACAATTTACTTTTTCTCTCGATATTGGTACGAAATTTGAAATACATTCTATTCCGTGACTATATCTTGTTTCGTTATTCGAATAACATGTTACATTTCAACAGCGTATCATCAAAATTGATGTTTCCATTTGTGTTTAAGTAATTACATAATTGTATCACGCTGCTAACATGTACCTAGCATAGGAGAGACTTTGTGTGAGTGTTGCGAGACGTCGTAGCCTTAAAACTAGTTCAAAACTACATAAAATATAAAAAATAAAATCCTTGTAAATATACAAATGCGTAGTATAATATTAGCCTCTAGTAAGGGAAGTAAGCCGTTGTAGCAAGCCCGTGTCTGTAGGTTTGCCTTTAAACCGTTGCGCGCTCAATATATAACATTATAGCACTTTATATTATTCTTGTCTTACTTATACAGGGTGTGCGGTAATAAATGGATAACCTGGAAATGTCTTATAGTGGAACTGAAGGCCGTTCAGAGAAAAATATGGAAAAAATCTATCCTAACTACTACCTGAGATATGTTTTTTTTTAAATTACTATGTATAACTTTCTTGTCTACTACGACCATAAATAATTGAAATCCATCGGTTTTTTGTTGTTTTATTATTAAACACTAATTATGCTAATAGATAGACTGTCAAAAGTATGCTATGCTAATATAGCTTGCACTTTTTAATATATATATATATATATATATTATTTTATTTCCTTTTCTTCTGAACGGCCTTCAGTTCTACTATAAGACATTTCAAGGTTATTCATTAATTACCGGACATCCTGTATATTTTACAAGCATCTGTTTTAAGATATAAATATATATAATATATAATATTACATTTGAAAAAGATGATTGAACTTTATTTACATAAACAAAGTAACATTCATACCAACTTATAAATAAAACAACATGAAAAGTAACAAAATATGAGACTGTAAAATTTAATATAAAGAAAAGAAATAGCATCTGTTTAATTTACATAATAATGTTTTGATATTACTCACACGTCATTCACTATCAGCTCGTTAAATATGTGATGTATCCTTAGCACATGGTGTAATGCGCCAGTTGAGTTGGATCGAAATGTAATTGTATGATTTCATGTGTATAATTCTACTGACTGAACGTTTCTTGAAGACTAAACTTGATGAACTTATGTTGTAGACTTTGAAATGTACTGCTTTATTTTGTAATAAAATTTATTGTATATAGAAATGGTGGGCGCGCAGCGGCTCAATAGGCTTCGATGGTACAAAGGAGGCGAGCTCGATATACCACAGTTTTGTCTTCCGCATCATTATTTATTCATATATAATTCTTTCAGGGAAACTACTTATCATACGTACCAGTAAACACCTTCTGGTGATTATGCTTATATAATCATATAAGTATGCGTAATCAAGGTTTACTAAATTAAATAATTATGCTTAATAGTAAAATTCCTACCCGACCTGTTTCGTACTAATATTATAAATATGAGAAAGTGGTCTTCCCATTTCATAAGTTAAAAAATGGCATACACTTTATTTTGTTGATAGCTTTTAAGAAACGATGAGTTACTAAAGCTATTATTTCAAATACTTAATGTGATAAATATTTATAAAAGTATTGAACTATGATAAATGACGTTGGGTATCTTGTCATATACCAGAGATAAGACACAGCTGCTAATTATGAATGTTTGCGGAAGCCAAGAGTGTTGGCGAGTGCAGCCAGACCCCACCTTGCCTTATATCTCAGATAACTGTCACTGTGATCCATTAGGCGTAATTTTTGGACTCCGATGCACCCCCGCGCACCCCTTATAATGTATATAATATACGAGTGATCATTAGATAATTATCGTCATTGGTTTATTAGAAATTCGCTTAATTATATAACTGCTGTATACTACGTGTCCTCCGATGTGAAAAGACGTTTGGATGTATGTAAATAATGATTATTATTATAAGTAGATAATGTTTAACGGCTAGAGCGGGCGTGGCGCGCGGGTATATCTCACACCTCTCATTACTGCTCGGAAACTAAAGTCTCGGCTAAAATGTTTTTTTCGGATAGTATAACTCTAAAGTAATATTTTTCATGGTTGATAAACAACATAGCAGTCAAGTTGCAATATGCCAATTTAATCCAAATATTCTGTACATTAGAATTAAATTGGTATTGCATTGCAGATTACATAACATTACATGCAAAGTGAGAAGACATAATGTAAACGTCCCAACAGCTAGTAAGAAGGTGTGTGCGCACGCGGCGCCCGTAGCGGAGGATAATGGTCGTGCGTGTGCACACAGTATTGCGGCGCCTAAACGAACACGCTTCTTATTTTATGTAATTGTACGTATTGCGTTTCCAGACTTTCAGAGATCTCGTATTATTTTAAGTTTTAAGTACACGACTGTTCATTTTACACACAAGTGATCTTTAGTTGGTAGGACATCGCGTTTGTATTCTACTTTGTAACACACGGCCAGTCAGCCAAGGCTTTTCTCTTAATTGTAAGTCATCGCACACTCGATAGCTCACGCTGAAGCGGAGGTATGTACCCTCTTTTAGTTTTCATGTAAATATTAGTCGTAATGCGGTAAGACTCTTAGGTTTCATGTTAACAATTAGACGCGCCTGTTCTTATATAGTTTGTGTTCAGTAATCCCATATTAATTTTGTATTATAATGTCCACAATATATAAAAAAGTAAAAAAAAATACAAAATATGAAAATGAATTGTTTTCTTCGTTTTATTATAATGACATTTGATTTAATTTACTATAATTACCAGTCGTAATGAATGTAAATAGGTACATTGTGCACTGATAGTCGTGTTTAAGTTTAATATTATCAAATGGCTGTATCGTTTCTCTTAATGTAAAGCCCAAGACACAACGTTCACTATAAGACTTGTAGATGTTTGCTTTGCGATTACTTGTTTGTCAACATGTCCTACTGTATAGAATGTTTAGTTAATGTGTCTGACGGACATCTTAGTATTGTGATTTAGTCGGTTCACATGTACACAGCCAGCCAGAAACTTAAAATGTAAATATAAATGATACGTGTTTCTGTCGTGTACGAATAGTTGCATTTTACCATTGTTGCGAACTGCCAAAACTATTGTAATAATTTTGTAGCGTTATGCGTTGCGCACCACACGACAACACTTATGTAACGTGAATATATCTTCCATTACTATTATTTTGTAAACCTTTGCTCAATCGGGGCGACGTTTTCGTTGTGTGGTTGGAGCTGGTGTGTAGTGTTCAGCCCTTAGTCGATGTGTGGTCGTGCGCGCTCGCTGTGTGGTGGCGTGTGGTGGCGCGTGGTGGCGCGTGGTGGCGTGTGGTGCGCGCGCGCGCGTAGAGCGGGCCGGCGCCGGCGTAGCAACTGAGTCCGGCTTCGCGACACTGTGTAACAATAAACTACTGCATAATTATATACTTGCCTTTTATTTATATCCTGCTCATGCTAATATGCACGTTCACTTACCGCGTCACTGGCAGCGAGCCATTCTGATGCATGCTTTTAGCCCTACTCAGTCTTTTGATAAAATACTGGTCCCATGGGGCATTAAGATATGGGGCAGAAATATCACCTTAAATATCTATATAAAAATTTCGCCCCTATTCAAAGTTCATGTAAAATGTTGTAGGCGAAATAAAATACCTACAATGTATAAGCGACTTGATTAGCCATAAAAATTAAAGGATATGTCGAAGATTTACGATTTCGATTAAAATATATCAATAATAGATTTATTAATTATATTTAATAGGGTATTTTAGGAGCTACCGATATGTATTTTAGGTTTCGCATTTTAATTTCTACATTTTAAAATAACTATAATATTATCAAGTTACGCGATATGAACTTCTTTCTCGCAAATGAAGGCATATTCATGGGTGCAATCAACATCGTTCAGTTTGCCATCGTTCTTGAATAAAGAGCCACAGTATTCGCGGCCATATGCGTTGTTTGGCTCGTTCGTCGACCACTCACTGAAGCCCGCTTGTTCCAGCGTTTCATCTAAAAAATAATAATTTTCTTATAATTATAAACATTTGTTACTATACATATTTGTTTCTATATACCTAGGTGTTATTTTTTTCAAAAATATAATCAATACAATGCCTAATAAAATTATTTATTGCCGAGATATGACATACAACATATTTGAACCATTTATTTTGAACTCAAGTGTCCGATGCATGACATAACATAGGGAATTGTGAATCCGGCATTCGTCTTGAGTGTGAATGTACCCAAATTCTTGGCGAGTACTTAAACATTGGCGAATATAATAGCGACAATGTCAAAAAATAAATAACAAGACTCACTGAATACAGTTTTAAATACTCTTGTAACATTAGCCGCATCTTCAGGCGGCTTATCGGCTCTGAAACCGGCAAAGAAGAACCAGGAGGTTTTGGCGCCTAGTACTGGATCCTCTGTGTTCATTAGCTCCTGGACCACCTCGCGTTCTGTATCTGAGTTGAGCACCACCAAATGGGCGCCTTCAGCCTGACACTCCGAGTACGCTTCACTCCAAGTGTATACTATGCGCGGAATTTTGTAACAACTTTTTACTGAAGAATAATATTTGTAATCTGTAAATTAAAAGGAATAGTTACTTGGAGTTATATAAATATCATGTAGACTATTTAATTGATGTAAATGAAGGCTTTGGAATAGAAAAAGATAGTGTTGTGAATTAACATATGAAATGATTTTTATCTCGAGAATGTCTACCAATGGGATAATCGTGTAATAACCATACGATGTTTAACCACTGTTTCTTCATTCGTAACATTTAAATATAATGTAGGTATAAGAAATAAAAAGATTTCATATACTTTACAGACATGACTTTGTAATTTTCATGTAACTATTAACCATACTTTAGTTTTACACGTATCAATAGATGGCGTTGCCAAAGAACGTAGCAATCATTTAGTCGCTCGGCCTGCAAAGCCTTGGGTAGGTCATGGGTAATTTTAGTAATAGACTTTTACCTTTGGCAAACACGCCGCAGTGTGGGTCGTAAGGGGCAATTGCGGCGTTGACCTTGCATATGAAAGGTAGCTGTAGGTAACATGCGGTGCCAGCTACCTCGGCCTCTCGCGTCACCACAATGCAATGCCCGATTTCTGCCGCAGCGTAGCTATCGGTTGTTGGGTTTACTGCAACCGAGAAGTATGTATCATTTATACAACGTGAAAAGTAGGAGAAAATTGCATGAAGAAATCATGTAATATAGGTACTTTGGGTCCATGAAATTGTGTTTTAAATGTATGTTATCATGGCGATTAAAAGCAACAGATCCGAGAAGACCACAGTGCATGGGATTTCTAACATCTACGAGGGGCGGCTGATAAGTTCGCGGCCTAAGGTAGGTGATTATTTCTTACTCCTCAATATAATAAAATACTCAAAAAACTTAATTTACCAAATTTTCGAAACACTGAAGAAAATATTTTTAGTTTTTTTGCAATACGCGGGTTGCACACTCTTTGCTACACTCTAACCCTAAACTTGTAGTTAAGTTAACAGAACTTGAGATTAAGGTCAGAATTTCTTTCGGAAGGCCCCGAGTCCCAACTCTTAGGACTCCGACTTAGTTAGGTTAGGTTAGAAGGCAGAGGCGGGAGCTGTGGTCCCGCCGTGGCCTACGTGGTTATTTTTTTTGTGACCATCCTGTAATAGGAGTCCCATGTAGCGAGGCTCCGTCGACACATTACAACAGACGATACTAAACTTAAAGTCACTGACCATGAGGTCAAGGTCAGTGGCTACTCCCACTGCCCACCGAGTCTCGAAAGCTTAATTAGGTGATATCCTTTGTTAAAAAACTTTTTTCATACTGTTTAGCGTTTCGTATCCTCTGACCTGACTGCCTCACGTGCCTGACCCAGTAAATTTGCAAAGTATTGGCCATTCATTGTAGTCCCTTTAGGCGAGTAATCCATTAGTAAAATTCCTTCGCTATCCCAGAAAATGGTTGTCATAATCTTAGAGGCCGACTTTTCCACCTTAAACTTCTTTAGCGGCCTTTCCCCCTTTTTTATCCACTGCATCGATTGTTGTTTGGACTCGGGATCATACTGTCCTATCCAGGTTTCGTCTACGGTCACTATGCCGTTGCAAATTTCGTCCAAATCACTCTTGACACGACTCCAAAAAATCTTTACAACTCGCCAACCGTCGCTGGTTGTCGAGCGGTGTGAGCATTCGCCGTACCCAACGCGCACAAATTTTTTTCATATGCAAATTTTCATGGCAAATTTCTCCAATTCATTATTTACTAATTTGTAGCTCTTTTGCTATCTGCTACAATTTAATTCTTCTACGATCGGCCAGTACTAATTTTCAACTTTTTGAACATTTTCTTCGGTCACTACTGTCACTGGGTGGCCCGGGCAGGATCATCTTCACAGCTCTCTCTTCCTTGTTGAAATAGCCAAGCTCATTTTTTTATCATCGTGTATGAAGGCCCAGAATCCTGAAGAACCTATGACATTTCTTAAAAAATATCTTGGCGTATTCCCTGTTTTTAACAAGGAATTTAATCACTGCGCGGTGTTCAAAATTGCGAAAATTTTCAGTTTCTGTAGACCAAATAAAAAAGGGGTGTTATTTATTAGTGCCAATAACACCCTTTTTTATTTACTACCAATTAGTCGGGCAATTAGTGTCATCAGTGACGAGATGATGAGTCATCGCTAAATGCCCTAGGCCGCGAATTTATCAGCCGCCCCTCGTATGCTCTGTAGGAAAAACAGTAATAGATTTTACTTTGAACTTTCTAAATAATTAGTTCTTGATAGCCGCTTCAGTTAAGCTAGAATGTTAGTGTCACGTTGGTAATGCAAAACAGACTAACATTTACTTTGGCATTTATAATATTATGTAGTAGAGTAGTTTATAGACACTGACTATTTGTTCACAATATTTTTAATTTAAAATATAAACCATGTACTTACAATCAATTATCGGTTGTTCTTCGGCTGAATCATGATTTTCGCCATCATCCGCTACCCACACGTATTCTCCGAGATCCGGGTACTTCTTAAACATAGAGTGAAGCTGTACAAGATCATTGTCGGAGCGGGGACTCATGAGCTCGGCACCCTCGACTTGGCATGACTTGTCGAGGAACCATCGCCGTCGACTTTCGATGTGCAGTTTGTAGAACGCATCCGTCTTACGATTGTATACGTAGTCTGTTCGGTATCGCTTCGTGACTGACGGGTATAGGTTCTCCGGTGCCACCGCTGAGACTATAATGTGCCAAACACTTTTATGTAAGGTATTTAACGGCTGCTATTGCTATAGAATTTGTTAATAGGTTACCTAGGTTTATTAACAGTCACCAAAAATAATTAAATTACGTCAGAATTTAATGCACAAGTACTCTTACAGGAAGTAGAATTTATGTGTTTGTGTTTTTACCGAGATAGCATTCAGACAACAAGAGAAATAAAAAAATGCACCTAATGTTCAGATAGTAAACATTTTGTCTAACTTTAAATTTATGTGCATCAATAGTTTTGTTTCGCAGGCACACCTGCTAAATAATTTGTGTCGACATAACATTTCATTTTTTTCTAAACCAATTATAATATGACTCTGGCCATACCTATACGAAATACAAGGCCAGACTCTTTAGTGTTTTGTTAACTTTTATTTCGACAAGTCTGATATACTAGGAGATATTTATTGAATTCAAATTATAACATTACAAAAAATCAACTAGTTATAACATTTATTTGTATCTATGCAGTTTACTTTTAATGTATATGGTACAGATAAAAAGAACTTTCACGAACAGATTGCTCACTAATTTAGCTGATTCAGCCATTTACGATAATGTAGATATTTAAAATAAAGTAACTTACATAGCACAACACAGAGCACAAATGTTACGTATTTCTCCATATCTTGCTATTAAATGACTGTTTGGCTCCGTCTCGTAAACATCTGAATATAGACTGTGGTCACAGATAAATCTTTATGTGCCTACATAATCGTCATTAATTATAAGAAATGAGATAAATACTGGAGTAACCTAGAAAGTTAGTATCAAGCATACGTCATGTATAATACGAGTATTATATGCTCATAAATATAATTTGTCATTATTACTGCTTAGGTAATAGGGTACGTACTCAATTATCAAAATCTATTTTGACTAGGCATCTACAGAATACACAGTTTATATTAATGTCAGATGACACGTATGACGTTGTGTGACAAAATGTATTTTGATAACAATGAGTTTAATTTGATCATTATTGTGTGGTGTGTCTGGTGCTGTTTCATCTTTGTTGCACCGTAGTGTGAAAATAGTACCAATGTATTAATACGTGTACCTACATGTTAGCAACTTCCACTATATAGTAATTTCATCTGAAGACCATTAATAATTATTGATATTATAGCTAATACTTTTAATACTGTCTAGTGGCATAGGTTTTACTTAGCGTTAAATCCCATTTTAAACATAGTTAACACGTTGACTGCCATGACGGACAAAAAGTGCCCGACAGCATATAACTTAAAAAAAATGGGCAACTCACAAAAACAGCAATTCACTCATTATTTCCCTTGATGTCAAATGGCAGATACCAGTGCCTGTCGCGGCCTACGAGAACGTTCAACCGTCTTTCCTTGCGTGGGCGACTGGGCGGCGCACGGGTCACGCTGTCGAGCCCTCTCGCGCTGCGCCGCCCGCGCCCGCAAGCCCCCGCAAGAAGCTTCACTCGTTCATTTGCCTTTGTGCTCGAGTAGGAGAATGCCGTGTTGTTATAAAAATTTGGGTTCCGTTGAGTTGTACTCGTAGCGCATCATGGAAGCATTCGAAAATTATGAAATAAACTTTTTGCATTCAAGTTTTATCATATCTTCTAAAGATGAGAACGAGATTTTTTTAGTGTTGCAGCCGAATAAACGTAATCGTCGCTGTATCATCCACTCGGAAAGTGAGGCCAGTGGATCAGAAAATACTGCACATGGTTTGCCAGAAGACACTCAAACAGATGGTGGTGGATGGGGACTGCAAAAAGGTAAACAACATCGTTTGATGCCATTTACTTACATTTCGGGGCCATCGCATGCTGTTCGTTCTACAATGGCGAATAAGTCTCCAGCTGATTTCTATTCACTTTATGTCTCCGATGATGTGTTGAATTTTATAGTTTCTGCAACTAACAGATACGCTATTGAGCAAATAGTCAAGAAACCTGATGCTTCTGCTGGTACGCGGATCTACCAGTGGGTTCTAACGAACCTTGTAGAGATTAAAAATTCTTTGCCTTGCTTCTCTTTATTGGTGTTTTGTAAAGCTATTAAAATTATCGGACGTAGTTTATATTTATTTATTTATATTGGTCGATGGACGAAGTAATCGGGCTTCCTTTTTCTGGAATTATTATGCCACGTAACCGTTTTGAAATATTGCTTCGCATGTTGCATTTTTCTGTAGATGATGAAGAAAACAAGTCCGACCATCTCCATCGTGTTAGGAAGCTGATGAACGATTTGAATGTATCTTTTTCGCAATATTTTACTGTAAATGAAGATATTTGCATCGATGAGACTATGGTGCCATATCATGGTACAATCATATTCAGGCAGTATAACAGACAAAAGCGTGAGTATGGTGTCACTCTCTTCCTGGATTTACACACAAAATAAATATCTACGCTGGAAAAAACGACATTACAAACAAAACACCTTAAAATTTTGTGATGGATTGTTGTCAAGATTATGTTAACATGTAAGTATGCCACATTGCACACCGGCAGTGGTATACTAGCATAGATTTGGCGCGAAAACTTTTGGACAAGCAAACTTATCTTGTCGAGACAGTCAGGAAAAACAGGCGGGGGCTACCAAAAAAGTCATCAGCACCAAACTCAAGAGGGGCCATTATTATGCTGAAGAGAATCGAGATGGAATAACAGTCTTAAAATGGAGAGATAACCGCGATGTTCTTGTGTTATCCACAAAACACTGTGCGCGAAAAAGTTGTGAGGACGCCTAAAAATAAAGGCTAAAAGGAGGTGTGGATTTAGCAGACCAGGCTTCTTATTCAACCCCATTGCGCAAATTAATCCGATGGTATAAAAATTTTGCATTAGATTGCTTCTGAATATAGTTCTGATCAATTCTCATGTTTTGTACTAGTCGGTAAACAAAAGAAAAATAAAAATAACGGATTTTAGGATTGCTATTTTGAAATAATTTTGTGCTAACCAACAAGTAGATGAACCAGCACCAATAAAACCGAAAAGGAAAAAACACGTTTTGGAAAGATTTGACGGTCCATCCAGAAAAACTAGACGAAACTGTGGGGAATGCTACAAGACGAAAGTCAAAAGCATAGGCCGCCTAGAAGCACGCAACAAGACTAAGAAAGTGAACACTTTTTGTAGCATTTGTCCTGAAAAGCCAATTTTGTGACATAAAGTACATTCCTAAAATTTTGGATTACTTTTTATATTTTTTATTGTTCTTATGATAGTCTGTGTCTTTTCTAAAGATTTACAAATGTTTATATTAGTCACTTTTTATCAAAGTTCATACTTTGTGATTAGATGTAGGTTTTATTGATTGATTTCCGATGACTTTTATATATTAAGATTAAACTATTGTTGTAATGCCAAGCATTTTATGAAAAGTAAGACTCTCGTTGATCTCTTATAATTTTTGTTATGGATTTGTTGTAAAAAAGGGGACAACAATGGATAGCCTGTACCTGTTCTGTTCATGGCTTAGAAGTTCATTATTATTTTTATTATGTATGGTTGTTATCTATTTTCTATAACAATATGATTAAAAGATTGATCTCTTGTTTAATAAACATATTGTCAAAATATTATGACTTACTGATTTCTTACATTTTAACATTTATGTAGGTAAATTATCTACTGAACCCACTACTTATTTGATACGTACCTATTAAAAACAATTATAATTCTAACGACTTTACAATGCGTTATAAAGACTAAAAACTCATGTCTACCTATAAAAAACAATGTCAATTGAATGATTCAAAATGTTTACTTTATGTATTATTATGACACTACTTGTTGAAGAGCCCATAAATTCTAAGTCCATCTGATTTTTTTGTGCCAAGTGGCTAAGTTGTCCTGTGGGGCCGCGCGCGTCACTTGCGTTAGTAAAAACAGTCGAAACGCTGTCTGTCGGCTGTCCAGAGGCTTCTGAAGTAATCGAGGGCACGCGGACACACGATGTCCGACGCGGCCCCTTAGATCCGGTCTACTGTCGGTCATAAGGTGTCCGCCGCGGCCCACTGGGCTAAACATGGTTTTTAGTATGGCGTTTAATTATTTTTATTATTATTTTATACATACCTACATACTTAGTCAAGACATATTTAACAGTTTACTTTAAATGCATGGAGCTGAATCTTGCTTGTTATAACTAAACAAATAGCTTTATAGATAGATATGTATGTAATGTATAAATAATGAAAGATAGATGTACCTAGAATTAGATCACGTTTTCATTAGGTACTTATTTAAGATTATTAAATTTTCGGTTATTGTAGTCACATCTACTGTAATTAATAGGAAATCTCAATGGCGTAGTGGTTAGTGTAACCGACTGCCACGCCTCAGGTCGCGGGTTCGGTTCCCGCACAAGTCAAACATTTGTGTGCATGAACATGGATGTTTGTCTTGATCTGGGTGTTTCTATGTATAATATGTATGTATTTACAAAAAGAAGTATATATGTATATTTATCCATTGTCTAGTACCCATAGTACAAGCTTTGCTTAGTTTGGGCTAGATGGTGTTGTGTGTATGTGATAGAATATAATATTGTCTTATGTTTACGCGAATATGTTATAAGTACATTGAAATTAAACACTTTATACGGATTTTGTCGCGTTGTTTATTTTACTTTAAACACTGTTGTTACATAATTTTGAAAACTTTAACACTACTATTATTGAACTTTATTACTATTTAAGCTATATATTTTCTAATTAAAACTATTTATATTTAAGTTTACACTTTGCCCCTACGTTTCGGTTGCTTTACAGCAGCCATGTTCACGGGGAGACTAAGATCTTAGTAACCCTAACTACCTAATATTGTCTTCTGTTTACGCGAATGTTATTCATTGAAATTAATAAACAAATAGATTTGATAGTTTTAATAATTTAATTAGCTTAAAATTAGTAAAGTTTAATAGTATAGTATAGTAGTGTAACAGTTTCAAAATTATGTAATAGAGTGTTAAATAAACAACGCGATAAAATCCGTATATAGTAGTTTAATTTCAATAAACCCTAACTACCACCTACACCAATTATGTAATAACAGTGTTTAAAGTAAAATAAACAACGCGACAAAATCCGTATAAAGTGTTTAATTTCAATGAGATAGAATATATTAAATATATTATTTATGAATGGTTAGGTACCTACTAGAAAATTTGTGTACCTACTTATTTCTTTAAGCACTTATATTCTAAATGTTGGGTATATGTGGTCTTGCCATTGTTGTTTTTACTACACATGCTATTTACTTTAGTTGGGTAGGAATATATATATTATACACTAGGGATGTGCAATTGCTACGAAAAAGGTAAATTAAAAATTATATGTAATCATACAATTCCATACCCTAAGAACTCGTGCCGCGTATCTTATCTTATCTTATGTATGGGGGCCAGTCAGTACAGACCGGCGACACTTCGACCCACTGGATCTTTTGTGTCGGCCCCAAGATTTATCTCTTAGCTATCTCCCTATGAATGTACTGCATCAGTCGTAGCGTATACTTCAGAGGGAGAAGCCTGAAGTCCTCAGGGTTTGGATATGCCAATCCCATCAGACCCATCCTCAATCCAGCCGACGCGTCGCATTCACATAGTAGGTGCGATATGGACTCGTCCAGTTTACCACAGGCTCTGCAGATCGAATTGTGTGCCAATCTCAATCTGCACAGGAAGTCGTTGGTGCCAAAATGGCCAGTGAACGCTCCTGTGAGCAGGAGTATTTGGCTCTTGTTATACCCGCAAAACATCCGGGTGAAGCCTGCGGCTCTGTTTGCAATGAATTTCTTGGAGTGTTCCAGACCCCTCAGAGCCTTCCACTCTAGCCTGTGTTTGTCATTGCCATATGCATTTAAAGCTGCCTTGACGGTGCTCTCAGAGAGCTCACGAATGGCTCAGGGCCCACAAACAGTTGCTCCGAGCCCTTTCTGGCTAATTCATCAACCTCCTCATTGCCCTGCACCCCTGCATGCCCTGGAACCCACACCAGTCTGACTGTGTTCTTCCTGCCAAGTTTGTTTAGGGCCTTAACACAGTTCAGGACCAGTCTGGAGTCTACCCTACACGAGTCCAGAGCCTTGAGAGCAGCTTGACTGTCGCTGAGAATATACACAGTCCTGTCAGTGACATTACTGTTGATATTCTCCTGAGCACAGGCAATTATAGAATAGGTTTCCGCTTGGAAGACCGTTGCATATTTGCCCATGCTTTGGCTCACCTTGCAGTCGTTGGTATAGATACCAGCGCCTGATCCTGTTTCCATTTTGGAACCATCAGTGTACCAGATGAGACAACCCTTGTCAGGGGATTGTATACCTTGTCTACATTGGTCCCTCGTGGGGACCTTTATTTTAAGATTCTTTTTGAATATGTGCAATGGTTGCATTTTGTCGCATCCCATGCTCACGATCCTTTGAAATCTCCAATTTTGTGTGTCGAGTTACCGGCATGTTGACGCTCCACAGCCCATGCACAGATAGTCTGTGTAGCGCCTTCATCGCCCCTGACTCCACAACAAAGTGTAGCGGCGTTAGATCCAGCAGGACTTCTAACGCTGCCGTTGGCGTAGTCGGGAACGCCCCTGTTATAGCCATGCAGGCCAATCGCTGCACCTTTGACAGCGCGATCCTGCATGTAGCTAGTTTAGTTCTTGGCCACCAGACAATGCTTCCATACGTGAGTATAGGTCTTATCATCATCGTGTATAGCCACTTGATGACCTTGGGCTTTAGCCCCAGGTCTTCCCATAAGTAGAACGAATCATGCTGAAGACCCGCTGGACCTTCTCTATGACTTTGTCTACATGAGGTTTCCACGTTAGTTTGCTATCTAAGCTCATGCCTAGATACTTCACCTCCATGGACCATTGTAACTGCGTACCATACATTGAGAGAGTTCCCAACCCTGTCAGATCCCTCATCTTAGTAAACGGCACGACAGTCGTTTTCCCTGGGTTGATCGATAAATAATTGCTACTGCACCATTTTTCCACCATAATCAGGGCCTTCTGCATGAGACTAGATACCGTACTCGGGAACTTTCCATTGACAAGTATCACCAAGTCATCCGCATATCCGACCGTTAAGTACGGACCTTTGTTGAGTCGTTCTAGGAGTGAATTGACTCCTGACGGAAGCCGGAGGAGCTCCGTCAGCGTCGAGTCTGGGTCCGAGGCGGGCTCGGGTTCGGAGGCCAGTCGGCCTCAGAGCCGGTGCTCGTCGGCGGCTCGACGAGAGAGGGAGGAGGGGGGGGGATAGTTCTGCATCCCTCACCCTCCGGCTTAGGGCGACGCTCGGCGCTTCCGCGAAGCGCCGGAATGGATGGTCGGAGGCACGCCGGCTGGCCCGGCGCCCTCCGGCCCATCGGTTGCGCGGCAGACATCTGCCCCCAACTCCAAAGGAAGAGGAAGCCAGCGCTTCCTCTTCCTCTTCCAAGAGGAAAGGGAGGGGCAAGGGGAGGGCGGCTGCCACTGAGGCGCCACTGCGTCCCGGCCCTTATGCCCAACCCACCCTCGGTGGCCTCTACCTCGACTGAACAGCCGTGGACGGAGGTCACCAAGAGGAAGAGGAAGAAGAAAAAGAAGGCCTCCCGGGCTATCCCGGCCCCCAGCCAAAAGAGGGGCCTCCGCCCGGCCGACCTGCGCCCCCCGCGCTCCACCGCCATTGTGGTGGAGCTGACAGAGGAGGGGCTCCGGCAGGGCGGCAGCTCTGCGGGCGTCCTCCGGCAGGCCACTCAGGCTATGAGAGACAATCTCGCCGAGATGGGCCTCGCCGGAGGCGTCCACTTCAGGGTTGCCGCCACTGGGGCCAGAATTCTGGAGGTCCCAGGTGCCACCTCCGGCGACAAGGCGGACAGGGTAACGGACAAACTTCGGTCCCTGTTCTCGCCTGAGGAGGTCAAGATCTCCCGCCCGGTGAAGTCCGCAGAAATGCGGATAACCGGGCTGGACGACTCGGCCTCCTCTGAGGATGTCGCCGCTGCGGTGGCACAAGCCGGTGCCTGCACTCAGGCGCAGGTCAGGGTGGGGGAGATGCGCCGCGGCGAGAGTGGCCTGTGCACGGTGGTGGTGCGTTGCCCCATCGCCGCGGCGAAGAAGGTGGCGGCCGGCCGTTTGCTGGTCGGGATGGTCTCGGCTCAGGTGAATCTTCTGGCGCCGAGGCCTAGGCGGTGCTACCGCTGCCTCGAACCGGGGCACGTGAGGCAGCAATGCACCGCCGAAACTGATCGCAGCGACCTTTGTTATCGCTGCGGTCAGCCCGGCCACAAGGCCGCCGCCTGCTCCACAGCAAAACCTTCCTGCAGCCTCTGTTTGGCTGCAGGAAAGCCGGCGGAGCACCGGATGGGGAGCAAATCTTGCTCCCCACCGAAACGACGTAGGGCCAGAGGGGCGGTCGCCGGGACTCCGGCCGCCCCGGCCCCGTCCCAAGCAGGGAGCAGTACGGAGGCGATGGACACCTAATATTAATTATGGCCCATCGCCTCCTACAGGTGAATGTTAACCACTCCGCCAGGGCGCAGGACATCTTGCTGCAGCACATGGCGGAGTGGTCAATAGACATCGCCGTGGTCGCCGAGCCTTACTGCGTCCCCAGCCGACACAACTGGTTTGGGGACCTCGGAGGCTCGGCGGCCATTGTTTCGTCCGGTCCCTCGCTCCTGGTGATGACAGACAGGGGCGAGGGATATATATGTGTTGATTGGGAGGGAACCGTCCTGATCGGGGTGTAGTTTTCTCCAAACCGGTGCCTCGCCGAGTTTGAGCAATTTTTGGGCGCGGTGGGGGCCGTTATTAACCGGTACCCATCGCGTCCGGTCGTGGTGGCGGGGGACTTTAATGCCAAATCAACGGCTTGGGGATCCCCTGTCACCGACGCTCGCGGCGACGCGCTGGAGGAGTGGGCGATTGCGACCGGACCGTGGTTCTTAACCGGGGATCGGTCGCCACATGCGTGCGCTGGCAGGGCGAGTCCATTGTGGACATTTCGTTCGCAAGCCCTGCCGTAGCGCGCCGCGTCCGGGACTGGCAAGTGCTGGTCGAGGCGGAGTCACTGTCGGACCACCGTTAAGTGCGGTTCGACATCTCCGCCTCGCCGGCGATCCCGGACGATCGCCCGAGGAGAGTGCACACCCCGTCGTCCCCACGATGGGCGTTGAAACGTCTCGACGTAGACGTGCTGGTGGAAGCCTCCATCGTCCAGGCCTGGACCCCGATGGGCGAAGGGCCTGTGGAGGTTGAGCTAGAGGCGGAGTGGTTCCGGAGCGCGATGACGCGGATTTGCGACGCGTCGATGCCCCGGGCCAGTGCTCGACCTCCTAGGCGTCAGGTGTACTGGTGGTCTGACGACATCAGTCAAAAACGTCGCCAGTACACTAGGTACCGCCGACGGAGGCGGTACCGTGACCCGACCGTGGAGGCACGGCTGCGGGGCGAATACGTACAGCGGAAGTACGCCCTGCAGTCCGCCATCAGCGAGGCCAAAGCCCAAAGATGGGAAGAGTTCCTGGGGACTCTCGAGGCAGACCCGTGGGGCCGTCCGTACAAGGCGGTCAGGGGCAAGTTGCGCCCCTGGGCCCCACCAGTCACCGAGAGTCTCCAGCCCCGGCAATTAGAGGAGGTGGTCTCCGCTCTCTTTCCTTCGAGAGCGGAGCACACGCCTCCCGAAATGGCGCCGCCCGATATTGAGGAGGGCGGTGCCGATGCCGGGGCGCCAGCGGTAACAATGGCGAAGCTCGGCGCGGCAATGGTGCGGCTCCGGGGCAAAAACACCGCCCCGGGGCTGGACGGAATTCCTGGCCGCGCCCTGGTTTTGGCCTACGACGCCCTAGGGGACCGGCTCCTCAGGCTGTTTAGCGCCTGTTTGGAGTCGGGACGGTTCCCTTCCATGTGGAAGACGGGTAAGCTGGTCCTCCTTTTAATTTTTTTTTTTTTTTTTTTCATCATTATAAGTCAACAGTCACGAACAGACGTGCAATAATAATAAATTGTAAATTTACATTTTATAAAAACATTGACCTAGTTTTAATGTGTCTTACGTAGTATGCACATTAATGTTACAGTGAATAATAATTCGTTTGTACAAAGAAAATGAATATTGTAATATAGTGATTATGGATAGTAGTCCATTTAATAGGAGCGGTATAACTCGCTGTTCTCCCCCACCTACGACTCCTCAAAAACCTAGACCTGAGCCCAGTGAGAAAATCGAAATAGCGTCAACCCCGGAGATACAGGGTTGGATAGGGTCTATTGAGCAGTGCTTAAATGAAGTTTGTTGTATTGCATCTGAAGGCAAGCTAAACTCGGAACAAAAACTCAAAATAAATACCCTTTGCCGTAAAGTAACAAACGGAGTTGCCCACATGGCTGTTCAATATCAGTCACTCAAGCACAGAGCCATTCAAGCTCACAATTCTTTACAAGACGCAGCAGAAACACAAGAACTTATGAATTCCTTAACGCAGATCAAGCAGGCCATTCAGGAGTCGAATGTGAAGCAGGTACCAGCCAGCACTTCCTTTGCCGATATGGTAAAGAAAGGAACCAGTAACTTTGTTCGCCCTAGCACTTTGAGCTCGGTAGTCATTTATCCTAATGATAATTCGAAAACCAGCGAGGATACAAAGACCATGGTCCAGAAAATAATTAGCCCTGAAGCTATGAAACTGCAAGTTCGAGGAGTCCGCAAGATCAGAAATGGCGGTGTTGTTATCAGTACTGAGACCAAAAGAGATATCGAGAAGCTCAAGCAGACTGTCCAACTTGCTGAATCAGGGCTTAAGGTTGACGAGCCTTACAAGCGCAAGCCTCGTATTATCATAATAGGTGTTCCGACATCAATGGCCGAAAATGAGGTTTATAAATGTATTTATGAACAGAATCTAGCCGAAAAATTACGTGATATGACAAGAAATACATTTATGACCTCAATAAAACTTAGCCACAAATCTGGCAAGAAAAATGCTGAGACCTGCAACTACGTTATTGAAGTATCAGCCATTATACGTAAAGCGCTCATTACCCAGAATCGATTATTTATTAACTGGACCTCCTGTCCGGTCAGGGACTTTACGATAGTGACCAGATGCTACAAGTGCCAGCAGTATGGACATGCAGTCAAGACGTGCAAAACAGCGACCTCTACGTGCGGACATTGTGGCGAAGACGGTCACTCCATCCAAGACTGCACAAGAAAAGCGGAGTCACCAAAATGTGCAACATGCTTGCGCTTCAAAAAGCCAAGCAACCACAAGACGGGAGACGCCGATTGCCAGCTAGACAGGCAGCTGAATATAGGTATATTAATTCTGTTGATTATGAAGGCGCCTAAGAGCGTCGCATATTAGCTTGTATATATTAGATCTACCCCTTTATTATAATAGTTTATGGATATTGATTTATTTACAGAAATAGATAATGTTTCTGCCTCAGATGCAAAAGCGTGTACAGTGGAGGACTGCAGACAATATATTTCCGTTTATCGGGACTCACTAACCATACTTACCCAAAATATACGCAGTATTTATAAGAATATGGATAACTTTCATATTTTTCAACATAGACTAAACATTATATGTGATGTAATAATTGTTCTTACTGAGTGTTGGTTATCTAATCGCAGCGAAACTCTCCCGGTAATTGCCGGATACAATACATACCACAGCGCGTTAAACCATAATCAGAATGATGGTGTGGTAGTATATATTAAGGAAGCATTACAATTTTCAATCGAAGAGCTACCTTTTCAAGACTGTAATTGTTTAATTATCAAAATTGGCACGAACACAGCGATTATTGCTATATATAGATCTCCTTCAGTGAGAAATTTAGACGCCTTTCATAATTTCCTAAATCAGACTCTGCAAACGTTTAGTGCATTTAAAAATATTATTCTAACAGGTGACATGAACATAGATATCGGATCTGAGCATCACGATACAGGAACACAATATTACCTTAATCTGTGCTCATACCATGGGCTTCTCCCCGCGCACACATTACCTACGCATCAGAGCGGTTCCTGTCTCGATCATATGATGATCAAATCCAGCTTATCATCTACCACGCTTGTTACTAACTCTACTTTTACTGACCATCACGCCGTCGTACTTGCTATAAATTTAACGCTACCTAGGCAAAATCAACCTACAACAAAGACTAATTTAAATATAAACAAACTCGAGTATGATTTACGTAATATTAATTTTAGCCCAGTTTACAATAGTGCTGATGCTAATGTATCTTTATCGTATTTAATACAGAATGTCCAACATGCAATATTACAAAACACATCAACAATTGTCTTAAAAAAGAAGTATTGCAATATTAAACCTTGGATTACCCCTGGTCTAGTTCGAAGTATAAGACATAGAGACAAACTCCATCAGAGCGCTCGACGATCTCCAGATAATTTAGCGCTTCAAACAACATACAAGAGGTACAGAAACATATGTAATAATCTTTTGAAGAAATTAAAAATTAACTACGATAAATATATATTGCATAGAGCAGGTAATAATAGTAAAGAAATTTGGAAACATATTAAAAACGTCACTTATACCTCAAAAAACCGTGAATCAAACTCGAGTTTATTGGATGCTAATACTATGCCACTGCTGTCAGCTAACAACGTAAATAATTATTTTGTGAACGTAGGTAAAAAGCTCGCCGAACGGACTCTGCAACGAACTAGTAGCCATTCTACACCTCTTAAAAAAGCAAGTAACAATCCTAGTCTAAAATCTTTTGTTATACTGGACACTGATGAAGGCGAAATAGAGCGAATCATCTTAGGTATGCGTGACAATTGCGCTATCGGCTGGGATAACATAAGTAATAAGATTCTTAAGCGATTTAAGCACATTCTGGTACCTCCACTATCGCATATTTTTCGCCTCTGCCTTTCTGAAGGTATCTTTCCGACATGCCTGAAAAAGGCGGTAGTTATACCTGTTTTTAAATCTGGAAGCAAAGACCTAGTCACCAACTATAGACCTATATCGATTCTCCCTTCAATATCAAAAATATTAGAAAAAATTATAAACCTTAGATTAGTTAATTACCTAGAACATAATAATTTTCTTTCACCTTCGCAATATGGTTTTAGAAATATATTATCAACAGCTGACGCGGTGCATAATTTAACTAATTTTATCACTGGTGAACTCGGCAAAGGTAATCAAACCCTTGGGGTATTCCTTGACCTTGCCAAGGCATTTGACACCATCTCAATTTCTTCATTGCTAAACAAATTGGAGGCACTTGGTATAAGGGATACGCAACTGAGAATTTTTGCAGATTATTTAAGCAATCGGCACCAATGTGTTAAAATAGGAAATGTCGTAAGCCATGATGAAAAAATACCAGGATATGGAATTCCCCAGGGAAGTATCCTAGCTCCTACGCTCTTCCTGGTATATATTAACGACCTATGTAATCTTACTTTAAAACATGGTAAGATAATATCCTACGCTGATGACACCGCCCTAATTTTTACTGCCAAAACTACCAACGAATTATACGATAGCGCCCAGTCTGGCTTTAATGTTGTCTATACCTGGTTAAATAATAATCTTTTAACATTAAATGCTGACAAGACTAAATACATTCATTTTTCCATGCGCAAAAATCAGTACACTGTGACTAACAATTATATATACGCACACCATTGTCCTCTCTCCTACCACAATTTGTCAGTGCCCTTGTGTAATTGTCCTACTATCCAGGAAACCAATAACGTAAAATATCTAGGCATCATAATCGACGACATCCTCTCTTTTAGAAAACACATAGATAGTTTGGTAAGTAGAGTTCGTAAATTAATGTATGTATTTAAAAAACTGCGAGCTATAGCCGATTTAAAATTAATCATTCAAGTGTATTTATCTTTATGTCAATCTATCATCCAATATTGCATAACTTCATGGGGTGGAGCACTAAAAACAATATTACTGCCCCTAGAAAGAGCTCAAAGAGCAATTCTAAAAGTAGCCACAACCCGACCTTTCCTTTTTCCCACAATTATGTTATATAAATCGTGCAAGGTGATGACTGTTCGCCAAATTTTCATATATCACACAGTACTAAAACAGCACACATTGCTTACATATCACGTAGATGTTACTAACAAAAGACGAAAAGATATAGTCTGCGCCTCACAATTAGTTTCAAAATTCATTTTTTCAAATAGATTTCTTTCTTTCCTAGGTCCATTTTTATATAATAAATTAAATAGAGAGTTAAGTATTTATAAATTAAATTATGTTAACTGTAAGAACATATTATATAATTATTTACAAATTTTGTCGTATGAGCAAACTGAGCAGTTACTTCAAGTAAGCAAATAAAATTTTTGCTGATCTATCTTAACGCATCATTATTATTGACCCACTTATTACCGGTACTGCTAGTTGCTTATGCAGGTTATTAAAATGTTATTATTGAATTGTAGTTATGTAAATTTATATTGCTAAAATAGTTTGTAAGCACTTCTTCGCCCGAGCCACAGGTTCAATCTAGTTCGGGCAAACAACAACAAATGTATTTTATAAATTAATTAGTCATGTATTATAAATTATTGTACCTATTATTTAAATAAATATTATTATTATTATTATTAGAAAGGAGGGCCGCCCCGCGGACTCTCCCTCCGCGTACCGCCCCATAGTGCTGTTGGATGAGGTGGGCAAGCTCTTTGAGCGTGTAGTGGTTGCCCGCCTCTCCAGGCACCTGGTGCGGGTAGGCCCCGACTTGTCCGAACGGCAGTTCGGATTCCGAGAGGGCCGATCGACGATTGACGCGATCAGTCGCGTCAAGGCCCTCTCGGAAGAGGCGGTCGCCTCGCGCGGGGTGGTGTTGGCGGTGTCCTTGGACATCGCCAACGCGTTCAACACCCTGCCGTGGGCGACTATTAGGGAGGCGCTCCGATTTCATGGGGTGCCTCCCTATCTGCGCCGAATAGTCGGGGACTACCTGCACCAGAGAAGTGTATTCTGTGTGGGGCGGAACGGAGAGACGTTCCGGAGGGAGGTGTCGTGCGGTGTTCCACAGGGATCGGTTCTTGGGCCGATCCTGTGGAATATCGGCTACGACTGGGTGCTGCGGGGCGCCCTACCCCCGGGCGTCGGCGTAACTTGTTACGCCGACGACACGCTGGTCACGGCCTGGGGAGAGGATTACGGGGCAGCTGCCCGTCTTGCCACGGCAGGGGTGGCCCTGGTTGTCGGTAGAATTAGGATGTTGGGACTGGAGGTGGCGTTGGAAAAGTCCGAGGCCCTGTTATTTCATGGGCCTCGGCGGGCGCCACCACCAGATGCCCACATTATAGTTGGAGGGGTCCGTATCGGGGTGGAGCCGAGTATGAAATACTTGGGGCTCCACCTCGACGGCCGCTGGAACTTTCGCGTCCATTTTAGCCGCCTGGCCCTCCGGCTGATGTCGGCGGCGGGAGCGCTTAGCTCTCTGCTGCCGAATATCGGGGGGCCGAGTGTCGTCTGCCGCCGCCTCTATCTGGGGGTGGTGCGGTCGATGGCCCTTTACGGGTCGCCCATTTGGTCCTGCGCCCTCGATCGCCGAAACATCGCCCTCCTGAGGAAACCTCAGAGGGCTATGGCGATCAGGGTGTCGCGGGCGTACCGCACCGTCTCCTTTGAGGCGGCGTGCGTCCTGGCGGCATCGCCGCCCTGGGATTTGGAGGTGGAGGTCCAAGCGTCGGTGTATCACTGGCGCGCGGACCTCCGGCTCCATGGTGAGGTACCCACTCACGGGGCGGTGGAGACGCGAAGGTCCCAGGCTCGACTGGTCCTCGAGGCCAAGTGGGAGGAAAGGCTGGCCCAGCCCCGCTACGGGGTGAGGACCGTCGAGGCTGTCCGTCCGGAGCTAAGGCAATGGACGGACAGACGGCGCGGACCGGTCACCTACCGGCTTACTCAGGTGCTCTCCGGACACGGCTGTTTCGGAGAGTACCTGTTCAAGATAGCCGGTAGCCGGTAGCCGGCCCCGACCTCTCGTTGCCGACCGTCGTATCCATGATGGTCGGCGACGACAGGTGCTGGGGTGCAATGAGGTCCTTCTGCGAGGCTGTCATCTCGCAGAAGTAGGCGGCGGAGCGGGGGCGCCCCGGACATCCGCCGCCGGAGGAGGGGGCGCAGGAGACGCGCTTATGTCGCTCTCCTGCCCCCTACCTAAGGGTTCTGGGTGGCAAGGCCTCAGGGGACCCTGCCACCCGTGAGTAAGAACCCATAGAGGGCGCGCGCGGTGTTTCCGCGCGCCTTCTAACGTTGAAAGGGTAGAGCAGTGAAATGCTCTCCTCCGGGGACGAGAGGAGGTCGGGTCCCATTGACCCGGCCGGCACCCACACGGGGGGCCTGCTATGGATGAATCTTTTTAGACAGGCCCATTGGGTGAGAGAGGGAACACCCCAGGTTTTTTTTAGTGGATATACCAGCATTAGGCTGGTGAGTCCCACACGCCCCGCCGGTGCCGTCCCCTAGCCGGCGGGTAGTGCATCAAGCATTTTTTCCTGGGTATCAAAAAAAAAAAAAAAAGGTCTGAATTGACTGCCAAGCACCATAAGAGTGGTGAGAGTACTCCACCCTGAGGGCAGTCCTTGGTTATCGTTGCATCAATTTCATCTCCTAACAACTCAGACCTAATCATTCTACCCCTGAGCATACAATTGATCCACTTGCAAATGGTTGGCTCTATGCCGTGATTTGCCGATGCCACACTGATGGCATCAAAAGTGGTCCGATCGAAAGCTCCCTCAATATCCAGGAATGCAGCAATGCAAACTTCCCGGTTCTCTAATGCATGTTCTGCCTTATTTACCACAAAATGTAGTGCCATCTCAGTGGATTTTCCCGACTGGTAGGCACATTGTAGCCTGTGGAGGGGGGATTTCCATAATGCTCTCTCCCTGACATGTCTATCTATTAACTTGTCCAGGGATTTCAAGAAGAACGACTCAAGACTGATAGGTCTGTATGCCTTGGCTTCTTCGTAGTCCGCTTTGCCCGGTTTCGGTATGTAGATGCCTTTAACACGCCTCCATATCTTTGGAATGTATCCAAAAGCTATGCAGGCTCTGTATAATCTGCACAAATGCGGAACCAAGAGTGCAGCTCCCTGTTGTAAGATGATGGGATAAACCATGTCTGTACCAGGTGACTTGAATGGTTGAAAACCATTTAGAGCCCAGCCGACCTTCCCTTCATCCACTACCTTTCTAGCAGTGTCCCAATCTGCTTTGGTTGTGCGGTAGCCTAGTTCAACCATTGGCATCCTTAATGGATGTCAGTGGGTGTGCTCTGACAGTCGAGATAGCCTTGGAGAGTCTCCTTCCTTCAGGAATTGTACTGATGTTTTCACAGTGTGCTCTCCAAGCCTTCCGTTTGGCTTTCCGCACTTTGTTATAGTTGGTTTGTTATAGTTGGTCAAACAGCGAGCGTAACCGCTGTAGTCCCTGCTGGTTCTAGCATTGTTAAACGCTCGTCTGGCTTCTAGCCGCAGTTTGACCAACTCTGGCGTCCACCACGGTACCCTTTTGGGTCTAAGTTCTCTCTCAGGGCAGTTGTTTGTCCAGGCCGTATTCACAGTCTGGACCAATTTGTCTGCTGTTAACTCGATGTCTAATATAGAATTGAGCTTACTCTTAGAATCCTCCAAATCTATTCTGAGGTCACTCCTATAGGAGTTCCAGTCCGTATTTCTGGGATTCCTTCTACGTGCTGTAGGAGCTGGAACCAGCACCTGTACTTAAAGCATATGTAATTATGATCTAACAAGGTAATCTCATCAGACACACGCCATTCGACAATCTTAGTGCTAGCCCTGTTGGAGGCTAACGTGATGTCAATTACCTCTGCTCGCCTACAGTCAGCGAACGTTGGCCTGTTTCCCTTATTTAGAATTTGTAAAGAGGTACTTACCACATACTCCAGTAGTTTTCCCCCTCTTACATTCACTTCCGTGCTCCCCCAGACTGTGTGGTGTGCGTTGGCATCGCACTCCAGGATCATGTCCAGGTTCTCCCGGCTGCCATATTCAACAAGGTCCTTTATCTGTCCAGATACTATTTCCTTGTCCATGTAGTCGAAGTATGCAGAGGTCAGGATTACAGTATCCCGCCCTCCGCTCCCTCGCATATCGATCTTAACTATCGTAAGATCCTTAGAACAGAAATTGTATAAGGACATTGCGTTTATGCCATTTCTGACATATACACATGTCCTCATATCATTAGTGGAACAGTTATGAAAAATTACACCTCCCGTCCCACCCAAGCCTCTGATCGTTCCCTCTATAACATAAGGTTCCTGAATCAGGGCAATATCATATTCATTCATCCGCAGGTGGCGGGCCAGAACGGCCATCGCCCCGATGCAGTGATGAAGATTTATTTGTACGCACCTTACTCCCGCCATACGGTCTGCCTATATGGTAGCGCCTTCGGTGGTAGCCATTACTGGCCACCCCCCCTGCTCTTCTCTTCCAACATTGCCTCCGCAGTACCCGGCGACGACGACAGAACCAGACCAGCAATATGACCGATTATGTCGTCGGTCTTCGGTGACGCGCAAGGCGAAGAGGTGAAGGGAGCCGTACCCGACTCTACCGGAATTACGGGCTCTTCCCCGTCTTTTGCCCGTGATTCTCTCAAAGCAGGGGCAAAAGCACCTTCCACTCGCAGGTCCTTAAGGAGGGATTGAGGCGCTGCAGAATGGTCAGCACCCTGGAGGCATCTAGGCACCAGGTATTCCTGGTCTTCCAGGCCATTTTGATTGGCCTTGGAAGCTCCTTGGCGCTGACCACTTTGAGCTTCACGTTCCCAACGGTTTTCCCGTCGAGACCACGAAGCCACTCTGCAGCTCTCTCTCCCTCACTAGTAATGTGCAGAGCTCCTCCGAGCAATGCACTCTCGTGCCGCGTAAATAATCTGGTAGTATCTATATATCTATTTGCCAAAGTAGCATGCATCCGAAAATTTTTAATGTTTCGGATAATTCGATTACCATGAACATTATTTACTTGTTCAACGCTCGGTCCCTGGGCTCCAAACACTGCTTTTCCATTGTGTCTCGTGCTCTCGAAGGAATTAAATATTTCTAATCAATAATCGCTCATCGGTAGCAGCAGGTTAGCGATGGGTGAATACATATCAAATTGTTTATTCAACATCGTATTTTATGATAGGTACTTGTAGGGTGTACCAGGTATGATCTTGTGTCGCGGAGTCTGGCACCAGGCACTTATAATTTTTGTGTCGCGAGGAACTTTACAAGCATTTTAACAATAGACACAAAGTACACTTAAACTTGGAACAACAATTTGTACACCATACAATTTTTGTCCCATTTGGATATCGAACTCACAACACGCGGCACAGTGGCAGGCGACTAATCAAAGCACTACGCCACCTGTACATTCAAGTTTTAAGTTTTAGGTACTGACTAATGGAATATATTCTTGCGCTATATAGATAGATACGCCAATTAATCTTATTACTTAAGACTTATGTCAATTGTACAGAAGGTTTAGCAGAATATTTTGGAGAAAATTTAAATTAATCTATATGTATATGCAAATAAAATATGGTAATGATAAGGTTAAATAAAAAAAACAACTGCTTTTGTGACAATTGATATAAATGTATTTTTGATAAGCTAAACAACCTACGCTTAATTTCCTAGAAATATGTTGTTGACATTATTGGAAACTATTATTAAATATTTCCAACTACTTAATTATGTACCTATACGTGGAAGATAATGCTATCCTCAAGACTTGACTCATTTTAAGTACCTATATTGCCAAGAAAACAAATAATAAATCGAAAGTAGGTAGGTATTAAACTAAACCTATGTCTAATACTTACAGTACAATTACTGTATGGCTAAATAACAGTCATTATATTCTATAAAAGTCGGAATTGTACCCGTTGGGAGCACTTTCAAATACAAATACAAATTTCTTTATTTGTAGCCCATAGGTAAAAAGTTGTTACAAAAATGGGATATAGATTCCGCTATGTCTTGCCAATCATGGCGTACAAATTTTGGTTTATTAGATAATAGATACTGAATACATTTAATAATCCATTTTAATAATTCGTACATATAATAATCAATTAATCATTCAATAATTGTATAATTGTAGTATAATTCAATGGCAGTAAATGTAAATTTAGAGTCATACACAATTAATTTTAAATTTAATTGACGTTCATAAGTATTATTAAATAACCTTTATGAATAAATATCATTTCATTTCATTCTATGGTAGGAATATATGTCAAATAACAATTTATAATTTTATAATAATATTAACATAAAATTGAATAGCACAATTTTATAAATTCAGATATATAAGTTTTCACAATAAAATAGAACAAGTATGTACTTTAGGATAATTTTTATACAATTTCTTTTTTATCCATCAGATATTCACTCACAGTGTAGTAAGCTTTATCACTTAAAAACTGATAGAAACATTTCTTAAAACTAGATAGATTAGTTTTACTCAAAATAGAATTGGGAATTGTATTATAAATCCTTGGTGCCATTCCCAGAAAACTTTTTGTATATAATGTCGTGGTGTGCGCATTGGCTCGTATTTCATTATTACGACGTTTTGATCTTAGTGTCTCGAATAAATGTTGCTTTGTTTTTATAAACACTGCTGTCTCAAAAATGTACATGCAAGGTAATGTCAATAGTTTAAGTTGTATGAAGAATGGTTTACAACTCTCCCAAGATTTTAATTTATATATTGCACGTAAGCATTTTTCTGGGCTTTAAAGGCAGTTTGAACATCTGTAGAATTTCCCCAGTAAATAAAATATTTTTTATTTACTTTGACTTAAAAGTATGTCGGCTTGACAACAACTAATCTGGGATTGAACAATTCGATGCTCTAATAAACATTGACGCGTTTACAATCGAGAACGATGTACGATGAGTAGAGTAGCGTAGTGTTCACCCCTTAGGAATGCGCTTGCTGGACTACATCCACAGGACCTTCATCAACTTCTTCCATTCTTTCTAGAATATTCAACCGATCGTCCGTCTGGGGTTGCTGCATCATAGAGCGCCTCTGTTGGTACAAAGCAGAAATTATTTGTAACGTACTCCGTTATAAATAATGGTGCGTTTTTTAAAATTTGCATGGATGTATGTTGTGCGCGTATGTAATATCTGCTAGAAAATCTATGGCTAGCCATGAAGCCTGATTAACTCGTGAATATTTTAAATTATATTATCTAGCATCGCGTTGTATAAAACCGCCTTTTTCTATTTCTAAGTATTTTTCGAAATCAATAAACCAGAATATCAATAATTTACTAACTAATTCTTCATGGCAGGTATGGTTTCTAAATACATAAAGGCAACTTTATAGGTAATATGCAAAATAAATCTGTATTTATTTTCTTTAAATCCAGACAGATATCAATTATTTTGTTCTCCATAAAAATATTTCCAAAACATAATTGCATGATAAATACGTATACTCACAATAGTTTGTCGTTTAACATTAGTTTTTAGTTTCTCCAATTCTTGCTTGTTCTTTCGTCGCAAAAAACCACACTGTAAATATAATAAATTTACAAAAAAACCATAGAAATAGCAAACCCCGCACTAAGAATGATGCCTGTATCGCGAGGAACTTTACAAACAATGCAAGAATGGACACAAAGTATACATTAAAATATTTTTTTAGCGTATGGGGATTGAATCCACTGTACTTTGCACACTGGTAATGGCTATGCAACCACTTATATTACTATGCCATTCGTGCAGTTACCATTTTCCTGTTTATCGTTGAAGAGTTCTCATCTCCGTAAGTATTACGTTACCTTTACGATAATTAAACAACATTTACATATATGAGACTATACTGAAAGTAACGCCTTCTGAAGTAAAAAGAAACAATAATTATTTAAATCAGTGTAGCGGATGTACGAAATCACGTACCGAAAACTGAAATAGTTGTTTCAGACTATTATTCTGAGTTAAAATCGTTGGGATTTGCCTACGAATAAATTTATTTATTTGTTTTATATTTATGTTATATTTTATATAATTACAAAAAAAATGCGATTACAGATCATTTCATTGTATAAAAATAGCACATAACTACTACTAAACACGGTAATGTATTGATTCATATTATTATGTGATGTAAACTGTACGTAGGTAATCAGCTGTAACCACACTAACGTTGTGCGGTGAATAGAGGTTCTTTACCGTGCGGTCTCAATCTTGCATCTTATAATTAATTAAAGTTTCCATGGTGATAAGTACCTATAGAAAGACTTATTGCAAAATGTTTCGTTACGAAGTCCATGCACCGTACACGTAAGTTAAATTCATTAAAGAATAATATGACTTACCTCGTAAAGGATCATGGCGAGGATAATAATAAGGCACAGCCCCACTATTCCGGCAAGTATAAGAATCCATATAGCCACATAGGCCGCGTCGAGTGTTATTAACGTGGACGTCCTGAAATATAGAATCCTTATCTATGAAAGAGCTCGCATGTTGCGGTTCTAGATACTCCGTCACCTGACGCGTATGTGGGGGAACGGTGGGATATGGATGGGTTTAAAATTGTAAATTTACGATTATAAGTTTCTTCTGCAGGCAAATATTATTATTAAATTAATAAACATATTATGGGTAACATTGATTATTAGTTTCGCCCGTTAAACTTACCGTCCAGTTCTCATTTGTTCATGGGGCAGATGTAGAACTATACTAGAATTCACCGTCAAATTGTGAGTGGTGACTGCATCATATACTGCAACATAAATAAATTGCCTAATATATAACTCGTTTGGTCAGATAAACCTAATCTTGCCATAAATATTGTTGTGTGTTAGTTTATACATGAATACTAGCGTACCGGACAGACGTTACAGGACGTACACAAGAAAAATTAATAAAAAAAAAAACAAATCTAAACCATTCTCGAATCCACTTAAACACACACAAAAAATTCATCAAAATCGGTCCAGCCATTTAGGAGGAGTTTAATTACAAACACACGCACAGAAGATTTATATATACATATATAGGTACTAGCTGTTCCGACAGACGTTGGCCTGCACTGGCAAAAAAAGAAATAACAATTCTAAACCATCCTTGAATCCACTTGAACACACACAAACAAATTCATTCAAATCGGTCCAGCCATTTAGGAGAAGTTCACTGTCAACACACGTACATAAGAATTATATATATATAAAGATATATAAAGATAATAACATTAAACATATATGAAGCTCATTTCAAATTATCTGCATTGACTTTAAAACAGTCCTTTAAACGTTGAGGCCAGTTATCAATAGAAACACGTACTCTCTCCATGGGAAAATTCTTCACTGCCAATATTATTGGTTGTTTTAGGGACTGCAAATTATCATGGCGTAACTGACCATAAAACTTAATCCAGCGAATTAAGATGACTAGATGACAGCCAGTCTTTAGCTCTGATGAAGTCCAAAACGTTTGTTTGCAATCACGCTTGGTAGTACAGTAATTTGGTCCGAAATACAGGTGTTACCTGAAAAGTAACCCGGGAGTTTTAAAAATTGGTAGTTTTATAGATATCGATGTGTTCTTTCCGAATTTCAAATTTGCTACCTGGTAGCTCTGCCGCTTGCGCCGCCATATTGGAAAAATGGCGCCTGATAGCAGTTCTTTGACAATATCTCCTTTCCAACTCATTTTACGAAAAAAACATCTTATACAAAATTAAACTAGAGAAAAATTCCTACAGTATATGAAAAACATTTTTTTGTAAAATCTAGTACTATTGGCGTATGAGCGTGTGGCAGCCGTTCCGTGTAAAAACTGATACCCAGTCAAATCCGGTTAGACCAGAAAAGCCGAACCCCAGTGACTTGGGAAAAATAAAGGCTAGGGAGAAATAAATATTACAATCAATAATATACAAAAGACTTAAAATAGTTTTCAATAAAAATTGTAAGTCCTAAATTCAAATTATTTACTTAATGTTTATTTATCCTAATAATAATTTTGAAACTAATTTGTTTTACAAAGCTTGGCTTTTGTCACGGCTCTGGTGCTCCGGAAATATACGAAAAACACCTGTTGGTGAAGATTAATAAAAATTTACGGCGCTCGTATGACAAAAATATAATATAATATAAAAATGAGTTGGAAAGGAGATATTGTCAAAAAACTGCTATTAGGTGCCGTTTTTTCAATATGACAGTGTGAGCAAAGGTACGAGGTGGTAAAGTTGAAATTCGGAAAGAGCACATCGAAATTTATAAAACTACCAATTTTCAAAACTCCTAGAAAACGTTCCAGGTAAAACTACCAAATGACTGTACTATAGGTGGAACGAGCTTTATGACCCGGTACTGATTCTTGCTGAAAGGACCATTCTTGGTTATAGAACATGGTATTGTCAAGGGGCTTAACCACCTTCTCAAGAATCGTATCTTGATACACTTGTGCCGATGTTTTGACACCTTTTCCACAAATAT
Source organism: Catocala nupta (assembly GCA_963675205.1). Classification (NCBI taxonomy): domain Eukaryota; kingdom Metazoa; phylum Arthropoda; class Insecta; order Lepidoptera; family Erebidae; genus Catocala; species Catocala nupta. Next base: position 6,851,617 of record OY776090.1, on the reverse strand, counting down.
ATGGCTCAGTCACTCCTTGATAGGTAACAACCCACCAAACCATCACTGAACATCGGATAATGTCCACGGTGTGTCTGCTGACTAATTAGGTATTGAATGAACGACCGATTGGGAAGCTTCTATATAGCTTTGAGCATAAACTCGGTCATACTGCTTGTTAAAACATTGCTCAAGGGTAAAAATTTAAATTTTGTGTCATCAACAGAGGAAGTTTTATTCTACCTATCAATAGCCCGGTACACAAACTCGACTAATAGCAAGTGTGTGGAGAGTTTCAAAAATTACATTTGGCTCCATACCTACTTTGTGCAATGCTGTCACAACAATTCGGCTCTCTTTATCACCCCATTCCATTTTAAAATCACAAAAATATTGAACACCGAATGGCGCGAAAATGAGAAAAAAATGCAATGAATAATGCATATAAAAATGACAGATTCTAAATTCAAATGTAGTATTATGTTTTTTTTTAATTGTAATAGTATTTATGGCGAGACTAAGTATATAGGATACTTCGTCTGATGAAAACTAGTATTAGTTTATAGTTTAGCTAGACCTAAACTGATGAAATATTAAATAATAGACAGAACGATGTTACAATGAGACCGAGCTTATTTATTATAAAAGTAGTGTACAATAGCAGAACAAAGTAAGCGACATCTATGACAAATCATAGATAATGGTGCCAATTCTGTTGTCACAAAATTCTCTTATCTTAGCTAAAAATCTCTAAAAGGAGACGGGCGGAGTCCCTTAGTTCGTCAGGCCCATCGCGGACAAGAGTGAAAATGTTATCAAATTACTGCTAAAAACATACAAATGATCATATGTAAAAAAAGAAGTATATTAGTGGTGGTCTTAAAGAGATATTTGAGTTTATATGTATAATTCTAGGTTATAATAATGACACCATTTTGTAGGTACGAAAATTGTAGGTCCGTATTTATTTATGGTTTATATAATTATATTAAGTAAATCATATATATTTTATAGATAAAAATATTTTAGGTATAAATAGTAATATTCATAAATACTATTTTATTGTTCTTTGATTAGTAACTTGCGTGGGAAAAATGAGGCTCATCCCGTAGTGATTGTAATTAATATCTTGAGACAACTTACACAAATATCCAATAACAACAAAGCCAGGTCAATCGAAGATGCAGTTTCAGAATCCAAATAAATAGCCAGGTCACAAATAAATCACAGTCGCAAAAATAAGTACTAGTTTATTAATGTTCACTGCGCACGAGTGCAAAGTCAACACGAATGTAACTCATAGAGTAGTATAAGTATAATATGTAACTTGTTGCTATTTTTGACAGCTTTATTGTTCGTTATTTCCATTCCGTTTCTGTTATTGAATATAAGCCTTTTGATACAACATAAAAATAAAATACCTAATATTAGAAGAAACGTCAAACGCCAGTAATTATAGTTAAACATACCTTACCGTGATTGATATTTATTTAAATTATTACAACTGTTCAAATTGACAATCGAGACGTGAAATCGAGACGTGAATGTATTGTACATTAAAAACATGAATTAAAAAATAATAAATAGTGCCCTTATATATTTTTAAGGCTGGCAACATTAGAAACTCGAAAAAGCAACTTTCCAGTTTTACAGTACGTTTATTACCTTTTTTCGTGATATTTATATCTACACCATAGATTTTTCTGTTTACAGTGATTAAAAATCAATAAAAATAATTTCTTTTTTCTGTATACATTTAACTTCTGTCCGTTGTTTTTGTGAGGGCCGAAATTCGCCGATGTCCTTTAGTTTAGTCCTGTCACTTTTAGCGATTTCAGAATACAAAATGTCGTTTGACAGTACTAATCTAAATTTTAGAGATTTTAGCTAAGATAAGAGAATTTTGTGACAACAGAATTGGCCCCAATATATAACATGTGGATGCGTTCATATTTTAACTTCGTCAATCGCTATGTTAATACTTAATAATTACAAATATAAGAATCCGGTAACACTACATATGATTAGGGATTCATGCCCAGCATCTTACAACCGGTATTTGTGAATACGCTCGTGCTTATGTCACCGGAGCAATTCAGGTTGACAGTAATATAAGAACGTGACTTACCTTCAGAGCTTGGCACTATATCTGCGGAAACCACAACCTTTACGTTCGTTTGTTTAGGTAAACTAGTTATCACACACTGAACTGTCAATTCTGATGTAGTGTTTGAAACAGTCTCACATTTTCTGTGATCCGATTTCGATTGTGAAGGCCCATCCGTGTAATACTAAAATGAGAGATTATTTTTAAGAATATGATACGATTTTCTGCCTGCTGTAGAAGAGTTAGTAGCTAACATTGTAGCAGAGTAATTTAATCTCCTCGCAGATCACTTTGTGTTCTTTTTGCGTAAATCATGTAACTGATCAAAATAATAATTAAATTGTTTGTTTGAGTCCTTTGAAATATCTTCACACTTCAAGTCATTGGGATAAACTCCAAGCTTAGCCTCACAGCATTATAGTTGCTAGGCTTAAAGGCCACCAAACCGTCCTGTTAGAGCAAGTGTAAATATTATTAGCTATTAAAAGTTGTAAGTAAAATCCTTTAAAGTCGTTTATGTTCAAAGTGTAAACAGTCGCGTAGACAACATAACATTTATGACAACACTTACAACAAAAAAGTTAAGTTTGAATATATACTCACGGAAACAGGCGTTTCGGAATATTTGAAGAACGTCTCTTTCTGCAACATGACTTCACTCTTCAGATCGATAAAGTTAGTCACACCTTTGTTTGAAATCTGTTATACGTAAAATGTCAATTGATTCAAATTAAACTGTATTTAGGGATTTTATCACAGTTCACACAGTAACGCAGATATTGCAATATCGCAAATCAACTATTGAAATTTTATATTTACAGACTCGTTATCGCTTATTACAAAGAATATAGTTAAGATTCGTCATAACGATGATGATGATGTTACAAATCTAATTAAATAATTGATTGATTCTGAAAAACTAGTTACCATATAAATCTGCTCCAAGTGTTTGCCGTTCATGAGCAGATCATCTTGCGTCATATTTACAAAATTGTCCGATCTGCGAAATGAAACAATAGGTCATCATAACTATTTTGAAGCAGTAACTAAAGTTAAAATGATTTATGAAATAAAGTATAATTATATAATCTTAGAGTGAGTTTAGGTCACTCACACAATAATCCTAAACAAATGTTTAACTAAATACGGGGACGTACTGAAAGATTTTAGAAAATAAAAACGGAATGATATAGAAGCCTGTTAATATTTTATTGTTTTTCAAAAAAGTCTCTTTTCCTTTCTAAGCACTGTTGCGTCCATCACATGATGGAACCATTGACCTAAGCAGTGAGCCAACTCTTCCACGCTTTTTCAAACGTAGTCATGGCATCTTCAGAGTTCATAAAACGATTTCCTCAAAGTTAATCTTTTATTTTTGGAAATAAATAAGTCACATGGTGCCAGGTCGGGACTGTAAGGCGGATGACTCACTAACTTGTTTTTGTCGGCAAATCTTCGAATGGAATCATCCATTGCGCAGATTGTCTTTTGGTTTCGAGTTCGTAATAATATATCTAGCTTTCATCACCTCTGATATTGTAATCTGTGATGATGTCATATACAGCATTCGAGTCACCTTTTTCAAACTTTTTAATTATCGAGCGTCATCAATCCAAATGACGCGACGGCGTTTTTGATCTGCCGCCAATTTATGAGGTATCCATCTAGTACAAAGCTTTCCGACGCGACGCCTAAGTGTTAATGTTAGACTTTTTGTACTTGACTCATACCAATGCCTAAAGCTGCCCGAATCTGTTGATATGTCACCTTTCTATTAGGTTCTATCATTAGCCGCATAGCACTCACGATATCTTCAGTAGTCGCCGTAGAAGGACGTCTTTTTCGAGAATTTCAGTGAGTTTGCTAAGACCACGTTTAAACTTTTAAAATTTAATATTTAAACCAATTGACTTTGATTTGATTTGATTGATTGAATTGGCACGAGATGGGGTATGAGGGCGATTCGTATTGAAATACCAATCGAAGTCTATTGTAACACTTATTGAGTAAGACCGTAACTAAAGTTGTAATAAATCATTGACTGATTTGATTTTTCAAGTCAAATCCATTTCAACGCACGATAGACACTGTTTAAAATGCCGCCAATTCGAAAAAACAAATGACATATAAATTTATTAACTACAGATTCCCAAGGAATTCCTAATTAAAAATTTAAATAAATTGTTCATCGGCTGCTTTTCTTACTGGTGTATTCTAAAAATTTTCAGTGTGACCCAAGTATATCTTATAGAAATGGTCTGTCGGGTGCCTCAGCTTTGCACTTACCCTTTAATATAAACGTACTCAGTAGAACTCTTCAAGGCGATATCAAGCTCCCTATGTAAGTGCTTCGTAGTATTCATAACTTTACAGCTATTGAATAATGTGACGTTAAAATAGATACGTGAGTCTTTGCTTGTAAGGTCTATTAAACTCACGATGAAATCGATATTCTGTAAAAATAAACAATTTGCATGAGACATTGCACAAGAAAACAACAAAACAAGTGTTTGAAGTTTCATACTATTTGAAAGACAGACAGCATTATAAGTTTAAAAATGCCATAATGCCTGCAATGACGATTTGATTGAACCTTAACTTACAGCCATTAGAAGAAAAGAAAGAATCTGAAACAATCACAATTTTTGACATCTATTGACACTGGTGATATATTACAACTCTTAAATATAACTTTTATTAGTAATTAAACACATTAATATACACTGGCAAAAGAAATATTACATGACATGATACATACACAAAAAAAAACACTTCTGGTACATGAAAATCAGTCCCGTACTGGACATCGAAATTCAACTGGTCTATTAATTGCTTACCGAGACAACCATTTCCCATTCGATAATTGGCCGAAGAAACGATGCGTCCCTGAACGATTGGTCGAATTAACCACTGATCTCTTCATTACAGGTCGAATGGATACATTCATTTTATTTAGCGATGAACGATTAATAAATTCGTAATTTTGTCAATTGATGATGTCCTATCCTACTAATATTACACAGGAAAAAGTTTGGATGTTTGTATGTTTGTAAGTCAGTCACGCAAAAACGGCTAGATAGGCAAGATAACATGGATTAATACACATAAGCTTAATAGCTTTTATGTTGGTCGATTATATGACTTCTGTGGAAGTTTGATATATAAACTAAGTCTAGTCTAACAGAAGCTAGCATTTTTGTTTAATTCTGCCAGCTCTTGGCAAGTTACTTAATTCACAAACATGTTTTAGATTTATAAGTTTATTTAATTTGTTAAACGCTGTAATAAACAACAATACAGTAAACAATAAAACAATAAACGGTTAAGTATACTTAGGCAAGGAAGAAGTAACACATGTTGAACTGTTACATTATGTTATGTGATTTTGTATTAATCTCACACTAGCTAATTGTTGTCTCATGATGGGATCGCATTATACCTAATATCCTATAGTCCATAACAGAGTATCGACATGACTAATTGCCGTGATAATTATGGTATTTGATCCACAGGTTAGTTTAAAAAACGACCATATATTTATTATGTTTATAACCAAATAAAAAATGTTTGCCATAGTTTTAAACTAGTGAGCATGCCTACGTTGTCGACGGGTAACCTACTCTGCCTACATACTGTATAGAAATCAACTTTGCTAAAATGGTGGAGGTTCTTGGACCTTGTACGATAATTTGGACTACACCACTGCTTATAGTCTCACAATCGTCAAAATCACTACATTCCAACTGTGTGTAGTCATTTTGACCATCAGTCCTACTAATATTATAAATGTGACAGTTTATGAGGATGGATGGATGATTGTTATTCTTTCACGCAAAAAGTAAAGAACGGATTTTTATGAAATTTCACACTAGTATTGTTTATACATATATCAGAATAACATATAGGCTACTAAAAAATCTAACTCAACATAAAGCTTCATTAACGCGAGCGAAGATGCAAGCAATATCTAGTAAAAAATAAACAAGAAATAATATTACCCAATCCGTATAATTTCTTAAAGGCTTTCTCGGAGTGCATTCCCATGTTTGCTCCTGTTCAGGTACTGCGGCGCAGTCCATGGGTGTAATATACGCGCTCGCGCCTTCCACTTTGACATGGACGCACGGATCATACGCCACCTCTCCACTGTTCTGAACATTTACGTTCAAGGTGCCTTTCTCGCTGGAGCCGATTGTAAACGGTTCGCTGCCAAAGGTATATTTAATATAAGGTTAATAAATGTGTAGTTGGATCTGTGTTGATTATAATTATGGCCAGGCAGATGACCATTAAATTCAATGCTGTTTTTTATTAATCTTAATGCCAGCTCTAGGTTTCAAGCGGAGTGACTCATTATAAGCAAAAACCTAAAAAAGTTAATTAATACTTGGCATATAGTGGAATCTAATGGAGAAACTTATGGAGTGGCTCACCTTATACTAGAGTCGATATTTAAGGTCAGGTTGGAGATGCATTCCTTATTCCCGGTACATTCAGCCGCCCACACCGAGCCCGTTTGGTGGAACTTGCTGACATCACTGAGGATCACGTTGCGTTTATCGAAATCCTTTTTATACACAGGGCTGTCCAGTAAAGTTGTTGATATCTCATACCCTATCTCGGTACCATAGTCCCCATCCTAGAAAAATATAATATTCAGCTGTCTGGTAAAATATTGTCAATAAATCCACACACCAGGCAGCAGGTTTCTTTTAAATAATAGAGAAAGTTTAAGAGAATAATGAATTATATGAAAAAATACTTACTAGAGGCAAAGTAATGTCGATATTTGCGCAGTACTGACTTGCTTTATCACGTAAGGAGCTCTTAAAGTTGAATAATGAACCGATGTTCGGTTTTCTCAGTTTAGCATTCTGGTGATTTATTTGTACATCAGTAGATATGTCTGGAACAATGCAAAACGTTCTGTCAGTTTTTTGGTGTCTCACCGATATCCAGGGGTAACAACAGTAAGATATCTACTAGTGAACATACTCTTAATATTATACGTAATATATATACGAAACATTCGCATGCATTGAAAATAAAATACTTTATACTGATTTTGTCGCGTTGTTTATTTTAAAACACTTTGATTATTTATTTTTAAACTATGTCACTAATTTTATTGAACTTAACTATAATTTAAACTATTTAAATTTTATAACTATATACAGTTGTGTACTTTAGTACTGTTTTTAAAACGTAATGGACCTAATTATGTATTCTTTCTTTAATACATCCAAATATATTTCGCATATAATGGTACACATCGCTATTACATTGTTTATACTTACCGCCATATATTTCTTTCGGCTTAGATGGATATTTTACATTTACGCAAACTTCAAATGTGAATTCACTTTTATTAGAAATGGAACGATTCTGAAAAAGAAGTAAGACAATGGATATTAAATTTTGTTATAAAAACGAATTCATCGCAATTTATAATGTGTATAAATTATTTAGCCTTGTGGGAGGCCGTTAGACGGCTACGCAGAGGTCTTGAGTTCGATCCCAAGGCGCGCATGTCTCACTTTTCGAAGTTATATGTATGTGTATCACATAGTAATTGAGTTATTTGTCACTTGCTTAAACGGTGAAGGAAAACATCGTGAGAAAACCTGCGCGTCTGAGAGTTCTCCATAATATTCTTGAAGATTTGTGAAGTCTGGAAACCCTTACAGGGACTTATAGTGGACTATGACCTAACTCTTCTCACACCAAGATGAGGCCCGTGCCAAGTGGGGCAATTTAATACACGACTGATATTATTATATATTATTAATATAACTTTTTGATGTAATTTAAAGTATATTATTGTACGCGAGCAGATTTGCATGTGGCCTGTGACATGGCTGTTAGTAACTTAAATTAAACAGTGAATACGAGAACATTGGAATCTTAAATTTTCATTTTAATTCCATGCATGAGGTAGAGGTCTATCGTATGCATGGACTTAATAAATACTTACGAACAACAAGGTAGATAATTTTAATCTCTTAACACATGTAGTGAGCGCGTAACTAAGATAATGACAATTTCCAGTGACTTCAATAGTCGCTATGATCTAGTGGTCAAGATATAAATAACAAAGACATAGGTACTTATTTGATTCCTATAAATGATTTTAGGGATAATTTATGATTCGTAATAATAAGAAATCTGGGATACCTGAAAGTTAGGGAAGTTCGCAGTCAATCCAGTGATAGTGACTGCGGCCATGCATCTGTAGAGTAGGACTTTATTTTCGTAGGGTGCACTGACTGCCAATTCTATTGAAACGCAATACAATATTAATTAGAACATGACTCGAAAACACTTTCTTACGTTCGATCATCTTGGTTGGACACAGGTGCTCTCATTGCATGATGCACGATGTGATTGCACGTACATTTTATTTTTGATGATGATTGTCACAATATCTTTGTTGTGAACACAGAACAGTAACTAAATCATGTGGGCTTAACTAGAATCAATCTGTGGAGGAACGTAGTGTGATGTAGCTCCAACATAAAGGGAGTATTGCCGACCGGTGACGGAGGGATCATGCCAGGCGGGCGGTGGCCGGACGGTGAAGTCCGAAACTTGTATATGTATATTATAGTAACTCGCTATGTAAACGTTGGCGCTGTTCAGGAATGTATGGCGTAGTGTGTAATTGTACAGCTCTTGAAATTCGTTGTTACTTCTTCGTCTGTATCTTTAGAAGTCTCTTTGACTAGGCAAAAACGAAACCTTTATAGTATCATCTGTTCGTCTGTTCCTCCATTATTGTTCTTGAAGAATATATACGTGATTTGTAATATATTTGTGTATGTATGCGCAAGAGTATCGTATGTATATATACTACTATACTTACTCGCTATACTACTATACTTACTAAAATCTCTATCAAAATACATTGAACTGACGTTTAATAATAGATAAATGGTAAAGCAAGAAGATAAACTACTATAATAGGTGCAAGTAGGCATACCTACCATTACATCCGTTTTCATCATAATCATGAAGTGTGGCGAGACTTAATCCAAAGGAACGATAAGGGCCGCTGGGCTGAAGCCTTTGCAACCACGTCAAAGCGTGTTCGGTTTTATCACTGCACAATGAAGCGCCGCTGTACAAGTACACGGCGCCATTACCGTCGTCTTCGTACGGTGCTCCTATTGCCACTTCTGTCGAACGAAACAATATTATATATTTGGGATTTTTACAAAGCTTTTAGGACCGACGGCTGTTAGGGCAGAAATTAGATTTCTGGAATAGCTGCCACGCAACAGAGGTAGGCCTCCACAAGGTTACTGGACACTACTCCACAAGGACTATCTGGCAAGGGTCACGGGCAATAGTTGTATGCAGCGGCTCAACTCAAGAGAAGTTTGTGTGAAAACCTTGGAGGAGGCCTATCAGTGAACATCTTCCGACTGACATGATGTTGATGATGATACTTACTTTCAATCTAAACTACAAGGACGTAATGTTAACCAGAACCAGCACCGCGATAATATTAAGCATTATATGTTTGTATGATAAAAACAGCTAAATGCAAATAAATGAAATATTTTACAAGCCAGTGAACACCTAAAATAAGTGATGTGTCTAATTTATATTGATAAAGCTTAGGTGATAGGAAATATAAGATTGTATAAAATCAACACACAATAACGATGATTATGCATACAATTGAAATTTAATTCAGTATTTTTAGCGTAATTCATCTCACAATCCAATGTATAAATTCCAACAAAATTAATAATCTCATTGATATTTTATGGAATAATAGATCCCTACCATTAAACTAACCAAATCTAGCTCGCAATGTCTTAAAAATGTTGTCGATTTGTCAATAATTCGAAGGTACTAACTGTAATTATTTCTATGCATAGTATAGTTTACCCGATTAAGCAATACAACACAGTCATTTGTCATGTCATGACGAAATGACATGTTAAAAGTGCGCGCCTACCGTCAGCTCCATCGCCGTTTAAATCGCCAATTGTAATGATGGCTGCGCCGAAAAGTGAGCCGTCCTTTCGGCTCTTTATTGTCCTCTTGAAAGACGGCGAATGCTGGAAATTAATTTGCATAACGTTGGTTTAAATGTTTGATAGCAACGATGATATTAACAATTTGGTATACGTTAGTTTATTACAACTTTAACATACTGGGTTACTCGTATCATTTATGAATATATGTAATGTTTATTAAATAATTGTCTAATTTGGATCTATCGGGGCATTGTGAGTGCAGAGATTAAATTATTAATGTGTAAATAACAATTGATTGATTGTTCTAAATAATCTATTATGATATCATAATAGATAGTTACTTACTCTTTTGCCGGCAAATATGTATACATACACAGCACCAGCATTGTATCCCGAGTTCTCGGCATAAGTGGGCGCTCCCACTAACAGATCAGTTGATTTCGTTCCGCTTCGTCTTTGAGCTAAGTTCGCTGCACACAATACAGCACCAAACATCGAACCAACTAGATCAATATCCACCCCCTTTTTTAGTTGGGCTTCGAACTCCTTTAAGCTATTTTTATCGTAGGTGTAAAAATATACCTAAAATGATGTGTCAATAAATTAGTAGGTAACAATAAAATTCGTCAGCATGATTGTTATTGATGGTGGTCCATAACATTTGTTGTCCCCTTGGTCCATAAGTTTTTATTACATGTCATTAATCGAAACGAAAATTTTCATTTTGTTACGTTATGATTTATCCTCTAATAGGGAGGATAGCGAAATCTGCCAATTGCTCTTGACAATTGAAATTTAGTTAAATATATTAATGAATAGTTATTATCTGTTAGTTTCTGTTATTATGTGGTTTTCGTGATTTTCCTTTGGATAAAACCGTCATTGTGTGAGGGTATTTTCATTTCGTTTATATTTAGTATTAGTGAACAATAGCGAGCGAAATGGGGATATCAACTTTTGCCTTTATCAGTGCATATAGTTATTTGGACTTACATGACCAGGTCCCTTAGTGCCATACGTTGAACCAACAGCGAAGGACAATTTATCTTGTTCTGTAAAATAGCCTACCGCCACGCTATAACCTGTAATATGCAATTATGAAATTACTTGACATCAGTAATGTGGGAGACTAGTGTTTATGCATACAAAGGCGCATTCAATAGCCATCGAGAAATAAATCCGATGTATACTTTAGATATGGATTTGAGTATTTCAGACGTAATAATAACGTGGATAAACGCGGTCTTCGGATATAAACCCATTAAATACCCTACGATGAGAAATATCACAAACGTAACAAACAGTAGATATGTATATGTTACGTTGGGGATCTTACCTTTCCTGTTTAGGTCGGGATACTGGTTTAGGGAATAGATGTAGGGATCTTAATAGAGCAACATATAAAATTTTACATATATTCCTACATCTATGTACAAAATTAAACAAACATGAGCACTTTATATGAGTTATATAGCTTTTGTTTTGTTGTCCAAAGCAACCACTACACAATCAAAAATAAATAAACTTTAAGAAACTTTTCACAGCGCTCCGTACAATTTTCATAAAATTTAGTTCACAATTAAGGACCATCGATTTGATCATTTTATAAAATAACGTCTGCGTAACGATGTTGTACTCACCAAAATTAAAAGAAACATCTGTGTCGGCACCCATACGGATCAATTTATTATCCATTCGAAAATGTTTGAATGCCGCTAAACCTTTATAATAGAAAAATAAAAAAACACATATTTAGTTATATAGCTACTATTTTAAATTCATATTTTTATATCTATTTACATATATAAAATGCCGCTTAACGAATCGTACACATAAAAAAGAACTTACACAGCCAGTGGCCACTAAGTTTGTATTTCACACGTAGCGACGACGGAGTAAAAAGTCTAGTAAACTCTATAATATGTCTATCTTCTGTTTACGCGAATGTTATTCATTGAAATTAAACTACTATATACGGATTTTATCGTGTTGTTTATTTATCACTGTATTACATAATTTTGAAACTATTACACTACTAATACTATTGACTTTTACTAATTTATAAGCTAATAAAATTATTTAAACTATTAAATATATGGCTGCTGAAAAGCAACCGAAACGTCGGGGAAAGTGTAAACCTAAATATAAATAGATTTAATAGTTTAAATAATTTTATTAGCTTATAAATTAGTAAAAGTCAATAGTAGTAATAGTGTAATAGATTCAAAATTATGTAATACAGTGATAAATAAACAACGCGATAAAATCCGTATATAGTAGTTTAATTTCAATAGTAAACTCTACTTTGTGAAATATTATTATATGGTGACGACACATGTCATGTCTGCTGACAACACCGAACTCTAGTATTAGGTTTAAAGAACGGTTAGAACGCGACGAGATGCTGATATGCCTCTCAATAATCATCAGTAGTTCGATGCATTCTTTGACTGATGATGACTTGAGTTGACTTTCGGAAGTTATATGACTTTTCGAAATTATGTGCGTATTGATTGACAATTATCGCCTGCTCCATGCCGCTGTCGGTCCCGGCTGCCCTGAACATCTATGGCAGTCATTATTGGCAAGTCAGTGCCTTATAATATCCTGACACTAGTCTAGCCTTAGGGTATTGTTAGCTTTCGGGTTGCGGAGGTCAGATGGCAGTCGCTCCGTGTAAAAACTGATATCCAGTCAAATCCGGTTAGACTAGAAAGCCGACCTCAAGTGACTTGGGAATAATAAAGGCTAGGGAGAAGAAGTTCGATGAGGCATTCTTTATTGATGAACCAACGTGTAGCTAGTAATTGTATAACCATTCCTAAAGCTTTGAGTCGGTATCTTTTAACACACCATTTGTAAGTTTAAAACTCAGAAACTGTGTTACTTCTAGAACATTTTAAATCTAAATTAATTACCTTTCCTTTTATACATGCCCGGTCCTCCAACTATTAGGTAGTTATCAGGCCCGATATCCAGATCCCAACCCAAAGTCTCCATGTCCTGTTCTGCAACACCCATAAAACGGTTTTTAAATGGAATGTTAAAGGAGAAAATGTCTTAGTGTAGCTATATTTTATACTGGTAGCCTTTATATTTGATTGAAACCCATTACACACACCCCCGCTTGGCCATCCGTGTAGTCATCAACACAAAATTTACCTTGCTTTATCTAATTTGGTTAAAATATGTGGAAGTGTTCATCTATGTATATATATATTACATGACTTTATTCATCGTTCTAGTGTCTATCGTGACTTATGACCACGCGGAATGGTCCTTGCGTCTACGCAATGATCAGTGTTGGCATCCCTTAGTGCAATGGCCGCATAATAACATATATTTATACTGCACATACCTGCAGCCGTATATCCTCCAGAAGAAGTTCTTAGTTCGGTCACAAACTTGTTTCTCATCTGGTTACGTTTGTAACAACGTCCGTGCATGGCCACGCGATCTAAAAAGAAGTTAATCACAAGTTAATTATACATAAAATATCAGGGCAAGGCGTGGAGAGTTCCACAAACCATAGGAGGCCACTGACACTTATGGTAACTAGTCGAAACGCAGTAATAGTATTACTAATCTTACACTGGATTTGCGAAGTAGAAATCCAAATAATTGGCAACAGCCAGCTCATTATTCACTTTAACTCATAACAGATAGATGTAGTCACAAGATCTAAGCCAGGAGTTCATTCCGGAGAGAGGACAGGGGGAAGGTTAAGCACTGGATTAGTAGTAACTACTTTACTAGTCGTTACTATATTGTCTATTTTATAATTATGTTTATATGCTCTGTCAGTTTTGTATAAGTTAACACGCGTAAATACACGCGTTAACTTATACGAGACCGACGATGACGATCAAATGATCGTGAGCTTCTAGGTTCGTTTCCCAGATCGGGCAGTGTTATTAGTAAAATAGTACGGAGTCGGAACATGTCACGATAATATAAAAATACCGGTGAATGATGGCTTTGATACAAGTCTGCCTGCATCCCAAGGGGATATCATTATAGCCATGAGTATATTTTATGTGTGATAAGGCTTAGCTATTACTTACCGTTAATTGGTCCTGTGAATCTAGGTGCACATGCCTGAAAAATTAAAAAAGAAATCATTGCAAATCTAATAATTATTTAAACGCGAATGTGAGTTCGTTTGTTACTTTCATGCCTTAATTAATTGACCGATCATCATGAAATTTCGCATACACGTTGTAAGAGGTACATAAAAGAAGACATAGTAGGTACCTTTCATCCAGAAAAAAAGTACTGTTCCTGAGAGAGCTAAATCGCAGGCAAAAGCTAGTAGTTTATAAATAAACATAGACTTAGAACTCTACAGACATCAGCTCGTTAGCTTAGTTTTGACGTAGGTACAAATAAATGGCGGCATTACATGAGTTATGCCGCCATTTATTTGTACCTACGTCTATTAATATTGTAAGAGCGTAAGTATGAACTTACACTCTTACAATATTTGTGAGTGAATATAATATTTAAGTAATCATAAATTACGTATTTTCGCGAATAAACAAATTAATAAAACAGGAATCAATTACTGACTAACTACGTAAAAATGTCAGCTATTTATTTTTCACCTACCGCAATATCGACTTATCAGCCGATCGCAATAGAGTAACAAGTGACCTGGCTGAAATTAGAGGGAATAATTTGCAGTTTGGGAAGTACCAGCGGTAAATTCCTACGTTTATAAAACATAATAAATGAACTATTGATTCTAATAATAAAACAACGATTTAATACACTTACCACTATGAACGAGGAACCTGCTCGCACAGTTGCACCGAACCAGTAATCGTGTTTATATTGGCCTGAAATATGTAATTATCGTTAACCGAAGTTAATTTTGACCGACTATAAAAACAGTAGATTGTTAATGTATGATTTATTTTTTTATTTATGTCTTGGAAGTTATATTTTAATGCGTTAGGTCATATTAATGTGGGCAATTTGATTTGGGTTTCGGAGTTATTGAAACTTTTTACTTATAAAAGTATTTTGTTAAAGCCTTATGATATTTAATTTTGCATATATATAATATCGCGCATACTGTATACGATACTATTATCATTGAGCAAGATACTTTTTATAAGTAATAGGTTCTATTTTGTTAAAAGACGCTTCTCAGCTTCTCTCTATGAAAAATTTTAGTGTATACCAGAGAACGTTTAAAACATCATTTGTGAATTCCTGTGCAAAGTGAAAAGTTTTTCTGAAATAAATTTTCTGTAGCAGCACGTTATCTAGACGGCAGTAGTTTCGCCTGTATTACAGCGTAGGTAAAAGATAAATATAGACGTATGTAAGTATATGCGTGAAACTATAAGTGTAAACTATAAGTGTTATAGAATAAAATATAACCATGACTTTGAGGATAAATCCACAACTTGTTGTGGTTTATGAGTTAACTATTTCAAAATATCTTTATTTGTCTCCATTTGTAATAGGAGGAAAATACACAATAACGAGCGTGACTTAATTATAGATCTCCCTGTCGGCGACACATAGGCATAAATTATATGAATATTCGGTACAAGAATCTTACCATCCATTTTAATACGATGAACAATTTTCGAGCACAAATTTGTAGTTATATTACAGTCATATACTTCTCCTATGCTGTTTTCCCTTGGCGCACTTATTATCAGTCTGTAATAAACAATAAGATGAGCATATCGATATTTTAAATAACGATGAATTTAAGGTCAATATCGATATATACTGTGTATCAATTAGAGGCAATTTCGAGTAACGATAACGTGATATCTAGAACCGATGGTATTAAGAAGAAATGTGGGCTGCGTTTTTCCATACAAACATATTCCCCTGTTTTATACCAGAATAAAAAATACAGCAATACTTATTACTTTATATCTACCACTGTCATGTTCCGATGTTTTTCTTTTGTATTATAAGGACATATGGAAATTACAATATATATTAAAAATTTAAATAACCTCCGACCCTAAATTCATTTGACGTAAACACGTACACAAGTTGTGAAAAATATTTTTTTTCGTAATTTTGTGGTGGCGGCTATCTGGGATTTGAAATGTATCATAGTGTATAGTATTCTACTAGTCAAGCCCTTTCATTTGATACCTACATATATTGAGGAAGTTGTGAAAAAGTATATGATCCGCCATTTTGTGGCGGCGGCCATCTTGGACCGATTGTCATCACTCATAACTAAGAACACTCCCAACTAATAAACCTTTCAAACAAAAAATAAATAAAATTAAAATCGGTTCATCCGTTCGGGAGCTACGATGCCACAGACACACACACATGCACGCACGCACGCACGCACGCACGCACGCACGCACGCACGCACAGACAGACACGTCAAACATATAACACCCCGTCGTTTTTGTGTCGGGGGTTAAAAATATGCACGATATTACAGCCGTCTTCCGACATCCATCAAATTAATATAACGAAACTAATGATGAAAACAAAACATACAGAAATAGGCAACCTTGTCAAATTGTTTTTAAAAATGTATTAATATCGGTTTAGATTTGTAGGAGGTACAGGAAAATACGAGGTGATAATTTCACAGATATAATCAGTCCGACCTATTCGTTTTTAGTTATCTTTTTTTGCACATTGATATTTTGTTCAAAACCTTTCTAAAATATTAGCGTATTTCTTCTTAAATGCAATTAAAAAAAAACACTTCTATAATTACAGCATAAATTAAATTCTAATCGATACGCAAGTAGATTTAATAGGCAATGCTATTACAACTTACCGTTTATTATATCGATCGTAAGTAGTGCTGTAGCCAAATAACGATTCGTTGCGGAGACCTGGCGGTCTATGAAACTCTATCATGGACTTTTCATGGTAGACATCCACATTATCTGTCCACACCACGTGGATTATACAGAGTAGAAGAATTACTGCAACAACATAGCCTTGTAGCAATATTTTTTTATAATTAATCGTTTTTTGTATTTAACCATAATTGCGTTGAACTTAAGCTCCACATAAATTAGCTGAAATATATATACGCATGTGATACACATGGCACATTTACAAATAAATTATTAAAAGCGATGGTTACTCAAATAATAATAATAATAATGAGAATAAAAAGTTTATTTCAGATTTTAAATCCATACATAGTAATAGAGTCAGCATTAGAAATACATATTTATCACAGACACATAATTATATCAAAATACAATGAAATACATTTACCAACAACATAACTAAAAAGAAATAATTAGAAAGATATATTAAAAGTAACTGGTTATCCAATAAAAACTTAATGTGCTGCTCTTGCGCATATACCAAAGCTAAAGAAAACCTCCGCCTCCGCCCCCCGTTACCACACCCCACACTCTCCCGAATTTACACCCCCGCCCGTCCTTTTCTTATCAAAGGTTCTTATTAGAGGTTCATTAGCCTCCGACAGCTGTGTGCGACGCGCGCAGTGTTCACATTTTATGGATATTTCATAAAAAATTTCATAAAGGTTTTCTTTGCAGGTTACACAGATTTTATAATTATTTTTTATACATTACGTCTGACAATAAATTAACATGTCCTTAAGTATGTACAATGTTTAACCAGTCACACTGTATATCATAATTCACTTCATTATTTAATTAACGTGGCAATATAAATACTAAATAAATAAAACTAACTCATAAAATGAAATTACATTAAATTAGAATTCAAAACTTGTCCTGTTATTATATGAGTTCACTTACATTAAATTGGATAATCAAATCGAGAAGCAATCATTATTAGGATGCTGTTGCTACTATCTTTTAAACACCTTAACAATGAAGCCACTTTTTTAGGTCTTATGGCGTGATAGCCATCCGTGTGAGCTTCGGCAAACACTAAAGACGCACTGCAATAGGGAGGCAGCCCCATTAGCATCCTAAAAATGTTGTTGTATTGCACATGTAACACACTGGCGGCCCATCGGGTATGACTTAACCATAAGCTGCTTAAGTAAAAGGATTGGCAAAATGTGTCGTCGTTTCTATTACTGCCCATTTCGCTACCGATGTGAACCCACTCCTAATGTAAACATTTTTAGTGTAATGTTTAAACAGACTACTAGTAGTAAACCAAGTAATTATTTATCTTTATTATGGAGGAGAGGAGGTTTGACGTAAACCAGTGCAAAACTTGCACGAGTGACGAATTAACTCCATGCGAATAATAATTAACCCATTTCGAGTCAAACTTTCAAGGTTACCATTGTGTTTGATTTAAAATATATATAATAATATGCAAGTAAAAATACATATGCAAAATAAATTCCTTACCACCCATGGTACAGTTAAATCTTCAACACAACTGACACTGATTATGTTTATACAATTATGTATCAATACATTTATTTTCCTTGTAACAATGAATAATAAACTATGTTCGTGTTTCATCACGCATTATAATAGATAATTTATTGTCCTCTCACAATTCTATAACAACAATGTATAGCACTATTGTGAGCGACTGTTGCCAGAAGTGGGTTTAATAAAACCCTGTGTCATCAGACCCCACCCATGGATACAATAAAGGTCATAAGTAAAGACCGTGAGATGATACAAAAGAAAAATAACAACATACGTACTAATAAATTATGGTTATTGCAGAGCTCAAGGGTAGGCGTGGTATGTAACTGTGTGGACGATACTAGTTTACAGTAACGAGTGTCTTATTTAAACAAACGTAGAACAGTAGTATACGAAATTATGTCTTGCTCGAATAAGATGTTTGAACTGTTATGCATGGTTGACAGTCATAATGATTAATTTGGGATTATTCAAGAATTGTTATAACCATCACACACATCCACAGTAACATATTATTAATAAAATACAGCTGCTTGCTTTAAAAGGAATTACGAGAATAAAATCATTTAAGGTAAAGCTTTTTAAAAAGACTTTTGCTTCGGGTCTGAACGAAATATCAATATGCAAAAGAAATAAATACTTTCGGTTCGGACTAATTATATCTCTGAAATCATCTTCTTTTTTATTTTTCTCGTCAAAATGACCACACTACGTCTAATGGTAAGCGATCATGTGGTCTAAGAGCAGTGGCCTCCACACCATCCTCATTGCAGCTGAGGCGATGTTGAAGTCCCTACCTTGACGGCCTAAGAAGGTGCTTTTCCACGCTCCGCTTAAAAGACTCAGGATTGAAGAAAGAAGGAAACACGTGCCTTGGCAGAGAATTCCACGCCTTGATCGTTCGGTAGAGGTATGAGGACCCAAACTTATTGGTGCGCGCTCTAATCGACACTACCGTGTAAGGATAGCATCTGAGCCCAGCATGTGTTGTTCTGGATAGGAAAGGGGAGTGCGGGATAAGGTGGAATAACTCTTCAGAGCACTCCCCGTGGTATATTCTGTAGAAACATGCCAAAGATGCAATATCCCTACGGAGTTGCAGAGGTTCCAGTGAACTCGTGACCTCTGGATCTTCGATGATACGGACAGCCCGCCGCTGTAACTTGTTGAGAGTGTCCAGCAAGTACTGCGCTAAGCCATCCCAGAGATGAGAACAGTACTCCACGCAAGGGCGCACTTGCGCCTTATACAGTACAGCTGCCCAGGCGCGAAGAACCGCCTCACCTTGTTCAGAACTCCGGGTTTTTGCGAAGCTTGCTTGATGACGCTCTCGATGTAGGTTTTCGGATTAAGGGTGCGGCAAAGATCCATACCTAAGATAGAGGGGCTGTCATGTATCACCAGTGGAGTGTTCTTCAGAGTAGGGAAGGAAAGGAAGGGAGACTTTTTTTAGGAGACCTCGTTAGAGAGGGCAGCAAGGTCTGGCAGAAGTTGGACTGCAAGGCTTTGGCCAGGCACATCCTACGGCTGCCCGTAGGTTGCGCCATGAGTTCCTCGCCGAACCGTGTGACGCGCTGGGCGTCTGCTCTTAAGTATGCCCTCTTGTAGACCTTTGTGGCTTGGTTGAACGCTGCCTTTAGGTGATCCACATGAGGGTCGTGGAGAGCGTAAGCCCTGGTCCAAGCGCGGTACGCTGCCTGTTTACGTTTGACAGCATCAGCGCATTCACGACCGAACCAGGGCCTTTTCTTGCCGCAGCTCGTGACATCACTGTATGGAATAAAATATTCCATAACCAGGATGATTTCACCAGCGACAGCAGTAGCGCTCTCTTATGGAAACCTGTTCTCAAAGCAGCGTTGAGCCCAAGGGATGAATGGGAAGTACTCCCGCATTCCATCCCAATCTGCCGATGAGTAGTGCCACAGTCATTGTCTTGTCTCCTCGGATCGTGGGGGCTTGACGATAACAGCTT
Organism: Catocala nupta; assembly: GCA_963675205.1. Classification (NCBI taxonomy): domain Eukaryota; kingdom Metazoa; phylum Arthropoda; class Insecta; order Lepidoptera; family Erebidae; genus Catocala; species Catocala nupta. The sequence continues at coordinate 6,831,220 of OY776090.1, read as the reverse complement.
TGACACAAACCAGACAATGGTCCGAGGTGCCCAGAGGAGCACGAATCGATACACTGTACCGGTTCGGACAACTCGACAGCAGCAGATCGAGCAGAGAGGGCGCCTGACCTGCAATTACCGACATTGACATTCCGGGTGGGCTGGAGTACCAGTTGAGACAGGTCATGCGTGAGAGCGAACGCTTGGGCAGTTCGTCCCGTATGGTCTGTTCTGGGAGAACCCAACCAGGTCTCATGGTGGGCATTGAAATCTCCCAAGAACACAAATTCAGCGTTCGGAAACCGCTCCTGCACGTCGTCTGCCGCTTGACTCAGATAGTTGAACAGTTGAGTTGTCTCAGCGTCTCCTGAATGGGAACGGTAAGGGCACACGTAAGTTTGGCTAAAAGAGCCATGATCCACGTGTACCCAAAGGATAGAGAAGGAAGAGTCTAGGCAGTGTAGACGGCGACAGCAAATATCCGCCCTGACAAACAAGCATACCCCGGCTTTCGCGAGGAAACACTCCTCTAATACGTAGCCGGGGTATAATTGCAGGTAGTTCGTGTATGCAGGACGGCGTATTTGTGTCTCCGACAGTCATCTCGTATTCCCCTGCTTCCTTCTACAAAACTAAACCCATTTTTCTGTATTATAGGGATGCGTTTGTATAGATGAAACGCTGCTAGTATCTTTCTTAATTTTTGGTAAAATTAGGCCGCAATTAAGTTCGATGTAAAGATATTGACCTAAGAATAAAACAAACACGTAGAAGAGTGATAATTTCATAAAAGTAATAGGGCGTCAGAAAGGAAGGCCAGCATCAAAATGAACATGAGTATCGTGCGCTGCGCTCTCTCAACCTTGATAAGCTTCGTGGCGTCTTCCCAAATTGTTATTTAGTATACAGTCAACGATTCGCACATACACAATTAGTGTTTTATTATTATTGTATTAGTGGGTTTCAAATCTACTGAGTGCTTTAGGATTTTAACAGTAAATATATGATTTCGGTGTCTGGTTTTAAGATTACATGTGGGTTATTGAGGGTATTTAATATTTTCTAGCCTTTCGACGACATAAACAACGTGTTTCTTTACACACCAGGTAAAAATAGATAAGGAGGTTGATGGAAGACGATTAGATCTGTCTGCAAAGGTTATGTGTTTAAACATTTAATTGTTTAAGTGTGTAAATGTTAAAATGTTTTGACTCCTTACTTAGTCTGTTTTCTATCCTAACTTGTTTCTTTCAAGTAAGATCACACTTATGCGTAGCTGATCTATATTCCTAATAAGGTGCGTTATAGAGACTGTGTTATACACTTTCGAGGAACGCCGAGCATCTGTAAGTTAGATTCACTACTGCAGAGTTCAGCTCATGAACTGAATCGTTAGTATATTTTATCGAAAGCCAAGATTTACGAGAGAGATAACTCTATTAATTCCTTGAAAAGTGTTGATAAAAGACAGATCGGTCGATAATTATTTGCACATTCCCTTTTTCTGGCATACATATCCAAAGTATAAAATCGTCAATTCTTAGAGCTCCTTGCAAAGCCATTTTTAGAAATTGCTTGTTTACATACGTTATCGTAGCGATAGCCTAGTAGGGTACCGTTGGACAACGGTGCTGAGGTCTTGAGTTCGATCACAAGTTACGTGCGTGTTATTAGATAGTTAAATCTAACCATTCACATGCTGAGAAAAGGCTTGCATCCAGCAGTGGGACATTTTCTATACAGAGCTGATATAATATGTCAGTATTAGGATTAGTGAGAAGGTTAGCATATCTCTTAAGTATTTATTTTACTACTCCTCTTATCAATTCCAACAATACAACTATCGGGTAGGTTCTAAATGAGTATAACGACTTCTTCTTCATCAGCAGGAAAGATGACAAAAGAATTCAGGGACGTTCCGGTGAATGTTGTTGTTAAACTTCAAGCTGAAAGGAGTATGAGCATTGAAATATGAAGCTCGGTTTCAAGTGTTCCTATAGGTGTCCATTCATGAAACATACCTAGTTTTGTAGGGTTTATAATGCTGATTCAAATAAAATAAATATAATATCTCTACTTCGACGGAGCATTTTATTGAATTAGGTTATATTTTATAATTGGCAACTGTACATATTTTTCATTTTTCTCGAGTTTTTTACTTGAGTTTGATGTAATTAATCATTTTCTAAATTAATAACCATAAATAAGGCAATGTATATGTGATTATCTATTGTGGATCGATGTTAATAGCTTTCCCCGGTTTGTACATTGAACTTACAAGTAATTATAATAGAAAATAATTGAATCCAAAAGTAAGCAAAGTAAGCAATTGAATATACTCTACATCCTTTCTTTATTCTCAATTCGGCAGAGCCGTCTACTTTTAGGATATATGATAAAGGTGCTATTCAGGTGCTCGATAAATAAAAACACAAAGCAAGCTAGATTGAAATATCTTTAATGGTTGATGATTAGAACAGTTTTTATATAATGGCATCATATTCCGTAATACATATACATTATAATAGATATAAAAAGCAATATACGTGTACCTGCTAATGTTCATATGTAATTTCATTAAATATGTCATCCAAGAATCTAGCTGGGGCAGATATATCATTATATCGACCCCAAGCTAGATACCAAGTGACTGCCATAACATGAGCACAGTATCCTACTGTTCTATTCCCAACAAGACAGCTGCAGCAATAACCAGAACACGGGGCTCGACTCAACGTAAAGATAGAAGACAAACGAAAACACTAAAGATCACAAAAACACAAACTGACGAACTCAAGAGCGCGAAAGCCGGTAAAGTGAAAAATAAACAATTTGTAAGTGGCAGACTGACAGTTTCAGTATTGCCAGTTATATTACGATTTTCAATCATATTGGAAATCGATAATCGTTATTAAAAAACAAAATATCATGCATATTACTCGTAACTTAAAAAACTATTTATATCGTCAGTTTTAAAAAGAACACAATCTTATATTTTTGAAATAATTTTACATTAATGATTTGTCTAACAATATCATAGCTGTTTTTAAAATCAAGTCCATTAAATCAGATATATTTATAAATCGAATATAAACGTTGTTTTTAATTTCTGGCAACTACGCCTGACTAACAAATGGCAGCTAAGTTACTAGGTACTGGATGTAATTAAAATACTTATTTTATATATCTTTTTATTCCGTCGAAGTTATGTTGTAATCATTTAGAAAGAAATATGATAATTTAAAAACTTGATGTTTGATATTAATTTGTTCGATGGAGGACCCTGCCGAAACCCGAAACGATGAATGCCCATACTCCTTTGTTTAGAAGTTCGAGTGGGTCAAGAGCTTCAAATAGTGGTATTTGACCTACATTCATTTTTTGACGACCCCATTGTTTACCTATATTTCTATATCGTATAGTGTGATCGCTAGGTTATGTAATTATGTTATGTTACTTGTTGTCAACATTTAATTAAAAGCTAAGTATAGCACTATAAATTATAACTGAAGTGCTGATGAGATGGTGAGATAATTAAAAGAAACAATAGTGCTTTAATGTCAATAATAAATTTATTTATGGTTGGTTAAATAACCTACGTTAAACTTTTAAAACTATTATTTAATATCAAATATACGTTACTAAAGCTGATTAATTTGTCAATATCGGGATGATAATGCAATCCTCAACACTTTACTTATATTATATTTCAAGAAAACATAAATAAAATTTAATATACGAAGCTAAACTTATGTCTAAAACACAAACAGTATGGTTGTTGGTCATAATTGTTATTGTTGAAACCAACTAGATTATAATACAATGTAGTAATAAAACTTTAGGGGCGGTAAATACATGTTATTTTATCGGTAAAAACATCCCATTTATGGGGTCTAACTCCAAAACTCAATAAAAAAAGATGGAGCAATTTTAATATTTGACTTACGTATTTAGATCTCTAAGTGACTTAACAATCGCAACATTAAAACTAGGTCACACAGACGCATACTTTTGATGTTTTCCAAAAGTTTAGGGCAAACGCAATAAAAAAAAAAACCTTAGCGGCCATACGTAATGCAAGTTACTTTTGTTATGATTCATAAAAGAGAAATTTCAAGCACAATTTCAATTTATTTTTATTATTTTTATTTTTCATTTTTGAGTAGTTCTACACTACGGTAAAAGAATAACAAATGTAAGTTAACTAACGGTAGAATTATTGTTACTCAAAGATGTAAGTTTCCAACATGAATTTTCAATAAACGTGTGAGCTGCTCTATTGGATAACAAACTCATTGGTCCGATTGAATTGCTTCAATCATTAAACGGTGCCAGGATTTTTGGCAGCATGAAATTGTATAATATTGTCTTCTGTTTACGCGAATGTTATTCATTCAAATTGAACTACTATATACGGATTTTATCGCGTTGTTTATTAATCACTGTATTACATAATTTTGAAACTATTACACTACTACTACTATTGAATTTTACTAATTTATAAGCTAATAAAATTATTTAACTATTAAATCTATTTATATTTAGGTTTACACTTTCCCCGACGTTTCGGTTGCTTTTCAGCAGCCATGGTCACGGGGAGACGACTCCCCGTGTTTATTACGTATGGCCGCTAAGGTTCTTTTTTGTTTGCTTATGCTGTAAACTTTTGGAAAACATCAAAAGCATGCGTCTGTGTGACCCAGGTTTAATGTTGCAATTGTTAGATCACTATACATATGTTACACTCCGACGAATGACGATGTACGTGATCCGATGCTTAAAAAAGTAGTGATTTTTATTTCTTAGGGGTGCGGTTGCTGGACTACGTCTACAGGACCTTCATCAACTTCTTCCATTCTTTCTAGAATATTCAACCGATCGTCCGCCTGGGGTTGCTGCATCATAGAGCGCCTCTGTTGGTACAAAGCAGAAATTAAAATTTTTGATACAATTGGTCATATTTTAAGTTTTGCCATATCTACTTATGGAAATTTAATATAATAATTTACATTTACATTGCTATTTGGGATATACCGCACTTTTTGTCGTACAAACTGCATTATTTTATTTTGCAAATTCACTCGCGGTGGGCGTAATTACTAGGTATGAGTAATTGGTATGCATTTTAATCTGGCACCACGGAAAGGTTTTCTACAGGCTGACAATTTTAAAGGAAATATCGTAGAAAAGACTCTGATTAAGTTTAAAGCAAGAGACAAATATTTTTGGATGATTCCCAGGCGTTTACATTTCTTATAAAAATTATAAACTTAAAGTAAAGATATTATTTTTTTTTAGATCAGTGGCCAACATTTAGCTATATATTTGTATACTCACAATAGTTTGTCGTTTAATACTGGTTTTCAGATTTTTCAATTCCTGCTTATTCTTTCGTCGCAAGAAACCACACTGCAAATGTAGTATATTAAATTAAAATAGGTATTATTAATTAGCAAAGAATGTATGACCTTAGAAATTATTGAGAACTTATTTATATCTCGATATATGGTTGGTTCCTTTTTAAAAGACAACTCCCGCACATAGAATAATTACTGTGAAAACTTTACAAACATTTAACGAATAGACAAAATGTATGCATCCAGATCCGGTATTACTATTAGTGTATTATATTTTACAATTTTGAGTCTTGTGGGAATCGAACCCACGATACTTGGTGCACTGCCAATGGCAAGGCGACCACAAAGGTAATATACGTCATTCGGCCATTGACTATTTTGCTGTTTTTCGTTGATGAGTTCTCTGTTTCCGTTCGAAAGTATTACGTTATACTATAATAAAACAACATTTTTATAGAACCACAGTGAAAGTTACCATGCAGTAAAAATAAATACCTATATAATAGTAATAGGATCTTAAGTTAAATTCATTGAACAATAATATGTCTCACCTCGTAAAGGATCATGGCGAGGATAATAATAAGGCACAGTCCCACTATACCGGCAAGTATAAGAATCCATATAGCCACATAGGCCGTGTCGAGTGTTATTAACGTGGTCGTCCTGAAATATATAATCATTAACAGAAAGATGATCTATGAAACAGCGCGCATGGTCCCGACAGATATTCCTTCACCTGACGCATATGTGAGAGAGCGGTGGCATATGGCTAAGAGTGTAATGACTAATGTCGCTACGTAAATTTACGATTAAAAGTTCCATCCGATGACGAACATTATTCTTAAATTAATAATATTATTATGGATAAGATTGATTATATTATTAAAATCGACTGTTAAACTTACCGCCCAGTTCTCATTTGTTCATGGGGCAGATGTAAAATTATACTTGAATTTACCGTCACATTGTGCGCGGTGAGTGCTTCATATACTGCAACATAAACAAATGGTTAGATATATTAAACGTTTGGTCAGATATGTTAAGGTCATCTACTTCGTAAATCGCCGTGTTGTTACCGAACAATTTCAAGTAAAAGGATCCGGTGACACTGCATGATTAGGGAATCGTTTCGTCGTTGTTCCGGAACAATTCGGGTTCACAATGCAGTACTTAACGTGACTTACTCAAATGTAATATTATGTTTTTTTTAATTGTAACTGTATTTATGGCCAGACTTAGTATATAGGATACTTTGTCTGATAAAAATTTGTATTAGTTTATAGATTATGTAGCTAGACCTAAACTGATGAAATATAAAATAATAGGCAGAACGATGTTACAATGAGACACGAGCTTATTTATTATAAAAGTAGTGTACAACAGCAGAACAAAGTAAGCGACATCTATGACCAACCATAGATAATATACATATAACATGTGGATGCGTTCATATTTTAACATCGTCAATCGCCGTGTTAATACTTAATAATTTCAAATATAAGAATCCGGTAACATATGATAAGGGATTCATGCCCAGCATCTTACAACCGGTATTTGTGTATACGCTCGTGCTTATGTCACCGGAGCAATTCAGGTTGACAGTAATATAAGAACGTGACTTACCTTCAGAGCTTGGCACTATATCTGCGGAAACCACAACCTTCACGTTCGTTTGTTTAGGTAAACTAGTTATCACACACTGAACTGTCAATTCCGATGTAGTGTTTGAAACAGTCTCACATTTTTCGTGCTCCGATTTCGATTGTGAAGGTACATCTGTGTAGTACTAAAAAGAAATTGAATAGATTTTAATAGTATATTTTCGAAAAAGTTGTTCCTTCTACTCACTGATGTTTTGCCAGCTCAGTATTAGGTACTAGTCAAATAGTGACAGAGCATTTCAAACTCCTCGTAGACTAGTTTTTTTTGCGTAAATCTTGAACTGGATAATAATAAATAAATAAATCATAAGCATCACGGGTTCACGGTTGCTTAATGGCCACCAAACAGTCGTGTTGGGGGCAAGTGTAAAAATGAATTTCTATTTAAAGTTGTAAGTGAAATGAAATCTTTTAAAGTTATTTATATGCAGTGTTAATATTAATAAACAGTAAGGTTAACTATAGTCGAATCTAATAAACATTCACGTAGGCTTAAAACAATACTTACAACAACATAGCTGTGTTTGAATATATACTCACGGATACTGGCGTTTCAGAATATTTGAGGAACGTCTCTTTCTGCAATTTGACTTCACTCTTCAGATCGATGAAGTTAGTCACACCTTTGTTTGAAATCTGTTTTACATAGAACGTCTATTCATTCAGATTGTATGTATTTAGGGCTTTTATCGCAGTCTACTTGAATTAATCTGTGATAATAATGTATGAAAATAAAATAATAAAATAAAACGCGATAAAATCCGTAAGAGAATTTTACAAAGAAAGCATGATTCGTTCTAATTAAGTAATTGATGGATTGTGATAGATTAGTTACCATATAAATCTGCTCCAAGTGTTTACCGTTAATAAGCAGATCATCTTGCGTCATATTCACAAAATTGTCCAAGCTGTAAAATAAAAAAAATACATCATAACATTCAGCAGTAAATAAAGTTTAATAATTTAATTAGCTTTAAAATTAGTAAAGTTTAAGGATCATAAACAAAAGTGAGGAGCAAAACTAGAAAACAAAAAGGCTCTTTTTACGTAAATAATCAATGTTTATTACAAAACATAATAATAGGATCACAATATGTCTGATTTCAGAGATCAAAATCTTATTTTCTACATAATAGATCACAGTTTTGTTTTTAGGTGTCCACCGAAAAGACGAAGAATTCTACGGAAAAGATAAAGTTATTTAATTCAATGAACAACGATGGTTTTCAAACTTCGTAGATAATTCAGCGATAATTGTTGCAGAACATTACAACATTTTTCAAAAAAAACAAAGTAATTAATTAACAACGTTTCGTTACGAAACCAAAAATAAAAACAATTGATCCACGGAAGAGATTTTTCTTCTGTTGACATTAAACAAAATGATAAAAATCAAATATTACTTAAGGGAATCGAGTGCAAAGACCTCTCCTGTTGTCATTGGACAAAAAAAAGAAAAATCACCGATTAGGGGAATCGAATGCAAAAAGTATTTTGTTGACAGTAGATAAAATGGTAGGGAAAACCTACTTAAAATTGCTTCCACGTGAGACACAAAACTTGGAGGAGAATTTGATAAAGCTATTTCGCGCCGGATAATGATTTGTCTCAAAATGTAAACAAATAGCTTGTGCTGGGCAGGAAAAACAACTTAATGGCCTGGCGTGTAAGACGTTGGGCTCGTTTCGACTCCAAGACAGTTAATCTTCAAAGTACCCAGATCTATAATGTCTTGTATTTCTTGAATATCGTGATCATTATTCCTTGCAGATGCTTTTGGAAACAGAACCCAAAATGGATGATACCTTCGAAAGGTCTGATACGAAATTCTGACCCCAGTTTGATTTTGAAAAACAGCGTGCAAATTTAATAGCGTGTCAGTTAATAAACGTATCTGGCGTTTACTCTTCTTTCTAGTTGTAGTTTAGTTTTTGCCAAAAGTTTGTCTGCTACACTCATCTTGTACTAAAAAATCGTGCACAGCTTTTCGTACATCAGTATCTAAGATATTTTTGTTGGTGCCTGGCATATTTATCACTTCGTTTGTCGTCCGTGTCTTTTCGTTTTTAGTATGTTTATACGCATTCTGTACTTTTTATATTTCTTTGCAATTCTAAAGCTTTATCTTCAATGTCTCATTTTCTTCCTTCTCTTTTTTTTTCTTGTAACGCACAGCTATTGCTCTTCCAACTTCAACACGCGAAAATGGTGAAGAGGAACTCGTTGGAGAACTATTATCTTCTAGTAGGACACTGGCAGCTATTCGCATTTTTAATAAATTATGGCATTTTCTGGATTTTTGTCGCCACATTTTTCTTATTTGGCACTGTTTTCTGAGAGTATACTGATCAATCGTTTTAATATCTCCTCTTTCTTTATTTTTATGGTATCTTCCCTATCCTTCTTACAAATTTTGTCCTTGTCATTTGCGTTAATTTTTTCGCATGTTCTACGCATACAATTTTTTTTCACTCCTTTTCTTTTCTTCATCACACAATTGAAGTTTAGATCTGTATGTCCGCGGCATTTTTACCTGAAGTAAAGCGAAATCCGACATGTACCACTTCAAGCATTTATCAAGTAGACTGAGTAAGACATAGTGAGACATGCAGCATAAGCATAAACATTCTGTTAAGAGGAACATGTATGAATCTAAAACCCAAGCAAAGTCACACACCACATCCGTTTAAGAGTTTATTGTACACCACTATTCAAGCAGCTTAAAAAGTCAATTTCGTGGACACGTCGTCACTTCAGTGGACGTAGTGTCCACTGAAAAGTTTATCTAAGGAAGGTAAAACGGGTTTTAAAAACGTTGCAATATTCACAATTTTAAAGTTAGGAAACAAATTATGTAGCTTTTAACAATGGCCCCTGTTAATATATAACAAACATTGCAATAAGTATTTTTCATGTTAATACTCACCGAATTATCAATGTAACAGAAAAGATGCACGATCTTTGGTAAAAATTGCGAACAATCACTTAATTAAACAAACGTTTCTTCTATTAAAACACAGAACAACAGACGCCACGTAGAAGTAAACTTTATACTGATAGCTAAACGTGGTTGCCAATAAAAATAAATAAGCTCCTGTTGCGTTTAGTTTTCTCTGTTCAGAATATATACATATATTAGGAACCACGGAATGGTCACCTGCCAACTGATAACAACATGTTTATGTTTAATAATTCGTAAAATTAACACGATTATATTTTGCCAAATTGTTTTTCAATAACTAAAGAATATACCAAAGTAAAAAAAGTAAATAAAGTTAAATTGGATCATACATAAATAAACTTGTAGAATATCTAAATACTAACATTTATTCATAACAATAATATGTAATGTATTTCGCCTTAAACTGTTATAAAAAGCACATCTATTTTGGTTGTTTTGTTTATGACCCTAATAGTAGTAGTATAATAGTTTCTAAATTATGTAATAAAGTGTAAAATAAACAACGCGAAAAATCCGTAGAAAGTAGTTGAATAGCATTCACATAAACAGAAGATAATATTATGTAAATAAAGTTTTATAAATTATTGATGGAATAATTATTTCCCTAGGTTTGCACTTACCCTTTAATATAAACGTACTCGGTAGAACTTATCAGGCCGATATCAAGCTCCCTGTGTGATTGCCTCGTAGTATTCTTAATCTTACAGCTATTGAATAATGTGACGTTAAAAAATATGCGTGAATCTTTGCTTGTAAGGTCTTTCAAACTTACGGTGAAATCGATATTCTGTGGAAAATAAACCATTTGTATGAGGCACAGCACAACAACAACTGCACAAAGTTATCGAGGTTTGATAGTATTTAAAGAGTAAACGTAGATTATACAATATAATAAGTTCAAATATGACTACAGTGACAACTTGATTGAAAAAAACGTAGAATCATAAGAAAATCTGTAACAATCACATAACGTTGTTGCCTCATGAAGGAATCGCATTATAATCCTTTATAACCTATATCAGAGTATTGACATGACTAACAGGCAAGAATTTAATACACACAGGTTTTTTTCTTGAATAACTGTAAAATGGTAAAGCCTGCTAAATTAAAAAAAATCTTATTAATGTAAAAAGTCCAGGCAAAGTTTAGATAACAAATTTTATTACTCTACCAGAATGTCAGGGGTCTACGTACTAAGACTACTATGTTTTTGAATAGTGTTGCTTCTTGCTCTTGTGACTTAATTACTATCACTGAAACATTCCTGAATAGTTCTGTAAGCGATTCTAAATTATTTCCTTCTGGTTATGTTGTACTGCGTAAAGACCGCGCTGGCGACTTCGGTTGGGGTGGTGTTCTATTGGCAGTTAAAGACCGCTACGCTGTTAAAAGGATTACTGACTTGGAGGATCTTACTGATAATAAGGAGTTATTATTTGCTTTAGTAACATGGAAAGCTGTCAAATTATTTATAGGCGTAGTATATTTACCACCGAACTACAATGATAAGCAATATTTGGATGTCTTGAATTATTTAGAGAATGCAATTATTACATATTCGAAATATCAGTGTGTGATTGTGGGTGACTTTAATCTTACGTCTTGTAGTAGCTCTATTAAAAATTAGTTTGTTAACTTTTTAGAGTACTGTAAGCTGAACCAATGTAATAACGTTTGTAATAAATATGAAGGCATCTTCGACCTAGTTCTAACAAGCCTTGACTCTGAACATCTCAAAGTGATGTCTGACGATGAGCCACTGGTGCCAATGGACGCATATCATCCTGCATTGGAAATATTACTTACGTTACCTAGAGGTCAGAAGATCAGCCAACCGCTTAGTACAACTCAAACCCACAATCTGAGCTCAGAGTGGAATTTTCGATAAGCTGATTTCTCTGCCTTATATTTTAATGTAGCCAACATTGAATGGTCAGACCTTCTGTACCAGCAGGACATTAATGCGGCCATAAATGTTTTCAATGATAAGTTAAATAATGTTATTAATTACCATGCCCCATTAAAACAAGTGGTAGCTAATAATAAATATATATATATATCCATTCTGGTACACTGGTGAAATAATTCAATGTATAAAACTAAAATATTGTAATATTATAATAAAATGTTTAAAATGCGAGAATTACAGTTCAATAGAGAATTGTTTAAGTATTATAGGAGTCAAATTAAAACATAATTGATATAGCTTTTAAAAAATACATAAGTACTATTGAAAATAATATAACCTTCAACATTTTGGAAATATGTAAAAGATAAAAGGAAAAATAGGCAATAATCTAAAGAATTTATATAATAATAATATTGTTGAGGGTCAGGCAGCTGCTGACACATTCACAAATTAATTTTAGTTCGGTGTTTGCTCTCTCGTTAGATCCAGAGGCAGCAGAGCAGCAAGCAATTAAAAGAGATTGTTAATCACAGATTAATATAGACTACATTAATCTATCAAAATTGAGGCAAACGATATCCTATCTTAAACCAACACGAATTCTCAAAATCGAACGAAAAAAATCTACGTTAAGTAATCATATTAACTTTATTGACTACATTAGTACGCGGTTGAAGAGAAGGTGCCAAGTTGACGCTGCATATTTTGATTTCCGAAAAGCTTTCGACCTAGTCGATAATAATGTACTTCTAATGAAGTACTCATTGCTTGGGTTTAGTTCAAAACTCCTAAGATTTCTGGCAGATTATCTTATGGATCGCAAGCAATTTGTAAATGTGGAAATCTATAGATCATATGAATATTATACAAGATCAGGAGTTAGCCAAGGCAGTACGTTAGGACCTCTCCTATTTATAATTATGATAAATGACTTGCCCAGTGTTCTTTCTACGGCAAAGTGTCTGCTGTTCGCAGATGATTTAAAGTTGTTTACAACAGTGACCGAAATACGTGATTGTACATCACTACAGCTTGACATTAATGCAGTAGTTGAATCGAGTGGGAAAATCAAATTGTCATTTATCATCAAAAAGATCTCACATCTCAAAAAGTCCTTTTTTTTTTTACGTGGTGGTATGCTTTTACGCATACCTCTCCGCGGGGTAACGGAGAGGTTATGTCGGGCTCACCGAGGAAAAGGTACCCCGATAATACCGACTAAACCTACCACGGTGTTCCTCGGCATAACCATAGACGGCGAGGCCGCGCGAATTGCTTTCACATGCAATCGCGACCCCGCCTTGGTTTCGGCCCGCCCCGTGTGAAACGGCAGGCCACTGCACAAAAATACTTCCTCCACCGTCCCCCTGGAGGGGACAAAGACGACAGAGGCGCACGTCACTCGCACGTCACGCGCGCCCTCCCCAACCGCACGCCGCCTCTCGGACCTGGCCCTTCACCTTCAGGTCAAACCTCAGGGTGGCTGGAGGTCATCTCGGGCCCTCCGGTACCCGGTTCTGCGGTTGGGGAGAGGGTTTAAGCGCTCCCGTGGCGCACGGAGCGCCGAAATATTACGGGCCATCAGGTTATTTCCCCAAACTGGTGCCCCATAAAGGGCAATGGACCGCATGACCCCTTCGTAGAGCCTCCGGCAGGAGGTGCCTGGCCCCTTTAGGTTAGGCAGCAGACGTGCGAGCGCACCTGCAGTGCCCCTGGGGGCCAGATGACAAAAATGGGCTACAAAGTCCCATCGGCTGTCGAGCAAGAGACCCAGATACTTAAGGGTTGGCTCGACAGCGATGCGGACCCCTCCTACCATGATGTGGGCCCCTCGAGGTGGCCGGTTCCGAGGGCCGTAAAAACAAACGGCCTCAGATTTGGACAGGGCCACCTCAAGGCCCAACCGCCGGATACAACCAACGACTTGTGCGACCCCAGCGGTCGCCAGTATGGCCGCCGCCTGGTGCGACTTACCCCTCGCCGTGACAAGTGTGTCGTCGGCGTAACAAGTGACGCCGACGCCACGGAGGAGCGCACCTCGCAGCACCCAGTCGTAACCGATGTTCCACAGGAGCGGACCTAAAACCGATCCCTGCGGAACACACGCACGACATCTCTCGCCGACTCCAACCTTTGCGACCCGGGTAGACTACTACCCTCTCAGATAGATATGCCCCGACAATGTGGCGGAGATAGGTCGGCACTCTATGGAAAACGAGTGCCTCCCTAATACAACTCCAGGCAAGGTGTTAAAGGCATTCGCGATGTCTAGGGACACCGCGAAGACGACCTCGCCCCGGGACACCGCATCCTCCGATAAGCTCCTCACATGCAGGACTGCATCAATAGTGGAGCGCCCTCGGCGGAAACCATACTGGCTGTCAGCCAAATCCGGACCCACTAAAGAAAGACGCTGGACGAGGCGCTCTGCGATGATGAATTCGAACAGTTTAGCGACCTCGTCCAGCAACACGATGGGCCGGTAGGCGGACGGGGAATCCGCTGGGCGCCCTTCCTTCCTGATCAGGACCAGTTTTCCCACTTTCCACTGGCGTGGAAACTGGCCCTGCACTAAGCATTCACTGGCCTAACTCTTGACAACAAATTGAATTTTCACGAACATTTTAAACAATGTCACCGACTGCTACGCCTGAGGTCGCGGGTTCGATTCCCGCACAAGTCAAACATTTGTGTGCATGAACATGGATGTTTGTCTTGGTCTGGGTGTTTCTATGTATAATATGTATGTATTTACAAAAAAAAATGTATACATGTATGTTTATCCATTATCTAGGACCCATAGTAAAGCTCTGCTTAGTTTGGGCCAGATGGTGTTGTGTGTATGTGGTAGAATATATAGAATTGTCACAAAAAGATACATACAAAGGAATAACCCATGTGGTTATAAACATTTAAACATGTACAATAATTTTGTTGACCACTGGTACCCAAAGTAAGATTTAACTTGTGGTATGGGTACCAGGGCTCTCACAATTAATTGCAACAGGTAGATATGTGAAAGTGTAGTGTATCGTAGATGCATATGCATGTGCTGAATTGCTAAGGTAGGAATAATATATAATTATATAAATATTCATATTAATATTATAATTATATATATCGTATATATATGTATATTATATATATATATCTATATCTGTGTGTATGTGAATGTTCGTGTTTGTATGTGTGTGTGTGTGTGTGTGTGTGTGTGTGGGTGTGTGTGAGGGATACATTTTGGATTTATAGTATACTTAGCTTAATCAAATTTTCTGTGTCTTCATAAGATTTGGACAAGAGGCATATGGTAACTTCTTTCTTGCATTGCTATCTATTTAATGAATAGATGTTGCAAAGACGCTAGCAAATTTTAGCCATATTCATGTCATAAAATTACTCTATAATGCATATGTACGTAGCAAATTGTAATATAACGCGATTATATGGGTTCCTCAAGAAAATTGTACAGATTAATGGTCGAAAAAATTCAACGTAAATTTGCTAGATACCTCTGTAAACGTACATATGGATACTATCCTTTATTATATCCATCTATATTTGTTTCTGGAACGGTTGGCTTGGATACTCTAGAGCTCAGACGGAGATATATGCTCATGCATTATTATTTTGATATATTTTATATTATTAATTTAACAAATTATTCTAAGAATTAGATACTGTCAAATTCAGAATATCGAATAAAAATTGTAAAATGCAAAATTGCAGTTAAATCGTCACACAATGTCACACAATAAATCAATAAATAGCAAAATATAAAATGTCAATCGATAAACAAAAATCCAAAAAAGCAAATAGAGAATGTCACAAAGCAAAATAAATATAAAATGTCAGATACATAATTTATTATCATCTAAAAATCTTGTATACTATAGAAGCATTTGTAAATCAATAATTTGAAGAAACTACTTTTAAACTCGTTCATATTTTTGTTTTTAAAACTATTTGGTAATTTATTGTAAATATGAATAGCCATGCAATACACATTTTTACTAAATATATTCACTCTTTGCTTAGGAACTAAAAGTTTGTTTGTGTGTCTACTTGGTCTAGTCACGGCATCGTTGTGTTTAGTGAATAAATTAGGATGCTTATGTACAAAAATACAAACATCTAATATGTACTGACCAAGTAAGGGTATTATATTGTATTTCTTAAAATATTCTTTACAGCTTTCTGTCTGTTCTAATCCTAATAACGAACGGATACATTTCTTTTGAATAACAAATGCTTTATTTGCTTCTACTGAGTTACCCCATATTATAAGCGCATATCTTAATTTAGATGAAACGTAGCCATGGTAGGCGGTAAGAGCTATGTCCAGAGAAGCTGTTAGTCTCAAGCGATATAAGACGTAAACGAATTTATTTAAATTTAGGCAGAGAGTTTCGATGTGCTGTTTCCAGTTACAGTATTTATCAATTTGTATTCCTAAAAATAGTTTCTTCTACTGTGTGACCTTGAACAGCTACGTAAAGTTTAACAGGGTGACTGTTATACGTTAATATAACAATAATGCGTAAATTTTCGTAAGTTATGTTACGAATATTTTCTATAACTTTCTAGTAAATGATAACCTATACGTTACTGTTAGTTATATAGTAGCCAAATTTTGTATGATTATTTTATTATGACTGAAATATATAACATGCATGTAGGGTTTCGAAATTTATTTTAATATGTGTGATAGCGGCAGATTATTTAAATATTTATGTAGGTATATAAATAAATATAAAAAATGTGTTTATATAAACATTTTAGTATTAAGACCTAACAATGACAGTTACTGTTATACTGTTACCTGTATGATCTCCAATTTATAATATACATATAGATCGGATAGAGGCTATGCAGAGACGATTTGTGAGAGCTCTGTGCTCAAAATATGGGCTTAGGTGAAAAATACCGGAATATATAGACCGCATTAAAAAAAATCCTTGACACCTTTAGTTAGTAGAAGATGTATTTGTTACATAATATTACATAAAATCGTAAATTGTTTAATGGATGGTAACCTTCTTCAAAATTTATACATTAAAATACCAACGCGATCTGTGCGTATTCCACAATTGTTTAGTGTTCCGTTACAAGCAACAACAACGTATCTCACAATAACCCACTGTACAGAATGTGTAAAAACTATAATTTTATCTGCTCTCAAACAGATATTTTCACGTTTAATTCAGCACATTTAAATCTTTTCTCTTGAACTATAACAAACCGTGACTTTTAGTGTACCCAATCTTGTGTATCTTTTGTTTTTATTTTTAAATTTATTGTGGATCCTTTCTTCTTTTTTTGAATTCTTGTGTTATTTATTTAAAAGTTTAAGCTAATGTAAACTTACACGTATGCACTGTATATTGCAAGTGTTGTGTACTTACAAATGTAACTGGATGTCAGATTTACTCATTGTGTACTATATTAAGACTGTTATTTGTAATATGCTGATCTGTTATCAGGTTTTGTAACATAATAACAAAATAGTTTTAAATACGGCGTGATAATATGTTAAGTTATCAATCATAAGATTAGTTCAAATATGAGCAACTGAATAATTAATATATGATTTAAAAATAAAACCGATTATAACAGGTTTTGTTTTTCCCACGAAAATATGGAAGTTTCGGCTGTAAAAACTGGTTTCACTGGACACTAAAAAAAATATTACCCAAGGTATAGTATTTCTCAAAGGCTTTCTTGAAGTACATTCCCATGTATGCTCCTGTTCAGGTATTGCGGCACAGTCCATGGATGTAATATACGCGCTCGCGCCTTCCACTTTGATATGGACGCACGGATCATACGCCACCTCTCCAGTGTTGTGAACACTTACGTTCAAAGTGCCTTTATCGCTGGAGCCAATTGTAAACGGTTTGCTGCCAAAGGTGTATTCAATATATAAATAATTAACATATTATGTGTAGTATGATCTATAGTGATTATAATTATGTCGCAATAGGTAAACTAATTGTATATTAGATTAAACCAATTTTATCGTTGGCACACCAATAAAAGTGGCAATAGCAATGCCGCTTATTTATTCTGATCTCCAGGCTTCAAGCAGAGAAAAATACAAATTTTGACAAAGCGTGTAAAAGTTTATAAGTACAAAATCTATAGTGAAATCTAATAAACACACTTATGGAGAGGCTCACCTTATACTAGAGTCGATATTTAAGGTCAGGTTGGAGATGCATTCCTTATTCCCGGTACATTCAGCCGCCCACACCGAGCCCGTTTGGTGGAACTTGCTGACATCACTGAGGATCACGTTGCGTTTATCGAAATCCTTTTTATACACAGGGCTGTCGAGTAACTTTGTTGATATCTCATACCCTATCTCGGTACCATAGTCCTTATCCTAGAAAAATATAATATTCAGCTGTCTGGTAATTCGACAATCCACATTTCATTTATTTTACATATATATGTAAAATATTGTCAACAAGTCCACACACCAGGCAGCAGGTTTCTTTTAAAACATAGAGAAAGTATAAAAGAATAATGATTATATGAAAAAATACCTACCAGAGGCAAAGTAATGTCGATAGTTGCGCAGTACTGACTTGCTTTATCACGTAAGGAGCTCTTAAAGTTGAATAATGAACCGATGTTCGGTTTGCTCAGTTTAGCATTCTGGTGATTTATTTGTACATCAGTAGATATGTCTGGAACAATGAGAATCATACTATGAGTTTTTTTTGTGTCTCTCCAATCCACATATTAGGGCAACAGCAAATTATATAGAAAAGAAAGATTATCTATATATGAAATTATTTGTTCTAACTGATTCAGCAACAGCATAAAATTTTTACAGTAGGTTTCTTAGGTTTGATAACAATGATTTGACAATTCAATCCTTCAATCCTAGGTCCTTTAAGCGGGCGTGAAAAAGCACGTTCTTAGGCCGTCAAAGTAGAGACCTCAACATCGCCTCGGCTGCGATGAGGACGATGTGGAGGCCACTGCTCTTAGACCACACGATTGCTTACCATCAGGGGAAGTGTGGTCATTTTGACGAACAAATAAATAAAAAAAATAATATAGTTATGTACATAGACATGTTATTACATTTTTTTTTTGTTTTATCTAAGTGAATATTTTAGTTTAATTGTTCTGTTTTGTTTCATTCATTTAAAATTACATAATAAGTTTTTATTTTCTTTATTTTACCGCAGTTTATTTTAAAAACACTACTTTTATAGTAATAATAATAACGTTTATTTGCAAAAAGGTTTTATCATAATATATTTCAAGTGTGTAAAATATTTGCATGTCAAATTGCTGGGTTAGTACTGCAACTATAAAATCAGTAATGTTGGATACGATTGATATAACGTTTTGATAACTTTCATGGATAAAGAATAATTTAAGGGTTAGATTTGAACTTGCGTGACTTGGCTTTTTAGTTTCAAAGAGTCGTATATAGGGTGTCTAACTTAATGTGTAGGAGGGCGTATGTAAGCACGTCATTAAAAAAAAATGGAATCTAAAGCTGAGGTACAGGTAGGTTAATTATATAAATTCCTTGTTTTTGCCTGGGGCTTCGATTAAGTCAAAGTCAAAAATCATTTATTCATTTAGGTCACAAAGTAACACTTATGAACGTCAAAATATATGGGTTAGTGACTTTACTAAGTTACTGACGCTACATTTAGGTTAGTTGCTAGGTTTAGGCAAAGGGTTGAGCCTATGAGAAGAAACCTGCAAGAAACTCACGGCCACTCTTTTAAATCGCCAATAAAATATAATTTTAGTATTTTACAACTTAGATTAACAAGGTGTTGCAGCCATTATGCCATATACTACTGACTGTAAAAAAAACTAAAGATAGTAGTACAATTAAATGTAGGTTAGGTTATGTTTGTAACAGTCCTAGTGGGAGGAGCGACTGGCCCAGCCCCGCTACGGGGTGAGGACCGTCGAGGCTGTCCGTCCGGTGCTTAGGCAATGGACGGACAGACGGCGCGGACCGCTCACCTACCGGCTTGCACAGGTGCTCTCCGGACACGGTTGTTTCGGAGAGTACCTGTGCAAGATAGCCGGTAGGGAGCCGACAACCAGGTGTCACCACTGCGAGGAGTGCGACCGGGACACGGCGCAGCACACGCTGGAGGAGTGTCCGGCGTGGGCCGAGGAGCGCTGTGCCCTGGTCGCCGTGATTGGCCCCGACTTCTAGTTGCCGACCGTCGTATCCATGATGGTCGGCGACGACAGGTGCTGGGGTGCAATGAGGTCCTTCTGCGAGGCTGTCATCTCGCAGAAGGAGGCGGCGGAGCGGGGGCGTGAGGAAGATCCGTACGCCCCGGACATCCGCCACCGGAGGAGGGGGCGCAGGAGACGCGCTTATGTCGCTCTCCTGCCCCCCACCTAAGGGTTCTGGGTGGCAAGGCCTCAGGGGACCCTGCCACCAGTGAGTAAGAACCCATAGAGGGCGCTCGCGTTGTTCCCGCGCGCCTTCTAACGTCGAAAGGGGAGAGCAGTGAAATGCTCTCCCCCGGGGACGAGAGGAGGTCGGGTCCAATTGACCCGGCCGGCACCCACACGAGGGGGCCTGCTATGGATGAATCCTTTTAGACTCCCAACTGGCCGCCCCATAGGGTGTGACAGGGAACACCCCAGGTTTTTTAGTGGGTATACCAGCACTCGGCTGGTGAGTCCCACACGCCCCGCCGGTGCCGTCCCCTAGCCGGCGGGTAGTGCATCAGAGACCGTTAACGACGCAAAGCAATCAGCTGGCCGGGCGAGCTTGACGAGTAACACAAATCCGTGTGATACTGTCTCGCTCGCGCAGAGGCGTGACCACATTGGTGACTCACAACAACGAGTCACCGACCGCGACAGCCGGTCAAATGAACAATGCAGTACCCCTACCGCGAGCTTAAATCTCATTAACTCGAACGTTCCCACTACTAACTTGCTTGCGCCGCAAGGAAATGATGGCAGATGCACTGAAGGCGAGTAACGAGTGTAATGAAATAGTAGGGGAAAAATGGAATGTTGTTTCAAATAAAAAGCACAAGAAGCCCTTATCTCGTGGAAAGATGGGAAAAGCCTACGTTGGTCCAGATGGGAAATTTAAGGCAGCTATTATCAAGGTACCATTGTTTATATCTAATGTATGTAAAACCACGAATGAGAGTGATATTATTGCGTATATTAAAGACAGCACACAAGAAGATGTAACTCTGTTTAAAATCAATAGAAAACCAGAAAAGAGGTACAATTCCTATAAGTTATATGTCTTAAAAACGAAACTAGATCTATTTCTAGATGACGAATTATGGCCCGCCGGAATAACTTTTAGACGTTTTATAAATGAAGCCTACAAGACGAAGGCTGGCATAATTAAGCAAACATTGACACAATAAACAATGGCTAGTTGCAATAAGACGAGTAAATTTGTAAGTTTTAACTGCAAATCGGTGAAGCGATCTGTTGAAGCGGTTTATTCTCTGTGTCAGTCAGCTGACATAGTTGCCCTCCAGGAAACATGGCTGTTTCCACATGATATACCCTATCTCGGACAAATTCATAGCGAATTCGAGTACACAGGAAACTCAGCTGTTGACACATCAGCAGGATTATTGAGAGGACGACCGTATGGTGGTGTTGCGATCCTATGGCGTAAGCGTGCCTTTGAATCAGTAACGGTAATGAGCTGTGTCAGTGCACGTTTAACGGCGATTAAAGTCTCACTCGGGGACAGATTCATAATAGTATTCAGTGTTTACATGCCGACTGACTCGAGTGAAAATTTGACAGAATTCACAGAGTGTCTAAGTGAAGTGAGTGCGATTGTCGAAGCTAGTAATGTTGAAACAGTTTACATACTTGGCGATTTCAACGCACATCCTGGTGAGTCATTTTGTTGTGAACTCTTAGAATTCTGTAACGAACAAAAGTGGAGATGTGCGGACATTGAAAAATTAGGCTTAGATTCAAATAGCTATACCTTTGTCAGCGACGTGCACGGTTGTAGGCGATGGCTTGACCATTGTGTCGTCACACAGTCTGCGTGGTTAACAGTTACTGGGATGGGTATTGCGCAGGATGTGTTCTGGTCTGATCACTATCCCATATTAGTAATATTATAGTTAGTAATATTTTATGTTTTCTGTTTGTTAATAATGTTGTTATTTTATTTTTTCAAAATTTTATTCTTGTAATGTATTCTTGTCTTTCATTCTTTAATTCTTGTGTGTAGTTGTGTAGTTTAGGTTATTAATTAGTTAAGTTCTTAACTGTCGCATTAGGTTCAAGCCTGTATTGATAGTTTAAGTTATTTTAAATAAATAAATAAATAAATAAATATTTGTTGAGTGTAGGCTAGATAAGATTAAACCTAAACTTATAGACTATAAAACATCACGTAGTAGAGTAATTTGGGGCGAGAGGGATAGCGATCAAATACGCGTATACTATGATATATGTAATAGTAAATTAAAGCTAATTGATTACCCTCAGGAATTTGGTTTGTGTAGTAATAGCCACTGTAATAATACCGATCATAGGGTAATTCTTGACAACATGTATGAAAATATTGTTGCTATTTTATCAGAAGCCTCGGAACAGAGCCGAGTGGAAACTCGGAATCATGGACATGTTGACCGTGTTGTCGGGTGGAACAAGCACGTACGAGGCGCCCACGCGGCGGCGAGGCTTAAGTATCAGCTATGGGTATGGCACAATAGACCAACTTCTGGCGATGTTTACAATGACATGTGCCTGACTCGAAAGATGTTTAAAAGCAAACTAGTGTGGTGTCAGACACATCAAGAACAAATTAAGCTTGATATTATTGCTTCTCTCCGTAAAGCCAATAACTTTCAGAAGTTCTGGAAGGCTACCAAAAAGTTTGATATTAAGCCTGGCCTACCTGTGAGCGTCGGTGGTGCTGATCAGCCGGACGGCATTGCCAGCATGTTTATGGACCACTTTAAAGTGGAGTCACCGCTCGGCTCCTCGTTGCGAGTGCCCGATGACGGATGCTGTAGTGATTCTGATCTGGTTCGTTTTTCGGCCAAGCAGGTGTCAAGCACCATTAAGAAAATGACGAGAGGGAAGTCCCCGGGTCACGATGGCTTAAGCATTGAGCACTTGCAGCATGCCGGTCCTCACATAGCTAGAGTGCTTGCTATGTTTTACTCACTATGTATGTGTCACTCGTACCTTCCCTGTGATCTCATGCAAACAATTGTCGTGCCTATTCTTAAGAATAAAACGGGTGACGTTGGTGATAAGTGTAACTATCGACCCATCTCCCTAGCTACTATTATCTCGAAGGTACTCGACAGTCAGCTGGAAGCGCGGTTGGATGGTTTGTTAAAACTACACGACGCACAGTTTGGGTTTCGTAATAATCTTGGTACTGAAAGTGCAATTCTGGGCCTCAAACATACAGTGCAATATTACACGAAACGTCGAACGCCAGTGTACGCTTGCTTTTTAGATCTCTCCCGTGCCTTTGACCTTGTATCTTACGAGGTTTTGTGGGAAAAGCTACGGGGGAGAAAAGTGCCAGCAGAGCTGTTGCGTATCTTCCAGTATTGGTATTATAACCAGACGAACAATGTGAGATGGGCCGATGGGCTGTCAGTGTCGTATGGGCTAGAATGTGGGGTAAGACAGGGCGGAATTACGTCACCAAAACTGTTTAATCTGTTTATAGATGATCTAATCGTTGAGCTCAGCAGCAAGAAAATCGGATGTCGTATTGATGACGTTAGTGTCAATAACATTAGCTACGCTGATGATATGGTGCTGCTGAGTCCTACGGTTAGGGCGCTTAGGGAGCTGCTTAAGTGTTGTGAGCGCTATGCTCGAGAGCATGGCCTAGTTTATAATGTTGATAAAAGCAAGTGCCTGGTCTTTAGGGCTTTCGGTGTTAAATGTACTGAGTATGTGCCCCCGATTAAACTAAATGGGAATGACATATCGCGTGTGTATCAGTTCAAGTACTTGGGGCATTATGTAACCGAGGGCCTTGATGACCAGGTAGACATTGAGAGGGAACGTAGGGCGCTGGCAGTCCGATGTAACATGTTGGCTCGCAGGTTTGCACGCTGTAGCAAGGCAGTTAAAATAACGCTTTTTAAAGCCTATTGCCAAGTATTTTACACGTGCAGCTTGTGGACCAACTATACTCAGCGGTCTATCAGCGCTCTACGGGTCCAATATAATAACGGGTTCAGGATGTTGATGGGGCTGCCCCGTTTCTGCAGTGCATCAGGTATGTTTGCACAAGCACACGTCGATGGCTTCCACGCCATCGTCAGACAGAAATCTGCCTCTTTGCTACGCAGAGTGCGGGGTAGCTCCAACTCCATCCTGAAGACTATAGCAGGGAGGTATGATTCCCCTTTATTAGGTGATGTTGTTCAAAGGTGTATTTTGAACAACAGCCTGGTTTCTAAATAGATAATAAGTTTACTAATATAGGTATAAGTCATCTTTTGTTTACTAACCCATATGGATGTTGCTTATCCGAAATAAAGAATATTTTATTTTATTTTATTTATTTATTTATTTAAACAAAATTCATTTCGGAAAATAAAAGAGATACCATAAGAAGAATTTTAGAATATTGTTATTACTTTTAAAACCTTATTTTAAAAAGATCCCCTATCGATCCAGATACCCCGATACCCCTTCGAATAAAAATGGTGACTTGTTCCTTCGAGGGTTTTGGTCTATCGTTGAATTGTACAAAGGTCGGAGGGCCTCCACAAGGATATTATTAAGTAGAGCCACGGACTGGTTACTGCGACTGCGAAGTGTCAGCTTATTCTTTAATGTGAAACTTTATAGATCTAAGTCTGGCGATGGGTATTTATTAGACTGGTATTTGTAATGGGAGCCGCAGTAATACGATTTCTTATTTGTTGTTTTCGCACCACACGATTTACCTCATGATCATGAGTCATGTGTCTCAAGCGCCAATATTAAATAAATAAAAACGTGAAACAATACAGTAGATGCGCATAAAGTTAAATAAGTATAATATATACATAAATTTCTTTTCTTAATTATTGTAAAGTATATTGTTATTGTATGTTTAATTTAATAATAGAAATTTGATATTTCAGAACTAATTAAAGTTTTTTTTAAATATATTTGTATTTTGACTGTCTGTTACATTTAATTTAACACCTTGCATGCATATTCACGTATATAAGTACCTATATATACTCATATTATGACAAATAAAATTATCTTTATAAATGCATCCGTATAATATGTATTTACAAAAAATAAGCATATATATGTATGTTTATCCATTGTCTAGTACCCATAGTATAAGCTCTGCTTAGTTTGGGCTAGATGGTGTTGCGTGTATGTGGTAGAATATTATTATTATTATTATATTCGTATACAGTTGTGCACAACACGGTGTCTACTTTGATTGGTTAGATACGCAGTGAATGCACTTATGTATAGTTACTACACTACTACACCATTTTATTCGAAGTATATTCTAATGTAGTAAATATTAGAATATACTTCGAATAAAATGGTGCACATAACACACAATAAACTTACCGGCATATATCTCTTTTGGTTTAGGTGGATATTTTACATTTACGCAAACTTCAAATTTAAATTCTGTCGTATTAGTCATGGAACGATTCTGAAAAGAAAGTAAGAAAATGGATATTAATATGTTTATAATAAACGGATTCATAGCAACTTAGTTTTACCTACGTAAAAATAGGGCACGCAGTTCATAATTCTATGTCCGCTTCTCCGTAGTAGGCGCCTAAGCACCATGACAATTCAGAATGGTTTCAATAGCTGCTATGATGAAGTGATTAATATAATCAATAACGCTCATGTTTTTCTACATAACTTTTCTATTTACCTCGTATAACAAGAAAACTGAAATACCTGTAAGTTAGGGAAGCTTGCAGTCAATTCGGAGATAGTGACTGCGGCCATGCATCTGTAGAGTAGGACCTTATTTTCGTAAGGTGCACTGACTGCCAATTCTATTGAAACGCAATGCAAAATTTATTAGAACATGGCACGAAACTACTCTCTCACGTACCATCAACTAGCTTGCAGAGAGCCCCTATCTGTCTTAGAATGAGTCATTTTATGTCACTGATTTTATTTGTCTGGCTGCGTTACATACATTTTATTTTGAATGATGATTAATGTCTTCGTCGTGGAGTCAGAACCATACCTAAATCATGTGTACAGTGTACTTAATCAATATCATAAAACACAAAGGCGGGTTGATCATAGTCACGGACTGACAGTTATTTTCAGAAACTTGTATGTATATAATAGAGGTTAAAGTATGAAGTTGCCGTTGTATCATCTTTATATATATAATTCTTCTGTACGTGTGTTGACAGTGAACTCCTCCTAAATGGCTGGATCGACTTGAATGAATTTTTTTGTGTTTGTTCAAGTGGATTCGAGGATGGTTTAGATTTGGTGTTTTTTTTTTCGCTTGTACAGGACAACGTCTGTCGGGACGGCTAATAGTAATATATACTTTGAATTAACATAAAACCTTCATGGTGTGAGATTTTCGAGTGAAACTTTTTCACATTATATCTATGACTCTTCTTTTAAAAAATGCGTAATTATCAATTTTCAACTTTCAATAGCTGTTTTATTTTAGGCGGAAAAGATGGATACTTTGAAAATCCGAGTCATTTTTGAAAACGAGTTCCGACGCGGAACTAACGCAGCAGAAACGGCTCGCGAAATCAACGCTGCGTTTTGAGAGGAGACTGCTAATGAACGCACCGTGCGTTTTTGGTTTAAAGGCTATCGTAATGGAAACTTCGACTTGAAGGACGAACCACGTGGAATACCGCCCACACAGGTGAATAATGCTGAATTGAAGGAGATGGTGAAAGTCGACCCGAGTCAAACTACCCAGGAATTAGCGGCATAGTTAAATGTTACCCTACCTAGAATATTGGCTCATTTGCATCAAATCAATAAGATAAAAAATAAGAAACCTGGGTGCCTCATTCTGCAGAAAGAAATGCGTGTTGAAACTTGTGTTGCCTTGTTGAATCGGTACAGAAATAAAGGAATATTGGATAAAATTTTGACATGTGGCGGAAATTGTATTCGTTACGATAACAGTAAGCGGAAAATGCAATGGCTGACCCCAGGTCAAACGCAGCAACAGTGCCCTAAAGCAAAGCTTACCAATAAACAGTTAATGGTAACTGTTTGGTGGTCTCTTCATGGTGTTATTCACTATATCTTTCTCAGGTCTGGTCAAGGAATAACAGCAGATGTTTACTGTGCCGAACTTTGAACAATGATGGCGAAACTGGCAGTGAAACAGCCCCGACTCGTGATCGATCTTCACCATTATTGCTCCATGATAACGCAAGATCTCACAATGCCCAAGAAACCGTTGTAACTCTACAGGAGCTGCAGTTAGAAATCATACGTCATCCTTCGTACTCACCAGACCTTGCTCCAACGCACTACCATTTTTATTGTGATTTGGACAATTTTCTACGTGATAAAAAATTTTCTTCCTGGAGGCAGTACAAAATGGCTACCGACCCGTGGTACAACTGCGATGTTCAACTGGTTGTACCACGGGGAAGTAAAGTTACCCATGGTTCAACAATTGTAACATCACAGTTTGTCGAATCTAGATCCCCGGAGTTCTATCGTAAAGGCATAAATGAACTTCCGTTTCGATGACAGCAATGTATAGATAAAGAGGGTAAATATGTCGATTAAACAAATACCATTGTAGAAAAAAAAGTTTCAATTTTTTTAGTGCATATCGGCGATTTCATACTTTAACCCCTAATATTCTTCTTCTTCGCTATGGAAATTTCGCTGTTCAGGATTATATGGCGAAATGTGTAATGGTCCATCTCTTGAGTTTTGTCATAGCTTCTTCGTTCATGTGGAGGCATTACAAATCATTTTGATTAGGCAAAAACGAAACATTTGTAGTTTCTCCTATTTGTCTGTTTTATTTGTGTAGGTTCCACTTCGTTGGGTCATGTAACTGACTAAAATCTCGAGATTATTTTCGCCTGTTTGTTGTTTTTTGGTAAAGATTTTATTCAGATAAAGTTACAAGATAAACTATTACAATAGGTGTAAGCAGGCAAACCTACCATTACATCCGTTTTCGTCATAATCATGAAGTGTGGCGAGACTTAAGCCAAAGGAACGATACCGGCCGCTGGGCTGAAGCCTTTGCAACCACGTCAAAGCGTGCTCGGTTTTATCACTGCACAATGAAGCGCCGCTGTACAAGTACACGGCGCCATTACCGTCGTCTTCGTACGGAGCTCCTATTGCCACTTCTGTCGAACGAAAAGAACGTCCAATACTTTAGACTTATACTTTACCTGCTCTCTCAGCCATACATATTTAATGTAGACCAGAACCAGCAGCGCATTAATAATAATAATCGTTATATCGGTTCATCCTAAAAAGGGTCAAATGCGAATAGATGGAATATTAAAATAGTTGAATAGTGTTGAGACGTCGAAGTCATAAGAACTTGAAATTTACTTAAATTTTAATTTAAATAATTTAATTCTAACATAAGACCATGAAAAGTAAAAATAGCAAATATATTTACAAATAAATACTAGTAATACCTCCCAAAATCCAATATTATGTATTAAGAAATCTCACATAAAAATATTCTATGGTATAAAATGTTTCTAGAATTATTCTGAACTATATAACTCGTAATATTTAAATAAAAATATTTTGTCGGTGTAGTTTACTCTGTATAGAAGTGAAATACTCGTTAAATAAAACTGTATCGTAATCAGATAATATAATAAATCCAACACTACATGAGAAATATAATTTACATAGTTTATATCATGACAAATTGAGTATGTGAAAAAAGTGCGCGCCTACCGTCTGCTCGGTCGCCGTTTAGATCGCCAAGTGTAATAATGGCGGCGCCGAAGAACGAGCCGTCCTTTCGGCTCTTTATTGTCCTCTTGTAAAATGGCGAATGCTGCAAATTAATATAATAATAATATTCTACCACATACACGCAACACTATCTAGCCCAAACTAAGCAGAGCTTGTACTATGGGATGCTAGACAATGGATAAACATACATATATACTTTTTTTTTGTAAATACTTACATATTATACATAGAAACACCCAGACCAAGACAAACATCCATGTTCATGCACACAAATATTTGTTTTGTGCGGGAATTGAACCCGCGACCTCAGGCGTGGCAGTCGGTTACACTAACCACAACGCCATCGAGCAAATCATTTGGTAAGTTTCCGTCTGTTACTTTTTCTGTGTCTTTTTCTGATGTATGATGATTTATGACTATAAAATGTAATTATTATTGTAAATGATAATTATAGCATAAAGTTCTTTTATCAAAATAATTTTTCTTGATAAATGTATATATTCCTTAATTTATATATCTGTTTTATACTAGTATTATTAGGGGAAACTTTGCAGACGGACAAAATGTTGTTGATTTTATTTGTTAATTGGTATAATCATTTACAAATATTTGCTTACCTTTTTCCCATAAAAGATGTATACGTACACAGCACCAGCATTGTATCCAATGTTATCGACATAGGTTGGCGCCCCCACTAACAGATCAGTTGCTTTCGTTCCACTTCGTCTTTGGACTAAGTTTGCTGCACACAAAACAGCGCCAAACATGGAACCAACTAAATCAATGTCCACTTCTTTTTTTAGTTGTGTTTTATAATCGAACTTATTTCTGTCGTAAGTGTATAAATATACCTAAAATATAAATTGATTACAGATGACTTAGTCTGAATTAATGAAGATGTTTAAAGCAGATATCATAAATATGACATCATCTATCCGCGATAACCAAGGCGACAAGGGGTGATTCTTGCATTGACCATATCTGGATAAACAATGTTTCCGACACTGTGGGTATCATCTGCTACACTGACATAACCGATCATAATATGGCAATACTGGGTTTAGCATCAAATAAAATAAAACAAAGACCTGAAACTAGAACAAACTTGAAACGAGATATTGAAGCCATAAAGAGAGAGCTTATCGAAGTGAACTGGATGCAACTATTAGATAACAAAGATATAAACCACACAGCAAGCCTTTTCTGTAATAAACTGGCTGAAATAATAGATAAAAATACAAAAGTTATTCACGTAAGCCATTCCAAATATAATATCAAGCCCTGGGTCACACCCGGAATAATTCGATGCACGCAGCATCGAGACAGGTTACACACTAAAACACGGAAATTTCCACATGACTCTGTACTGAAGATTATTTACACGCGTTATAGGAATTTCTGTAATGAACTCCTTCGAAAATTAAAATCAGACTATGAAAATCAGGAACTCGTAAGAAACGCAAAAGACACCAAAAAATTGTGGAAAACTATAAAAAGTGTGTGCCATCTAGAAAAGAAAAATAAAGAACCTACAGATCTACTATCGCTTGAAGACAGTACAAGCACTAATGACTCTCTGAACATGTGTAATACCTACTTCTCTAATGTGGGAAAGAAACTAGCGGACAATATCCTAAATAAATTGCAATTAGACCAGGACTCATTGGCAAAAAAAATTCAACGGAAACAAATTTTACACTCCTTTTACATACAACCAACAGATGAACAAGAAGTTGAATCTCTAATAGTTTCTCTACAAAATGATAAAGCCCCGGGCATAGACGGTCTCACAAATGTCTTACTAAAAAACATCAAAGATGCCATCCTAAAACCACTAACCATTATATTTAACTCCAGTTTGGTACAGGGGATCTATCCGGACATCTGGAAAATTGCATCTGTGTCACCAATATATAAGGAAGGCAATAAGGAACATATAGAAAATTATCGGCCAATTTCGCTACTACCAGCTCTTTCCAAACTATTGGAAAAAATTGTAAATAAGAGACTGCAAAGTTATTTAGAAGGTAATAGTCTTATTTCCCCGAAACAGTTCGGTTTTAGAAGAGGCAAGTCTACCGAAGAAGCAGTTAATCTTTTAACATCTACATTATCCGGTCACCTTGACAGCAAAAAGGCGAGTATAGGCGTTTTTCTAGATTTGGCAAAAGCCTTCGACACCGTGTCAATCCCAATACTCGTCCGAAAGCTGGAAAACTATTTTGGAATTAGAGGCATACCTTTAAACTGGTTCAAGAGTTATTTAACAAACAGGAAGCAGTGTGTTAAAGTGGGCTGCTACGAGAGTGATTTACAAACAACTAATTACGGCGTTCCTCAGGGCAGTATTTTGGGACCCACACTTTTCATTATGTACATCAACGACATACATGACAGTATCGACGCTGAGATAATTTGCTATGCGGATGATACTGTTATCATATACAATGACCATACATGGAAAGGTGTTTTCTCCAAAGCTGAGACTGGCATGAGAAAGGTAACTACATGGCTGCAACATAACTTACTAACTTTAAACGCTAAAAAAACAAAATACATATGTTTTCACAAAACTAAAGCGTCAGCCATGAAACAAAATTTAACTATACAGTTGCATGAATGTCTTGAATTGAGACAGTCATGCAACTGCGTAACATTGTCAAAAGCAGACAGCATTAGATATCTAGGTGTGGTAGTTGACCAAAGTCTTAATTTTAAGGAACACATAAGCTCACTCTCGTCTAGAATCCGTAAAACAGCAAATATTTTAAAATTGCTTAGGTCATCCGCCACGGCTTCTATCCTGAAGACCGTATATTATGCGCTGAGTCAGTCTTTGATAATATACTGTTTAAGTTGCTGGGGTGCTGCGCACAAAACCGTAATGTTACAAGTGGAAAGAGCACAACGCTCAGTTCTTAAAACGATGCTGAAAAAACCTTTTCGGTACCCAACAACAAAGTTATATCAGGACTCTCAAATTTTGAATGTACGCCAGCTCTTCATCTTAAAAACAGTTCTCTCCGTTCACAAGCGAACCATAACCTCTAAAGATTATGCAAAATTAATATTACTTCGGGTATACAGATTACCACTACCACAAATCAAAACCAGATTCGCTAGACGTTTCAGCCCGTTTAAGGATATTTACATATATAACAAGGCAGCTAGCGCGTGTAATATCAAGGAATGTTCTGTGGCAGAGACGAAGCAAAAAATACTCAGGTGGCTCACTTCACTAACATATGGCTCCACAGAAAATCTTTTACTATCAATACAGTAAAATGTTTATATTTATGTTGGATATATATATATATATATGTGTGTGTATGTATGTATGTATATATGTATGTGTATATGTATATATGTATGTATGTGTGTGTGTGTGTGTATGTATATGTGTATATATATAACTTATATTCATTATGTTCTATATATTTATCTAGTATACATACAAGTACACTCGCTTCAGATGCCTAGCACATGGTTTTCTACTTCGCATGTTATTAATAGTTGTATAATTCTTTATTTCGTTACTATAACATTATTGTAATTTTTTTAGCAAATACTTGTAATAGGTAGACTTTAAGCTAAGTTAAACAAAAGCTGTTGTCCGAGCAAACAAGGGAAACCAAAAATTGTAATCGTGTCAGGTACCCACAGGACAGGCTTTGCCTAGTGTGGGGCCACAGGGTATTGTAAAATATTGTAAAGATTACTTGGCAATAAACCATTTTTTATTTTTTATTATTATTATCTTATAATCTAACATTGAAATTTATGCCTAACGAATATAAATGAAACTACTATTAAGTAAAAATCTAACTATACATTCTGACGGTTTTATCCAAACTGCTAAATTGGCATTAATAAACAAACGATTTTCATATTAGGTATCTACTATGATGAATTGATTTGCGTTTGATATAGATGATCATATTGTTTGTGATATGAATAGATAGTTTGAGTTATGGCAAATGATATAAGTATAGGCTGCATTTCAAAGATATGCGATGTGTGGATTTTATTTCATCATTGTGATGCATTAAATTAGGCATTACAATATAGGTCTATATGCGAAACCCGCCATTTAAGTAATAATAATAATTTATTTTAGACTAAGTTCCATTGTGTTAGTGTTACATAAACCTTACAAACTATTGTTAGTAATTATTACGACACAAGTGCCACCTAATAAAACATAAATAAAATTATACTTCAGGCTTACGAAGCCGCAACCAATGACACAGTATGGGGCTATCTGCCTGTCTACTACCGGGCTGAGGATGCTATTGGTGCTGCCGCGCAACCTATACATGATGGAGGCGCATCATATTCTCATAATCGCAAAGAAATTGTCTATTGCCGTTTCGGAAAGATGCCTGACGCACTGCAATAGCGCGGCAGCCCCACAAACATCCTAAACGCGTTATTGTATTGTACGCGCAGGGCGCTGTATGTTCTCTGCGTATAGTTAACCCATAGACTGCACGTGTAGAAAGATTAGCAGGGAAAAACAACGGAGTCAACCGTTTTGTCATTAGCTAAATATCTCACGGATACTGGATATTTTTATTGATAGAAAAGTAATTAGAGTGCATTATTGTAAGTTCTTTGTCTGCGCTTACTTGACCGGGCCCCTTAGAACCATATGTTGAACCGACAGCGTACGACAATCTACCCGTTTCTGTAAAATAACCGGCTGCTACACTATAACCTGCAAAAATAAAACAAGATTATATGTATTGTTGTGTATAATTTAGCTTATATGTCAAGGGAATGACATATAAGGCTTTGACAAAATGAGTCTTTTATAATTCGTTTAGGTAAGTTCCAAACAATGAAATAAATTGTACTCAAACTCTTGACAAAATTATTTGCACATAACAATTGCCGGAAAACAACGAGCATATTTAGCTCAATTAAAATATACAGAAGTATATAAAACTGTTTTCGAAATAATTCGCATATAAATGAATATTGGTTATTTTGGTTTACTTTGGTTACACGCTGTAAATAACGCTCAGAGCTTAAATTTCTTATTATTGTTATTAAAACGTATCTAATGCTACAAATCCCAAATTAAAGGATTTTTATATACAAATATAGATGAAAAAGAAGTAGCAGAGGATAGCTCTAGGTACCAGACTTAGGTATTATTCACGATCCTAAGTTAACATATGGAAAACATATTGACCATTGCCAAAAAAGTTAATAAGGGTTTCGTTCTTAGATCGACCTCACAATTTAATAATTTAAAAGTATTAAAATCTATCTATTGCTCATTGGTGCGTAATGGCCTCGAGTATTGCTTACAAGTGTGTCAATCCACGGTACAATATTTATAGGGATAGGTTGCAATCTATCTAACATACATTTCTGAGGCACCTGCAATACAAATCTAAAATCTATGATCCATCATATTATGAGACAAGATGTCAAGGACACCACATTCTACCACTGGATTAAAGAAGGAGATTATCTAACATTGCGTGTCTTGTTAAAATTGCCCAGCACGGTATTGATTGACCTTTTATCTAAAATCAATCTTAAAGTTCCAAATACTAGATTCCATTCCCTTCTAGACGTCCCTCAGTGATTTTCAAATTACAGTCAGAACTCATTTTTCATCAGAGCTATTAAAGAAATTAATAAGGTGTTTGCCTTTCCTGAACTAGACTTATTTAACTCGAAACCAAATCATTTTAAACCTGATTCGATCATAATGTGTAGAAGCTTTTTATTGTTTATCTGCGAAAACATGTAAATGGTGCATAGTTTTAACACATGTCGTGTTTGATGATATGTACACTGTATGTTTTTCAAACAAAATAAAATAATATAAAAAAATATAGTTTTAATTACCAATTCACATCGTATAGAAATTCGAGGCTGCGTATTCTTTGTGTTTGTTGTTGAAATGTTAATAATATTATTATTACTGGTGTAGATTTATTATCAAAATTATTAAAGAAGACCGTACTTACCAAAATTAAAAGAAACATCTGAATTAGCAAATATACGTGTCAATATATTTGATTGCCCCTTTGTGAATGCAGCTAGACCTTTAAGAAAAATACAATAATGAGTACAAAACATAGTGACTTAGAAAATATCTGATTCGATTCAATTCCGTCAAAATTCTACAATAAATAAAATATATGATTTAAAAGTAGTTTTTATAATTAATCTCGGCAACCTGACTGACGTAATCAACGTCCAAAAATCCCTACAGACTATAAGTCTATACAGATTGAAATATTTGTACAACAAATATCCAGGTTTTGAAACCAACGACTCATTTCAAGTGACTTGATTGGCTCTCGCTAATTCAGTCAGCAGTTGTCTATTTATCGATCAATATCAATCATTATTGTATGCCTTCCTTATTTATTTCATATTAATAAATTAATTCACAAAAACATAATTAATCGGACACTGTTTACAAATACCAGCAAGCCCTTAGCAATGTAAATGGTAAAAACCAATCACAGATCTGTAGTTCTATTCGACACTTCGATCGTATAGAAAATAGTCATTTAAGTATTATTTGTAAATGAAAAGGCTGGCCACAACAAACGCTATGATAAATGTCGATGTCAATACGGATAGCGTTGCTTCCACACTGAACGAAGTATTGTTTGTGAATACGGATGTAGGTTTTATGTTGGATCTGTCTTTCATAAGCCGAGAGTAAAAGTTGTTGGTACGTATATATGCTAGGCCTAAAAATTATTATAGACATATTTTAAAATTTTATACAATTACCTTTTTTATTAAACATGCCAGGTCCTCCAACGATTATGTTGTCATTGGGTCCAATGTCCATATCCCAACCTAAAGTTTCCATGTCCTGTTCTGTAAAATAATTTTGTGTTTATTTACAACCATTGATCATATATATACTATATTATACTATATAATTACATATGTAATGTACTTTAGAAATACGCTAATTGTTGTGTAATAACTAGCAAAGAGATTAAAGAAATTATTTAATATTAGTAGTACATTTTTAATAGACCTGTTTGTAAATCATTTAACTGCTGAGCCCAAGACCCCATCTTAGTATGAGACGGGACCATAGTATATCATGTTAGTTTAGTGTAGTTTGACTTCATATTTCTTCGAGAACATTGTGGAAAATTTTCAGATATGCAAGGTCAATCAAAATGATTTTGTTCATCGTAAGAGTATACGATATTAACTATTTAATATGCACATAACTTCGAAAATTAGGCTCACGCTGCTAGACCAAACTTTAGCAAGGCCTTATTCATGGTTTCTTCTCATTACCGCGACAAGTGACCACGTGCCAGGAGCTGGTCCTTGCCTCTGTGCAATATCTATTGTTAGGCATCCAAGGATGCTTAACTACAAGCCGCATAAGAAAATATATTTAAATGCTCCAACCTGGAATTGTTTTACTGTGGAATATTGTAGGCTGTGGTTTTACTTCGGATGAAAAATTTTTCATTTTGTTGGAACGTTTATAACAACGGCCATGCATGTTCGAATAACCTAAAAAAGAAAGGTAAATTACACAACACGTAACTAAGCACATATTTTTTTACCCGTTATTTCATTTGCTAGACATAAGCTGCTATATTCGACTAGGGCTCAACTATGTCTTACTCAGCAAAAGCCGTTTACCTATTTAGACGTAAAAACTTAACAAACAAATAGAGTTACAGCGGCATTTATAATATTAGTACATATGAGTTTTACTTTAATTTTTTATCTACTTTAATATTGTATAAGAAACATAAGAACAATGAGATTAGATCAAATACGGATAATGTATGAATACATGAAATATGAATCAGTTTATTTAAAATTAACTCCTTTCTTTAGCCGTTTGTTATTACTTCATCAGGTTTTGAGCCTTATAAGAGACTATCGTATGGTGTAATAAGGCATTTAAAAAAAATGGAACTATTTCAGTTTCCATTACAATCATCCCGAAATTAATTTA
Source organism: Catocala nupta (assembly GCA_963675205.1). NCBI lineage: Eukaryota > Metazoa > Arthropoda > Insecta > Lepidoptera > Erebidae > Catocala > Catocala nupta. The sequence goes on along the minus strand of OY776090.1, from coordinate 6,794,457 downwards.
AGTATCTTTTGCTATTTCTACAAGATTTGCTTATGACCATTCTGGATTCTTACTAAGATTTGGTCAGGAAATTTGGATGGATAAATCAAAAAGCATTTGTTTAGCTCACGCTATAGAAGGGGCGGAAGTTATATGGCTAATACGATTGTTGTTATTGCAGCCACGGATATCTTTGCCATGGGAAGGTATTGCTGTCATGGCTATTGCAGCTACCATTATAGACGAGGTAGATGTATCAATCACGTGTTGTCAATACTGAGATAAAGGGATGGAAGAGATCGCATATGAGCCTTCGAAGCCTCTAGCACCTGGCTGAGTGCAGTCAGTGTTACTCTTAAGCGAGCCGGTTTATTTGTACGGTTAAACCTGTCTTAGGTCAGTTACGTTATACAGTTTTGTCAAAATCCTTTAAGATAACATGCATGTCTGCCTTGAACATTATAGATAAATACAATGTAATATAATGTATCGACCTCAAATGAGCCTGTATGTTTGGAGTTGAAGTTGAAATTTACATCTCCAATACAAGTTATGACTTGATATTATAACATGACATTGGGGATAGAAAACAACCATTGCTGTGGTCTAAACCTAAAACAATAATATCAAAAAATATCAAAAAGTCAGTCAGTTTGATAAAGCAACACGCATAAACTACTCCATGGTTTTTGAGCGTCTACCATAATATACATATAAGCCGAGTTTCATCTATTCCGTTGAGAAGAACCGTCAATATAGTGCATATCTTGAATTAGGTGTTCGAAATAGCGGGCAAAAGGATATAGTATACCACAGTTAGTAGTAAAGAAGATTTTAATAGTAGTTTTACTGGATTATATTACCTCTTTAACTATGAAATTGCTGTTAATGTTCTACACCTAATTTCGTGGCTTTTGTATAAAATGCAATAGTTATTTAAAAAAACGATTCGCCTTACAAGAATAGACTATATATTTTATGAATAATATTTATTATCAATATTAAAAAGCAATAAACTTTTATACAATTTGTATTTAAATTTATATCGATTCGCCATAATTACTTGATGGGTTGACTTTTTTGCAAATTTAAGACAAAACATAGTGGCCTATATGCAAGCATGTGTCATGGCTACATGTAAGAATGTATACATGAATTGGCAGAAAAAAATATTGATTTTATTAATTAATAGCAGCAACATCATATTTAAAACCCTAATATATTACTTACCACTTACGATTGCTGTAAATCTTGGAGCACACGCCTGAAAAAGTAATTATAATGTGAGTAGTTAAATCGTTTTATTAGGTTTATCATCATACCGAATATTTTCAGGAACATTTTAGTTTGAATACTTAACACAATTTTGACTGTCTTATTAGTCTCGTGGCATCACTTTAAGCTTTACATTCGTTGGTTCGTTATACAAATCTACCAAAGTATTTCGGGGTTTTCTGTTAGAAAAGTCAGGACTGGAGATCGCATGGAGACTAGAAATATGCGTGTTACAATAAGTTTGACCTATTACACATGACCTTAAAATATAGCTGGCCTAATAATATGGTATAATGTATTACACCATTTTATTAACGTCTGTGTATGTACCAAAACTTACCAATATAAATGATGAGCCTGCTCGCACAGTTGCACCGAACCAGTAATCATGTTTATAGCGGTCTGAAATGTGAAAGTATAGTTTGAAATTATTTATTATCCAAACATTTATTATTAAAAGAGCTGAAAATACATATTTGAAATATAATCTTGTTGTCATCTTGTTTGATCTATATTAAAATAGCATAGTTGAAGAGATTTTTTGAACGTAATAATCTCGGGATCGGGATCTCCAGTCAGATTTCAAAATGTTTGGTGCATTTAACGAGATATCTTAATCCTGTAATGTACCTTACATTGTAAGATTGGGATACCGTTATCTAACATTATGCTAGGACTCTTAGGGACGGAGCAGATGAAACCGCGGACACAGCATAAAATTTACGAATAAACAAAGAATGAAATGCAACAAACCTAAGTTTATTTACATAAAATGAAATATCTCATTTCATTGTCTCTGTATTCGTAAGATAAAATTCTATTCAAAGAAGTATTGTTATGTTAGCATATCAATCTTTCATTAAATAGAATCTTATCTTAAACGCCGTACTCAGGCTGTGACTGTTAAAGAATTCTGTCCTCCATATTACCTCCTCAGGTGTACCTCAGGGCTCGCATCTTGAACCTCTGCTATCCAATGTGTATGTATACAGGTTGTGGCGTAAATAATGGATAACTCTGAAACTGTCGACTTGGGCCCCTGTATCGGAAAAAAATAATATGGTAGCATGGTGATATAAGTGGGGTAAATGATAGATAATAATCTGGCCAGTCGACAGTTTCAGGGTTATCCATTATTTACGGCACATCCTGTATAAATGACGTTTCTAAAGGCCAGTGACCAAACTGGGGCAGTTTACAAACATACACATACAGGGCTGATAATATTATTACTATATTAGGCTTGCAATATTTAACAAATTTAGACACGCCACTGAATGAATATGCATGTGTATATCGTGTCGTTAATAACTACATTTTAGAATTCGATCCCATTTAAATTCGAAGGCTCCTGTTGTATAAAATGAGCGCGCCTATCCTATTTATTATTTGGCCGTGCCTTAGGTATATCCACATAACTGATACAATTCAAATAAAACTATGAGCTCAGGAAATCTCCAGAATTTGTTTGTGCGTTTAACAATGATTTAAAATGTTTATCCTGTTTCTATATTCGTAATAGCAGCAGGAAAAAGATTTACCAAACACGATTCTGAGCATAAATATGTGATGACCCATTCTCAAATCTGCTCTACGCTGCTATGTTTAAAAATATTCGTTACATGGACTTTATTTTTTGTTTATAAATCTTCAATTCTGTGATTCTAGGATATTAAAATATACATACATGATTGAAATATTTCGGGGGAAATCGTGTCCAGAAAAGAGTAGGGCAGCTATATATGTAATTATTGGTAAAAATATCTTACCATGTACGTGAATATCTTTACCAATTTTCGAGCACGAGTTTGTAGCTATATCACAGTCATATACTTCTCCAATGTTATTTTCTCTCGGCGCACTTATTATTAGTCTGTAATGGATGATATTGTATATTTAACATTGTAACATTGCGTCTGGACATTTTAAATAATGAACACCAAAGAACATTTAATGACGTTATCTGCGAATCGATTAGAGGCAACCGCGAGTTACGATGTCACGATATTGCGAACTTGGAATATTAAAAAAAGATGCACTTACAATAGTAACAAACGAAAATCTTGTATTTTGTTTTACAGCGACATTTTTAAGTCATTAAAGTATGTTTTTTAATAAATCTAGGTCTCCCAAATTAATGAGCCTCAGTGAGAGCTCCTACCCGATTTAGATGTAGTTTTAGCAGTACAATGTCAACTTACCGTTTATTGTATCGATCGTAAGTAGTGCTGTAGCCAAATAACGATTCGTTACGAAGACCTAGCGATCCATGAAACTCTATCATGGACTTTTCGTGGTAGACATCCACATTGTCTGCCCACACCATGTGGAGAATACACAGTAGAATAATAACTGCAAATACAGAGTCGTGTGTTAATCGTTTATGAAAATTATATTGTACTTAACTATTGCACTTTGTATATAAGGTCTAATACATATATGCTTATGTCGACCTCTTCAGGAATTTAAGCGTAAGACTATATTCAAGATATAAATATAGCAAATGTTGTAGTAAACCTTTTAATAAATAAGATACTGGTAGTATTTAACTGTTCCTCAATTTTTTGCCTTTGTTCCACCAAAAATACTAATTGCACAGCAAAATATATTTAATGAGATCAAACTAAGTCGACGGAGCCACACAAAGCGGGGCTTATATTTTTGAGTGGGTTTAAGACGGAACCTAATATAACCTAACCCGTCCGAGACGGAATGCAGTGATTTGAGGTGTATAGGTGCTCGTTATGATATATTTTAGTAAGCATATTTTGCTGTGCAATTAGTATTTTTGATGGTCATTATATTAAATCCTATAGAAAACTGACAGAAAGTCGGTTAAAATGGCATATATATCAAATATAAAAAAAAATAACATGAGTCGAAGACACGATTTCCAAGCAAATACCAGCATAATAGTACAAATAAACGGCATCTTGATAAGAAGATACAAAACCATCCTCAAAACAATACAAACAGCATAATGGTTACTCAAGCAAATTTATAAGACAGCCCTAACATTTTCTGTAAATTCCGGATTTGTGACCTTATTTGATATAGTTAGGTGTAAAGTACCTACTTACCTTATACCTAAATATACCAAATAAGGTGAAATGTAATCGAAAGATTGATCAATTGATTCGATTTCTACCCAGTACACTATCGATGTAACCCTACTCCTATGTCAAGCCTTTAATATAACTGAAGGGATTAACAAAATAGGATATAATAATAAGTACAAATTAAAAAAATAAAGAATAATAATTAGGAGACAATACTTACAGTTCATGATGCATTTAAGTGTCGACCACTACTAATGCTAGTTGGACAACTGACACCGGCAAAGCTTCCATTATATTGGTTTTCCTTGTATCAAACATGACAAATAATGCCTGGTCAAAATATTATATAGTAAGTAGTATAAATATCTAACGTTAATTTATTACAAAAGCAGGGTATAGATCTTAACCCCTCGCAAAAATGCGAATAACTTCTTAACAGGTTGTCCGGTAATTAATGGATAACCTGGAAATGTCTTATAGTGGAACTGATGGCCGTTCAGAGAAAAATATGAAAAAAATCTATCCTAACTACTACCTGAGATATGTTTGTTTTTATTACCATGTATAACTTTCTTGTATACTACGACCATAAATGAATGAAATCCATTGGTTTTTTGTTGTTTTATTATTAAACACTAATTATGCTAATAGATAGATAGTCAAAAGTATGCTATGCTAATATAGCTTGCACATTTTAGTATATTCTTTTTTTTTCTTTTTTGCACGTCCTTCAGTTCTACTTTAAGACATTTCAAGGTTATCCATTAATTAGCGGACACCCTGTATATCCTAACTATTACATATTATAAATGCGAAGGAGAGTTTGTTTGTTTGTTACGCTTTCACATCTTAACTACTCGATCGATCATCATGAAATTTTTCATACACATTGTCAGGGGAACAGAAAAGAACATACGGAATAAGTACTGTTTCTAAACTTTTTTTTTTTTCCGATGTGGAATGCTATGACGCATATCCCTCCGCGGGGGCGGGCGGAGGGATTATGTCGGACTCGCCGGGGTAAAGAAAGATGTTGAAAAGATAATGTACCTCCCGGAATACCGACTAAACCTACCACGGTGTTCCTCGACACAACCACTATCGACGGGGCCGCGCAAATCGCTTTCGCATGCGGTCGCGACCCCGCCAAGGTTACGGCCCGCCGTCTGAAACGGCAGGCCACTACACAAAAGACCTACCCAAAGGTACTTACTTCTAGTAAAACCCTACTGTCTCCCCCCTAGGCGGGAGACGGACTCGACACAGAGGCGCGCGTGGGAACACGCACGCCGCCTCTCGGACCTGGTACTGAACGGATGGCGGGCAGGCCCACAACCTAATCTAACCTAAATACGTTTACGCGAGCAAAGCCGCGAGCAAAATCTAGTATAATTTACGAGAGATACTATTTTGCAAGAAAAATATAGGTCAAAGCAACGAAATTAGGTCTGTTTCCTACGTCTTATTTCGTGATTCCTATACAAAATACAATGATTATTTAGAAAATACATTTTGGTGTTGAGAGATTATGTAAATATAATTACATATATATATTTTATTAATAATAATCTACATTAATTAATTATTATACAATTTGTGTTCAAAGTTACGTATTTGTTATTTTATTTTATTTATTTGGTTCACCAACAATTGCATACACTTGATACAGACTTATAAAAAATAACATTTTGTAACACATACTTATAGGTAGCCGGTAGCCGGTAGCCGTACACTCTTGACAGAGTGGTCGTGGTTATGTCTCGGTCGAAGACTTGAGAGGTCTTGAGAGATGCAGTGGCTCTCTCGTGATGCGACGCCATGTAGTTCTATGTTTGCCGGCCTGGGAGTTGACATTGATGCTTGAGTGTGTCACAGATTTGATGAGGTCCACCTTGTTGGAGAGCGCCCACGGGATCTTTTGCCCTCGACTTTCCCTTGCACCACCAATCGTTCCATCGAGTTCTCGTTACGGGTGATATGCCCGAAGAACATGAGGACCACATAAGATATTTAAATGTTCTTCTCCCTAGCCTTTATTATTCCCAAGTCACTTGAGGTCGGCTTTTGTAGTCTAACCGGATTTGACTGGATATGAGTTTTTACACGGAGCGGCTGCCACCTGACCTCCGCAAACCGAAGGCTAACTGTAGGGGTTTGATCTTGCCTACGATTTATGATAGTGACGAAGGTCGATGATATTGATAAACAGATTGCGTAATAGAAAATGATAAACACACACAACCTTTTACGACGAATGCTTTATTGTCACTAATTAATAAAATTACAATGTAAAAATGCTGACACGCACCGCGGCGCCAATTAGTTACATAAAATTAAATTAAACTGTACAGTTGTCTGTACATGCTGCCGAGGGCAGAAACGAGAACAAAAATAAATGAATATAAAATTAATATAACAAATCAGAAATTAAAATGGAAATTTATAAATTAAATACATAACATTGCACTTGCAACTAGTCACTTTCACTCAATGGAATGTCGAACTTGATAGTACATAAATTGGGCGTTGAAGTGCTCTCGTTAATCTTCCTAGGTCGAGGGATAGGTTGCGGCTCGGGTATACTCCGTACTGTCGCTAATTCCAAACCTGACTCTAAAGTTGGCTGCTGCTTCCGTTTTCGTCTAATCCAAATGATAATCAAAACAAGGCCCGTAAGGATGGCTCCTCCCACCAGCGAGTAGAGCACGCTGTACTGATGCACGTCATGCACGCTGGGTATTTGTGTCGACTCCTGCTTAAGATCTTCTATTTGAGACCTCAACTGGTCCCACACGGTATTATGGGCTTCTGGTAAAAAGGATTCAATAGTAGAGACACTCGTATTGACTATATCATTCACAACAGATATCTGTGGAAGCTCCAATCCCTCAGTGTGGTGATCTATGTGATTTAAAAAATTCTTATGAGAGTAAATCTGGAATGACTTTCCCTTAAGCGTGCATCCTGGGCATAAGGTGATTATGCCACTGCTTGATAAAGTTGTTACTTCCGTGGCCTGTGTGCTAAAAATACGGACGGTGCATTGTTGACAACATTGATAAAGCCAGTCGTTCGGGCGACGTAACTTGATCCACTTATTCGCGCCGCACTTCCATTGTTTGTATATACAGACTGATGTTATTATGTCATTGATTTTAATATCGCAAATGGATTGTTGTTCTTGTATTTTATATATCGGCTTATCAATTGTACATAATATCTTCTCAGGATTTGCACGAAGACACAGTTGTAGGTCATTTTCGTTGAAGAATAAAACCAAATCCTTTCTTAAATTAAATGCCAAATATGGGTATGTTATATATATAACTTCATAGTTGCCTTTCGATTCCTTTCTTTGCAGTGGAATGACCTTATCTAACTCATACTTTTCCGTAGTAACCAAGGGAATTTTGATTTCCATAATAAGATAGTCATCGTATGCCCGAGTAGACACTCGCAATAGCTTGTATACACTCTTGATACTTGATTTTTCTAGTGGAACATTTAGATCATTCTGTATCTCGCGCATTATGATGTGAATTTGAGACTCTAACTCATCAGGCGAGAATATGTGAGTGTCTATGCGTCCATAATGAATGTCTGTGATCACATCTATTAGGTTTTGCTGCATACGCCGTAGGTTTGATAGAACGACATACGCCGATAACGCTGAGGACGTTAACAAAAGGCCTTTAGCGGTGTCCGATTGCACACTGTTTACATCGTGCACTAATGCTTTCATTTGTTTATTCATATAGGTGAATTCCCGGTAAAGTCCCGTAACGAGAATTGTTCGAAGTTTCTTCTTTCGTAGTATTATTTTCGTGTACCGGCAACGGGATAAGCTTGTTGACCGGGCGCTTGATGGTACTGTCAGCAGTTTTCAGAGTCACAACTCTTACACACCCGTCTTGACCCGGATGCAGGGCTTGTATACGCGCCATCGCCCATTTGCCTGGTGGCATATTATCTTCTTTGATAAGAACCACATCATCCACTCTTAGATTTTGTTTTATACTACGCCATTTTGTTCTCGATTATAGCTGCTGAAGGTACTCCGTTGACCATAATTTCCAGAATTGTTTATTCATCGATTGAATCAATTGCCAACGCGTATTCAAATTGATATGATCAGGATCTGTCTGGGGTCGTGATAACAGGGAACCACCGATCAGAAAGTGCCCAGGGGTGAGGTACATGTCATCGGGATTTTCAGTGAGTGCACAAAGGGGCCTCGAATTGAGACAGGCTTCTTTTTGATACAGCAGTGTAGAGAATTCTTCGTAGGTTAATTTTTGATCACCGAGGACACGCTTCCAATGATATTTCAGGCTCTTTACCGCTGCCTCCCATAGGCCTCCTGCGTTAGGCCAAGTGGGAGCATTAAAATGCCAGTGTATTTCCATATTAGTGAGGTCATTGATAATGTTTGGGTTGATTGAAGCCATGATCTCGCTGTACTCTTGTTTAAGAAGTCGAGAAGCGCCCACAAAGTTAGTGCCGTTATCACTATATATATTTTTGGGTACTCCGCGTCTGGAACACATTCTTCTTAATGCCGCCAGGAAGGATGCTGTGCTAAGGTCCGACACTAATTCCATATGCACGGCCTTGGTGGCTAGTCAGACAAATACCGCCACGTATCCCTTGCTAGTTTTGATGCCTCTTCCCTTGTTGGCCTTTATTTCCACATGTCCCGTGAAATCAACTCCCACGTTGGTGAAGGGCCGTGATGGAGTGATTCTAGGCTTGGGTAGATCCGCCATGAGCTGTTGATATGAATCTTGGCTATATCTCCTGCACTTTACGCATAGCCGGAGCTGTTTTTTGACGCAATTCATGCCCCTGATTAACCAATATTTCTCCCGAATATGTGATAAGGTAAGTCGCGGCCCGCCGTGCCACGTGAATATGTGAGCTTGCTGAATGATTAGCACTGACAAGCGATTTCCAGGTGATATTATGATGGGATGCTTTTCCGCATATGTGAGATTCGATTGTTCAAGACGTTCACCGACTCTTAGTATTCCGTGATCGTCTAGGAATGGTTGGAGACAGGATAGTTTGCTGTTGCTACGAACGAAGCCTTTTTTCTTCAAATGAGTTATATCCTCATTAAAATCTATACTTTGTATTTCTTTAATAACAAAGTACAATGCACTTTGTATTTCGACACCGGTCAATGCACCTCTCGCTGCACGTGAATTCTTATTGCGCAAACAAGCAATGTAACGCGAGACCCATGCCACTGTACGTATAACCTTTGTTAATGAATTGAATTTATTTAATAATTCAATTATAAATGATATTTGTGTTTGGCGTAAGGCTGTGTGCACACTGTGTTGTTTCCTTTCCAATATCGGGCTGTGATATTCACGTGTAGTGATATTACTGGAATTATAATTGATAAGCCATTCTGGCCCTTCCCACCACAAGCGATTTTGGGTTAAATTTTCTGCTATCATTCCTCGTGTGGCACAGTCTGCTGCATTGTCACAGGAGTTGACGTGACGCCAATTTGATGCTGGAATGACTGTAGTAATTTTCTGCACACGATTTGCCACAAACTGCTTCCACTTTGAAAAGTCCCCATGTAGCCAGCCTAGTACAACCATCGAATCAGTCCAGGCGAAGATTTCTATTTTCTCCGAATAAAGCGTCTGAAGAAATTTCTTCATTAATTCTGATAGTAATAGTGCGCCTAGTAACTCCAATCTCGGTAATGTTATTGATTTGTTCACTGGCGCAACTTTTGCTTTGCAATGACGAGCTTCGATGTGTATGTGCCCTTATGGTCGGTTGTTACTATATAAATTGCACACGCGTAAGCCTTTTCCGAGGCGTCGCAAAAGCCATGAATTTGTATATTTTGTTCTGTTTGACCTATATAGCGAGGTATCGAAAAAATGTTAATCTTTCTTAGGTCATCTCGCAACTTCTGCCATTCTGATGATATGTTTAGGGGCAAGTTTTCATCCCAGGTTAGGGGTGTCGTCCAAGTGGTTTGGAACAATATCTTTGCCCTGATATTGAGCGGTGATAACCAGCCGAGCGGATCAAATATTTTTGAAATATCTGACAATAATTGACGTTTTGTGTATGGCTTGTCGCTGTGTTGAGGTTCGATTCTTGTGTCGAACGTAAACATATCACTCGTAGCAATCCATCGTAAACCTAATGTTTTTCGAGACTCGGTATCCTTGAACTCAAATGGAGCATTTATTTGTTCTGGCTGTAGGTTTTCGATTAGTTGTGGTTCATTGCTTGACCATTTTCTTAAGTTCATGCCGGCGCCTTTTAATACTTCTATTAATTCCTGTTGTAATTGTCTGGCATTCTCGATGCTATTAGCTCCCCCTAGATAATCATCCATGTAGAAGCATGACTCCAGGGCAGAAGCTGCTGAAGGATACTGATCTGTGTGATCGATCGCGATTTGTTTCAATATTCTCATCGCTAAGAACGGGGCTGCTCTTGTACCGTAGGTAACGGTAGTTAGCTGATATTCGTGGAGTGCTTCGTGTGGATGACTTCTCCATAATATAGATTGAAGATGCTGATCTCTAGGTCTTAAAAATATCGCTCGAAACATTTTTTCAATATCCGCAGTGACGACGTACTTATATTGTCGCCATCTTAACATGAGATTTTGGAGATCTTGTTGAAGATTAGGTCCGCTATACATTAAGTCATTTAAACTGCGTCCAGATGACATCTTAGACGAAGCATTAAATACAACACGGAGAGCTGTCGTCGTGGAATCTAACTTCAGCACGCCGTGATGCGGTAAATAGCATGCTGTATTATCCTGTTGATTAACTTTATGCATATGACCTAATTCTTCATACTCCCGCATGAATTTGCGGTAACCTTCGGCCAGTGATGGGTCTTTGATCATCTTCTTTTCTTGTTGAATAAATTGAGCGACCGCATTTAGTCTAGATGCACCCATCTCTTGTTCGAAGTTGGCTTTCATGGGTAATGCTACTTCATACTGGCCAGAGTCCAATCTTCTCGTTGTAGACTGCTAATACTCCTCACAATATAAGTCTGCAGATGAAAGTGATGTGGAGGAATCTTGTATATCTTCCACTTCCCAGAACTTGGAGATGCTGTCTACGTCATTGATTACAACATGGCATGCAAACGTCTTCACATTGCCTGATAGTATCCACCCAAGTTTCGTCTGCTGTGCTATGGGAGCTTGGACAGGACCTTTGATTAAGCCGCTCATGATTATATCTGAATAGATACTAGCATCTAAAAGCAAGTCAATTGGCTTTGAAATATTATATTCTGGATCTGCCAGTCTTGTGTGTGATAAATGTGGCCAAGTTTGTTTCTTAAACGACGCATTAGGTAAGTTATTTATAACTCGAGATACAACTAGAGCCTCCGTTGTAAAGTGATAGTCGTCGTAAATTGATACACATTCGAGTGAAACTAAACCTTTGCTTCGTTTTTGTGTCAATCCAATTCCCGATATAGCTGCTCGGCAATATTGTCTTTTTAATCCCAATAATTGAGTGGCGTTTTCTGATATAAGAGATATTTGTGATCCTTGATCTAATAGGGCTCTGAACTGCATGAAGGTACCATCTGAGGCTCTGATATTCAATGCTACAGTAGTCAAGAGTACCTCTTCATTGTCGCTTGCGACATAGTTGACATTGTGACTATTCTGTGACGTCGACGCCGAGTCCAGTGGTACTTGAGATGACTGGAATCTAGTTTGTTCCTGTGAGTCACATCGTATCGTCAAAATTGCGTCATGAATCAATGAATTGTGATCGCCGTTGCATTGTTTGCACCTTTTTGTTGATATACATTTATTGTCATAATGTTTGTAGAGACAATTACGGCAAATATCATTTTTTGATAGCGTTTTCATTTTCGATTCGCCTGATTGCGCAAGAAAGCGTTTACATTGAAATAGATCATGATTTGTTTTACATAATGGACAAAATCTGCCGCTGTTTGTAGCGTTAGCTTGATATTTCTTGTAAAAAGGAATATTCTTTGAAGAGGCGTTGTAGTTATTAGATTTGGAATGACTGGGGTGCGGCTTACAGGAGTCTGTTGGTGACTTTTCTTTCTTGCATACAGGTTCTCGAGCCATAAAATTATTCTCAAGAAAATGGACTCTGAATACGATGCTAGGTCTCGAGGCGATTCACGTGATTCCATGAAGTCAGTACGTGTCTCTTCATCCAGCTTCTTTGTTAGGAGATGAACTAAAATGGGATCCCAGGTAGCGATGTCAATGCCTAGGTTCCTAATGCTGTTGATACATTGTGTTGTAGTATCATGCAGCTTCTTAAATGCGTGATATGACGATTGTTTATTGATCGGCGGTTGATTTAAAAATATATCAATCTGCGTTGAAAATAAAATCTGGGGGTTATTATAACGATGCGTAAGAATGTCCCACGCAGTCTCGTAATTTTCGGCTGATATATTAAGGTGTTGAATTAAACCCTCTGCCTCACCCTTGACCTTTCCTTTAAGATGTTGCATTTTCTGCGTCTTACTCAGACATTTGTTATTGTGAATCGTTTCCACAAATAAATCAAAGAAGGTAGGCCACTGGGTGTATTTTCCAAAAAAGGTAGGAACTTCCAGTTTGGGTGTAGCTTGTTCAAGATGAGCAGTAGAGTTTAATTTTCTGTTCAACTCCTTCTTGATGGCAAGATAACGTTCCTCAACGTCTAGCAACTTGGCTTCGTATGCGTGATTACTTCCCTTCAATTGATTGTCAAGACGCAGATGAATGGTGTCAATAACCTTCCAAAGGTTTTGAAGATTCTTTAATTCATCTACAAGCTCCCATTTCTCCTCTAACTCTTCAATGTTGATTCTGTTAATCAACCGGTCTAACGCTCTAAAATTGGTTTCCTGCTGGCTAAGTAGATCATCCCCAAGGCAGGAATAATCTTCAAAAATAGGCAAAGAAAACGACGGAAATTTAGGATCCTTGTATGATGATATCATTTCCTTTGTTTTGATGTAATAATCCTTCATGTACCCATAAATATTTTTGGTGAAATATTCATACTGATCGTCCTCGAAGACTATCAGCTTGCTATGATTCTCTTCAAACTCCTTCCACCATTTATCTAGCGTAGCTAAACGGCTGAGAAGGTACTCGTATGTTTTCCTGGTTGCACTATCCTTTCGGAAATTGACATTTACTCTCTCAATTTCCTTTGTCAGGTGATAATCGAAAATCACTAGGTGATAAATACCTTATGGCTGTGAGCCTGTTATGATCTTTCTAATATTATATACGTGTTCAATGTCTCTTGTTGTTGAAGGTCACTTTTCAATAAAAGGGGATTTATAAGTTAACCGAATTTATTTGCGCGGAATCGAATCAAGTATACAAGTTGTCGTGTAGACGGGAGGGAATTGACTGGTGAGAGTATGCAGGCGCGCTACCTCGTAATTAATATGATGCAACGCATTTTATTGTTGCGTCATACACTGCACATGTCCCCACAGTCATCCCCCTTTTACAAAAAAAAAATCTGAAAAAAAACTACATTTCAATATCACAAATGTTCTAACATAATTACAATAAATTAAAGTTACTTATAACAGTGCAGAAGGCACACAGGAATGTGCGGCGTTGCAAAAATGGTCGCCTTGCTAGAATTGAATGACGCATTACCTGCGATCGGTTCAAATTACACATTTGATACGTTGTTATACTTATAAAGGTTACACAATCTTAAACAATGTCGAATTTATGTTCACAAATCTAATAAGTTATATAAATTTATTCAATTGAATATTATAACATTCACAAACATTATTTATATCTTGCATGATTATATAGGTACTTACATTTATATTTATACATACGTATTTACGGTACACTCTTTATAACATTTTAACACTATAACATATTACTGTTATCATACTTGTAGAATCATAAGTTTAATTAAAACAACTTGGAAAAATAAAATACCATAAAGTATACCTCTACACAGTCTGTTGAGCTTGAGAGGTCTGAAATTGCTGGACTGTCCTGCCCATCTCTTTACGCAACCACATTCGGGTTCTGGTATGACATGCTCCGCAACAAAAATATATTATCAACAAAGACAATAGTATAACAATTGCTATGGACATGGTTCCGTACATTTTCATGTGAGTTTCTATTTCACTAAAATTGGCGCTATTTGCACCGTTTTGGGCGATAATAATCTCTTCCTGTTTACTGTATGTCTTACCCATTCTGTAAAACAATTTAGCGATATGACAATAAACTCGTCTAATTTAATATATTTTTGTACAACCTTGACAAAGTATAGATATCTAATGACGAAATATAATTACTCATTATATAAAGCAATTTCGCAATTACTTGTGAGTTCGAAATATTGTTACCCTTGCAATTTTTCAATACAAGTAAATATACAGGTTGCGTTTAATTTTTATTCTATTGCTACTTGTTCAATACACAATATATTATCCTGCCGCTTACCTTACACTACGAACTTATATAATTTTATACATGCGCGGTAGCTACTGATGTAGCACCGACTTAAAATTTTCTCTCTATCCTACGTAATATTTTAAGGGTGGTTACCATAGTGGCCTACTCTGCTATAATTAATTACACCCCTTGGGGCCCTCAGTACCCACTATGGTAACGCCGTAAATAGACATACATATATAAATAACGCTTACACATTAAATCTTACTCGCGGTTTAACTACGCGTCCACTTCTAGTTATAACTTTATTGTCAGAATTCTTATCACTGGTTTGTATCATAGGTGCTGTGGTACGATTAATACTAACATTGTTATCGAATTTATTACAGTTCTCATCCTCTGTCTGTTCGTTCAAAATATACGCGGCTTTTAACCTATCAATGGATACCTTTGCGGTTCTATTAGGCAACTGAATTGTATATACTTTGACTGTCCTATTCAACACCCGATAGGGGCCTTCATATGTTGGAGATAAGGACTTTTTAACCATTTCGTTCCGTATAAACACATGTGTACACAACTTTAAATCTTTACTTACAAATATTTTTCTACTACCGCTAACTGATCTACTCTGAGGTTTCATTGAACTAAATGTTTTGCGTAACTGTACTATGTAATCATGATGACTGTCGCTTTGGCTACTTTGCTGGAAAAAGTCTGATGGTAATCTTAAAGGTTGTCCATAAATCAATTCTGCGGCACTATATCCAGTGTCAGTTCTTAACGCGGCTCTTAAACCTAACATAACCGTCGGTAATTCGTCTGCCCAATCCAACCTATCGGCCAATCTCGCTGTTAACGCATTTTTCAATGAACGATGCCATCTTTCTATCAAACCATTACTCTGTGGGTGGTACGCCGTCGTATGAATTTTTTGTACGCCTAATAGTTTCATAAGTGCGCTAAAAAGATCGCTTTCAAATTGTCTTCCCTGGTCTGTGGTTATTCTACTAGGGCAACCAAATCTACATATCCACTCTTTAAATATTACATTAGAAACCGTGTCAGCTGATATGTCTGAAACTGGAATAGCTTCTGGCCAACGCGTGAAACGGTCCATAATTGTTATGCAATAACGATATCCATGGCGTGACGTAGGTAACGGACCAACTATGTCAGTATGTATTTGTTCGAATTTCGTGCATTTCGGAAAATCTACTAAGTCTGAAAGTGTGTGTCTACTTATCTTGGCTTTTTGGCAAGATATGCACGTTTTTGCCCACTCATTTACCTCTTTATTCATTCCTGGCCAAAAAAATCTTTTAGTTACTAACTTCCTAGTCGAACGAATGCCTGGGTGACTTAAGTTATGAATACTGTCGAAGGCTAATTTCCTAAATTTTTCCGGTAAATACGGTCTGGCGGTATCCGTCGAGACTTCGCAATATATTCTCTTATCAGAGCTAGGTACAACTATGTATTTGAATTCGTGCTTATTACTGCCTGAGTCGGTAACTCTACACTCTGCGTCCTGTGCGCGAGCTAATTCTCCGTAATCTATCGTCGTGGGACACAAAATAGACTCAACACGTGATAACGCGTCTGCTACTGTATTCTCTGAGCCGTTTATGTGTTGTATATCGCTCGTGAATTCGCTAATATACATTAACTGTCTGGCTCTTCTAGGAATTTCTTTATCACTTCTAATCTTGGTAAAAGCGTATATCAACGGCTTGTGATCCGTAAAAATCGTTATCTGTCGTCCTTCTATCATATTTTTGAAATGTACCATCGACATGTAAATGGCAGATAATTCTTTATCATAAGTACAATATTTTCGCTGTGTGTCTGATAGTCTCTTTGAAAAATATCCTAGCGGTAACCATTTATCCTCAATCTTTTGCTGCAGCACAGCACCGACACAAGTATCTGACGCATCTGTCATTAAAGCTAAAGGTACATCTACGCTAGGGTGAGACAATGTAACGGCGCCTTTAAGGCTATCCCTACATTGTTCAAAAGCTTCAATACTCTTTTCGTCCCAACCGATTTTAGTTTTATCCTTTTTCTTCGAATTGTGTAAAAAATTATTAAGTACTGCCTGATGTGCTGCGGCGTGAGGGAGGTGCGACCTATAAAAATTGATCATTCCTAAAAATCTACGTAACTGTTCTATCGTTTCTGGTCGCTTATAGTCGGCAATAGCCTTCACCTTATCCGGCAATGGGCTTATGCCGTCCTCCGACACGAAATATCCTAGAAATTCTACTTCTGACTGCCCGAAAGCACATTTACTTACATTAATTGTAATACCTAATTCATTAAGTCTATTAAACAAAATCCTAACGTGTTTTTTGTTTATCTCTTCTGTGTCTGACGCTACCAAAATATCGTCTATATAACAGAAAATTGCTGACTTACCGCTTTTATCTTCTAGGCGTTCTATTCCCTTTAATACCTGTTGATCCATAAACCTTTGGAAGGTTTGGGCGGCATTCCTAAGACCAAAGCTCATCCTGGGGAATTCATATAAACCAAATGGCGTACATATACTGGTTTTCTCTATATCTTCTGCCGCAACTGCTATATTATGATAGGCTCTTTTTAAATCTAACCTAGTATAGTATTTCTTATTAGGTAACACATATGTAAAATCTTGAAGTCGTGGTACTGGGTATCGATCTGGTTTCGTAATAGCGTTAAGCGCTCTATAGTCTCCGCATGGACGTAATTGACCATCCTTTTTTAAAACTACGTGTAGTGGACTGGCCCATTCTCCTTTACTAGGCCTACAAATACCTAATTCCTGCATTTTATGAAATTCTTCCTTTACTTTCATATACCGGTCTGGAGGTAATGGCCTTGGCCGCGCGAAAACCGGGGAACCGGAAGTTATGATGTGGTGATACACGGAATGAGTTGGTTCCTTGTACATAATAGGCTTAGTTATACTTGAAAATTCCTCTATAATCTCTCGGTAGGGGTTGTCGCTTTGTATACTCCTAATTGAAGGCTGATCATGCTTTGTAACGCACCCTATTACACATAAATTTGTTATACTGTCTGTAAGTCTCCTATTATATATATCTACCACTAATTTATAGTATTCTAAAAAATCAGCACCTATGATAGCTTGCTTAACATCACAAATTATAAAAGTCCATTTCAAGCTTCTACGCAACCCTAAATTTAACTCTAGTGTTTTAATACCATACGTTCTAATTTCGGTGTTATTCGCTGCAAAGAGTTTATATTCACTGAGTAATTGTTCGCACTTAAATTGACTCACCGGTAAGACGGAGACGTTGGCACCTGTGTCTACCAGAAAACGGGTTCCGGTTGTTCTGTCCCTTATACACAAACGATGGTTCTGTTCTGGCTCGACGCAGTCTCCCACCGCAATAGGCTGCACCGCATCTAGTTTTCCGACTCATCATTCTTGTCGCTTTTCCTCGGCTGCTTCCAGTTGCAGGGCTTCTCGCACGCTCTAGCTCGGTTCCTGTAACGAAAATGATACCTGCAGAGCCGGTTTGGGCTCTGTGGGGTCCTCGGTGGTCCTCTTGGCAGTGAACGTGACCTTGATCTGTTTCTATTCCACGGGTTGCCGTTATCGTACTGCTGCCGTCGTCCTCTAATTTCATTAATTTCCACTCGCAGCGTTCGTAGTTCCCTTGTCATTTGTGCCAGTTGCTCGGTCATATTTGGCGTCACTGATACTGCCGATGTCGGCGTTGATACTGCGGCAATTTCCATAGGGCGTAAATTTTCCATGATCTTGTCGGCTAATGCGGCTAATTCGTCTAATTTCGTATCCTGTGCCACAGATAGAACTGCTTTCACCGAACCCGGAAGTCTAGATATCCATAGACGTTTCAATGCTTCTGTGGATACCTGAGTGTTAGTGGCAAGCTCTGACATTCTTCTCAAAAGTTGTGACGGGCGTTGAGTTCCTAAATCCATCTCCGAAACTAGCTTGTTAAATTGTCGTTCAGCGCTCTCCTCGTAAACGGTAATTAATCTGTCTTTTATGGCTTCATACTTTCTATTTTCAGGTGGCGTAATAATAAGATCATATACTTGCTGTAAGGCGTCCCTGCCCAACTTCGCTACTACCATGTTGAATTTCGTAGTATCTCCTTGCTTCTGCGGCTCCAATATCGAATCGAATTGAGCAAACCATAATTTCGGCATGTCCTTCCAAAATTCCGATATCTTCGATGAAACGGATATCGCTGCTAGATCTGTGACTGACTGAGTTGTCGCGGTCATTTCGGCTTGACCTTGTCCCGTAACTGCAGGCTTATTCATTTTATATATTTAGTTCGTACACCGGTTTATTTTAAAAGTTTCCTATAATCACTATAACTAACTTGCAAGGCTGTAACTACGCGCTAGCAAGGAGTCAAATTCCGCTACCCTGTTCGCTACACTGTGTAATATAACCGCACTGTCCAAAAAATAAATCACGTCGGTGTCACCACTGTTATGATCTTTCTAATATTATATACGTGTTCAATGTCTCTTGTTGTTGAAGGTCACTTTTCAATAAAAGGGGATTTATAAGTTAACCGAATTTATTTGCGCGGAATCGAATCAAGTATACAAGTTGTCGTGTAGACGGGAGGGAATTGACTGGTGAGAGTATGCAGGCGCGCTACCTCGTAATTAATATGATGCAACGCATTTTATTGTTGCGTCATACACTGCACATGTCCCCACAGTGCCTGTAATTTCCAGCACGATATATGCGCCTTCTCAATTTAACTGGTGAGACCCGCTTGTGGGAGGCCAGCGAACCGATTCGCTATCGTACTAAAAATCTACCAGACACAAATGATAATGATGCACTGTTATCCGGCTCGAAGGACCAAATGTAGGGGTTTGATCTTGCCTACGATTTATGATAGTGACGAAGGTCGATGATATTGATAAACAGATTGCGTAATAGAAAATGATAAACACACACAACCTTTTACGACGAATGCTTTATTGTCACTAATTAATAAAATTACAATGTAAAAATGCTGACACGCACCGCGGCGCCAATTAGTTACATAAAATTAAATTAAACTGTACAGTTGTCTGTACACTAACGATACCCTAAGGCTAGACTAGTGTCAGGATATTATAGGGCACTGACTTCCCAATAACGACTGCCATAGATGTTCATGGCAGCCGGGACAGACGGCTTAACGTGCTCTCCGAGGCACGGAGCAGGCGATAATTGTCAGTCAATACGCACATAATTTCGAAAAGTCATATAACTTCCGAAAGTCAGAGATGCGCGACGTAGGTTTGAACCCGAGACTGAGCTATCCCCACTGAGCTATCGCTGCTACTTAAATTATAATTTAAACACGGTTGCTTATTTTTTTTGCTTTTTCTATCAAGAAATTCTTAATAGAGATTCAGACCAGTACACCGCAGAAGACACGTTCATACGGAGTACCTAAACCAATATCCGAGTAATAGTGTGTGTAATACATCTCTTAATGCCGTTTTAGGGGTATAGCCGACTATTTATGTATATAATTTTATCCGTAGTCCGGTTGACCGGACAATTGAACTGTACTACGGGTAATAAATCATATTATATAAGACATGAGCTGTACTACTTTATCATCAGTACCTTTATTCTTTTTAAACAGGTGTCATCTACCTTTGCACTTGGAATAATCCCTACGCCGTGTTTTCTGCAAAAAAATGCAGAATAAAAATGTAATATTAGAAACAGGCTGAAACACAGGTCTCTCTTTTTACATGGTAGAATGCACGTAGTTTAGACAATACCATGTAAAAAACAGACATCATAATTAATTTTTGTGGGTCCAATATTTAAATTGTAAATGTTTTTTTATTTTAGATTAAACACAGTTTTAATCTGAATTTTATACAATAATTAGTAGCCTGTTAGGTGTTTTGTAAAGACATTAATATTGAATAAAATTTATTATTATTATTACTATATATTATTTATTGCATCAATGGAAGCAAAGTGAGATATAGGCCCTATTTTATTCTTGTTTTAAATACGTCATTGGACTATATTTATATATATCGCGTGGATTAATGATAGGATTAAATTTGAACTTTATATGTACGTTATAAAGTTCTAATTATAATGTAAATTATTAACTGTAACAATTTACCTGTTTATTATAGCATTGGTATAGATGATCCCAGTTCTGTCACAGGAGGACATTACTAGAACTATAAACTGTGCGGAATGTGTAGTATATGTGTGAGTGAATAACTAATCAATTAAATATAACATAAAAGATAACCGCAAATATGTACGGTAAGTAGATAAAATATCTATTGTTTATGATAATATTAGAGTGCTATTGTGTTTGTATTGATATCGCATTATATAATATTATATACAAAGCCTGAATATAATGTTGCCGATTTTTATCAACGTAATTAACTATTGGTGATACATATATATTTATATTTTCAAATGAATGTACAGTATTTATGCTATTACCTAATAAGTTGTGCATATAACTTATATATAAAATTCTCGTGTCACAATGTTCGTTCCCGTACTTCTCTGAAACGGCTTGACCGATTCTCATAAAATTTTGTGAGCATATTGAGTAGGTCTGAGAATCGGCCAACATCTATTTTTCATACCCCTTAGTGATAAAGATTGTCAACCCCTAACAATTTTTTATTCTTTTGGTCAAAACATTTTTTTTATAGCAAAACGACGTTTGTCGGGTCAGCTAGTAACTTATATATGAAAGTAGTACTTTTATAGTGGTACCAGCCTAAAATATTCTTAATTAGTTATTATTTCTAACGGCTTTTGAAGTTACGTTTATAAAAATTGTTTTATTAGTTGGTAACTATTACACTATTTTAAATTTGCGACTATGTTTGCGTTTATGATAAGGTATGCTTGCTACGTCCTAAACTTCATCAAAATCAGTAAAGCTATTCTTAATTTCGCGTTTATATTTATATACAGTTAAATTCTGGCATACTGTATCTCGTTCATTGAAAAAAAGTATTAAAATATATATATATAGCGCTATGCCCGCGCCGGTTAGGCAGTCTTTCGGTAGTTATTTAAATATAGTAGGTAATACTGAAATTGAGAGAGACAAAAAGAAAAGAAATGGGCATTCGTATGCTGATGCTATGCTTACAGTACTGGTCGTATATATTCATACAGACAAAACCACATTTGGGAACGTGCAGATGTATAATACTGGTTTCTCCGCGTAAAAGGATGAACTTATTGGCTCTGCTGCCTGCCACTGAGAATTTCCTTACAGGAAAGTCTAAATCTACCTACCCGGTTAGAAAATAGAATCTGAGAGCTTAAGGTCGCTCGCCAATATAAGGCAATATGCCACGAGACCAATGAGGTTCATATAAATATGCTAACATTACAAACAGTTCGTTTGTGCTCTGTGATTATCTACAAGTTAACCCTAATATATTTTTTCTTGCAGAGTTATTATTAGTGACATGTGTGACACTGATAGTATCGAGAAATACTGCAGCAGCTGTTTTTCTTCATAAACCTTCATTGATACCAATACATCCATCAGCACTAGGAAATCATTCAGATTTTGGATTTGCCATGGGATTTCAACACACAACAAATAATCTAGGTGAGAAGGTTGTTGTGGATGTTACTTCGCACACAATCAATGATAATTATGTTCCATAAAATAATTACTTTTAAGAGTGTAACACAGAAAATTTCAGAATCTGTGTTTAAATTTTATGTGAAGGGTCATGATAATGGTTTTTGGATTTGACAATAAAATAGTTTTACAGGAATTGGTCATCATCCCAAACAGACGCGGTATTTCTCAATCATCACTTTAAAGGACAAACTAATAGAACATACAGTATCAACCACATTATTTAATAAATGTCCATACTTCCTCTTAAAACATTAAAATATCATGGATTCATGTAATTTAAGTGA
This sequence comes from Catocala nupta, assembly GCA_963675205.1. Taxonomy (NCBI): domain Eukaryota; kingdom Metazoa; phylum Arthropoda; class Insecta; order Lepidoptera; family Erebidae; genus Catocala; species Catocala nupta. Next base: position 6,771,755 of record OY776090.1, on the reverse strand, counting down.
ATTAAAATTGGTATACATAATTATAATGTTGTTCGATTTAAAGTTAAGATATTTTTTGACAGTTGTCGGTGCCCCGAGTGTGGATATAAAGGGGAAGGTCTACAACTGTGATGTCGGAGACTTCAAAAACATTAGTTGTTTGGAAAATCTTTACAAATTTCGTGGTTGCCTGAAATGCAGTAAGTTTAACCCTGTGCAAATGTAAACATGTGCATTGTCAAGGGCGGTGAAGCATGCTGGGTATTACACCGTAACCGCAAGATCATTACAATTAATTCTCAGATGTGCAGGATTTCTTCGGTCTATGAATTTTAATTTAACACAAGACCGCTTTTGTTTATTATATTGTGATGAATATTTTCGATAGAACTTCATATTTCTATCAGTATTTACTCTTTTAAAAAACTATGTCTTGCAATTTGGGTTTCAAATAAGTAATTACTTCTTCAACTAAGATAAAATGCATTGTGAGTGCAATTGATGATTGTGAATGAAATATCCGTCTTATAATTTGATAGAAGAATGTATTTGCCTAATTATATTTCTCAATCGGCAAATTCTACAAGTGCCCTGAAACTGTAAGTTCCTCTTTACTTTTTAGGAAAAGATCAACATTTTTATATGGGATCGTCAATAGCTGTCACCTCAAATAACTCCTTGGTAAGTATTTTTATTTATTTTAAATGAACAGTGGGGATCTGATCGGGTGTAAGGTACTGAAAATTATTGGATAAACCTAAGTTAATTTATATGTAGGTACGCAGTTAGTGTAAGGGTTTGGTTGTTATAAATGTAACATAAAAATTATTAACAATATAGTTTCCAATAATAATGTTGCCATTAAAATTGATTTTACTTAATACTTGTACAATATCCTAGAAAAACAACGGCATAATACTAATCCATTTTCTCCAAATCTATACGTTATATAAATTTCAAATTTATGCAAGCTAAACTTAGCAAATTAAAGACTGTTTGTAACTTACTTACTTTGCTATTCAGTAGGTTTTACGGCACTACTAAACAGAGTGGTCTTTGCCGCCCTCAATATAAAACTATTTGGATACCTTTGTTGAGATTAATTATGAATGATGATTCTGTTATGAACGTTATGCATGACGTACATTGATATGCTAACAAAGTTTTGTTCTTTTTAGACATTGCATTTCTAAGAAAAACACGGTTTTTCTATATGTATTAATCAATCTGAAATAAAACTAACTAACATCCTTGCATGATTGCAAAAATCTGTTTTAGATTAACAAAATGCGATGTTTTGTATTCGCTTTGGGATTACCGCAAATATTCGATGTTTTCATTATTCTACACCATAAATAGAAGTTTCATTAATTAGTTTATTTAATTAGATGTACTTTGATTATAAAATATTGTGATATATTTTTCAGAGCTGTGCACCACTATGGACAAATGAACGTGACAAAGTTTTTGGAACGTGCTACATAAACGACCGATTTACCAAAAAATCATACAAATACGAAGGAACGTATGAACAGTATTGGAATAGTTTTATTATTAATGGCGAATTAACTAATAGTATACCAGGTAAGTGCATTATGAATTTTAGTCGATTATTTTATTGGTATTCTTGAACACTTAACCTTTTGCTTGTTTATGAGCCTTGTATATAATCGGGTACAGATATCTTCTCAATGTGAGGAAGGTTAGACCATTGTCAACCACTTTGATCTGGTGCTGGTTGGCAGACCTTACAATCTTCGAGAACATTATGGAGACCTCTCAGACATGTAGGTGTATTCACGATGTTTTGCTTTAACGGAGAATTAAAGCAAGCGATAATTAACTAATTAATACGCATATTACTTCGAAAAGTCGAAGGTGCGTGCGATAAGTTTGTAGTCAAGACCTTTGCATCGCATTCCAACGCTCCAAGACCATCGCCATTTTTTGTTGTTTGTTTATTTTAATGGACAGCTCTCGCACTAAGAATAATACCTGCGGCACACCCAGACTGGGCGCAATTATTTTAGGATCACACAAATTGTTGTCTCTGGTCGTCTGAACCAACAGCACTCGACGCAGCGGCAGTGCCGAGGCGACTCAGAGGCGACTTCGATGCGACTAATTAACTCACTACGTCATCTGTCCATATTTGCATAAATGTTCTATAGAAATGTAATTCATATTTAGTGTTTGCAATATAGCCACCGAGTAGATAAATAGTATTACCTAGTCTTGCCATTAATATTGTTACAAGGAAGAATCTTTTTTCTATTGCATAAAACATTTATTACTGTAATGTGTGTTATTTTATACATTAATATAATAACATTAAAAATATATGAAGCTCCTTCAAAATGATCTCCATTGGCTTTAAAACAGTCCTTTAGACGTTGAGGCCAGTTATCAATAAAAACACGCACTCTCTACATGGGAAAATTCGTCTTCGTCGTCTTCGACTCGTCGTTTAGAGCATGTCATACTCTCTAAAACTGGCCATAAATCGTAATCCAGCCGGTTAAGATCGGGAGCTGGCGGCTGGCGATGACGGCCAGTCTTCACAGACTCTGATGAAGTCCGAAACGTTCGTTTCCAACCGTCAGCCCATACGACTTGATGCTTGAGTATGCATGGCAGATGCCATTCTTCATCCATAGTTACCGTTATACCAGTCCTTCAAACACCAATCTCCGTAGCCCAGATATATTAGAGTCCATACGTAGCAATAGTCCTACGCTTGACGCGGCTGCTACTTTCGGAATTATCATTTAATAATAATCATTTATTTAATAATAATCAATAATAGTAATTTTAAAATAAACAATTTATAAATCTTCTCCCTAGCCTTTATTATTCTCAAGTCACTTGGGGTCGGCTTTTATTATTCTCAAGTCACTTGGGGTCGGCTTTTCTGGTCTAACCGGATTTGACTGGATATCGGTTTTTACACGGAGCGGCTGCTACCTGACTTCCGCAACTCGAAGGCTAACGATTCTCTAAGGCTAGACCAGTGTCAGGATATTATAGAGCACTGACTTCCCAGTAACGACTGCCATAGATGTTCATGGCAGCCGGAACCGACGGCTTAACGTGCTCTCCGAGGCACGGAGCAGGCGATAATTGTCAATCAATACGCAGATAATTTCGAAATGTCATATAACTTCCGAAAGTCAGAGGTGCACGACGTGGGTTTGAACCCGAGACTGTCTGTTGGTCTCCCCACTGAGCTATCGCTGCTGATTTATAAACACTATTATTACATAATTTTGAAAGTATTAATAATTACTGTTAAACTTTAATACTATTTAAGCTATTTAAATGATAAAACTATTTAGATTTTTATGATTATTTATAGGTTTACATTTTCTCCGATGCTTCGGTTGCTTTTCAGCAGCCTAGGTCACGGAATCCTTTATTTCCTAAAATCTGAACTTCTCTAGTGCTGAAGTTTATATTTGATTGTTTCTTAGGTACCTATGTTGGTGGAACCGGTTGGAGTACTTTAGCTGACGAAGACAATGGATTGTTCATAATAAGTAAAACGTCATGGCCAGGGGATATTGTCTATGCTCCCATACAAAGTTATCGGGATGATACCATGTCTATGGTTAGAACAAGAGCATTCAATTTTAATGTGGATAAATTTTTTAACTTTGGTAAGAGTGTAATCTAAGTACTTACATATTTTTTTAAATTATAATCCTTCGTAAAAACTTTGACATGTCCATTAAGGAAAAGAAGGTGAGGTTTTGAAAACTTTCTAAAGCCGTTCTTAGTCAAAGCCCACGTTACAGTTGTATAAGGAACATGTTAAAGTTACTAGACACTGCAGTATGAACGTTGCGTTGATTCATCAGACAGTCGTTTAATAATCTGATTACAAACTATCTAGTTTGTAAAGCAGAGCATGGAATTAACTGATCCCCTTATCCCAAGAGAGTAGCCATGTATCTAATACATTTTGAAGGCAAGCCTATATTCTACTGGCCAAATTTGCCAGACTCATTGTTGCTACTAAGAATTTTATAATAGAAAAACTCAAAAACGCTTTGCCTATCTCAGTAATCTAATTTTGATCGTCCGCACGAGCGCAGGCAATCTTATACATAAGCTTTTAGTCACAACCAGATAAACATAGCTGGTATTTTTTATTTATTGGCTCTTGCAATTCTTGTAATCTACCTTGGTCGACAAACATACACCTATTTTAAAATAATGTTTCCCTTGCAGGCTATGGTATTACTTCCGGAAAGTTCTTCTCAAATAGCACGGTATACGCCTTTAGTATGATAAATAAATCCATGTACGGTATTGTAAGTATACAAACAAACATAATATGAATAGAATTATAATAATATTGTTTTATTAAAATATGTCTAAGCTGCTTGTCGCCTTTTACTTGCGTCGCCTGCTATTTGCATATTTGTGTGACGCAAGACGTAGCTTGCATGGACTATATACAAAAGTTAGCTGTGCAGGCAACATGCGCAAGGGACTTGCGTGGGCTAAATGCACAAGCTATTCACTAGTTAATAATACGGGTTACTTGCGTGGGTGACTCTCGTGTATCGCTTCTTCTGTGCAGTCTAAATACAACACAAAAAGCAACAAACTGGCTATCCTTATATGGTTATTATACATGTTATCGATTTCCTCATATAATTATTGTTCTGATCGATTTCCATTCCATTCCAATTAATATTAATATCGTTCAATAAATAATACAATATTAAAATTAGAAAAATCGAATATGATAATAATAATATTTAATAATTTTCAGATCGATTTCCTGGGATACAATTTAACATCAAATGTATTATACATAATTAACAAACAAGTAGATCGGGATGAGTTTACTATACAGTCTAACACGGTTGGCTCAATGTTTGGCTCAGTGTTGGCTGCTGCGGACATAAACATGGATGGGTTTGCGGACTTGTTAGTAGCAGCGCCAGTTTATACAGAAGAGGACTGCGTGGAATGTGGCGCAGTACACATTTATTTAGGAGGCGAAATGGTAAGAGTTGTAGACTCATCAGTCTTTGCCTTTCGTCCTTCACCATACAAAAAACGTTGCATTAATTTTTCCCATAAGGTAAAGAAGAACAAAAAAAGGTTTTAGAGATCAACGCTGTCGCGCTGGGCCTGAACGAAATATCAATATGCAAAAGAGATAACTTCAGTTCGAACCGATTATACTTGTAAAATCGTCAACTCGTATTTCCCTGCATCTTCTTTCAAAACTTATTAATATTTTCCATGAAAAATATTGGCCATGTTTGTATGCTTTTAATAAAATTTGTATAATATACAGTGTGTCCAATCATGGACTAGCGATATTCTAAATACTTATATAACAACTATTTTTATACACAAACACACTTAACACTTGGACCCAATCCACTTCCCCGCTATGTGGCAGCCATTTTGGTTTTTCGTCGAAATATTCCATGTGGGTATAATAAAAATAATATCTCCCAAAGTTTTGGTCTTATTGAGATAAAAATGAGCTTATTCGAAGGGCAACAATACTGTCTACATTACAAAAAAATGTGTTAACATGTCCATAATTTTTGAAAGCAATATGAATCTCATTAAAAATATCAGAAGATTATGCAAATCAACAAATTATTGTAAATTACTTCAAAAACACCCTCATAACCCATTTTTGTATTAGATCGACAGATGTTGAGCTAAGCTACAATACAAAATTTAATTTACAACTGTGTGTTTATTAGTTTAAAAGTTATTGTTGTTTGAACATAGCCTATGCGTAAGCATAAAAGGTTTTTGTCGGAATCCTAAACAGAAAAAATTTAAAGACACTACATTCATATTAGATTTTATTTTATAATGGTTTTACAATATTAAATTACAATAGCTACAGCAGTTACTCAATTTTTAAACTTTTAAGTCGTAATGCTGTGAATCGAATCGAAGTCTTGTACATTGGTGCTTGCGTTTTCTTTTACATGATCCAACAGCCACCATTAACGTTTTGAGCTGCAGAATGAGCATTTGACAGAACAAGAACAATATATCAATATACTGGCGTTCTTAAAAAAGTCGTATTATTTGAATTTTTATCGAGTATCGTACATTGCTTGAACATGTATAATGTTATGTGTAAGTTGTGTAACACAATGCGATGCGATATAACTTATCTAAAATCATTAAGTTATTTGCAGGCTACAATAAAAGAGAACATGCGAATAAAAGGTGCCAAGGATTTCGGTCGGTTTAGCACAGCGATTGCAGCGAAAGACATTGATGGAGATAGTATACCAGGTATAATATTTAAGATATCTGAAATATAATCTATTTAATACGTTTAGGCAATAACACTTTCGCCTGTTAAGACACAATTTAAGATTGACAGATTGTGTATTTACGAAAGTTTATTTTCTCATTGAAGTAGATACCTATACTTTTATAGATTGAATAAATGAGATATATCTGTATTATGCCATGTAAGTACTTACATAATATGTAAAGCATTACTTGGGTGCGGTCATGCAATGTGCATTCAAGTAAAGTGAATATTAATATGATACTACGATAATTATGTCTTATAACTGTCTAATTACTAACTTTTCCCAGAAAAATAATCATTTGTAAAGTTGAATAATTTGCAGCTACATTTCGCCAGATATACTTTTAAGCCGTATGTAAAGGCCTATTACCATGACAGCCCACATCCAGACTCCTTACTACTGCTAGAAATGTCTTGCCGAAAAGACCAAATAACACTTTGTTCGACCCGGAAATCAAACCCTAGACCTAATACACACAGCACTCGTATACACTTCTACTACGTCACCGACGCAGTTAAACAACTTAAAAGAGTTCTGAAACAAAATACTATCAACTAAGCAGTAGGCTCTTTAGTATTGCTGTTTAATTGTCACTATCGTTTTAGACAATTAATGTCTGTAATTGGGCAATACATAGTGATTGATATAGCAAGCCACGCAGCGCAATACGCATGAAACGAGGCGCTCCTTTTTGCTGGAGATTTAGAGCAATATATTTATTTACAGTAAAACCATTACATATAATGTTACTAGCTGACCCGGCAAACGTTGTTTTGCCATAAAAAAAATGTTTAGCCCAAAAGATTTAAAAAAATGTTAGAGGTGGACAACCCTTATTACTAAGGGGTATGAAAAATAGATGTTGGCCGATTCTCAGACCTACTCAATATGCTCACAAAATTTCATGAGAATCGGTCAAGCCGTTTCGGAGGAGTACGGGAACGAACATTGTGACACGAGAATTTTATATACAAGATTATCCGGCGGCCCCACACTAGGCAAGCCTGTCCTGTGGGTGCCTGTTATAACAAAAGACTGGGTTTATTATCAATGCAATAAATAAAATAAATATTTTTTTTTATTTATTGCAAATAATATATAATTTCTTTATTTTAACAAAAAGGTATATACTATTAAAGTGTAAGCCCTGATTCCCAAACTTGCGTGAGCTGTTTACCTAATGGCAATCAGTTCCTTCCCAAAAACAAATGATACAAAATTGTTACAAAAAGCATTTGGAACAAACATAGTTTAGAACATACTTAAACAATAGATTTTATTAATTTTGTGTATGCGTATGAGTGTATGTGTGTGCGTGCGTGTGTGGGTGTGTGTGTGTGTTTACGTGCGTGAAATATGACTTATTCACAAATGATTTACAATTTTTGATATAATCCTAAATAGACACTCAACACATCATAATAATTATTTTTACTACTATTACAGAGTTGGTAGTAAGCGCACCTTACGAAGATGAAGGCTTAGGAGCAGTGTACATCATCTCCGGTTACGAGTTGCGCAAGAAACTGAAACCTACTGAACGATACATCCAACTTCAACCTTGGGACTTCGAACACACGCAAAGGATTCAAACGGACACCTTCCGCACGCTCGGCTACAGTCTTCAGTTCATACAAGATGCTGATGAGAATGGATGCAATGGTTAAATACATACACACACACATTTTTTTAAACAGTGTTAGTGTTAAGTTACAAAAAAGTGTAACTCTAACAAGAGTGTTAGAATTACTCTTTTGTATAAACGAGTGCATAAAGCTATGATCTTTAAGTTCCTATTCATCATCTCAGCCGAAAGAGGTCCACTGCTGGACATAGGCCTTCCTCAGGGTTATCCATATAAACCGGTCTTGGGCCACCCGTATCTAACCGCTTCCCGCAACCATCGTCGTCGGTCCACCTTGTGGGAGGGGGAGAAGGAGGGCTACAACTTTATTTCTTATTAATGACGGTTGAAAAGCAAAATAATTTTTAACTGGTTTTACTCCTGGTTATTTTAAACCATTACCTCTTGACTAGACACACGACTCAATTTCGTCGCAAATCAATTAAGGTTCCTATACAGTATGGTTTTAGGTTATTTTATGTGGTTGTGCTATAACATTTTTGATAAATAATCAAATAAATAAATAGTAATGACCTCGAATAAATGTAAGTTAGTTATAAAGCAAAATTCTATGTGATATAGGAGTATATAATCTCACGCCTCTATCTCCAAAGCGGGCAGATAGACAGGCACGAGTCGCCATATGTTTTTTAGATCTCACGTAGGCGAGCGTAATGCTGTTTACTGGTTTAGAAACGCCGTGCCGATATTGATCAAAATAATTTTGATTGAATTGCCGGCAGAAAAACCCAACTTTGTCTGTCCCGGGAATCGAAACATGTAATATGTCATGTGGCATGTGATACAAAAAAAATATTTATCTCTGTCTATTACAATATCACCGTAACAAAATGCGATATTACATACATATATTTTTCTATTGATACTATTTATTTTTATTAATTAAAATAAGTATGAAAGAGTGACATCAATAGCGGAAAATGTATAAATAATAATAAAATAGAATAATTGGGAACTTATTATTATTTAAATAACATATATTATATATGCAGAGCTATATAAACATATAAGCATATATAGGTACCAATAAATTTATAAATTATTAATAAGTAAAATAACTTTATAATTTTCCTTAGTGCGGTCATTTTCCTACAGTACTAAGTACTGCAGGAAAATGACATAGATCTTGTACACACGGCTACATATCAAGTTAGACACCCTATATACGCATAACTACGCTACATACAAAATAGAGAATTGTCGTGAACGTGTGTTTTGTGGCTATTATTCATTCATTGCAAAATTAGTAAAAGTCTTACATTTACAACTTTTATATCTAGAAAAAAACATCGATCATAGTTTAAAGCCTAACATGACAAATATTTTACAAGTTGTTAGTATACAGGTTGATTTTGAAATCGTGTAATTCCTTTTAACCACGCATTCTACTTTCGCAATCAGCGCTCCGCTACCGAGCTACATATCAGCTAGGCATTATAAGGATAGAATGATGTTGTGCTAAGAGGAAGTGCGGCTAAGTTTAGTCAATACAAACGTATTTCTCTTTTTCCTTGAAGAATACCACAAGCGTAACAAAAAAAGGGAAGCTACCTATATCTACCATTGCCATATTCCAAAGTGTTGCTTTTTCGCAATTTACTTATTATAAGGTCCAGCAAACTAACTTTGAAAAATTTCAGGAATCGTTAGATCATACAATTGTTCTCAAACGTACAAAAAACAAACGAAACCAATAAAATGAATAAAATCATAGCATTATCCTAAAGTCATGTTTGATTTGATTTGTTTCATCATGGAGGAAACAGGGGATACAAGATGATGATTCTGTTACTTTGCATAGTCCGAGCTATAGTTAGCTCTTTCCCACATTGCTATTTTGTTCAGGCCTAGTGCGACAGCAATAGATTTGTTAGAAACCTTATCTTTAAACGTATGTCGTATTGATAGTAATTGTTGTTCCTTAGAATTGGCGGTCGGCTCTCCAGGTAGCGGTACTACTGTACTGTTTAAGGGAATTCAGACTATTAATGTGACACTCTCCAGTACATTAATTGGCACGCAGGTAACATATCTTATAAGTACGACATTGCTGTTTTAGTTATGTTGATTTTACTGTGGATATTTTAGTATAATGTTTCAAGAAAATAATTGATAATGTATTATTTAATTTATTTCTTGCTGACTGTTCTTATAAAAATGAACCTATGGGTTTGTGTACCTAGTAGAGACTGCTTGATATAATTGTTTGTTTATTGTTGCTATTTATGTTGATGATTTTATAATTCTTCTTTATAAAATATTTAAATATTTATTCTCAAAAGGTGAGAGAACAGGACGACAAATTTACTATCAAAGTGTGCGCAACAGTGGAATATCCCAACTTGCCTTCTGAAGTCTACGGAAGTAAGTTTACAAATATGTAGATATTTGACACATAAATACTCTTTAAAGAATATATACTAATAAAAATTGCCAACAATACTTTATATGAACATGTATCTAGGGATTTTCTTCGCGATGGCCTACACACAACCTGAGGATTTTTAATTGTAATCTAACATCCCCGGGCACCAATAACTTCTGGATTAGGCACAGACACCTCTCATATACGCTAATAGTTATAAATTTAAATATGCTGTTGTTTTATAATAATTGTAACATTGGTCCTCAAATAGTTCCTTGTGGAACGCTTATCTTATTGTGTATTGTTTAAAATATTTTGTCAATGTAATAAAAATAAATAAATTGTATTTGATTGATTTTTTTAGATCTTACGGTGATAAACAGTATTATTGGTGAAGAATCAGAGTTACTCAATCCCAAGTTTGACCTAGACATTTCTTGCAGCAATTGTCCAAAAAAGAAATCGTATTGTACCAACGTCATGGTATACCTTGTAAGTACCAGTTTTACATTATATTGACAATGATTTAAGGACATATATATTACTTTTGCCTGTAATATCAAATACATACTAAGTACTCAAAACAAGAATATACGCTTTTTCTAGTAAATTGCATTCATATTTGCATTAATAAGCATACTTTTGGAGCCTTGTATAACAGGCTCGAGCTCGACCCTCTGACGGTCCTTTGATTTTCCAAATGATGTGCTAGATAGTGAAAATTATCGTTTGGTTTAGCAAATAAGCAAAATATTGTATGATGTTTGAAGTCTGACAGGACCTACTAACGTGGTAACCTAAAGCCTAACTCTTTTCCTGAGTGGAGGGCAAACCGAGCATTGGGATAGTTAATAAACAGGGCTGATATAATTATTATTAACTAACAAATAACGTCCAACTTGAACAACATTAATTTATTGTTTACAGAGAGATAAGCTACCTCATACATATACATTTAAATCAGAAGCAAAACTGATTACAGATCATATATTTAATAGTACTGGTAAGTAAAATAAGATTGCACTGAAAATATATAATAAGCTGCCAAATCACGTTAAAGGCGCCGACTTAGTGACATTTAAGAAAGATCTACGTGTTATTATACCATTGACGAATCCCTTCTTGACATTTTGTAACAAATAATTTTCTAATCGTTTTTATACATTGTTTTAAATGTACATTTATTTTCAAATATTTTAATTATTGAATTGTATCCTTGACTATGAATTAATAGCAATAAGCATTATAATGACATCCTATTTTAATTTGTAAAAATGTTAACATTATAAATTGACGAAAATGTGTAAGCCCATCGGGTAGATTTTTGAGCTCACTAATAAATTGTAACACCTTATTGTATTACCAAAAATCACACATATAAATGATTTGATTTGATTTGAAGAATGTAACAAATAATTAATAGATTATAAGTTTTGAAACAAACTATTTTGACAACGTTTATAAAAAGGCAACATTAGGTAAAGAAGGCAATATGTTACTAAATACTTGAAACGCCATACAATAGAAAATCTATTGATTGTAGACACTGGTAACAGCGTTGGCGATAAAAGCCATAAGCCACGTCACCAGCCTTTACATTAGTTATTATCATAATTATGAGAAAATATAACAATGGCGAAAATTCGTTTTCGGTCAATGCTACGGTATATAAGTAGTGCAGTTTGCCATTATGATAATGTTGTAAAGTGAAAATGCTAAAAAGACAAAAAGGTCTGACTGACGAATGGGTACAGAACACAAGTCTCTAAAGCTTTTAATATTATGTTGATTAAAATTAAACACGTGTTCAGTTTTTACAAAAGCCTTTTACGCGATCAGCTTATTGCTCTATTGTATTTTTGTTCTTAAGAATAATTATAATTGACAGAAGCAAGTAAAACCTTTATATTTTCGTTGTTATGTATCCATAACATTTTTTATATACCTATTACTCAGTTATTATATTAATAATAACTAAATTACACCTTTAAATATTATAGTTTGATTATTTCTTAATAATATGATATAGGGATACTGTAAACATTTTGATCAATGAAGTTTTTTTTCTGAAGTATAATTTCCCATATTTATTTATGGTCCAACTTATTTCAATACTATACTCTATTCATATATTAGATATATATTCCTCATTAGACTAGCTAGATGAAAAATTCGGTTGCATATTAAAAAATCAAAACTTTCTCGAGCAAATTTCAAAAGAACAATAAACGAAATAACAAAATTTAAATGACCAAATGTTTTATTTAGAAAAAAATTAGAATCCCAATGTATGTGACATCAAATGAACGACTGATCAAAAGTTGCTAGATGTAATTTTAAAATATCAAATCATAACTAATCAAATTTTATAATCAAAACTAATCAAATTTTATAATACAGCTTCCGAGTCGGAATCGTACGGATGGAAGCGGTAGGTTGTGTTAGGTTCTCTTTTAATAAATAGGAAATAGGAGGAAACTCCCATTAGTTTTACCATAGAACTGAGGAATAGGTGAACGTAGGTTATTTCACGTTAGTTCTTTTAATTTTATATATTATATATTATTTCGTCCATTCGGAGTTTCATCCTTTTGGGCATTTGGACATCGGTATTTGATGTTTCGATATAACGGCTATCGGTATTTAAAATTTTCGTTGTTTTGGACGTCGGTATTTCAGTCCTAGTTATTATGAAATTTCGGTATTGTAATACGTACCCAATTTTATTATCTAAGTTCTACCCGCATTAGTATAACGCTTATATTATTTGTATTAGCAAACCGATCATGTTGTGCAAAGGCTTTCTGTATCAGACAGGTGCTATTCGCTAATATTAATATTATTTTACCTTTTTCAGTTAATCCATTTGATAATTAATAATTTATCCAGTAATCCATTTTGACCTTGACGATTTGGTCAATAGTGTAATAAATAATATAAACATTGATATTCCAGACTTTGATCAGCTAAACTTTTGATCAAATGACCATCGTTATTTTAAACTTTGTTGATTTGTACGTTGTTCTTTTGAAATATGCTCAGAAAAGTTTTGATTTTCTAAGATGCAACCAAAAATTCAACCAATTTCATGAAAACGAAATCGATATATTTTCAAATAAGGTAGATTTCCCATTCCCATTCGGGATCCTCTTAACCTTTTTTAAAATAAACTGCTTGTGTGAATTAATTAAATATAAGATGTCTCTTAAGCATCCAATGTGTAAATATTAACTATTTTCAGAATTTTTCAATACGTGGGTTATTTCTAGTCCACATTACAGCCATATGGATAAACGTATAGAAGTGTCTCGACATTGTAGAGATGAGGACTGCAAGGCAAAACTGTCGATGGATCTCTTATGGTCTAGCAGGTAACTGCTACTTAATACTACTACTACTACTATTACTATATACTACTACTACTATATAAGAAATTTAGATATTCTTCTTTTAATACAATAAATTGCACTTTGGGTTAAATTTACTAGTATTCTTGTTAACCTCTACAAATAAAGCTAAAAGATTCTGTTTGGTGTGTCTCCACATCAGTACTGTAATGTATGAAGAAATGTGAAAGTGATTCGCGCGGCCCCGCCGTTTGCGGTTCTCTCGAGGAAAACCGTGGTAGGTTTAGTCGGTATTCCAGGAGGTCCATTATTATCATCACCCTCCGCCCGCCCCCGCGGGAGGGTATGAGTCAATGCATTCCCGTAAGTAAAAAAAGAATCGAACTTTTATGTTACTAACATTACGTTTTTTAAATAAAATATATAGCGTGTTACTCGGTGATAGTATAACTTTCTAACGGTGAAATCTTTTTTAAACTGGTTGAGTTCAATCCTCGCAGATAAGCAAACAAAAAGTCATAACTTTCCTCTTTATAATATTAGTATAGATAATATGTAGACTGCCTTGGAGGCGCAAAGTTAGTATAATAGTAATATAATATACCTGTTTATAAGGTTTTCGGTTAGTACTGCTCTGCCCGCCTCTTGGCAATATAGACATAATGTCCTCCAGACCGAATTTCACAATCTTAACGGAGACTGGTCATCTGCGCAGGAGATATTATAGTGCACAAGTATGTGCGCAAACACAAGTGCACTCTCTGTTCCTTAACCCTCATAATCCGATGGGACGGATAATCCGACACGACCGGAGAGAGATCAGGCGCAGGACCAACGGCTTTACGTGCTTTCCGAAGCACGGGGGTGTCTAACACCGCCATCTTCCTAACTCCGGGCTTGTATTGAGATTTCTTATCAGAAAACCCAATAACTTTTTGTTGGCCCGACCCAGGATTCGAACCCGAGACCTCATGCACAGCAGTCGCATTCACTACCGCTGCCTAACTTTATTAGCAACTGTATCTAAATTTGTTCGTCGGCATGTTCTTATTAATTTCAGCGAGGAACACCGTTACGTTCTTGGCTCTACGGCTTCAGAGAATGTAACGATACGTGTCCGTAACGACGGTGCCAGTTCGTACGACGGTTGCGTTTGGGTGCAAGTGAGTGGTGCGCCACTCTCGCTTGTCGAATGCTCCGACTACAAAGGTGGTTATACATGTTACTTACAGAAACCTCTAGGAAGAGATACTGAGGTAAGATATATGAACTAGAGTCTGGTTTAACACAAATAGATCATGTAACGGCTTACGTAAATGATTAAGGCAATCTTATTTAGATGTGCTTGTGTTCGCGTGATGCAAAACTGTTGTAAAATAGGGATTAAATAAATAACTTACTTAATAAAATACAAACCGGAATTTAAAGAAATCATATTCATTTATTGGATAACTAGCTTTTGCCCGCGGCTTCACTCGCTTAAGGGTAGGCTAGGTTAGGTTATGTAAGTAACATTACTTATTTTAAACCAGATGGGTGTAAAATCTCAGGATTAAACCTCTTCGTCTTTATGTGACCTTTTTTTTTAATTAGCTTTTTGTAATGTGTCACTGCTGGGCAAAAGCCTCTCCTTGGACTTCCAAATCACTCTGTTGGTGGATATCCCTTGACCTTATGATCTTGTGACGCCTATATCTCGGGGGTCTTTTGACCCACAGGATCCATATTCAAACTCGACCGAGGGATGACCCAAGTTACAAGTCAATCGGTCCAGTGGTTCCGGAGCTATCCCTGTCACTAACAGACAGACACACAGACCCACATAGTGTTTTCATTAACCTTTTCGAAGAAGACTCACAGGTTAATAAAATAGAGCCTATGGTACTCGGTAATAATATAGCTTTCTAATGGTAAAATCGAATAAGTGGTGGGAGAGCCACGCTTCGGCATGAATGGGCCGGCTCGACCGGAGTGATACCACGACCTCACAGAAAACCTCAGGAGGAGGTGGGGGAAAAAGGGCAAAGTTAAAAGGCCGGCAACGCACTTTTTACTCCTCTGGTGTTGCGAGTGTCCATGGGCAGCGGTAATCGCTTACCATCAGGCGATCCGTCTGCTATTTTACAACAAATACCAAAAAAAAACGTTCGATTAGTTTTTGAGCTAAATCCTAACAAACATACAAAAAAACAAATATTCCCTCTCTATAATATTAATATAAATATAGATTATACTCCTACTTCTCACGTGAATCCATTGCTGCGGACCCCTCATTTATCCAGTCGTGCCAAAGGAAATATAATACAGGAACAAATCTTACTGCATATGTTACGATAATGGAAATAGCACGTATACATCTACACGGATTCTGGATGTTAAGTTCTCATCAGATACACATACATACACACATCAAAAAAACTCCGCGTTCACTTGGAAAAGTGGAGATATTTTTTCTCGTGTCAAAATAGAATTAATGAATGCATTATTTATTGCTTTTATATTTTATGTTTTCTACATTTAAATGATGTATTAAAAACACATCATTTAAATGTAGAAAACATAAAATCTTCTTTAGTTTTTCTATAAAAAAATGAGGTGAATGATAAATGACCCTCATTCTTGTTTCTGCCTGAACGCTGTTTTATTAAATTTCTCTAAAATTGTTCATTTGAAAAATGCCAGATGGACTGTCTGAAGTCTTGCAAGCAAGAACAGTGTTATTGCGTGAAGAAGGATAATCTACGAGGCAAATCGCAGCCAGAGTCTCCGTTTCTCAAACCTTCGTCGTTGCTACCCTGCAGAGGTACTGGAGTCTTGGCAACTTGGCTGATCGACCTCGCAGTGGTCGCCCGACTGTCCTTAGTGATGTTCAGAAGCGCTATATCAGACTTCTTGCCGTCCGTGATCCAATAATTAACGCTACCAAACTGAGATTAGAGCTGCAAGCTGCTACTGGACTGGATATTAGCCCTCAGACCATTCGTAATTGTTTACACCACTTTAGATTACGATAAAAGAGACCCTGGCGAGTACGTCTGAATACACGGGAACGATAGCGACACAGATTGCAGAGGGCCAGGCAGCGTCAAAACGATGAAGACAAAGACGACGAAACACGGATTAGTACGAACCCTGATAACCGACGTATCCGAGTTTGGAGACGGCCTAGGAATTCCGAAAGGCACAGAACTGCTACTGGAACCGTTAAGCAAGGTGGCAAATCGGAATCTTTTTGGGGTGGCATAATGATTGGAGCTCGAACGCCTTTGATCCCGTACCAAGGCTCTATGATGGCTATTTACACAAGACAGCTGTTATTGGTGGCATCACCAGACCATGCAGGATAAATTATGCCATTTCTTGTTGCGATAATGCGCCGGCACATCGAGCTCAACGAGTGAGCGTTGCTCTCCGGGAGTACGAAATCACACGGTAAGACTGGCCTGCCAGCTTTCCAAACTTAAACCTAATCGAGCACGTATGGGAAGCTTTCAAGCGAGCTGTTTGGAGTCGTCAGCCATCTCCAAGAACTCTGTCAGAGACCAAGGAAGCCGCCATTCAAGAATGGGACAGGCTACCACAAGAACTATTGAACAACTTGATCTACAGCATGCCCGGGAGGATTTCCTATCTCGACTTTTCCAAGTGAACGCAGACTTTTTTTGATGTGTGTATATATAGAATTACTAGCTGACCCGGCAAACGTTGTTCGGCCATATAAATTCATTCGATAGGGACACTCTAATCACCTAGCGATATGAAATATACTTTACGACCTATTCTCAAACCTATAATAATAATATATATAAAAAAGATCCTAACCATCGATGGAGCCGTTTCGGAGGAGTGCAACCACAAACAGCGTGACACGAGTTTTATATATATTGACATATATAGCATTATCATGCTCACTCATATTACAAAAAAAAATACACTATCGTCCGCCATCATGTGAATATAACGTGTGAAAATAGATGATTATTCACTGAACAAGTTTTAAAATTTGCAGCAATTGATACCTCTAATACTGAATATGACGAAGCCCATTAGCATTTACAAAGAACTGAAGGTGGAAGCCCGACTATTTGAGAATTGCAACCAAGAGTCCATTATCACGGACACTAAGAACATTACTGTACAATACGTCATACCAACCGACCGTGTATTCATCAATAGGTAAGTTTATTATTGTTTCGTTGTTTCTTATGATGTGTAAGAATGTTTCATTTACTTAAGGTTCTATGGAAAAGAAGTGCAGAGAGTGAACCCACAAATCAAAACAGCTAATTTTAGATGATTTTCGATATCTGGGAGACTATTAGTAACACTAAATATGGATGGCAGTTTATGTTATTTATAAATTGTGAAATATAAGAATATTTTACAATTTATAAATGGATGAATGGACGGATTGGATCGAATCGGATCATTAAAACTACAGAAATAAATACTATTGGAAGCTAACGAGAGCGCATGGTGATGAAAGAGATCAAAACTCTTTTCATGATATAACTATAGTTTATATTACAGGCTTTAAAATACATTAATATCAGCGGTTGACGCACAAGATCAAGAGAGACATAGATCTACTATTGACACCACAGTGCCTCCTTAAAAATTATGTAACCATGCTTCACTGTGTCTAAATATCTGTATAATCTGAAATACATCAATTTATTTTCAGTAAATCTCACAGCAGAAACTTTACTGAAAAGGAAATAGGGGATTCTGCTTCGTCGATATTCGACGACCAAGAATATTTGGTAAGCCTCTTAACTTATTTTTTGTTACATTAATAGTACTTCCTGTTAAATACTCAGTTAATGTTTAATCTTAAATGTACCTACTATTGAGCTATAGAAGAGAAAGGGAAGACGGTTTCCATGAAAACGTATAACGCGCTGGTCTCTTGCATTCGTAAAATAATAATCTAGTGCAGTATTCAAATTTTATTACCTGCACGGATTTCGTAGTTGTGTTATTCTGTCTCATCGCATAACGGTCAACAGAACCTCATTACTTTATTATACACTCCATTCGAAATTCAAGAGTTCAATCGAATACCTCAAACAAGAATCAATAAGAAGCATACGTTAGCTTGCCAGCTCAATTTATACCGGAATGTTTAATTTCAGATTTCGAATAATGATAGTATATTGTGGAAGAACGTTGTTGCAAAGGTTTCAATGAAGAAAAACGCTTTTATTCATAAATTTATGGTGAGTAACTATATTTATTTTTAAACAAATTTAATTCATTATCGTAAGGCTTCTACGTAATACAAACACCATTTTCATGTAAACCAAGTACAATGGTGGTTGATCACGTATATGTCTCAGAGTTGTTTATTGTAATCGTGATAGTCATTAAGATTGCGCGGTCATGGTCATTATTAATTAAAAAATTGTCAGACGTCTACATTTCATACAATATCGGTAGCCAATACATCTACTACTCATAATTCACTGGGCATATTCAGAGATGCTGTGGACCAATAACATATTAGGCCTACTAATACATCTTAGTGCCGCTATTTCTGAGAATAATTTATCTAGGGTTCAATATACTACTACGTCCCAGAGAAATTACTACAAATTAAGTAACTACAGTAATTGAATTTGACCAGACCGCTCTGTACTAGTTGTAATTACCAAAAGTCTATGCAATTATTGTATAACTTTGAAAATTTTACTAAGAAGTCTTTTACAGTATCCGATACACAACCTCTTATAACTTAAATGAATAAATATGTAATATTGCATAAAAATATAATACGCGTGCATTAAATGAAATTTGTGAAGTCCATATGGAGCCTTACCACGATCTCGTAAAGCATTGTTATTGCTTGTGGAAGAATAAAACAACACATCACAGAGTGTATAGTTTCGTCTTATTCTCGCGCTTTAAGAAACAGTTGTAATCCTTCAGGAGATAAATTAATCCTAATTCATTTAACATAATTATGTATCTATTTTTAGGTATCGGCCGTCAAAAAGGAATGTAAAGAGGATCATACAGATGACGAGTTTAATCTCATATGTAATTTAGATCTATTGCCAAATACCACACAAAGAATAATTGCAACTGCCGTTATTCTGAAATCAGACATAGGTAAGTAAAAGTGCTACTACGTGACGAATTTAGCGCGAAGTACATGCGCAAGCTAGTCGCGCGGGCTACTTGCGTGAGTTAATCATACGGGCTACTTGCGTGAGTTAATCATACGGGCTACTTGCGTGAGTTAATCATACGGGCTACTTGCGTGAGTTAATCATACGGGCTACTCGCGGTGGGTAGCTCACGCTTATAGTTAACACTACCAGCGCAAATGATCTTATATTTTTTTATTAGTTTATTAGCTTTTGCCCATGGCTTCTCTCGCGTAATAGTAGGCTAGGTTATGTTAATAACAGTACTTCTTTTAAACAAAATAAAGCTTATGTTACTCGGTGATAATATAGCTTCCTACTGGTGAAATAATTTTTAAAATCAGTTGTGTAGTTTTTGAGTAAAATACTTACAAACAAATAAACAAAAAATCTAATCTTTCCTCTTTATAATATTAGTAAAGATTAGTATGCAATATGCCGCAGTGTCTCAAGACAAAAGTCTTTGACCAGTATGTGTTGCCAGTGTTGACATACGGATCCGAGACGTGGTCGCTTTCTATGGGCCTTATCAGAAGGCTCAAAGTCACTCAGAGGGCGACGGAGAGAGCTATGCTAGGTATTTCCTTGCGGGGTCGATTCAGAAATAAGGAGATCTGCAGGTAAACTAAAGTTGCTGAAATAGCTCTCCGGATAGCTAAGCTGAAGTGGTAGTGGGCAGCGCACACAGCGCGCATAACCGATGGCCGTTGGGCAGAAAGGTTCTGGAGTGGCAGCCACGCACCGGAAGACGCAGCAGGGCCTTCTACAAAGTGGACCGACGACCTGGTAAAGGTCGCGGGAAGCGGTTAGATGTGGGTGGCCCAAGATTGGTCTGTGTGGAAGACCTTGCGGGAGGCCTATGTCCAGCAGTGGACGTCTTTCGGCTGAGATGATGATGATGATAGATTAGTATAGATTTATCCCGGGTCGGGTCAACAAAACGTTGCCTCATGCTCCGGAAAGCACGTTAAAAACCTGATCTCTCTCCGGTGGTGACGGATTACTGTACCATCCGATCATGAGAGATAGGGAATAGGGAGTGCACTTGTGTTTGCGCACACACTTGTGCACTATAATATCTCCTATGCAGATGGCCAGTCTTCGTTAAGATTGACCGCCGTGACTGTTATTCAGTGTGGACATTATTATTACCAGCGCAAATGCAAGAACTTCGATATATTAAGGGCTATCGCCTTTATATACGCCAATAAGGATTATTGAATGTGAAAGGCATAAGACCTGCTGTTCTGATGTAAATTTGGCGAGGCCTCTACTAAAGGGTCGACTATCACACATGATAGATATAGATAGTATTACTTTAGCGATAGGCAAAAAGGAGTGACGAAGGGGAAAATAAATTTGAGTACCAATATAAGCATAATAGTATCTCTTGCCACTATGCTTCATTGAACTGAAAGTAATATAAATTATTTTAATGCTATATATAATATCTAATAAAAATGATAAATTATTCTTACATTTAGGTAATGGGAAGTTCAACACATCAGTGACGTCTGACATTGAGCTATTTCTGGCACCGACCAATGTTACAAAAAGTACAAAGTACGTAAGCTCAAGTAATATAAAATGCATGCTTTATAATAAATTATGATTATAATCTTCTAGCTTTTTGTATATTTAAGTATTTATTTTTGTTTTATTATTTTGATACAGAATTAAACAGTTCACAATAAAAATACATAGGTACTCAAAATTGCAATTAAATTATAGATTTATGTCGTTAAGGAACTCATCAACATTATAATAACATTTATTAGTAAGCAGGGTTATGAGTGTTTTTTTAATTAGTGCTACATTTACTGATTTCATGTTATTTGGAATCTTATTATATATTAATGGAGCTTTGCATATAACACTTTTATGTAGTAATGTTGTTTTAGCAGGATGAACACAGAGTCTATTTTCATCTCGTCGATTACTTCTTCCATTATCTGATAAAAGTGAAAACAAATGGTGATTATTTTTGACGAAAAGGGCTATTACCATAACGTATAATGACGGAAGCGTTAAAATTTTATTTCTAATAAAAAAGGGTCTACAGCTCAGCAGTATGTTTGTGTGTATGCGCGTGCGTCTATCTTTCATCACTCTCTACAAAAAATGCCAAGTTGTTAATACAAGAACGACAAGAATACAGCTCAATCTTTAAAATGAGAATATGTAAATATTATTTTCACATAAAATATTCGTTATTACCAAATTATAATGCGTTGTATTTATTTTTCAGCACAACTACAGAAATGACATTCACGAAAGAGTTGACGTGGGCCAATAATAAATGGCTCATCGCAATAATAGCTGGGCTAATCGCTCTGCTCATACTTATTGTAATCATCACTATACTTTATAGAGTAAGTTGCCCGTTATTCTCTATTTACAAGTATGAATGAGACATGTAATATTACAAACCTGATGTGTATTTGTACCTTCCATGATTCCATGATGATGAATCGAATTTTTTAGGATGTTTGCAAAGGACAGACATTGGCAATCATACGAGCTATTTCTGGGATTATTGCAAAGAATCCAGTTATTTTCAGTATTGAAAACTTAAATGTAATCAACGTTTCATTCAATTAAATCATTAGTTAGCTAGACTGTGATAATGTTGACTTTTTAAAAACAAGTAGCTGCGTTCAACTATATTTTAAGTTAACTTGGGTTGTCTTCATTTCATACTTGTCTTGTTGTTTGTTGTTTTTATGTAAAACACATATTGACTTAATATTCTTTTACAGATTGGATTCTTCAAGAGAAAACAGAAGCAGAGGTTGCACGTATTCAGAGAGAGCCTCAAAGTACGAAAATCGGTAAGTACAATAAAACTAGATATAAATAATACACACATTAAGATTGTTGATGCTAAGTTCAGGTTATCTATTTATTCTGTCAGCTGACATTACTTGTCTTAAGGTATGGGCTTGTATTAGGGCGAAGCATATTTTGATGTAGCTAATCTTGCTAATTACTTCTCGTATATATTATGGCAGGCTAGCGCTCGACTGTGGCTGGCTTAATCAATATAATAAATAAATAAATAATTTCCCTTTAAAATTACAGTAGTACATAAAATGATTTGACGTGATTACTTAAGGACTATAAACAATGCACTTTTATGTGTATAATATTTATTCATCACGACATATTATAAAACAAATTCTTCTGCCGTATCTGTTTTGAACGGATTTTCTTGCGGTTTCACCAATAGATAGAGTGATTCATAAGAAAGGCTTAGGTGTATAATTTGTTAAGTCTTTGTTTAATTTGTAAAGTTTCTAGTATATAATAAATATGCAGTCATAACTGCGATTTTTATTAAATAGTTTAAGATAGAGCATAATTACGCTAGCAGATTACAAAGTTAATTGTCTTTCATTGAGATGAGTGCTGATAAAATCGTCGTCGTAGGTGTGTGCAACATAAAATCCTTCTTCACTTTCATATGTTAGCCTATTAGAGACGTCTTTTGATTACACACAGACTTTTGGCGAGAAATAGCTACATACAGACACAATAGAAAATGTATTGTTCGCGACATTTATGACCGGCCTGGCATTCAATGTGTTAACCGTGTTAACTATTTATTGATAAATTTTGTGGTGTCTCCTTATGTCCGTGGGACATCAAAGGCACAGAAAATCAGCGCTCTCTTGTGGGCCCTATCGATGACGATACAGCATATGCAAACTGCGTGCCAATTTGTCACAGATTTATTTTTATAAGTTTTGTTTTTGTGTTTACTTGCCTATTTTTATATTAAGCTAATATCTTTGTACTGTATCCGTGGCAAATAAAGCTATTTTCTTTTTTTTACATAACTTTTTTGTTATTTACAGAGACGAAACACCCACGTGTCGTCGGTCGCGGATGGCCAAGGCATAATAGATGTAAGTAGCGCATTCATTGCTTTTTTAAGACTTCTCCCGCACTATCAGTGATTCCTGTACCGCGGGGGACTTTACAAACGTTCTAACAACGGACACAAAGAACATTCAGACTCGAAACAATCATTTATGGATTACACTATTTTTTGTCCCGTGTGGGATTCGAACTTATAACACTCACAGTGGCAGAGGCGAGGTGACCACTTAAATCAAGCAGTTTCACCTTTGGTTTATATAACAGTATACTATTCTGGCTTCTGGAAGTTTATTATACATATTTACGTATAGGCTATTGGAATGAAGGGTCATGTTAGAAGTAGGTAACATTAATCGGTTTTTGTGTCTTAGTGATTTTTCTGTCTATTTGCATGTCTGTCTCCACGCTTAGTAAAGAAAATAATACCAAAATTGATAGACTCTGCTTTCTTCTAACATTAGGTTCGGTGAGAGTAATAGAGAAAATTATATTAAAACCAATTACTAATTTTGGGCTAAAAAAAATTATAATCTTTCTGATCAAGAATTGCCTCTGACTTCTTTACAGAGAATAAAAGGCTCCATAGTTACGCATTTGAATGTATTCCATGATAGAAAAGGCTACTCAAGAAATTAACAGATAGTATAATCCTCCTAGACGTCTGTAGTCAGTCAGCAGTGCTATTCTGGAACATCTCGCTGTCGAACTCACTTCTAAATCCACAGAGAAAACTCCATTATTGATTAATATTGAAATTACGTTTAAGTTAGGCTTTGATACTATTACCCTACTTCAGTGAAGCACGGCTGACGTAAACAGTATTTTAACGCAGGCCTCTTAATTTTATTACTAAAATCGAGTCGTATACGCGTCCTTTATTGCCGCTTTGTTCATCTCTACATACTCTCATCTGCGCTCTATTTTAATTTACTAATTTTTGCTTTGATATTCGTTAACAAAAATGATGCAACGTTTCAGATGGATGTCGTAGATGATCCCTTTGAAGATATCCCCATACCACCTAATAAGGAAGTCATTGTTATGTCGGAAGAGAAATCGCATGGTGTCTGATACTCATAAATAAGAATAGATCTTAATATTCAACGGATTACGATGTTGTAATGTTGCCTATTGAATAGATCGCTTTTCTTCACCATGAAATGTATTTACATTTACAATTTACAATTTTACAATGTATTTACATTTCATGATGAAGAAAAGGTATATCTATCAAAACCGTAATCGAATAGCCTTTCAAAAACATCTATACGCCATGTTGTACATTGGTCCTATTACTACAAAAAATTGTATCATTTATCAGTTGAAGTCAATCGATAATTTACACTACAATCCAATTAATGGTCAATTAACAGCATCGATCGACGTCGGACTAAACTAACGAAGCGCACATTTGCATTAGAATAATATTCGAATATATTATAATACATTTATTTTCCATGCCAGATAAGGCACAATGTACAGAGATTCTTAAAAGGTACATACATACCGGCAAATTAATAACAATATGTTGAAACCGCTGCCTCCCAAACTAGGTAGTAACGTATATTTTGAGAGGCAGTGTTTCTTTTTTTATATGTATATAGTTTTGTTCTAAATGACATAAAGTATATAAGATGTAAGTGACATAAAGTATACGGTAAGTATACGGGATATTCTGTATACACATAATAGGCAATAATAAAAACAAGTCTCTTTGTACAAACATAGTTACGGCTTATAAATGTTGGTTTATTTAAGTGTATGGGAAAGCGCGTGCATTAATATATTTTGGCATAAAGTAGGTAGTTGAAAATTAGTATTCACCACCTTCACTTCATTTGATTTTAACCTGTCAATTGTTGAATGCATTTCAAAAAATCTAATTGAAAACATAATTGAGAACCTATTGTGTTTGGCCGCCGGTGGGCCACTACCAGACTGTATTTTTATGTCATAATAACCTATTGAGGTTATCACATAGAAAACTCGTAATAATTCTTTTTGTGTTTGGTTTAAGCTCCCTACTTGATTCTAATTGAGGTTCTCCTCACTTGCTGCCGACTGCCCCTATAGCTTTATGCCTCTTACTACATAATCATATTGCGATAAATTAATTTATAATCAATTAAAATATTTTTTTATAATTCAACTTCTAGAAATTATTATCTATAATTTATATCGTTGTTCCGCCATTCTCTTTTTATATATATTAAATTAAGTGTTACACTACTAAGAATGATATAATATAATCAAATCATATTAAATATTGTTATAAAAATTCATGACAATGTTAATTATAAAGAAAACCAAAATTATATTGTGATAAATTGTATGTTGTATATACCTACCTTTAATAAAGTTGTTCTGTTTTTATTTATTAATAATTGTGAATGTCGTTTAGGGTGACTCGAGAGTTATGTTCTGTATGGTAAGTTTTGATTTTTCTGTTAAGATTCTCAGTAGTATGGACTGTGGAAATGTGCCCAATAATCGGTACAAGCGACGTTCCCAATAATTTGGGACCTGAAAACCTTCACCTATTGTAACAGGTATTCCAAATGCTTTTTGCTACGTATATTATTTTATAATAGTTATAATTTGTGGTACACACAGCGACACACCAACCTAGACTGTTTGGACTTACAACTATTAGAAGTTGAACACTGCGAATCGTGCGAGAGAGTGTTATATTTTTGTTACGCTCTATTCTTACCGTTACATCGACCCCACTATGCACTGTCCCTTTCCGACAATTCTCTATTTTGTATGTAGCATAGTTATGCGCATATAGGGTGTCTAACTTGAACTTGATGTGTAGCCGTGTGTACAACTAGAAAGGAATACGTTTCATATTTTTAAGATTTACACTAAGTCTGTGTAAGTAAAGATTTTATTATAAGTAGTAAGTATTTAAATAAACAAAGCAAAGTTAATAAGGGCTATGTTTATTTTCCTTAACCTAAAACTAACTATATTTTTCTCTTAAAAACACATTTTAAGACACAACCATGCAAGAAACCAACAAACTTCTATTTACACGCCTCTTATTTTAACCATCTATTACTTTTATAACACAACATCAATTCGTTCAAACCAAACAACTTAAATTACAATCGTTATTAATAATTCTAAAATTATACTTTTCCGTATGATGATAAGAAGGTATATTTGTGGTATTATATGTAAGCATTGGCGTCGCCGTCGTCGGCTCCATATTGACTCGGGGTGTCCGAACGTCCAATATTTTATCCTGTGCTCTGGGTATATACAGAGGTGAAAGAAAATATTCGTCAGTGTTTGTTTACAATTCCATGGAAAGTTACCATAACTTTGACTTAATCAAATTATATTTTATATTTGAATCCACGCAATATTTTTCGTCGATGCCGCTGTATGTAAATATAGATATCGTCTTAAATTCATCGAATAATTAAACAGCTGCAGAAGCAGCTGCAACTGTTGCTGCCTAATTAATCGAGATCTCGATAGACCATGTCAATGACCATAACATGTTTGTATGCGTATGTAGAAGATCAACGCGGGTTGGAAGTACAAAAAGTAATTAGGTATAAAAATGCAACAAAGGCCAAAAATAAAATTTGCTCGATGTATACTATCGACCAAAAAGGCAAGGCACTCTGATAGTCGCTCATGAGATGAAGATGAGTTCTTAAATTCCGCGTAAGAGACTAACAGTGTAAATTTATTTTCAAAATCAGTGTAAAGATATACAGATTAATGTAAGAAATGTACTGTCATTCCAATTAATTACTGACCATTCAAAGTAGGTTGAGCATTACTAATAAAAAGTATAATTTTCACAACAATTAAATACTCTAGATAACGTTATTAAATTGTAAAGCAATAATTGCATGGGTAACTATTACAGAGAAAATCATCGGTATTAAATACAATCCCATTCCTACTTTAAATAATTTTATGTCAGCTGGCTTTGTTGTTGTTACAACTAATACATTTTTGACAACTTTAGTTTCGGGTGCTTCTGGATCTGAAAATATAAAATTATTTCATAAATTGATAGTTAAAATGAGTTGTCCAAAATATGTAGTACCTAATACTAAACATATGCTTATAATATACTAGATTCAATGTAACTTTGAGGTAAGTACATGACTAAACTGGCCGAAACACACGTAGGTATACTATTCCTCCAAGGCAACAAACAAACGCTCCGTCTAATGGAAATTACCCTTCTAAATTGTTCTACTGCTGAGCACGGGCCTCTTCTCAGTGTGAGAAGGCTTAGGCCATAGTCTCCACGCTGGCCCAGTGCGGATTGGTAGACATCACATATCTTCGAGAACTCTCGGACAGTCAGAGGTGCCTTGGGAGCCTTGGGATCGAACTCAAGACCTCGAGTAGTGGTTAATGGTCGTAAAAAATTGGCGATGATGCTTACTAAAACTGGTGTGCATTAAATATCACAGCAACATTTGTTTATCAAACAGGAACTTACTTATTGACAACAAGCAGTACAATTTTGATACAGCGCGGTTTATAGAAACCGTTTCGTTTTGCAGCTTTTGGCCTGCACTGAAGATTATGAACATAAAATACGCGCAATACAACATATCCCATATTATCACTACTGCTGATACATAATTGCGCAATTTCTGTAAATAATAACATTTCATGAAATTTCTTATTACCAAAGAAAATGATACATGCACGAACAAAAGATTATTACGCACGTTTTGCGTGCTTCTATACAGTAGATAGTAAGTAATCTGCGCGATTGCAATATTTGAATATGTTCTGAATATTTACACGAATATATAGGTGCGTGCGCTGCGTCCGCCGTAGAAAGTAAGTATCGCATTTTGCACAACCGTGTTCGAATATCATTCGAATGTAATAATGCGCATCACTACTATACAGTAGACATGTGCGCAATTGTATTCGAATGTATCGACAAGTGCGTCGCGACCCTAAGTATAGTATATATACCTATATCGCGACCCTTGCTTTACTATACAAGATGGGTACCTTGCATAGTAAAACAAGGATCGCGACAACGCCATGTCTATATGTCTAGCGTTGTGCACAATTGTATTCGAATATCATTCGTATGTACGCGTATCACGTATAGTTACCTCTTGCATAATCATCTGGAACAAGATATATAACGTCACAATATAACCCACGGATATAGATGATATTGAAAATATTATCTGCAATTTAAAGGCATGTCTTATATTATTCATATCACAACTCTAGGAATAAGAAAAACAATAACAAGATATGTACTTGATATTCAAAACAGGCGGACAGATGTTTTTTACAATTCACTGTGTAGTCATACTGCTCAGCCCACTGTTTTATTTTGTTCACAATTATCGGTTCTTCCGTTTGACTTATGTTATTCGATAGTAATACGTTCTCTTTTCTTTTTAGTTCCATATGTATCTCAGACAGTGATTCGTTTAGACATTTAAGCAAATTGCTTAGTATTGTTAAAAATGTGTGCAATGCAGAATACTCTACATAAAAGTGTAATTTAGTGAAATATAACCACACATAGATTAGAGATATTAAGTTTCGTGAAAAAATAATAGTATATATTATTTGAAATCCAGCGATGAATAACGATGTAAGGGAAAACACTATAAAGGTTACTTTGAAAACAACTTCTAACTTTTTTAAGCTTTTAATGTAACATGGTTTTTTATAGTAATTGTTATGAACAGCTATAATATTTGTTATGAAGATTTTGTAATGTTCACTTTTTTGGAAAGCACGTACTACAAACAATTCATCACTAACAAAAAGCCCAACATATAACGATATATATATTATTTTCTCAGTACGTGTAATTTCTGTGACACTTGCAATGCGGTAACAACAGTTGACAAACCCAAGTACATTTAGCAACAGTTCAATAACTATGCGAATAAGTATCATTTTCTTTTTGATATTTGCATATGCAAAATAGTTTCTGTATATGCACAAAGTATTTTCCACATTTTGTATTAAATTTATGACTTTGATTTCATTCATATTTAACAGAAACTACACGCTAAGAAGACGTCTATATTCAAAATGGAATAAAATGATATGTGATATGATATGTGGTGGAATAAGACGACTGAGTTCACATTTAATTATAATTAATTTTGTTGTCAAGGTGTCTGAGTATGTCTAATGGCGTCACATCACGTAATGGGCTCTTTATTAATTACATACGATGTGGCAATTTTGGCTTATGAAAAAAGGCATGAATTTTTTTAGAAAGTCGTGTTTGTCATATTTTGAAAGATTTGGTTATAATTTTGTTTTTTGCAATTGACTTCTCTTCGCATTAAGTGCTTTTCAGTAGCAGCACAGAATCTGAAATTATATAATAATAATAATATTATTCTATCACATACAAACAACACCATCTAGCCCAAACTAAGCAGAGCTTGTACTATGGGTACTAGACAATGGATAAACATACATATATTCTTTTTTTTGTAAATATATACATATTATACCTACATAGAAACACCCAGACCAAGTCAAACATCCATGTTCATGCACACAAATGTTTGACTTGTGCGGGAATCGAACCCGCTATCTCAGGCGTGGCAGTCGGTTACACTGACCACTACGCCATCGAGGCCGACTAGATAGGCGACGGCTCGATAGCTAGCAATAGAGTCGCCTCGTACACCTAACTTGGAAAGAAAGATCATAACTTGCAATAGATGGATCTAATACACCTCTGTCCTTCGGGGATATAGGCCTAAGTAAGACAATGTCTTTTGTTAAATATAACGTACTAACTAACTGCCCTGATTGCATTTACATTCACTCGCCCGAGCTAAGATTATGAAGAGATTTTAAAACCTGAAAAACAAAAAACTCATACATAGTAAATTTTGCTTATTGAAGTTATAGGAAAAATGTGAGTATTTTATAGTAAATACGTTTGTATTAAGTTTAATCATGGCATTTATCGATGTCTTCGTACAGTTGTGACTCGTGCTGAGAAATTAAAAAGCAAGCAGGTTCACTTAATGTTAATTTCTTTTTGATATCAATAATTCAAGCTCGTATCGGAACACAAACAATGTCTGTTGTCAATTTATGTCATAAAAGTCAATCAATAACATGTTGTATGTTATAAACCACAAAGGTAGGTAGGTAGATACTATTTCATTCATATAATTCACTTGACTAAAGAGAAAGATACAATTTGTTTAACTTTAGGGATACCATAGGGTATCATGTTAGAGTCTGTATTAATTATTGAAATGCCATTGTTCCTATGCAGATACAATTAAATAAAGTTAATGTAATAAATACATAAGATTATGTTACTTTACATGAGCATTATTACACAAAATGGCCGTTTGTCAAATGAACATTTAATTTTGGATCCGTAACTTAGAAAATAAGCAGAGACTGAAAGATGTATGTAAATTATAGGTAAGGTAAACAGCAAACATTGCTTTATTGAAAATATATGTAAGTCTGTCGGATTAAAAAACAATCTGGTGAGATGAAAGAAAATTTCTTTCATATCCACTAATCTGTATGTCTGTCTACATACCTCTTACTATACAAAAGGAGTTGTATAATTACGAATTTGCAATTATTGAAATTTTTGTTTATTTATGCTATTTCATAGACGTTGCTTCTTGCTAAATTTGATAATTCAAGGACAGCGGGCAGTATAAAATAACATTGGTCCGGTGGCTCTGAGTTCTCAATCTATTATGACGATTGTGTCATCCGTTCCGCAAAGGATTACATTTGTACGGCACGCATCTATAGGCCTCGCTTTGATATGGCTGATGATATGGCTCCTTATTATGTGCATTTATTGTTTAAAGTGGCGTATAATGAAAATATCTGTTTCGAACGCAACGTTTCAACAAACCCTACATCTGATTTGTTCGCCGAATATAACCGATTATAACTATATCACGTTTATTCATCATTACACGTTTTTTTTGCATTTACATATACATTTTGGCTCAGAGCACTAAGTTTGTATAATAATATTTATAATAATTACGAATATATTTCCTTTTTTTCTTACCACCATAGCGTTTTCCACTTTCATAAGTCGTTAATAAGTATTATGATTAATCGCAGATTTCTTTAGATTAGATATAACCATTACTTTTGTGTTGCCTGGTTGCTTTTGGTTACCTGGTTATACCTAATCTAAAGAAATCTACGACAAAACTAAATTCCAAAATCAATACAACGTGTGGATTGCCAGACCATATTTGCTATGTTTCTCTCATCAGTCGTTTAACATACTACCTACCTAATTCCGAAAGATTACTAAAGTTATTAGCCTTAATCAAATACAATCGCTCAATATTAGCCTAAATATGCATTTTAAGAAAGACAAATTAATAGATGATCTTTATTTTAAATTCAATACTGATGGAATTTATTAATATGCTGGTATAAAATACAGGCTTTGACATCTTTGCTGCAGTCAACTTGAGTGTAAAAATGAAACCAACTAAATAATAAAGAAAGATTAAATAAAATAAGCCTCTTTAGTGTTTATAAAAATACTAAAAAGGCTTATCTATACTAATATTATAAAGCTGAAGAGTTAGTTTGTTTGGTTGAACACGCTAATCTCAGGAACTACTGGTTCGAATTGAAAAAATATTTTAGTGTTGGATACCTAGCCTATTTATCGAGGAAGGCTATATAGACTATATAACATCACGCTACGACTCACGGGGGCGGCGCAGTAACTATAAATGCGGGTGCAACCGCGGGCACATCTAGTTTTAAAAGAAACCTAAATAATTAGAAATAACTTTAAAATTATATATGATTAGTTTAAAATTATTAATTATGATTATGATTAGTTTAAAATGATAACAAATTAATAATAATAAGTAATAAGTAAAATAAATAAATAATAAGTAGAATAATAATTATGTTTTAGTCTTCGAGTAAGACGATTTGACGCCTACTTATCATTTTCCGTCGGTCCTAAGGCATAATCTGCAGCTGTAATTATATTTGGGTAAAATAAAGAAACATTGTTAACCAACAAACTTACAGAAGATCATAAATTAAATTCTTTGCAAATATGAATAACCTACATTTCTACTTCATAAAGTAATAATAAACGATTACATAGAGAGATATAATAATATAGAGGTTACTTCAATATCATTAATAGGTCAACTTAGAAACAATAACTCAAACAAAACCCTTTTAATTCGATGACGATAAATTTAAAACCATTATAAAGATATTATTGAATAAAAACTGTATGTACCTCGACTTTTACATGTAGGTATAACTGTCTTCTTCTATCTTGCCGCCAATATGAATAAAATCAAAGTTTTAAATATAGTACAAACCTTACAAAATATCTTCTGCATTTATAGAAATTATTATGCATTCTTTAGAAAAAATGGCAAGATGATTATGTATTATTATTATTAGTTTCCATTATTAGTTTCCTCGTAGCAGCCAGTTTTAGTGGCATTAAAGTAATACATGATACAATTTTCTTATATTTTCCAGTGCTCGTTCTCTCTATCTCTATAGCAAAAAGGTTAATCGACACTTCCCGTGAGCAGAGGGCTGGCCTTTATTTCGCGGAAAGAATAAGCATTGCCATTCAACGTGGCAATGCTGCCAGTCTTCTGGGCACACTAACAGTCGACTGTGATGCGGAGGAATTCTATAATGCCTATTAACCCTTTAGTTAGCAAGGAAACTAAATCTGTATTTTTGTGTTTTTTTTTAGTTTATATGTATGTAAATAGTATATAAATGTACATAAAATAAATAAATAAATCTAGTTTGCGTTGCGATGTATTGGGAAAATTAGGTGGTAAAATGAACATTAAGTATTTTCAACATTGCGATATATGTAGGTATTTGAGATTTTTATAAAATAAACACTTATTCACAATTATCATGCATTTATTATAAAAAAATATAATTGAAAAACACATAAAAAAGACAATCAGTCATGAATATTAAATAAATCACCCAAAAGGTACCTACTGTAAAACATGATAGTTATAAAAACAGTTCCTTTTAGATACAAAACATAGCCGTAAATTACATTTTGTACAATTCACATTTGTATAACCCGTTTTACAGAATTTGCAACGCCCATAGGATAAAAATGTGGGCCAGTGTCCCGTGATACCTGACCGAATCAGGAGGTCTTGGAGCACTAGGAGTTTGTATGTGCTGCTTGGCGTTGTCCACTTTTTCGTTGGTTTGTCTAATTCGGTTTTTGTGTAACAGTTCATTTACAATTTGAACTCTAAACTTTTTCAAGCTAAGACATTTTTTTGCATCTGGGCTTTCCCGTCTGTATAACAACCAGGCATTGTTTACGCATATGTCAAGCGTTTGGGAGAAAATCGCCATGTACCATTTTTTGGTTTTGAAAGCAGATCTGTACAATGCAATCAACATATCTGCCAAGTCTACACCGCCCATGTGAGCGTTATATTCCTTTACTATTCGAGGACAGTTCACTTCAATCTTAGCTTTACTTTCTTTGCAGTATCTTTGAATTTTCCCCAACGGATAAGAGTCAACAAACGAACTTGCTAGCGTGACCACCTTGTTATCCAACCATTTTACAACAGCTATTTTATTGTTATTGCAGACGACCTGTTTACTTGCACCTCTACCTTTCTTGGACAATTGCTTGTCAGTCAACATTTTATTTTGACATCCTCGCAAGCGATTGGCTTTTATTGTTCCAAGGCTAAAAATACCATACTCTTCCCGTAAATGGTGAATTAACTCTAAAGTGGTAAAAAAGTTGTCAAAGTATACTGTTGCCGGCTTCGCTTCTATAGTCTTACAGAACGCCAAAACAACTTTGGCCCCAAGACCTAAACTATTTTCATAGTCCGTGAAAGTGTTATTTCGAAAGGTGTCCTCCCCAGCGTAAGGAATAAAATCGTACACTAGCCCAGATACGCCAGCTCTCACAAATATTTTAAACCCCCATTTTTTGGGTTTTTCCGGTAAGTATTGACGTCTACTGCCTGCCCTAGTACCTTTATAGGGTACCACCATTTCGTCAATACTATATCTATCTTCTTCCTTAAGTTTTAGGCAATTACGTCTCACCATTTCTAAAAGTGGTCGAACTTTAAAATAGCGATCATCATTCATGTCTAAGTTGTCCACAAAATGAAGATATTTTCTGATTTTTTCGTACATTTTGACCGGCATGATATCTGTGATGGAGGGATATCT
The DNA here is from genome assembly GCA_963675205.1 of Catocala nupta. Lineage (NCBI taxonomy): Eukaryota > Metazoa > Arthropoda > Insecta > Lepidoptera > Erebidae > Catocala > Catocala nupta. The sequence continues at coordinate 6,736,848 of OY776090.1, read as the reverse complement.
TAATTCGCGACTCCAATAATCCTTGTATGATGGCATTTGCACCACGCCCATCATAAGAGTAATGGCTAAAAAGTCCCGTATATTATCATTAGAGACATTTGCGCATTTGGCAGCATCATTTTGTACTGAATATAAGTTTGTATGAGCTGTAATCAAATTAATAACATCTTCTGAAAAAAAAATGTAGGAGTAGTCTAAAGGGGACATCGTATTTGAATCAATCGGAACATCAAGTATAGTTGGTTCCATATGTGCTGTGTATTTAAATTTTGCAGCTTTCCATTTGAATAACAACGGTTTTCTCACATACTTTTTTATTTTCTTAGCAACAATTTTAGGTGTTGTATTAGCTCGCCTCTTGGAACGTGTCGCTGGGGATATATTTGAAGAAACTTGTGGGGATAAGACAGATGAAACTTGAGGTGATAAAATAGATGAAACTTGAGGTGATAGAATAGACGAAACTGACTGGAGAACGGGAAGTTGATGTGATGTATTGTCTGGAGTGAACATTATTCATGACGGGTGTCAATGGAACAGTTTCTTCGTCGGATAAGAAAGGCGTGGGAGACTCATTTCCAGTACTATCAAGGTCCAAGTCGTTAAGTGAAGAAGGGTATGACCTGGGTTCGGAGCTAGAATAAGAGTTTTCACGTTCTTTCGTCCTGTCTTCAATTATAACTTCATCGTCAGTACTAGTACTGCTACTATCTGATGGAGCATTCTCTGGAGGAACTAGTGCCATAATTTTGCGCGTTCTTTGCCATATTGGCTTAGTCTGAAGCAAGCAAAAAAAAAACATGCAAACCACACCCATAGCATGAAAAAACACCAATTTATACAATAAAATGTTAGTATAAATAGATGCTAAATAAATCGTTAGCAAAGCCGCAATGTTGAACATGCTCAACATACATATTACGAAGTACTTTACTGATTACATCGCAACGTTGAGAATGTTCAACGTATCATTTTATGAACTCTGTGCTTGTAAGTTAGTCAATACAATGAAGTTATTTGTAATCATAATACTAAAATGGCTTTCTTAAAATAAAATACCGGTGTCCACTATCAAGAAAAACTCTTAAAAATATTTTTTATAGAATAAAATTACCTGCAATCCACGGAGTCGCTGCGACCGTGACGCCATTTTGCAAAACACTGACGTAAAATCGGTAAAATGCGTTCGGAAATGTCAAAGTATTTCTTTTTACAATTGCGTTTAGTTATTCGTTGTAGGCATTAAATAAAAACTTATAAAAAGTAACTAATTTTTTATCAACATTTTTTTAAAGTGAACGTTGAGCCGGCTTGTCGTTGCGAGCTAAAGGGTTAAAGGAGTTTAGATTTATTTTTCTTTTTTATTTCTGTTTTATAATATTTTAGGTATAGGTAAATTAGTTTTAAAGAATTGTATTTATATTTACATAGTTAATAATTTAAATAAACAACTGCCAAATGTACTTATAATTATAATATTTTAAATAACAAAAAAAAAACTTAGATAAAGTATTAGTAATTATGTCGGGCTGACCGGGGAAAAGATACCCCGGTAATACCGACTAAACCTACCACGGTGTTCCTCGACATAAACATAGAATCGTAGTACTAGATTTTACCTCCATTAATGCAAATCGCGAGACTTTGGACTGGAACACATTTTACTTAGAATATTTTTCATCGTACCTACCTACTTAAAAGTGTTATTTAATTTACCAAAATGTCTGAATTATTGTCTGTTTGTGATACAAGTGGAATTGCAAAGTAAGGAAAATATATTTTTATTTTAATCAATACCGACCTCAAAACAATGAACCAAATATTGTTTTGAATACCAAGTAGGTATTCAATTCAATTATTCAATTAAATAACAGTCGCTAAATAAACTAATATATGTTTTTTTGGAAAATTTTAGATAATATTTTCGCTCGCAGCGTTATCACTGGGGTTTATTGTTCATTCATATAGCCTGACTAAAATGTTTATATTGGAGGTAAAATACCAGTTATTTTACAAATAAAGTTATGTTGTTATTTTTTAATCTTAACAACTATCTAATAATTTAATTGATTTGATCAGCTGGCTAAACCCTATACAAATATTTTGGGCGTTCACACCTTGGATGTTTATGATAATATTTGTTAGGTTTTATACACATATTGCATTGATTGCCACATGCATTTTAGAATTTAAACACATTTTTAGAATTTAGACCGTACCTTTATTTAATAAGTAACATATGTACTATATTAAATTGTAATTATACAAAGTAGAAGTTATAATTTATTTGTTAATTAATTTGATGTATTTACTATATTTTACAGTAATTTATATTTTGTTTACACATAAATTATTGATAGATTAATTTAATTAGTTTCAATATATTACTGCTTTAATAAGTCACTGATTTGACTAATGCGTGGGGCATTATGAGGTTATCGTTTGTTTCATTCGTCATGGCGGCGGGGTATAGAGGTAGCTAGTCTGTAGTAATTTGGTGCAGTCGGTGTCGAACAGCAGTGAGAATAACAAATGTGAAGTCCTAATAAAAAAACAGTGTGAATTACAAAAACGTTACGAGTTTTATTTCCACCTGACCTAAAATATTTCTAGTGCTTTATGGAGGCCAGGAACTAAAGAATGAAACGACTAGAATGAACAGGCCGTCTCAGAGTGGCTACAAGTTGATTTTCGCCCCTTGCATAGAAAGACTGAGCCTCGCTTCGCGGGGCTCCTATTTTTGAGTGGATTTAAGAAGAAACCTAACAAATACCTTCCAGAGGGTGATACTTGAGGGGCGAACGGGCTCGTAACTAATTTAGTCCATAATTGTCACATATGCCATTACGCGTTGCAATTTAATAGTGTTATTTAGTGTGATTTTGATATTTTTAGATGTTAGTAGATAATACTTTATGATGAATTTATAATGTGCTTTGACTGTATACCTACCAAAATGTATTGATTTTTGAAGTACCGACGTTTTCATTATAAGAACATTTGCTTTTCGATTACACATAACTAAATTCCGCCCGCGTTAGTCCTTGCAGAAACACATTACCGGAATAATAAGTACTTATTTTATATGTTAATCCAGGACATGGCCTAAGTATCTATATATGCCAAAATATTGTTCAAATTTGTTCTACAGCTTAAGCGTGGTTATATAAGAACAAACAGCTAAACATTTACGTATAATCGTAGGTACTTAACTAAGTACGAGTATACCTATGTATTAATTTACCTTACTAGCAAATTTGGGATTACTAAAGCTTTTAGAGAGTAAAAGATACGAATCAAAGAAATACAATATTTATAAAATTATATTATGTTTACTGAAGAACCAGGACACCCTTGTGTGACTGAACCTTTTTAATTTTTTTCCGTGCTTCAGAGAGCACGTAAAACGTCGGTCTCGGTTGTTGTCAAATTGACAGCAGTCGTTAAGCCATGTCAGAGGCTTGAGTAACTCTTGACAACAGGTAGGCCACTAACCACACGAAAAAGAAGAAGAAAGAAGAAGACGTAATATTTTGATAAATTACATGCTTTCAGGTAGACCATGTCAATGACCATAACATGTTTGTATGCGTATATAGAAGATCAACGTGGATGGAACTACAAAAAGTAATTAGGTATAAAATGCAACAAAGATCGAAAATTAAATTTGCTCGATGTACACTATCGACCAAAAAGGCAAGGCACTCTGATAGTCGCTCATAAGATGAATATGAGTTCTTAAATCCCGCGTAAGAGATACTAACAGTCTAAAATTTATTTTCAAAATCAGTGTAAAGAGATACAGAAAAATGTAAGAAATGTACCATTATTCCAATTATTTATTGACCATTCAAAGCAGGTTGAGCATTACTAATAAAAAGTGTAATTTTCACAACGATTAAATACTCTAGATAACGTTATTAAATTGTAAAGCAATAATTTCACGGGTAACTATAACAGAGAAAATCATCGGTATTAAATACAAGCCCATTGCTACTTTCAAGAATTTTATGTCAGCTGGCTTTGTTGTTGTTACAACTAATACATTTTTGACAATTTTAGTTTCGGGTGCTTCTGGATCTGAAAATAAAAATTTATTTAATAAGTAAATTAATAGTTAAAATAAGGTGACCAAAATATGTAGTACCTAATACTAAACATTTATGCTTATAATTCAGATTCAATGTAACTTTGAGGTAAGTACATGACTAAACTGGCCGAAACACACGTAGGTATACTATTCCTCCAAAGCAGCAAACAAACGCTCCGTCTAATGGAAATTACCCGTCTAAATTGTTCTACTGCTGGGCACGGGCTTCTTCTCGGTGTGAGAAGGCTTAGGCCATAGCACGGTAATTATTATAATAATAGTCTCCACGCTGGCCCAGAGCGGATTGGTAGACATCACATATCTTCGACAACTCTCGGACAGTCAGAGGTGCCTTGGGAGCCTTGGGATCGAACTCAAGACCTCCAGTAGTGGTTTATGGTCGTAAAAAATTGGCGATGATGCTTACTAAAACTGGTGTGCATTAAATATCACAGCAACATTTGTTTATCAAACACGAACTTACTTATTGACAACAAGCAGTACAATTTTGATACAGCGCGGTTTATAGAAACTGTTTCGTTTTGCAACTTTTGGCCTGCACTGAAGATTATGAACATAAAATACGCGCAATACAACATATCCCATATTATCACTACTGCTGATACATAATTGCGCAAATTCTGTAAATAATAACATTCCATGAAATTTCTTATTACCAAAGAAAATGATACATGCACGAACAAAAGATTATTACGCACGTTTTGCGTGCTTCTATACAGTAGATAGTAAGTAATCTGCGCGATTGCAATATTTGAATATGTTCTGAACATTTACACGAATATATAGGTACGTGTAAGTATCGCATTTTGCACAGCTGTGTTCGAATATCATTCGAATGTAATAATGCGCATCACTACTATATAGTACACATGTGCGCAATTGTATTCGATTGTATCGAGAAGTGCGTCGCGACCCTAAGTATAGTATATATACCTATATCGCGACCCTTGCTTTACTATACAAGATGAGTTACCTTGCATAGTAAAGCAAGGGTCGCGATAACGCTAGACATACGGGTGTTTGTCTAGCGTTGTGCACAATTGTATTCGAATATCAATCGTATGTACGCGTATCACGTATAGTTACCTCTTGCATAATCATCTGGAACAAGATATATGACGTCACAATATAACCCACGGATATACATGATATTGAAAATATTATCTGCAATTTAAAGGCATGTCTTATATTATTCATATCACAACTCTAGGAATAAGAAAAACAATAACAGGATATGTACTTGATATTCAAAACATGCGGACAGATGTTTTTTACAATTCACTGTGTAGTCATATTGCTCAGCCCACTGTTTTATTTTGTTCACAATTATCGGTTCTTCCGTTTGACTTATGTTATTCGATAGTAAAACGTTCTCTTTTCTTTTTAGTTCCATATGTATCTCAGACAGTGACTCGTTTAGACATTTAAGCAAATTGCTTAGTATTGTTAAAAATGTGTGCAATGCAGAATACTCTACATAAAAGTGTAATTTAGTAAAATATAACCACACATAGATTAGAGATATTAAGTTTCGTGAAAAAATAATAGTATATATTATTTGAAATCCAGCGATGAATAACGATGTAAGGGAAAACACTATAAAGGTTACTTTGAAAACAACTTCTAACTTTTTTAAGCTTTTAATGTAACATGGTTTTTTATAGTAATTGTTATGAACAGCTATAATATTTGTTATGAAGATTTTGTAATGTTCATTTTTTTGGAAAGCAAGTACTACAAACAATTCATCACTAATAAAAATCGCAATATATAACGATATATATATTATTTTCTCAGTACGAGTAATTTCTGTGACACTTGCAACGCGGTAACAACAGTTGACAAACCCAAGTAAATATAGCAACAGTTCAATAACTATGCGAATAAGTATCATTTTCTTTTTGATATTTTCATATGCAAAATAGTTTCTGTATATGCACAGAGTATTTTCCACATTTTGTATTAAATTAATGACTTTGATTTCATCCATATTTAACAGAAACTACACGCTAAGAAGACGTCTATATTCAAAATGGAATAAAATGATATGATATGTGGTGGAATAGGACGACTGAGTTCACATTTAATTATAATTAATTTTGTTGTCAAGGTGTCTGAGTATGTATATGTCTAATGGCGTCACATCACGTAATGGGCTCTTTATTAATAACATACGATGTGGCAATTTTGGCTTATGAAAAAAGCATAAATTTTCTTGGAAAGTTGTGTATGTCATATTTTGAATGTTTGGGTCATAATTTTGTTTTTTGGAATTCACTTCTCTTCGCGTTAAGTGCTTTTCAGTAGCAGCACGGAATCTGCAATTATGCTCGATACCTAGCAATAGAGTCGCCTCCTATACCTAACTTGGAAAGAAAAATAAATTATTACCTACTTAAAGCAAAGTACACAGGCGACACATCAACCTAGACTGTTTGGACTTTGAACTATTAGAAGTTGAACGCTGCGAATCGTGCGAGAGAGTGCATTATGTTTTTTTTTTTTGTTACGCTCTATCTTTACCATTACATCGACAACACTATGCACTGTCCCTTTCCGACAATTATCTATTTTGTATGTAGCGTAGTTATGCGTATATAGGGTGTCTAATTTGATGTGTAACCGTGTGTACATTGACAGAGCGGTAGATTAAGTTCATCGGACCTATCTCTAAATAGTAAAATACGAAGTCTATCCGCATCTGTCTGTAGAATATTTAAACAAGAGGTATGGCCTAGAGGCCGCATACCTTTTTATCATGAATAATTGCAAATTACGCCTAGCTATCTGCCGGGCGCGTGAATAACTAATATCAATCTTTTCTAGCACAGAACCGAGTAAAATGACCACACTACATCTACAATTAATCTATGGCTGGAGCACAGGAATATTCTTGCACAATTTGTACTATTCTCTATAGCAGATTTTGGGTACCTACTAACCAAAACGGTTCTGTCGTGTGAGAGGCCTCATACCCTTCTTTCATTCGGAAACGCGCGAGTATAGCAAGCGACTTAGGCTAAGCTATCAAAAAGAATTTTAAAATAAAGGTCCCCACAAGGGACGAATGGAGACAAGGTCTACGATCCCCTGACAAGGGTTGTCTCATCTGGTACACCGATGGTTCCAAAATGGAAACAGGATCAGGCGCTGGTATTTATGCCAACGACTGCAAGGTGAACCAAAGCATGGGCAAATATGCAACGGTCTTCCAGGCGGAAACCTATGCTATAATTGCCTGTGTGCAGGAGAATATTAACAACAATGTCACTGACAAGATTGTTTATATACTCAGTGACAGTCAAGCTGCTCTTAAGGCTCTGAACTCCTGTAGGGTGGACTCAGCACTAGTCCTGAACTGTGTTAAAGCCCTTAACAAACTTGGCAGGAAAAACACAGTCAGGCTGGTGTGGGTTCCGGGGCATGCAGGGGTGCAGGGTAATGAGGAGGCTGATGTATTAGCCAAAAAGGGCTCGGAGCAACAATTTGTGGGCCCCGAGCCATTCGTAGGTCTCTCTGAGAGTACCGTCAAGGCAGCTTTGAATGCACATGGCAATGATAAACACAGGCTGAAATGGATGGCCCTTAGGGGTCTGGAACACTCCAAGAAATTCATTGCAAACAGAGCCACGGGCTTTACCCGGAAGTTCTGCGGGTACAACAAGGGCCAAATACGCCTACTCACAGGAGCGTTTACTGGTCATTTTGGCACCAATGACTTCCTGTGCAGATTGAGATTGTCAAACAATTCGATCTGCAGAGCCTGTGGTGAACAGGACGAGTCCATATCACACCTACTGTGTGAATGTGACGCGTTGGCCGGACTAAGGATGGGTCTGATGGGATTGGCATATGCGAACCCTGAAGACTTCAGGCTTCTCCCTCTGAGGTGTACGCTGCGACTGATGCAGTACATTCATAGGGAGATAGCTCAAGGATAAGCCTCGGGGCCGACACAAAAGATCCCACTGGGTCGAAGTGTCGCCGGTCTACAATGACTGGCCCCCGGATCAACATAAGATAAGATAAGATAGGCTAAGCTAACTGACACATTTGCTGCATCAAAAATATTCACATAATAAAATAAGTATGTAATGATAATTGTATGTGTTACTATAAAAGCCCGAACTACGGTAAATCATAAGATTTTCTAGTAAAACCTAAGACTTACCAACTCGTAATGGTAAAAGTTCGAACCGTTCTATGATCATCGTTTATTTCGAACTTTTACCACCATTCACTTGGGAAATCTTACGATTTGCCTCAAAGACACGGTAAATATTGAAATTAACATAAATCGAATTTTTAATATATCGTATAGGTAGGTACTTAATACATCGAGTGTACTATGGCACTAAAAACAAAAATAACCACGAAGGCTGAGGCGCCTTAGGCTTCTAACATAACCTATCCGAGTCGGATTACTCACTATTTTGAACACTCGATGTATTGAGTGTATGATATATTAACTGTTCAATTTATTATCCATTCAATATTCTGCATCCCCCCGCTACCCGTTCGATCTCCCTATACCGTCTTCGCTAAGGTTAGGTTAGGTTAGTTGTTTTATTCCCAAAACCAAAATTTACCAACCGTCACTGGTAAAACCTAGTATGTACTAAATTCTAACGGTAAAAGTCCGGAAAATCGTGTCTCTAATAAAGTCATACCTTCGCTGCACCTGCAGGATATGGCTTATGTACCTATAAAATTATAGGTAGGTATAAGATGCTTAGTTGATTGTACAAAAGCATTTTCATTTTAAATACTTATTTGTACATTACCTGACAAGATGATAAAGGTCTCTCTGTGTAAATTGTCTCGTAGTATTATGCTTAGGTATACCTATACCTAGGTACGTGTGATCGTGAGATCTCTCGGTTTTACCACTCCGCCCGTGGGGCAAAGTATTATTCGGTTTATCATTTGTTCTTAAGACCAGCACGTAGTTTTGAGAACTACCTATACTAATTTGACTGCTGGGCTTATGTACGCATTCTGTAAATATTAGCATAATAATGACCTCAAGCACACTGTCATGTCAATAAGATTGGCCTACGAAAAGGTCTACGTTTAAAACCGATGTAAACTCTTTAATGTGACGCTAAAAACTTACTTAATTTTGGATCGCTTTTTTTTACTTTTGATTCATGTAATATTTTGATAAATTACCTACATGCTTTCAGGTAGCTGTGCGTCTGATTAATTTTATTACAAGCAAGGCTAATATTACGGCATTAATGCATATAGGTATTACCTACTGTAAAAGCCCGAATATTGGCCAACACGAGTTGGTAAATGTGAGAATTTATTTTAAAAAATCCGATTCGATTTTCCGGGCTTTTACCATTAGAATTTAGTACATACTAGGTTTTACCAAGTGAATGGTGGTAAATGTTCTAAATAAACGATGATCATAGAACGGTTCGAACTTTTACCATTATGAGTTGGTCAATCTTAGGTTTTACTGGAAAATCTTATGATTTACCGTAGTTCGGGCTTTCTAATTTGCTTTAAGTAGGTAAGATTTAGAAGAGGAGCTTTATGTCTATTTTTGATCTACGCTACGAATTTTTATGCGGCATTTACAATCGATTGGAGAATTTTTATATACGATGGTGAATACCGCATATTACCTACGTAATAGAAAACACTATTTTTTTATAAATCGTTTATTCACTTTGATCAGGCAGATAGCGCGGCGAGCGCTAGTTCATGGTCACAATTCTTCGTCTAGGGGTCGAATAACACGTGGCGCGCGAGGCCTCTGGCAGCCATTGCGCAGTACACTCGTGCCTCGCGCTGGTTCGGGCTCAGGACTGTCAGGTGAAGAGCTTGGCGCTGAGGTATTGTCTTTGGGCGCCGGAGCAATGTCCTCGGTAAGGTCGGGCAGCGGAGCGACGCGGCGGCGACGACGGACACGACGACGACGAGTTCGAGCGACTCGCGGTGCTTCCTCTGGTTCACCGCAGTACTGCTCCAGTATAGCCAGCGCTTGACGCTTTCGCTCACTTAAATCATTATTATCGTTAAGCGTGTCAAGCGCTATAGATGAGTCGATTTCATCTTCTGGCTTATGATGGGCAGCGGCGGTGTTTAAAATATGAGCCTCCTCCCTCATAGTAGTATCAGAGTCGCCAACCCCTGACTCCGGTGCAGAAGCGACGGTATGGCAAGTAATGTCGCCGTCCTCAGCCGTTGCTTGATGGTTAAAAGCGTGAACGTCCGCGCGAGCGGGAATCACACTGCGAACAACACATACAGTTATAAACTCGTTCCCAATCTCGAAATTTCTGTAGTACCTAGCTCAATGTATCATGCTCAATGTATATATGGATGCTCGATGATTTATTCTGTAAATCTTACTGACATCTCAAGGTTGCCGAAGTGTCATTTAAGTTCAAGATAAAAAGTTTTACAGAATAGGTATACGTGGCAGGTTCGGATTAGTCCTAAGGCAAAGGAGATGGCTGCGTCCATACACAGTCATCTCCTTTCAAAAATTAGTACCATAGTGACTCTAAGCGGAGCAGAGTTCATACGGTCCGCCTTGAATCACAAAGATCGAAATGTTTTTAAATGAAATTCAGACGAGCCTGTATATTATCTAAAAATATTGCTTAGGTGCTTGATCTAGTCTCGTATGTATAGATTGTGCAGTGTGTTAGGAACTTGAGTCTCAATTGTTGAGCCCGATTGGAACTAACTCGACGGTATCATCACGTTCCAGCACGGCGAGCGGTTCGTCAGGCGGCAGCAAGTGTCCACGGCTCAGCAATAGAAAGTGCGGTGGTAGAGCAAACAGCGCTCGCAAGCGCCGCTGTAGCCAGCGGACGCGGTGGCGCTCACGCACACACACATACGCGTAAGCGCGCTCATCGCTGAAGAACTGCTTCATGCACACCTTTACGCGAAACCGTGTACCACCGCCGTCACCCTGTGTCCCCTCCACTTCGATCTCGCTCACAGATTCTTTTGTCATCGTGGATGATGCACACTTATGTACTTAATGCCTGTGAATTTTAAGTTAGTTAAAGAATTAATGATATTGTACAATGTATTTTGGTGCCTCCTGGCATCTTGTTGGAAATAGTGAATATCACCAGAAATAGGATTGATGAAATCGGTAGAAAAACAATGACCAATAATTAATAGTATCGTTGTAGTAGTTATGTTGTTGCTTCTGACGTTGCAGGATTACCTGTATTATTAAAATAAAGAAATCATTCACTACCTATAACTACCTAGATTATAAACACATATTGACTGAGAAGCTAGATGATGATGAGGATATTGAGAGAGAGCTGAGAGCGTTGTCGGTCCGATGTAATATGTTGGCTCGCAGGTTTGCACGTTCTGCAAAAGAAGTGAAAATCACTCTTTTAAAAGCATTTTGCCAGACTTTTTACACGTGCAGCCTGGGTGGGTTTGATATACTCAGCGGGCCTACAACGCTCTTCGCGTGCAATATAATAACGCCTTCAGGGTGTTTTTGAGGCTTCGGCGATTCTGTAGTGCGTCAGGCATGTTTGCGGAGGCGCATACAGACATCTTTGAAGCTGTAATGCGAAAGAGGGCAGCATCTCTGATGCAAAGAATTCGCCGGAGCAACAACAGTATTCTGAAGGTGACCAGAGATAGGCCAGACTGTCCCTTCCTGTGGCACTGGACACGTAGGCATAGCGGCGGGGCCGGTGCAGCAGGAAGATATATGAATTAATTTGAATAATTGTATATACTAACATAGTTTTTAAGTAATTGTTAATAATAAAATATGGATTTAAATCTGAAATAAATGTTTATTATTATATAAAGTGTTGTCAAAGGTAATAAAAATGGTTCAGTTATAAACTTTAAAACAAAATGGAAGTAGATCTGCATATTCCTTTTTCTAATATGGAGGTACAATGAAAAACCAGACAATCAGTAGCAACTGTCAAGTAACCTACTACCATTGCTTTACTGTGATGGACAACCCATGAGTGCCCAAACTAAGGTTAACAAAACAGAATATGAGGTGGGTTGAACAAGTGCACCAGGCTAGATTAAACTCACTTTCTATAAGCACAAGAACTAAACAAAGATAGGGCAGAAAACAGTAAATAAATTGCTTTCTTTACTGTTTTCTTAACTTGCGGTTTATGAAGAACTTTAGCACTCTTAGCCAAAGCCAACCTGCAAAATAATCTTAAGATGAATACCAAAAACATTGGATTGATTAGGTTCTTTGAAGCAGTTGACATATTTAACTATATATGAATGCCTAAGAGAGTAAAGAAAACATTATCAAAACTGCTTATGCAAAAAATGAACAGCTTCAAACTGAAAATAACTAACTAAACTTCCATTCTATCTCATAAGAGAGTTAGATATAACAACACATTATCGTCAAGGCTCTTCTCGGCACCTTTAGAAATAATTTTAGGTTTACCCAATATTATTAAATTCTGAATGTGAATTGTAAATGACAATTTAGCTTGATGATGATCCAAAGAGTTAAAGAGTATGATCAAATAAGAGCATTAAAAGAAAAAGGACTGAAGATAAAAGAAACCAAAATAAAGATAACAATGTTAGTATTATCTTTATTTTGTTATTTATTTTTACACAGAACAGGTAGACATGAAAATAAAAAAATACATATTAGCCTTAGTAAACATCATCTTAATTTAGTAGTACCACTGTGTTGTCTATTCAGAAGCAAAAAAAATGATATAATAGTTTAGTTGCAACATGGCAACATACTTGATTATAATATTGAATTATCAATAAGAGTATAGCAATAGATAGAGGATAGTGTAATCACCAAATTGATATAGAAGTCAAATTATCTATAATCTGACATGCTGGATTATATATATATATATATAATATAATTTGGGAGAACAAAACTGTTCAACAGCACATAAAACTAGTCTTCTAACAAATACATAGGTGCATAGGTAATATGGTAGTGCTCATAAGCTAAATACTGCCATAGTTTAAAATGCCCTGATATAAAGCTGCTTCCTAAAGAACAATAATACATAATGTAGTAGAAAGAAGGAAGAAGTGAAATTTAGAAACTTCCAGTAATTTACAAGTGTTTCATTTAACAAGATGAATAATCTGAAATGGGTGAATATTACTAAACTATTATGAGTAAATAGATATGATACACATTTTTAAATTGAATGTTGCTGATTAAAAACTAATATAATCATTACCTAGTTATAAATACACTGCATTTTATAATAATTAGCACCACTCAGAGCTTTATCATTATAATACAACAATTACTAATTTACTATCCTCATTTTACAAATTCCTACACATTCAAAATTACATTTTTGTTGTCATATTGCTGCATTTTGACAGTTGACACTTATTTTTTTAAAGGTTTTCTGTATTTGACAGAAGCTAGAGATGAGTTTCAGAATAGGTTGGTGCATACAGATTATTTTAAAACTACTTTTATTCTGCAAGATACCTCTAAATATGTAATTATTGCCACGGCTGATAAGTAAATCAATAAACACTTGGACATAATAATTGTATAAAATAGATATGAGAAATCCTAAGTGTTGTTGTAATGTGTTACAATCATCAAAACCATAAATATTTATAACATATTATCAAACTGTTTTAAAACCGTTTCTACTTTCTACCGTATTATTTCCCATTATACAAATTGAAGGAAAGATAAACATTTATTTGCACAGGTGGTACCAGTTTAAGCAATGGTGCATAGTTCAAACTAAATTCTGCCTGTATGAAGCATGCAAATATATAAGTATAATATTTTAATTTATTTAATAATAAATAAAATTAAAATATTACTAACAAAAACTGAACAAAATATAATGGTAATATGTGACATTTTTTATACAAGTAATATGCATTATTTATGTTTGATATTAGTGGTAAATAAAGTTACTGAGTACATACACACATCAAAAGTGTCTAGGGATCAAGTACATTTTTAAGTATAAAACACTATCAAATTAATATTTGCCAAATCTAGTCTTTTAGACTAGCTTTTTACTTTAATTCTGATGTATAAGTTATTAAATCATCGTTATATTTTGTGAAAATTAAGAAAATTTGAAATATCTGCAAATTATGAAAAATTAAGCCTTTTTTTTTTTTTTTTTTTTTACGTGGGGAATGCAATGACGCATACCCCTCCGCGGGGGCGGGCGGAGGGATTATGTCGGACTCGCCGGGGTAAAAGAAAGATGTTAAAAGATAATGTACCTCCCGGAATACCGACTAAACCTACCACGGTGTTCCTCGACAAAACCACTATCGACGGGGCCGCGCGAATCGCTTTCGCATGCGGTCGCGACCCCGCCGAGGTTACGGCCCGCGCCGCATGAAACGGCAGGCCACTACACAAGAGACCTACCCAAAGGACTCACTTCATAAGATTCCCTACTGTCTCCCCCCCTAGGGGGAAGACGGACTGGAAACAGAGGCGCGCGTGGGAACACGCACGCCGCCTCTCGGACCTGGTGCTGAACGGATGGCGGGCAGGCCCACAAAGCCCGCCACCCCCAGGTCAAACCTCAGGGTGGCTGGAGGTCATCGCGCGCCCTCCGGCGCCCGGCTCTGCGGTTGGGGAGAGGGTTTAAACGCTCCCTCTCCCGCTCCGCCGCCTCCTTGATGGAAATCACTTCCTCGCAAAAGGAGGCGACGGCGTTCCACGACCTCTCACTCCGGACCATAGACTGAACTACGGCCGGTAGCGAGAGGGCAACCGATCCGACTGCCGCGATCAAATCACGACGCTGCGATGCCCAGGCGGGGCAAACCGCCAAAGTGTGCAGCGCCGTGTCCTCAACAACGTCGCGGCAGTCGCCGCAGTGGTGACAACCGGGCGTCTCTTGCCGGCGTATACGACACAGGAACTGGCCAAAACAACCGTGGCCAGTCAGAACCTGTGTCAGCCGGAAGGTGAGGGCGCCATGCCGCCTCTCCAGCCACTCCTCAAAAACGGGACTTACCGCCACGATCGTGGCGTGCCCGATGAAAAATTAACCCAAGTTAATGTCTTCAAGTAAATGGAAAAATAGGCAAGAATGAGGATCTCTTATAAATTTTATTTTAAAGATTAAAAAATTAATAGTCTTTATTTCCACCATTGACAAGAAAAACACAATCACAGTGATTTGGCATGTTAAAATCAATTCATCAAAATCGCTTTGATGAATGACCGCCCACGTTCTTTCTAACTAGTCAAAAAGTTGTTGTGGGGTATGTACGGCATCCATATTCGGCAGAGCTCTTCTTTGGAGTATATCCTATTAGTGTTCAATTGGGTTGAGGACTGGAGATTGAGCAGGCCATGGCAGGACGTTGATACGAGCATCGGCAAGAGTACGTGTTACGACTCTAGCCGTGTGTGGACGTGCATTGCCATGTATTAGTCGATATGAAGCATCCAACGAGTTCGCAAAGGGATGATCACGCCTGAAACAATCCTCTTCGCATAAATCTGAGCATTGAGGTTGCCCCTGATCCAATTGAGACCATTAATGTTCCACCATGAATGAGCTTCCTGACAAAATTTTAAACGATATTGACGCCTAGAAGTCCTTCAAATCCGAGTATGTCTTGTATCTGGTCTCACATCGAAACGATATTCATCGGAACAGCAAACACAACGCCAGTCTTCTTCCTCCCAATTTCTGTGTTCACGAGCCCATTGCACACGTGACCTACGATTGCAGGATGCTATAGGTGGAACCCTCAGCGTCCTTCGGGAACAAAGATCCATGTCACGTAAACGATTTCTGATGGTTTGGTCGCTTATCAGCAAGCCTGAAGAGCTGTGGTGCCCGTAGCTAACATCATGGCGGTCATGTTACGATTCCGTCGAGCAGTATTTTGGATGTACCGGTCCTGTCTGCGGGTGGTGATGCGAGATCGTCCTCCATGTCGCTCGGCCGCGCTACCCGTGATACGATACCGTGTCCAGAGACGTTGAGTGGAACCAGCTTGTAACATTCCGACGGCTCTCATCTCTCTTTTCGTGTTAAATGACGTCTTCGCTCCATATAGATATATATATTTTTCAGTTCCGATGCAGAAATTGTATCGATTTTATAAAAATGCTATTTTCTATTTCTATCGAAATTTAAAGATAATTATTTTTCAAATAGTGAAAATCACTAAATAGAACCAATTACAATAAAAAAAAAGGTTAAAATAATAATCCTTAATTGCGGTGAGTCTCTAAAACGTACACTGACGGACTCATAAACTGCATCAAAGTTCAGGATTACTTTCGAATTAATATGTTTGATAAGTATGCAAACTTTTTAGATTAAACTAAATGAAAATGTCGATACAATATTTAAAATAGAACTGCAGGAAAAGATAAAATTATAGCCGGGAAAATAAAATTTATGCATTGTCTCAAATTCGTGTGTTATTAGAGTAATGTTTGAAATTAATCCTTTTTTGTTTTTTATTCATTTGCGATTTCAATTATTGGTACCAATAGTATTGATTATTAGTCTTTTAAACTCAACAAAAGTTTCGTAACCATAAATATGGATACTTCGTCCGAATAAGCCACTGAAATTGTGGCACTGGTGCGGGAAGGCTTGGATCAACGAACGATTGCTAGAAATTTAAATTTAAACCAGTCTACGGTTCCTAGAGTATACCGAAGGTTTGTAGAGACAGGTTCTTACAAAAAGCGACCCGGTACCGGCAGAATTCGAGCAACTACCCGTCGTGACGACCGATTTATTGTTTCAACTTCCCTACGAAATCGTTTCCTCACGTCAGCAAACATCAAAACAGGTCTAAATGAAGTACGTGGAGTAAACGTGAGTGCACGAACAATAAGAAGGAGGCTTAAGGAAGTGGCAATCACTCCTTTTAGACCAGCAAATGGTCCAAAGCTGTCTGCAGCTCACAGACAAGCTCGTGTAAGATTCGCGCGTGAACATCTTAATTGAACTTTGTTTGAAAATTGAGCAATGGGCCTCCATATTGTTCACCGATGAGTGTAGGACATGTTTAAATGGTGCAGACGGTTGCAGAAGAGTCTATCGTCGACCTGGGGAGAGATATGCTCAAAGTTGCATTGAGGAGCGTGTTTCTTTTGGAGGCGGTTTGTGTATGGTGTGGGGTGGCATTTCGATGATCGGGCGAACGGAACTTGTGTTCATCGACATGGTTCGTCAAAATGGTAGAAGAGGTGGTTTGACGGCACAACGCTATATATCAGAGGTATTAGAAGTTCAGTTACATGGGATTAATAGACAAAAAATTTACTCTAATGCAAGATAATGCCCGACCCCACGTCGCGTCGCTGCACAAGTTCAACAATATTGCAAAGAGGTTGGGATACGTACCATGAATTGGCCAGCACGCAGCTCGGATCATAATGTCATTGAGCATGTTTGGGACAGTTTAAAAAAAGTTGTATATGCAAGAAATCTTGTGGCCACAGCAGCACATAGAACAGCGATTTCACAAGAATGAAACAATATTCCGCAAGACCGTTTAATAACCCTAATCAGATCTATGTGGGACCGATTAGAATCTGTAATAAGGGCACGTGGAGGCAAAACATCTTTTAAAAGAAAAAAACCAGTGCATCAACTTTTTTTAAATATAAATACCAATTTTCCAATAACCCAACAAAAACCAATTTTTGTAACATATATCGTTTTTGTTCAAAAAAATTGAATGGTCCTGTCCAGTATACAAACACCCATAAGGATATGATATTACGCTGTTATGAAGTTAACGAACCAAACTACAGGTTTCAATTTAAATTTTTATAAAATGTTTGAAACTTGGTTAAAATGTTTATTTCAAAGGCGTCTTGAACATTGATGCAGTTTATGAGTCCGTCAGTGTATTTGATCCCTAGACTCTTTTGATGTGTATATATTTTTTTCGTACTGTAGAAAATTCTATGCCTCTTGAAAATAATGCTGTGCGCATCTCTATATTTAGCTCTACTCTATGTATAAATATCTATAGTCATTGGTCAGACAGATTTGATAGTTGATAGAATTCGTTGAGTTTATTTTTTGTCTTTTGTGAAGATTTTGAGTTTTTAACCGTTGAATTCTTTATTATTTGTGAATCCAGATGTAATATTTGCTACGATTAGGGCAATTGTACCTTTACATTATTGTCTTTGTAGACCGTTACAAGTGATCGAGCAGGTCTACAAACGGGAGCGTCAAAGTCAACAGTGATGATATCCGAAAGGCATCATCGCAAGGCTTGAGCGGGTGGTAGCTGATGCGGGTGGGTGGTGAAGTTTGAGGGCAGCAGGACACGAAGCAGTAACATAGTGGTGGTGGCAGCAGCAGCATGTCGAACGTTGAAAACGTCTGCCCGCAAGTGCTGCGCGGTGTGGCAAGGGAGCTGCGGCGCTTGGCAGCCAGCCCACCCGCTGGTATTAAGCTTGTACTAAGGGACGACAATCTTACCGATGTCGTCGCACACATCGAAGGCCCAGGTACGTCTTTTTTATTTTACCCTGCTCTGTCTAATACTAACTGTAACGAATTGAATGGCAGGTTAGTGTTTACTGAGCGGCGCCAAGATACATGGTAGAATTATACCAAGACTGATGGCAAAGCTTTTTATATTAGATAATCAATTCTGGCTTGATTTGCTTAACTGTCTCACTAATGTGAGACAGGAACAAAATAAGTTGTCATTACATGATATTAGATACTATGTATAAAAAATCTTACAATCCATGCTTTTAGAAAATATATAAATTAAATGAAAGTAATAATAGGGTGCACCCTTTTGTGTTGAGCATCTTACTTCAATACATTCAAG
This sequence comes from Catocala nupta, assembly GCA_963675205.1. Taxonomy (NCBI): domain Eukaryota; kingdom Metazoa; phylum Arthropoda; class Insecta; order Lepidoptera; family Erebidae; genus Catocala; species Catocala nupta. The sequence continues at coordinate 6,717,932 of OY776090.1, read as the reverse complement.
TAAGAGTACAACAATATATTTAATAGAATTTATTAATTGTGATAAAGATGAATGTGAAATAAGTAAGATAAAATAATTGTATATTATCATACTAAAACAGGAAACTTCTGTAAATAAAATATGCCTCCTAAATTCAAGCTGATTTTAATAAGTGGTTAAAGGCTTAGGCTCGAGGGATGAAAAAAATAATAAAGAAAAAAATTAAAATCAATTTATTACCAAAGAAAACAACATAGACAGTATGCTTTTTATAGTGTTTTAATTTTTGTTAATTACTAGTTACACGATTGATAAGCTTATAGTAAATGCTATTTATTACTTTTTTATAATATTTGCTTGATTTCAATAGTTAAAGCAAATTAAAATAATCTTAGTTGTTGTTGATTGAGTAGTAATAATCGTTACTCATTAAGATAATGTTATATCAATCATACCATTTAAGGTATACAATGCTAGTATACTAATTAAAATCTAATCAAAATTGCTTACATATTTTTATTATATAAGCAGTGACCTGAAATATAATGCTGAGGCGTTCTATTTCAGGTTACTGCTTATAGAATAAATAGTAATTAATAATACTAGTGTAGATTAAATTTGCTAAATTTTCTACCAAAAAACTTTTCTTCACAAAAGTTAAATATTTTAAAATCTACTATTTAACTATAGATCAATTCAATATGCACTGTTTCTTTTTTGGCCTGTCATACTTTCACAAAGATTTATTAAAATTACAAATCATTACTTGTTCAGTTAATGGTAATTTTATCTTGTATGTAATAATAGTTAATTAAAGCAATTATTTCTGGTTTATGCTGAAAAATATACAGTAATATATTTAGACCTGTCCACTCAGATTGATTGATTGAGAAATTACAAATTAAAACTTGCACGGCTGATAGTAATTTTATCATGTATGTAATGATAGTTAATTAGAGCAATTATTTTGAATTCAAACTGTATAATCTACTGTAAAATTATGAATGTGAAAGTAACTGTCCATTTCGTATATTGTATCATTGTGTGTTCTGAAAAATTTGTATTTTTGACATTGAAACGTATAAATGGTGATAGAATAAGACTACTTTCTTTTGTAAAGTCTGAGTCAAATTATGTATATACAATTCGAATGACAAAATGTTTGAACTATTGTGATATTTTGTTTTAAGATCTATGTGTTCTCATTTTTCATATATGTTTCAGCTGACACACCATACTTCGGCGGGACGTTTCGTGTGCGGCTGGTGCTCGGCCGCGAGTTCCCGGCAGCGCCCCCGCGCGCCTTCTTTCTCACCAAGTTGTTCCACCCCAACGTGTCCCCAGACACTGGTGAGGTGTGCGTGAACACGCTGAAGCGCGACTGGCGGCCGGAGCTGGGGCTGGAGCACGCTCTCCTGGCGGTGAAGTGCCTGCTCATCGCGCCGAATGCAGAGTCAGCACTGAACGCGGAGGCGGCGGCGTTGTTGCGGGACCGCTACGACGACTACTTCGCGCGCGCTAAGCTCCTGACAGACATTCACGCGCGCCCCGCGCACGCGCCTCACGCGACCCACGCCGAGCCGCACGCGCCCACGCACCACCGACGCAGGGTATTGCTTGCTCTTTTATACTAATAATAATAATAACACGTTAGACCTATGTCTCCATGTAAATCTCCCAAGGGCCAGATATTTTCCTAATATAATATGTTAGACTAATATAAAATATTTGTGACAAGAGAAACATAATAATATCAACACTGTATTAAAATATCCCACTGCTGGATACAAGCCTCTTCTTATTGTGAGAAGGGTTAGGCCATAGTCCACCGTGCTGGTAGACTTTACATTTCTTTGTGATTCTAGGCTATCGGTTTTATACTAATAAGTCGTAATATTAATAGGTTAAACTCGACGATCGATTTTATGTGCCTTAGATGGCAAAGCTTTAAAAATGTTTTATATCAACAAGGTGGCTTGGTCCTCTACTATATTTACCAAGGTAATGTACATATATAGCTGGCAACTCACATGTGTCACTTAAGTGCAATGGCCGATTTGCAAGGCTTAGTTTGGAAAACAAACACCCAACTAACTAACTTACTAACCCCAGATGGCGACATTGAGCCAAACAACAATAAACTGATCCAACATAATTATGTACCACTAGCAGTATGACGGTAATTCTCGCGGTAATTTTTAACGTTTACCTTCTGCCCAAACCATTTTATGACTATCTTGAAGAACTGGGTCCTTATTACTGCAGTTCGTCCCAAAACTACAGCCCTGTGAAGACCACCTGCCAAAATCATTTTATGGCCATCTTGAAATGCCCATATAATAGTTTGTAGTTGGTTTTCAGGTATTGTTTACAAGGCTTTCAGAGCAGTTGTAGTGACTGATACAAGTTTTCCATTGCAATTTTAGCAGGTGACCAAAAGTACTAATTCTTTCTTGCAAGTGACTCTTGTAATCTGCTGATGATAACATGCTAAGAAAGAATTACTACTTTTCCAGTATGAAGGGAAATTCACTGGATCCTAACACAAAAACTTCAATAGTTTGATCATGATTTAGTACATTGCACAAGTGTCGCAATATAGCTCTTTTATTCATGTCTAACTTTCTTATCAGAGGTTTTGATTATACCTTGTGTTTGTTTGTTTTCGTTGTTATATGTATAGACAAGGCTGAGTTACAAATTTTAATATAATTGTAAGACAAATCTAATTATTAAAATTACACTTTTTTTTGTAACCTTGTTAAGCTAGAATTTACATTGTTGTTACACTCAGTCGTATTTTAATCATGAAGAATGTGCAATGATGACAACATATGGACAGTTCCGTTAAGTTTTCTTTTGAGTCTTAATCTGAGTTCGCATGTCAAGGACCGTCATGCTCACTCAAATGTCATTGCTTGTGGTGGCGTCATGGACCGGGTCGTTCCCTTCCCTTCAATATGGCGAGGGGGGCGATGGCTGGCCCATGCGTCGTACTCGTACGGGTGCTACTTGTGGTGACTGGTCGACCTTGGTTTCGTGGAATTCGATAATTTACATACTACATTTTTATTCAAAGTCTTGATTATTTATGTACATGTAAGTGGATGCTCCTATTTACCATATTGCTGCTTTAGAGGCTACCATCAAATTTTATCAAATGCCTGAGTATGTTGAGTAGTAGTTCATGGAGAACTGGTTGCAGCACCTTACAGTTATGATTTGTAAACGAAATATTATTGTACACTTGGCGATTAAAAAGAGTGGCCATGAGTTTCTTGCCCGTTCTTCTCGTGAGCCCTACACCCTTGCTTTGCTGAACGTGGCAGTAAATGAAAATTCACAGAAAAAAAATTGTGGTGTTACCTTGTAACCTAACTTGAATAAATTTATTATGACACATACTTCAGAATGGAAGGAGGTTTATCATGGTCGTTACTGTAGGGACAGATGGGACAGCTAGTTGCATGGTTTATTGTTGAGTAATTTTAGTATTATTGTTGGCAGGAGGGCAACAATTCCGAGTCGGAGGGCGCGGCGAGTGCGGCGAGCGCGGCGGGGCTGGCGGGCGCGGGCGGCGCGGCGCGCGAGGAGCCGTGCGCCAAGCGCGAGCGCCGGCCCGCGCCGCGCGCGCCGCCCGCCGCGCTCGCCAAGGACAAGCGGCGCGTGCTCAAGCGGTTATGAGCGCCGGCGCCGCGCGCGCACACTGTCTCGCTCTAGGCGCCCCGCGGGTCGCGCCGCCACACGCGCCACACGCGCCACACGCGCCACGCCCGCCACGCGCGCCACGCGCGCCACGCCCTCCACGCGCGCCGGGTCCCGCCCCGCCGCCGCGCAGGGACCGACCTCAGGAATTGTAAATAAATAATTATCGTTTAATTAGGATTGTTTTGTGTTGTCCGTGAATGTGTTTATTTCTTTTGGGAAAATTAAAGCACACGGTGTTTAGTTTTGGTACGTAATAAGTAGGTATAGTGTTGTAATGTAATTATGAAAATTTGTATTGCTTTAGATTCTACATTAATTAATGAATAATACAATAGTTATGAAAAGTTATATTGTTTCATTTATCACATACCATGTATTTTATTGACACTGGATATTGTAGTATGAAAATGAATTCAAACAAAGACTACTGAGCTTGAGATCCCGGACGCGATATTGTTATCTAACAGTATTGTAACTCGGCCCTGTCCTTGAAATAATTACCTACAGCCGCGCGGTACGTAAACACGCGAAAGGGCTGCCGCCTACAGTATTTTAATATCATCTACCTAGGTATTTGAATTTCTTTCTAATTTAGTGATTGTAAATCAATGATATATAAACTATAGATACGTTACCCGCGCTCTGTAGTGGCAACATGAATGCAAGGTAATTACCAGAAGTCCATTTAATCATGTACCAACCAGTGCCGCGGGTGTACGTGACATTATTCATATTCATTTATTCATAAAAATATAAGCTTACAGTATAGGTACACCAAATCACTTATATCTATGCAAACTATACTAAAATAAATTATATAGTACTACAATGTTAACAGGATCTTAGACTAACAAAAAGGAAATAAGATAAAAACAAAAACAACCTCTATGTAGGAACTATGATATTACATTTTACATAGGTAAATATAAATATGTTTTAATATTACATTCCGGGTGTCAAAAAATATGTCTGCATCTGGACTATATTGAAGGAACTCGTTAATAAGTCGAATTGCTCTAGCAGTGGGGCTGTTCTCAGCTTGTGGAGAGCGCCATATAGGTGGATAGCTCAGGAGTCTATGCTGTCGTCTTCCCACACCACGCATATATTGCCGGGAACGTAGAAATGTATCGATTCTCGTACAACAGGGCAATCTACTTTATCCGCTAATATTAGACAATAATTTAGTATATCTGTGGATGTGTATATGTGTGTATTCCCGCCTAAGTTGAAGTGTATCATAACCTACCATTCCAGACACAAACATGGAGGGATATAGAAAAGGGTAGTAACCATATTGACGTTTGTATAGATATCTACAGAATTTACGTTGAATTTTTTCTAGCATAATATTATACAATGACTCTTTAGGGCTCCAAAGTATTGCATTAGGTATATTCTAATTAATAATAATAATAATAATAATCTTTATTTGCCATTAGAGTTTAATTTAGAAATTTACTACGGACATATGCATTGTATAACTGTTGTACAGCTTGAAAGTTCTTAAATTGTGACGATATTCTAATAATGAAACCAAGACATTTATTAGCGTCTTTGCAAGTTTGGATTATGTGGCCATGAAAATCTAATTTGCTGTCCATTATAACCAGTGATCGGAGTAGGTAGATTGAAATGGGGTCATTGATCCGAAACGTATATATTAATATGGACATTCCTCCGGAATTGGTGGATTATTAAAAAAAAACCGGAACTTATGTAGGAATTTTATTCTGCCAGAGTGGAAGGAGTCATTTGATGATTTGCCATCCTCAAAAAAAGGTAGGAGTTGTAATAAAATGAGCAATATTATTCTTTATTATTCTTCATATTTTTTTTAACGGCACACAGTCACGATTTGACAAAACCCAACGACCAATCAGAACAAAGGATCATGGGTGGTACAATAACCGGTTATCAGAACAATGCGTACGCCCGCCGACGACATGCCAGGTAGCTCACTCGTTTACTTCGGTTCGTAGAGTGCGCATCTTTGTTTGTTACTGTGTTGTGAAAACGTTACTTGACCCTGGCTTGTGTACATACTGACTTCTGGAATCTGCTCTAAACCACGATTTGGCTCGAATATACGGACTCAGATTTTTCACTATTGAATTGGATCTACATATTTAAACCAAGCTTTGGTAAGTAATATTTTACTAGTTACAAGGAGTATAAAGCATGTTTGGATGTACTATAAGAATATTTTTAGTATTGTGTTTGTTCGCTTAACCTGCTGAACATACCATGAGTCTTAATATTGTTAAATCTTTAATAGAGTATGAACCAGTGAGCTTAGTGCGAAACAAAATTATGATATTCTAGTAATGTAATCGCAATTCAGCTAACTCCACTATTAACCGACATTTTACTAGAATCCGTATATAATTTGAATGCCCTGTGTCCTCTTGCAATGTATTGGTAAAATAAATTACTATAGGCCTTATCTACTTCTCTACAAAATATTCTACGTAACAAGCCCTTTCATTTGATATATATATATATTGATGGAATTGTAAAAAAAAAAAAATTGTCCGCCATCTTGTAGCGGCAGCCATTTTGGATTGACAGGAAGAGGGTGAAATTTCAATGACTAAATTTGATCCACGAAAAATAAAACAAACGGAGTAAGCTAAATAAACTAAATAAAATGTAATTTTTTCATGTCTTTGTTTTAGGTGATATATACGAGGTTCCATCTCTAAAACAAAGTTCAGATATGGCAAACGTCAAGGCTGAAACTGTAGAAAAATGGATATCCGGTCATCCCGAACTACTTTACGATCACGCTAGTGGTACAATATACTGTTCAAAATGTGAAAGCCATTTGAAAACCATAAATAAAGGAAACGTTAAAAGACATATCGAAGGAGCAGTACACCAGGGAAAGTTTAAGCGGCCCGAAGAGGAATTTTATTTCGATCTTATAAAATTTCTCATTTTGTGCAATATTCCGTGGTCTCAGATGAAAAATACTACTTTTCAAGATTTCTTTAAAAGATATATGTGTAGTACCTGTTGTTGTACGTGTACTAATCGTACTCTGCCAGATGAATCACAGTTACGGAAAGTTTACTTGGACAAGTTTTTTAAGAATAAAATCAATTCGATTCGGCAAAATTATAAAAATGAGAAACTATGGATATCATTAGATGAAACGACAGACTTTTTAGGTCGCTATATAGTCCATTTTTTAATAAAACCATTACATCCTAGCAATTTGACTAGACCTTATTTGGTAGCATGTAAAATGCTAACTGTAGTTAATGGACAAACAATCACGCAATTTGTGTTAGAATGTTTGGAAAACTTTTGGGAAGATTCTTTTGAATCGAAGGTAGGTAACATTCTTGTCCTCTGCACTGATAGCGTTGCATATATGCTGTCTGCAGGACGAAATTTAAAACAATACTTACCTGAAATGAAGCACGTAACATGTTTGGCGCACTCTCTTCATCGCGTATCTGAGCAAATTAGGTTAGAATATCACGATGTTAACATTTTAATAGCAAATGTTAAAAAGGTATTTTTGAAAGCCCCAAGTAGAGTCAAAATTTTAAAAGAAAAATATCCAGATTTGCCGCTACCTCCCCAACCAGTTGTTACAAGATGGGGCACTTGGTTAGAGGCAGGATTTTATTACGCTCAAAACTTTGAAAAAATAAAAGAAGTATTATCTTGTTTAAGCAGCTCTGATGCGGTATCTATTCGAGAGGCAAAAAATATTATAGAAAAAGAAAATTTAAAAGAAGATTTAAATTACATTAAAGACAATTATTTTATAATTCATTTGTCTTTAAAAGAATTGCAAAAGCATAATTTATCGTTGACAGATTCACTTTTAGCATTTGACAACGTCAGAGATGCTATAAATCAGTGCAATTCAGAAAATATAAAAAATAAAATAGAACGTGTTATGGAACGAAACCCAGATTTAGACACACTTAGAGAATATAGTGAGGCCATTGAAAAAAATGAAGCACATAATTTAATACCTTTTTTAAAATTTGCTCCTTTGACATCGTCAGATGTAGAACGGTCTTTTTCCATTTATAAATGGACTTTAGATGTTAAAAGAAATAGGTTGAAAATAGAAAATATAGAGAAACTCATAGTTATATATTTTAATTGTAAAGATCAGGATTACCAGGATGCTGACATTGTAATCGATGAAGATTAAAAATGTGAATAAATGTAAAATGTACATATTTAACAATAAACAATCTTGATTTTTATCTTTTTTCTTTATTCTACCCCTTTTTTTGGTCCTAAAATCTGACTAAAATCAACCTGTTCCTTCGTATGCCCTTTACGTTTCAGAGTCGTGGTGCATCCTTAGAACAGTCTCACGACCCCAGCAGGCATTGGCCCTCTATGGGGCCCCGTCATTTATTCTACCCTTAATGCAAATTACCATGACCCCTATGAAAATATTTAAATTTAAGTGCAACAATTTATGTCTATCTATAAAAGTTCTAGCCATAAAAGGCTAAAAATAAAAATTAAAGCTTCGATCGGAATTCGATTGTTTTTATTATTCAACAGATAAATAATGAATTAATTTAGTTTTGATACCTTCCTTTAAATTTTGAATTGAGTAGGAATAATATCACTACCAACATTAACAATATTTAATTGAATCCGGAAATACCGGAATTACTTTCCGGGAAAATGGCTTATCCATGTTATTCTTTCTGTGTGCATTTATGATACAAGTACCAAAAATCAATCTACCTACTCCGATCACTGATTATAACACCCAAATCCTTAATTGAGCATTAAAATAACTTGAGTGAAAACTTCCTCAACAACACAAAGAAATGCCATCCTGTGTTTTTAGAAAATGTAAAAGTTATACTGCAGCTATGAAAGATAAGTATCATGAGAAAAGGATTTTTTTATGCCTTCTAATGGCGGCTGGCGCCTGAGGCAAGTCACGTGTTCACGCTCGGCCAATTAGCGTGCACCACATAATGATGACAACGTAATTAAAGAAATATATTTATCTCTCTAACAACAGGAATTCCGTAGATGACATAATTTTCTTGCCCTTTCTTCGTGCGTCTAAGTAGCTGTCCAGCTACCCATAGTATTTATGCTGTTTTCGGGTGCCGTGATGCATGACGCGTCTATTTATACGTCATTATGGTAAATATTATAATATTTATTTAAAGAATTAAATTCTTTGTGAATGAAATAGAAAGTGTTTAATAAGAATCACGTGCTTTTTATTAGTAGATTTAATAAAAACACCCTTATAAATTTGAGACTGATAAATATTTGTTGAGTCGTAGGACAAGTTTTGTTGTTAAATTTAATAGTATAAACATTCACATTTGGATTCAAAGTAAAATTAAAAATAAGTACTTTTGTTTGCAATTGCACTTTGCCATAATTATTATGTAAGTACTTGTACTTATTTCAATCAAATATTCACAAATCGCACGCTTACTGCTTACAAAACTATCACACCGTCCGTTCACTACAGTGCATTCGCGACTAGTTGTGTACCGAGTGTATACCGACCTCGAGGCGCGAAGATATGACTCGCGTAACGGCCGTTTGTATGACGATAGAATACTGTTAGATAATATTACCGTGTTCTAGACGTCCGAACTCCAAGTCGTGCAGTACTAGTTAAATTAGGTACCTTTGGTATATTGAAACACGTAGGGTTGCAAAACAAAACAATAGGTGGCGAAAATAACGTGTAAACTTAGGTAAGTTACATAGGTATAGTGTTTATTGCAATCAAGCGATAACAAAAGTGAGTCCGATTTGACTGTTACACTCAGTTTTATACCAATATTAGTAGGGACGTAACAATATGATAACAAATAACAGTCTTACGTATTACAACCAAAATATATCCTAATAGTATAAAGTATCGATGTCAGCTCAGGGTTAATTAAATAAACAAATAAATAATAAATTATATAACCTATCTTATATTATATATATATATCCTATGTATATGACGTGTTAGTGGAGTGAGCCGGTGCTTGTAACAATATGACAATTTATCCTGAGCTAAGTTACCTTTGGTAAGGTCATAATTATTATGATTAATTATATATAACTAGATGTGTAGGCGGAGCTATAATTCCGGCATATTCATTGTTTCTCACTCTTCACTTTTGCTCTCCACTCATGCACGGTTACTTTTACTTCTCCATAATATTTCTGATCTAGTCACAAAAGGTTAGTCTAGGTCTTCTTCTTTATGGAAAGCCTTTTCAGATCCGTAGCTGCCCTCCAACTGGCGCTCCAGCTGTGGGCAAGAAGACAGCATGGAACCTTTATCTTCTGGCTGGTCCAGAAGATAAGTGTCCCATGCGGTCCAGGTATTCTCAGGGCACGGATGCTTTGGCAAGTAAAAATCCCAAATGCAACTACTGCGAATGTGAAGATGATACGGCGCAGCGCCCGCTCGGGCAATGTCCTGAACGTGAACTCGTTAGTGTTCTTGGCAATGACCACTCGCTGCCCGGCCATTTAAAAATGGCATTTTAAAACACATCTGCCGAACAACTGCCATAATATTTTTTTTAGATATCCCTTAGAGAAAAATAAACTTTCTAATATTTTTTTAAATTTCTTTTCTTTCACTTGTCTACTACGGCCTATTCAATTAACTTATGCACTATTTTAATTATTCTCGTTCTAAAACATCTTATTACACATTTAAAAATGCAAAAATAATAATAATAAGACACAAAATCAACAAAATTTAATTTAGTTGCCTACAAATCGGGAATTTTCGATAAAAAAATTAAAAGTCGAATATCTCGAAAAGGGTTAAGTTTAGGGTAGGGTGTTTCATAGAGAAATAAGTCAGAAATGATGGGTAGTCCACGCCCTTAACGGATCTAGCCCGACTTTTCCTGTAACCCTGTATATATATTTTAACGCGTTACCAGCCGGCGGGCAGAAGCCAGGTCCGTAGCTGGTAACCGTTAGGGTTATAATGAAACACGCAGACTGATTCAACTGAGAATATATTTACAATTTTTCACCTATCTTATATCCCATTTATTAGTCATGCAAGTAATGCTAACACTAATGTGTACAATAAACATTTTTACCAATCAGCGACAAGTAAACAAAAATCTAACATTTTCGAATGATTTCTTGGAAATCTGTTCGCGAGTATAAAAGTAGTGCCACGTATAAAAAGCAGAGGGAAGCTTCGCGCGTCAACAGTTCGAATGTTGATATCGTTGCGGCTAGACGTATGATGCTCCGTTCGATCGCCTTCGCGCGTCGCTTGGTTTCGGCGCGGCTAGTTGTACGATGCTCCGTTCGATTCCAGGTTTCTCGTAAAGCTATATGTTGCCTGTGCGTATATACATACGCCACAATATATATATATATACTTTTTTTTTCATTTTTTCTGAACGGCCTTCAGTTCTACTATAAGACATTTCAAGGTTATGCATTAACACACCTGTATACTGGGACGCAACGGTAAGTATACAAATTTCTTTAAAACGCTCTTTCAGGGAAACTCGTGTGTCTATATAAATAATACATTTTGTACGTGGGGGAGCCATGCTGAGGCACGAATGGGCCGGCTCGACCGGAGTGATACCACGGCCTCACAGAAAACCGGCGTGAAATAGCGCTTGCGTTGTGTTTCGTCGAGCGCAAAAAAAAGTCAATCTGCAAAAATATGTTTTAAAAGTGTAACACTCGCATCTATTGTAGATCGACCCTTTCTAAAAACATAATAGTTGTGTATGAAATAAATTGTTTACGTTAAAGTAACTCTCTAATTGCTATATTTATATTTTACTTATAGCACAGGTAATATAGAAATCAGTCTGAAATTACATGGATCACTTTTGCATCCATTTCTAAATAATGGTATTATTTTGCCACATTTCATTAAATTAGAAAAAATGCCCACATAAATGCATCCGCTAAATATTGCGGCTAAGTGTGGCGCTATGTTATCAATAATACTTGTAACTAATTTCACAGAAATACCCTACAATTCAGCTGTTCTTTTTTAATTGACTTGAATTCTTTTATTATGTCATGCGGATGTTTAAAATTAAACAGGACTTTACACTCCACCACGCTATCCCTAACCAAGGATTCTGCTTTAACTGGGCAAGACCTTAAGGAACTAGTTGTATTAACAGGTATCTTTGCAAAGTAGTTATTAAATGTTTCAGCTACATGCAAGTTATTTGAAATTATCTTATATTTAAATTAAGTTTAATAGTATTATCACGCAGCTTGGTGCGTCCAGTTTTATTATTAATGTTCCAAGTAGCTTTAATTTTGTAGTCGGCATTTTGAATCTTGGTTTTTAAATAAAGGGACTTGGCTGTAGCACAAGTCTTTTTAAATAATTTTGAATAGTTTCTAACATATTTAACAAAATTAGGATCAATATTATATTTTTTCATTCCATATAATTCATACAACTTAAGATATTATACATGTAACTTTTCACTAGGATATCGATATTCGTCGTAGTCCACGTGTACTAGAGCTGATTCTGATATTTATATTACGTATAATGTACGCATTTATTCAAATGTATTAGACAAACTATTTATAAGGGAAGGTGCTGCGTCCTTCAATATACTTATTCGAACTGTATTCGAATATGATTCGATTCGATTCGAATGCAATTACGCGCATAATTATAAATGTTAAATATTATAAATAAAAATAACGAGTTGAACGGATAGACAATATTAACAACAATAAATAAACACTTTTATTAAAAATATAAATCTTATAAGTAGGTTAGGTCTAGACGCTGGGTATACTGGCGCCAGATTCAGATTCGCGATGTGACTCGCGGGGAGTGGTTCTGGTGGCGGAAGTACGGGTAGTCGGGGGCTGAGGTGTGGGGAAAGGTATCAGCACGTAGCGGTGGAACAACGTGCCAATTGCAGCGCCTAGTAGTGGGCCCACCCAGTACACCTACAACATACATATAATGAGTATCAGTTACCCCCAGTTCCAGTCCTGTCAGATCCCACTTCCTATTATTAGGAAGAGGGATCTGACAGGGTTGGGAACTCTCTCCATGTATGGTACGCAGCTACAATGGTCCATGGAGGTGAAGTATCTAGGCTCATGCCTAGATAGCTCATGCTTAGATAACAAACTAACGTGGACACAGCATGTAGACAAAGCCATAGAGATGGCCCAGCGGGTCTTCGGCATGATTCGTTCTACTTATGGAAAGACATCAAGTGGCTATACACGATGATGATAAGACCCATACTTACGTAAGGAAGCATTTTCTGGTGGCCAAGAACTAAACTTGCAACATGCAGGAACGCTGTCGAAGGTGCAGCGATTGGTCTGCATGGCTATAAAATGGGCGTTCCCGACTACGCCGACAGCAGCGTTAGAAGTTCTGCTGAATCGAACGCCGTTACAAATTGTTGTGGAGTTAGAGGCGATAAAGGCGCTACATAGACTATCTGTGCATGGGCTGTGCAGCGTCAGCATGCCGGAAACACGACACACACAATTGGAGATTTCAAAGGATCTCAAAAGGATTATGAGCGTGGGATGCGACAAAATGCAACCAATGCACATATTCAAAAATAATTTTAAAATAGAGGGCCCCACGAGGGACGAATGGAGACAAGGTCTACAATTCCCGGACAACGATTGTCTCATCTGGTACACTGATGGTTCCAAAATGGAAACAGGATCAGGCGCTGGTATTTATGCCAACGACTGCAAGGTGAGCTAAAGCATGGGCAAATATGCAAAGGTCTTCCACGCGAAAACCTATGCTATAATTGCCTGCGCTCAGGAGAATATTAACAATAATGTCATTGACAGGACTGTTTATATTCTCAGTGACAGTCAAGTTGCTCTCAAGGCTCTGGTCTCCTGTAGGGTGGACTCCGGACTGGTCCTGAACTGTGTTAAGGCCCTCAACAAACTTGGCAGGAAGAACACAGTCAGACTAGTGTGGGTTCCGGGGCATGCAGGGGTGAAGGGCAATGAAGAAGCTGAAGAATTAGCCAGAAAGGGCTCGGAGCTATTGTTTGTGGGCGCCGAACCATTCGTAGGACTCTCTAAGAGCACCGTCAAGGCAGCTTTGAAGCACATGGCAATGATAAACATAGGCTAGAGTGGATGGCCCTCAGGGGTCTGGAATAGTCCAAGAAATTCATTGCAAACAGAGCCACGGGCTTCACCCGGAAGCTCTGCGGGTACAACAAGGGCCAAATACGCCTGCTCACAGAAGCGTTCACTGGCCATTTTGGCACCAACAACTTCCTGTGCAGATTAAGATTGGCAAACAATTTGATCTGCAGAGCCTGTGGTGAACAGTACAAGTCCATATCGCACCTACTATGTGAATGTGACGCGTTGGCTGGATTGAGAATGGGTCTGATGGGATTGGCATATCCAAATTCCGAAGACTTCAGGGTTCTCCCCCTAAAGTGTACGCTGCGGCTGATGCAGTACATTCATAAGAAGATAGGTAAAGGCTAGATCTTGGGATCGATACAAAAGATCCCACTGGGTCGAAGTATCGCCGATCTGCACTGATAAGATAAGATACCCTCCCTCAGTTTCTGAATTGAGAAAAGGAGCAATTCTCAAGTGACCATTCTCAATTATTTTTTACAGTATCGAATTTTATCAAATCGCTATCAACTCTATCAAGTGAGCATTTATCTACTAAACGCACGAGCATGCTTGCAGGCGCAGGACCGCGAGGCAAATACTTTACATATATCTGTTAAATATATGCTTAATGTTTAAACGCAGTACAAGCAGTAGACATGGAATTCACGGACACGGTGTTGAACAAAATTTGGGCGAACAACCTCGACATCGAAAGATTGTATATAGAACATATTATAGTATGTATAGCCCTTTTGCTTTTAATTTAATTCAGAGTCGCAGGATCTATCGTTAAAAATGTGTAAATAAAGTTTTTGATAGTAGGTATATTTTAGCGTCAGTAAATAAACACAAAACTTGCTTGCAACATCCAGCCAATGTTCGATCTATAAGATCCACGTGATTTTTTGATTTTTGGTAATAAAGGTCAAGTGATATTTACCCAATGGTCTTGCCAGATACCGTGTAACAAGGCAGGCCCGAAGCTCCGCGCAGGGTTGAGACTTGCACCAGTCGCGGTGCCCTGCAAGACATAAGTTATATTCTCGAACATCATGACGAAGCACTTTAACGGGTTTCGTGTCCGATGAAAATAATCTATTGTTATGTATCATATGATACATAAGAATAGATTTTCTATTGTGTCTATCAGGGGAGAGCAAAAGGGTTAAATATAAGATTATCTAAGAAACAAATATCTCATGTAGGTACTAACTGACCCACGAGCCTTAATTCTGACCTATGGTAATGAGATATAGTTAATCGTAGCATAAACTAGCTGTACCTGCGACACTTCAATCGCGTTGTTGTAGAAAACTAAAACACGGCGCTTAGATAAGAGTACAGTCAATATCCGTGTTACCTGACCGCTATAGAAAATAAGAAGAGGATAATGCAAGCCACAGACTAATAATAAAGAATTTGCGATTAAAGGACTCGTTAACTTTATTCAATTAGACACTCGATTATGTTAATACTTCTCTATATACTATGTAAGCGGTGGAATCACCCGGAGCATATACATATATATATAAATGTTTGTTGGGTTGCTAACACGTGAAAGAGTAACATAAAGTTGGCCATGTGAAAAGCAATCAAAGTGAGGTCCACCCCTGCAACGGATAATGTCTTGCCTTCGGCTTTGTTAATAGCCATAGCGTAACAGAGGCTTACTGGGAATTACACACATTTGAAACAAAAAGGAAAATTATTGGGAATAATGGAAAACTACGTCACCAGTGGCGTAACCTATTAAGATTTCGGCTTCGATGACATTTCGACATTTCGGGATTTGTTACTTTCAGCCGAGTGCCGTTGCATAGTTTAGGAGGACTTAAATTTCTGCGTAGAATGATTGGTACACACAGCGACACATCAACCTAGACTGTTTGGACTTTGAACTATTAGTACTTGAACGCTGCGAATCGTGTGAGAGAGTGCGTTATATATTTGTTATTTTATCTCATTCACGGTGAAAGGGACGCGGCGGTCTATCCTTATCCTTAGAGTTCTTTGCGAACTTAAGCGTGACACCCTTCCCGTGAAAGTTTCAGATTCACGTCAGAGTGCGTGGTGCTCTCGGTCAGCCGATTACCGCTTCACGATCTTCTTCTGATTCCTGAGACCTACTTAGCCTTATCCTTTTCTCATTTTGGCTTCGTAGCGAAAGGTTTATTTTTATTCCTAGAAAGATTTTTAAGGAAAATATCAAACCAATAAATCAAATAAATTCAATCAAAAGTGTTAGGTGCAAACCAACACCTTAGAAAATACCGAAAAACTATTTATTTACAAATTTTAAACAACGGGCAGTTGGACAGGCCCGAATAAATTCGAAATGTCTCTACGTGTCGCGATACAATCGAATCGACAGCACTAACTTTCGAACGAATGACACTATTCTGACTACGAAGTAATAATATCTACTCGATTCAATTTTGTTACTTCAAAATAATGACTAAATCCAACATACAGTACACAAAATTGCCCAAAACCAAAACCTTTTTCGACCAATTTCTAAGAACAAACTTCCAGAATGTAATAATTCTAATAATATAATGTAATGTAACCAAGACCTTTTTTCGAAACAATTTGGAACATTCAGGACTCTATGAAACTCAGAACAACGTTCAAAAACCGGTGAGCGTCATTCTTCCGCGGAAAATCTTAACATCGCGATTCAGAAAATGATGTCATATGCACAACGCCATCTATCGAATATGGAGTTCAACTGTCAACATTAGTTCTAGTTTTAGTCGTAAGATTACGTTGCAAGTAACTGAATTGCGTGTGTTATTTTATTTCTTGAACACTTTAAATCCATATTATCTAATATCGCTTGATAGAGTGAACCGATTGCGATAAAACAAAACCTAAGTAATACTTCAAGTTGCGTACAATTTTTACGTATAAAAGTAATCTTCATTGGTTTCGTACATTTTACGTGCAGCGTGCACAGACAAACAGACAAAAATTCCAAAAATGCTGGACATGGGTTCTATTGGCAATTTCTTTGGCAATATTTTCAAAGTACAAAAACGACTTTTCTACAGATTTATTATGCCTATGTATATATAGATAGGTCACACCCTGTCCCTACTTATGTACGGACTATTATTGTTTATCACCTTTTTACATGATTTTAGGTAATTATATTTAATGGTAGGTAATTGATGTTATTATTAATAATATTTATAGATAAATTTTAATATCTAATAAATATTGGAAACCTATAGAGGTTGCCAATATTCATTAGATATAATCCTAACTAATATTATAAATGCGAATGTGAGTTTGTTTGTTTGTTACGCTTTCATGCCTTAACTACTCGACCGATCATCACGAAATTTCGCATACACATTGTCAAGAGAACAAAAAGGACACACACACTTTTTCCTGGATTAAAGGTAACCTTGAATCCAGAATAAAGTATTCTTACTAATCTAACCTAACCTACATTTACGCGAGCGACGCCGCGGACAAATTCTAGTTAATTTTTATATGCGTAAGCAATTATGCGAACTTCTCTTTGTATGAAAACTTATACTAAAGAGGAGTTAAGCTGTGTCTCAGTATCCATTAAACCGTAAATACATTATAGTGCCTAAAGACATATTATGCTTTCAGTAGATAGTCATAATATAATAGCAGCGATAGTCTAGAGGAGGACCGTTGGAGTACTACGCAGTTGTGTTAGGTTCTACCATGAGGGATGCACCTCTGAATTTCGAACTTATGTATGAATTAATTAGTTCATTATTGCTTGCTTTAACGTAGAAGGAAAACATCGTGGAAAAATTGCATGTCTCAGAGTTCTCCGCAATCTGAAAGAATGAAGTCTGCTAACTCGCACTGGGCCAGCGTGATGGACTATGGCCTAACTTTTCTCACACTGAGAAGAGGCCCGTGCTCAGCAGTGGATCAGTATAATATGTACAGCAACATTTCGTTACAGTATAGCTAGATGGAAGAAGAATATAGCGTAGAATAAAAGAAGTAAAGAATTTCATCTTACCATAGAATAGACAAGACCTGTAACGACGAGTCCGAGTTTGAGTGGAGCAGCGTGGTCGGGCAGTTGCGAGGCTGGTGTAGCCCACTCGCTGCAGATTGCCATCAGCAGTGTGGCGGTTATAGCCGCCTCCAATATCACGGCAGCCATCGGTGACACGCTTTTAGCGGGCAACGTCATGCATATTTCGTCGGTCTTCTCCATAGGTATTACTGATAGGAGCACACCGAAGCCAAGAGTAGCGCCTATAACCTGCGCTATTAAGTAACCGAGCGCTGGCAGTGCTTCCATCTCTCCGTAGAGCACCGCGCCCAAGGTTACAGCAGGGTTCATGTGTGCACCCGAAGCTGTGCCGAACGCGAGTATGTTTGCCATCACAATCAAGCCGAAAGCAATCGCGGGCTGTGTCGTGTCGATTGGTGGTAGCAAGATGTCACCCAACTCGGTGTCCTCCCCGAACTGTATACATGACGCGCAGCCCAAACAGATCAAGATTCCCGTGGACACCACCTCCGCCAGCAGCGGGCGCCACCATATGTGTGCCCAGCGCGCCACTGCACACGGCAATTAAAATTGTTAATATATGTATAAAAATATATATTAACTGTTTTGCATTGTTACTAACTTGCTATAAGTTTTGGGGGCAAGACCTGTCTGTAACTGTTACCTGAAGGTGCTTTCGGGCACTGAATACACAGTACAGCGGCCCCTTCCCTTATGACCGGTTGCAGGTTTATATGCGAAATATCATAAACAAGGTTCTGTCGAGGAATGGGGAATGCGGCTACGAGCCTGTACGCCCCTTGACATGCGCTCCTTTCATAGAAAGACGCGATGCGGGGCTCCGATTTTTGGTTGGATTTATGAAGAAACAAATAAAAGAAAGAAAAAAATAACTACTAGTGGGTGAAACTTGAGGGGTGAATGGGCTCGTAACGGGGAATGCAGCGTTGGATAGTCCTAAATGTTTTGAATATGTTTTACGCCAAATAACTGCTCCAACAAAATAATTTACATTAGTATTGATAAGTATTTGCAATACTCACAGCTGACGCTCATTCAACTATATTTCCTATCTGATTTTTTCATAAACTTGTAAAATAGTTAAAAGAATAAGTAATAGAAAAATATATAAGTCATTTATTATATAAAATAAATAATCACTTCGAGTAATTTTCTTACCGTTAGAAACATGAAAATAATAAAATAATTTTAATGACCTAAAATACTCTGTCTAGATGAGGTCTAGATTTCTATCATAGACTATACCTACACAGATTATAATAATTTATAATGACCCATATTTTCATGTAGAGTTGTGTTGCTATTTTCATAAACATTTTTAAACAATTATTATTTTGCCTATTGTTTAGGGTGGTTATCATCAAAATTATCGAATGAACCCGTTCACTCTGGGCGGAACTTCAACCTCGTATTCATTCTCTTTCCCTTTACATTCCAGGGATGCGTGATTCCTTTCGTATTGCTCTGCCATTATTTTTACATATTTTAGAACAATAACTAAAGCTGATATTATTCCAAGCTTTATACAAAAGTAGGTAGGTACTGTGTGGTTTTGAAGTGCTTAGGATTTTTGAACGGTCTATTGGTGAGTAGAGGATTTTTAACAGAGTTTATTGCATAATATTGTCTTATATTTACGCGAATGTTATACATTGAAATTAAACTAATTTATACAGAATTTTTCGCGTTGTTTATTTCAAAACACTTTTATTAGGTAGATAATTTGGGAATGTAGTAAAGTTTAAGAAACAACAACACCACCACAACGCGACAAAATTCGTATAAAGTAGTTTATTGCGTTAGGCCGAGTGTATGCCGGTGCTACCGTGTATTCTGGCCACATGCTACAAATTCGCTTTTACTAGACTGTAATGTAATCATCAGTATGTTGTTTACATTACAATGACAGCTCTTCGTACCTTCAGCGTTAAGCCAGCAATCTGTTGGTGAATAGACATAAGTTAGAATTATGATTATTAAGATAGAAAAAGCCGCCCTTGAAATAGTTCCAGTGTCGCGGGGGACTTTACAAACACACAAACTCGGAACATTTGTGTATTACACAAATTTTAGTTTCATGTGAAGATCGAACCACATACATATAAGAAGATCGAAACCACAAAACTCGTCACGGCAGTGTCAAGTTAACCATAGAAAACACTACACCATTCGTGGCGTCAATTTGACTCAATTGGAGGGATAAAAAAGTAGGCAATAAATAGTATAGAAATACTTTTATTCTTTACACAATAATAATATAACATACCATAACATTGAATGGAGTTACGGTTTAGGAGTCTCTTCGATATTGGCGGCGGGACTCATAGCGGTAGTACCGCGGTGAGGCGTCAGTGCCCAGCGGTGCACCAGCGCTCCCAGCGTACTACCTAATAGAGGGCCCACCCAGTATACCTGAAATACACAACATACTTTAGTGCCTCAAATAGCTCACCCACATTTGCTATGGTATGATGCCTAAAAATAATCGAATAATTCGATTGTTTTCATCAAGGTCTTATTATCCGTAGAGGCTGACGAGCTAGCGGTCTACGTGGTGGTATCAATAAACCTAATAACCAGCATTGCTAAGCGTATAGACAACAAAGCTACACCTGCCTACCGTGGTTATAATGCCCAGCTCCGTATCACAAATCTTTTAACAATCGACTGTATGATTTATTCATTGATATTTGAATTATGGATATATTATTATGTCAAATTTTTTTCCCGTATGGGCATCGAACTTAACAACACTTAGCTCAATGGACACGACTTTAATCACGACACCATCCATAGTCATCCATATTATTAGGTCAAATAGGATAGTTTGAAAGGTAACACATAACAAAATGTGTTATAAATAGTACTAAAACCTTTGGTTAACGAAATAAGAGCTTTCCATTTCAGAGACACCGCCCTGACGATGTCTGAAAGTAATTTTCTATTCTGTTCTTTTCTCTAAGGTGCAGCTCTAGGTTAGCGAGCCAAAATCGCATATGACCGAGGTTTCTTTAGTAATAAATGGGCATGCTAACCTACACAACAGATTATAACGTGTCCATTCATCGTTTAATAGAAAAAGACCTACCTACGTAAAAAACAACGTATTTATATTCGAAGATTTTTACCTAGGCGATACTATAGCAAAAACAACCACGGATTACACAAAGTCAAGTTTTTAAAATGGAGTATCAAACCGAGGGGAACGCGACCCTCAATTTTATACAAACGTTGCTAAGGGACGCTCATACTTGCGACCAACATGGGAACATGCTGAAATTACTTTATTATAAATGCTGTTATATTGATCCGCTGTGTTTTCATAGAAATAAGTTAGTGCTTATGTCTCGATTTCGATACTTGGATCGGCCTATAAAAGATGGAGGAAGGAAAGCTGGAAGATTTTAAGCCAAGTTATTTTACTGGAAGGCTAATCCGGAACTGTGTCCAGTAAATGGCAATAGAGGACCTAAAAGTATAGCCGATGAAATATGAATGTAGTACATAGTACCAAGTGTGAGCAGTTCTCGTTACTGTCTAGAATAGACTTAAAATAGTCGCCTAAACAATTTATAATTAGTCTTATTTTGTGTAAGTATTTACTTTAAACTCGTATTCTGCCTATTTTACCTATCTAATTACACAATACCTAATTAATAAAATAGTCGTACCCAGTGATGCTGCCAGATGCCTTGCAATAGTGCAGGCGCAAAGCTCCTCGCAGGGTTGATACCGGCGCCAGTCGTTGGGCCCTAACCACAAACATATCATAATTTACCATATAAATAAATCAAGCATCTTCAATGGAAAGACAATTGAATCGAGACTTACCCCTGCATAAATAAGGCCGGCGACGACGACCCCGAGTTTAAGCGCTGCAGCGTTGTCAGGGTGCTCAGGATTGTGTGAAGCCCACACGCCACATACCGCCAGCACCAGCAAAAAAGTCATAGCTGTCTCAGTGCCCATAGCAGCCAGCGGTGATACGCCTTTCCCAGGAAGCGTGACAGCCACACCCGCAGCCATTAAATCAGGAGGCGAAGTCACCATGAGACCGCCGAAGCCTATTATACCACCCAGTAACTGAGCAAGCACGTAGGTAAGTGCGGGTAACAAGTCTATCTGTCCATACAGCAAAGCGCCTAATGTCACTGCTGGGTTCATATGCGCGCCTGATACTTCGGCAAACGCGCAGATGTTTGCCACCACTACGAAGCCGAATGCGAACGCTGGGTGTGTCAAGACCAAGTGTCGTTCTACAACGGGTACCAATGGAGCGCAGCCAAGCCATACAAGTAGTGCCGTGGACAAAACTTCTGCCAATAGTGCGCGCCACCAACGCCGCATCCAGCACCCGCCCATTACTTCACCTGAAATTTAATTACCACATATATCAATACAGTGTGAGTTTTCATAAAGTGCACATATGAAAATGAGTGAAACTAGACATCATTTTATCTCTACGAAAAATAATAAAATATAATATTCTTCGATTTATACCTATTTATATTTTTCTTTAGTAGTTATGGACCTTGTACCAAGAAAACCTTGTAACTTTTGAACCAGGTGGTTAATCGTGTTGAAACAGTAATAATACGCAATGTGTAGACAATAACGACGGTATACTATTCACATCCAAAATAATACCGGTGGCATAAAAATAAGGAACATTTAAGACCAAAATTGAGTTTCGTACAATGTTTTTTTAAACATCGTTAAAAAACTCAAGAAAACGTCCCCATTGCCCTTAGTTTTAATTAATTTACGTTAATCTGTATCTAATAAGCTTTAAAACAACATAAAAACCATACCTGTATCCCAAACAAAACAGTTTTTATGAAGGGCTAAACAAAGACCTTGCCGCTTCCACGTGCATCTTTTTTCTGAAATTGCATTATCTATCTTAGGTAAAAAAATTGGTCTTGTCTAATCCTTTGCCATAAATTTCTAAACATACACTTGGGCTGCAAGTGTCACTTATTTTTCTGTAAAGGTACGAAAGGTATAAGTAATAAATAAAAAATAAATCAGCACGTTTATTTAGTTTCATCAACCTACAATAAAACTTTTAATGTAGCAAGTTTTCAAAATGACTACCACGTTGTTGTAAACACATAGTACTTCGCAGCAAAATCTGTTGCGTTGTTCGTCTTATCATTGTTGGATCTTCCTTTATGGCACTGGCGCAGTTTAAAATCTTTTCCTGCAGTTCTGCCTCACTATTAATGGGAGAGTTATAAATTCTCTGCTTCATTGTCCCCCACAGAAAATAATCAAGGGGTGTCAGATCGGGTGAACGCGCAGGCCATCCGACAGGCCCTCTCCTACCAATCCATCGATTGGTATAGCTTTCATTTAAATAATTGCGAACTATTCTTGCATAATGTGCAGGGCATCCGTCCATTTGCAAAAACATTCTACGTCGTGTTCGTAGGGGTACATCTTCCAAAAGTAATGGGAGATCATCCCTTAAAAGTTGGAGAAATCTGTCTGCAGTTAATGTTCTTGGGAGTATTAATGGACCAATCAACATAATATCATCAATAAGAGTTGCCCAAACATTGATCGAAAACTTCACTTGAAAAGTGGAAGCTCTTTTTAGCTTCGGGTTCTCTTCTTTAGGACTTCAAAAATGTAAATTTCTGCCGTTTGTAATACCGTCTCTTGTAAATTGGGCTTCATCCATCCAAAGAATAGTTTATGCAAACACCGGGTTATCTCTTGTTTGTCTCTGAATCCATGCGGACATAACACACCTTGGGATTGCGTCAGTTTCTTCATGCAAATGTTGCATTCGCTGATAGTGATAAGGTTGTAGACCTTCTTTCTTTAAAATGCGCCACACAGAAGTTTGCGGTATGCCATGTGCCATTGCTAATCGTCTTGTACTGATACTTGGATCAGCAAACAAATCACGCAGTACAGCTTCTTCAATAGAGTCGTCGATTATGGCACTTGCCTCGCGAAGATCTCTACTTGGTCCAAGTCCAGTAGTAGCCAATCTTCTATGAACATCTTGAAAGTTACGAGCAGATGGTACTGGTCGTCTTGTTGAAAACATAGCTAAATAAGTTGTACGAGCACTTCTTGCACTTCCATTAATTACACAGTCCATAATAAAAATGGTTCCCTATCCATTAGCATAAAATTTTAAGACCTAATATAACTTAGCATAATGTTGTTTGGCATAATTATATTTTCGCATAATATAATTACGCATAACAGCTTACGCATAATTTTTTAAGCATAATTTCTCTAACCATAATAATGATTAAGCATAATATTGTAAAGCATAAATTTATTAAGCATAAAGTTCTAAACCATAACTTTTTTAAGCATAATATCCTAAAGCATAAATTGATGATGTGTTGAATGAGTTTCTGTCACGGCTCCGGCGCTGCGGGCCTCCGGCGGCCCCACGCGTGCTAATCGTCACAGACGGCTTTCGCTCACCACCGCAGCTTCGGCTTGTTGGCCGGCTTCGCCGGCCAGCCTCAGCCGCAGCAGGCGGCTCGCTCGCAGCCGCCTGCTCCTCAGCCCGCGGGCCGCCTCGCCCCTACACGCCTACGCGATTTTAAATAACACTCTAGGGGTAGGACAAACAAGACTACGTGAAGTCGGTTTTGAAAATATACACCTAAAATAAATAATTAAGGACTACTATTTCAATCAGTTAACTTCTATCTGAGTTAACTTCTATTATGCTAAAAGTCTTTAGGCCTACTAACGTTATGCTAATAGTCATTAGGCCTACTAACGTTATGGGAATCAAATTTATGCCAAAACAAATTATTCTTTAACATGATTATGCCAACATAAAATGTATGCCTAAAAAAAGTATGCCAAAGTATTATTATGCCAAAACAAATTGTGCCAAAATCGTTATGCCGAAGTATATTAGGACAAAAAACATTATGCGAAAAGGAGGGATCCCAATAAAAATGCATATCGGCGATATGCGCCGGAGGAAAGTCACTCAAACGGGGCATCACAAAACAAGAACACACAATTAGCAGCGGCGAATGATTCGGAGCGACTGATTCTTTCTGTAGACCTGGCCCGCAATTTATCCCTTACCCTGCACCTCTATCCAACCCCATACCACCTGAGATAGATAATGCAATTTTCAAACAACGTGCACGTGGTGGCATGGCGGCAAGGTCTTTGTTTAGCCCTTCATAAAACTGTCTTGTTTGGGATACAGGTGTGGTTTTTATAATGTTTTAAACCTTATTAGATACAGATTAACATCATTTAATAAAAACTAGGCGCAATGGGGACGTTTTCTTGAGTTTTTTAACAATGTTTAAAAAAACATTGTACGATACTCAGTTTTGGTCTTAAATTTTCCTTATTTTTATGCCACCGATATTATTTTGGATGTGAATAGTATACCGTCGTTATTGTCTACACATTGCGTATTATTACTGTTTCAACACGATTAACCACCTGGTTCAAAAGTTACAAGGTTTTCTTGGTACAAGGTCCATAACTACTAAAGAAAAAATATAAATAGGTATAAATCGAAGAATATATATTTGTTTTATTATTTTTCCTAACAGCAATATGATGTCTAGTTGCACTCATTTTCATATGTACACTTTATGAAAACTCATACTGTATAATAGCTAGGTATGTACTTGCTGTATGCGATATATTTTGTAGGGACCTACGACTTCACTTCGACATCCACGAGGCGTGATTTAAGACGTTTTGCTGTTTCTACGGAGCTGTGAAAACCGCGTCACCATATGTTCAATATTTTGTTCGTGATACCGGTAAAAACAGACAGATAAACATTCTGAAATTTTATTAAGGCTCATTTTAACGAGGCAAATTTCTTGAAGCAAGTTTAGTATTATCTTCGTCTTACTTGAAAAAAAAAAAACAGATAAAATGACACTCGCTTCAAAATATTTGTCTAGTCTAAATGGGTCTCTAGTTTTCTTAAATATTTTAACATAATATAGGCAGCCCAAGTCGAAAAAAAAGGATTGTAAAAATATATCGGTGAATAAAACTAATTTTAAGCAAATGTCGCCAATACTCACGGTAGCTCATGCTTGCAGCACTATTGGATTTTTTATAATCTTCTTTATAAAACAATCACGCAATACCTTTATTTAGGCCTTCGTAATACCTACAAAAATATTATACTACATATTGTATATATATATTTTAAATATTTACAATTAATTTTAATACAAATACTTTACTACATTTACTAAAATAATAAATATTTACAAACTTTATTTGAATAGATTTACTATATTTATTTAGCTTCCATCAATCGTGCCCGCCAAAATTGTGACACCCAGATGGCAAGCAAAATATATTTCCTTTATCTTTACCAAGACATGTTATATTAATGAAGTTTAATCATATTTTCATTAAGTAGATTGATATTTTCACAAGAAGATTATGCAGCTGACACTTAATAGCTTTCAAATTCACTATTCATCTACTAATTTTAAGGAATAATGGTTATAAATCACAGAGCACGGTAACAAATTACGGTTACTAGAAGCGGCTGGCGCTTAAGATTCGCGGCGCGTAAATTTTATTCTCTATGGGTAACCATAGAGTACAAAATTTGCGCGATACGAACCTTTGTCACAATAATAATATTGTGAAGTCAAATCTACAATGACTAGCCTGGATAAGGCATTAGACTTGAAAATTTGAGAGGTTGTGGGTGCGAATACTACCTAATACGCTATCGACTTTAACCCGCCCCTAACACAAATAATTTGCAATCCAAATTAAAAAGAAAAAGATCAAAATGATGCTGATCAATGAGTTATTAAAATATCCTTGGCAAGAACACTGCCACTATTTTTATATTCGTCATTATACGAGCCCATCGAAATTCCAGACCACTATCTATATAAATATACTCACCCATAGTAAATTTGCCATGGCGGCTATACTTCAGCCATTGGCTGCTTCAGTACGTATCCAAAATCAATTTAAACTTCCCTAAAACACTTCTGCACTCCGCACATTTTATAGCAAATTACAGAGCTTTTTAGTTTTTAAGCGCCCAAAATCTTATTGTATACATATGTATAGAAGAGCTGAGTTAAAACCAATAATATAATGATACATTAAAACACACCACTATTAGATACTAATAAATAATATTTTAATTATATTAAATAAAGATGTCAGTACCAAATAAAATAATGTTCTTTTAAATCTCTGTAGACGGGATGGATTGACACACGGGCAACAAGTAGGCTACGAATGACACTAACTCACGAAGCTGGCTTTTTTATCCAGACTACAACTTGGTCTTTAAGTAGAACTATAAAGAAAGGAATTCTTCCTTTCTTTCTTCATCAATCATTCTTGTAATATATTATAAATAGGAATAGTTTTTACAATAAAAATACTACATTCCTATATCAACGTTCATTCTATTACTGGGTGGGTTACAGTTGTCGGCACGTATCTTGGCAAGGTTTTGGCGTAGTGGGGATAAGTTTGTGCAGGTCATCGATCAAATATACTATCGATGGTGCAGGTACACTTAGTGCAACAAAGGCGAGGGTCGACTGAGCAACCAATCACGCGCCCGGAACGATGCTGTCTCGTTTTCCGCGTCCCGCATGATAACCGTAGAGACCCAAAATACGAGTTCTGCGCATCAACGACTCTTGCCGAGTTACGTGCTGAAAACTGTACCATTCATCGCCTTGGACCTACGTCGTAGGCTCACTATTGCCGCATTTGAGAGCGCACGAACCCACGTCGAGGGCTCATATTAAAATTACATTTTTCTTAGTAAATAAACAATAAAAAATTAAAATAAAATACTACAGTATATGTATATAACAGATCTTTATAGTGGTGGTGTTGGTTTTTAGATTTAAACATATTTGTTTTATTGATTTTTCATACTTCTCCCTAGATGCCAAGGACCCTCCGCGTTGGTTGTATGACAGGGCTGGTAAACAATACATCTTTAGGTAATGTTATTCATAAAATCAACTTAATTAAAAGACATTTTAACCAATTAAACTGAAATTTATATTCATTTACCTAAATGTAATATGGATGATTTGAGGTTATACGAATAATTTTTATTCAAACTGTTTAACCGATTCCGTGCGGATGGCGCCGCAGAGGCGCCATGGATATCTTTTGTGAATGGCGTGTTGCACCCGAGAGGAGCCAAAGTTTATAACCTTAAAACTCGGTTAACACATTGACTGCTTCTACACATAAGGTGTGTGTTAAGTTTCGTTCTCCGTTTGCGGCGACTACACGCCAGATGTGTTTGCGAAAAATCTATACAAACATGCGAATTCACCTACGCCTGGCATGTTTTCGCCGACGCTACGCCCGGTGCGGCCGAATACACAAGTGTGTTTGGTAACGCGCGTGCGGCATTTCCACAACTCGCTGTAAGCGACCTTACTGCCATTGTACCACTCGATAGTTGAAGCCACGCTTACCGGGCGCTTCAAGCGGGTGGCCCGCACGCTTCAAACGGACGGTCTGCGCGATGTACGCATGCAGACTACTCGCTTAAAGCACATTGCTAGATTGTCAGTCAGTCATAAGCGATAATATGTAGTCAAATAAGTACCGATCCATATGGAAATACATGAATAATTTTTCTTCATCATCCAGTAAATACCTTTTGATCTTGCAAAATTCTCCTTCTGCATTTCTTGCCTTTAGCATTTTATGCACCCAAAATCTTCGTGTTTTGTTATTTTCCGAGCTATTCTCTTCATCGTCAAGTGCAATAGCAATGATCACCAGATCGCGCATTGTGAATCGAGACATAGCGGAAAAATACGAGTTATTTCATTGAAGACTAATCACAGACTGTGTCTGTCACGAAAAGCGTAAGCGGTCGGCGTGTGGATAGTGAAGTCGACTGCTAGCAGTAAGCGCGGGGACATCTAGTCGACTGCGAGCTGTAAGTGCGTGGACAGCTGGTTGCCTGCTAGCTATCGGTGCGTGGACAGCGGGTAGTGCCCTCTCTGTTTGGCTTAGCTGTACGAGAGCGGTGTTGGAGCGGTATTGTATAAATCGTCTACAACCGCCGGTCGTTTTGTCACTGCCACCCCTCCAAGGGTTCGATCGCCACACGGGATAAAAATTTGTGTGATCTACAAATAGTTGTTGCGAGTCTAGGTGTTCTTTGTATCAGTTGTTTGAATGTTTGTAAAGTCCTCCGCGACACAGGATTTTTTAATTAAAGAAAAAGCATGGGTTTGTTGTGGACCAGTACCTCACCAGACCAAATACGACAGTTCAGTTTTCATCTGTGCTAGAAATAATCACATGCCAGTTACTTTTTTATATAGATGAAGATGATCCCGCTTTATTAATCGCGGCATTAATACTTGTATAAAGATTAAGACGATATCAAGATGTTTATGTATAATAAACATCTTGACATCTTTATGTTTAGTTAATATTATTGGCTCGTAGTTCATCTAATTAAACTAAAATAAATAAATGAATACAGATGTAATAATCTCACGCGTATTGCCCATTACGTAGTATAGCCCATTTTACTTTTTTTAGCACAACTAACAAACATAATAAGAAAATTTTACTTATAAATGCCATTTTGTCTGATTTTCAGGGTTCCGTACTTGTTGTCCGTCCGTCCATCCATCCGTCTGTCTGTCTGTCAAGACCCTTTATCTCGGGAACGAACCGAGGTATCGAGTTGAAGTTAAAACGATATACTCAAGTCTACAGTCTCTTAAAGCTGTAAAAAAATCAAACTTCTAAGTTAACGTAAAAAAGATACGACCGTTTATGCCGCAAAAATGTATATTTCGACACTCTCAAGGTAATCAAAATTTATAGGGTATTTTCCGTTGACCTAGAACTATGAAATTTGGCAAGTAATACCGTCTTATACTACAAGTATAGGGAAAATCTGAAACTATACATTTGTAATTAAATCATAAAAATACAGGGTCTTTATGCAAGGACAAAAAAATTTTACATGTTCTTACAAATTTGTACGGAACCCACGTTGGGCGAGTCCGACTCGTACTTGTCCGTCTTTATTATTTTGTATATAGAGGTAAACATGTATTAGACGCAGACTTTGGTAGATAATGTTCTAGATCCCAGTAGTAAATGCGACTACTGTGCATAATGTCTCGGGTTCGAATGGCCGGTCTGGCCAAAAAAAAGTTAGTAGTATATTCTGACAAGAAACCCCAATAGCAGACTGGAGTTAGGAAGTTAACGCTGCTAGACACCCCCGTGCCTCGGAACGTACGTAAAACCGTTGCTCCTGCGCCTTATCTCTCTCTGGTTGTCGTCCCATCGGTTTATAAGAGTTAGGGAACCGAAAGAGCACTTTGCACGAATTGTGCACTATAATTTCTCCTATGCAGGTAGTCAGTCCGGGTTAAGATTGGCCGCTGTGAACGAAATTTGTCCTGGAGGACGTTATTATAATAACGGATGAGAGTGTGCCTCATGCGTAACAGCTGCATTTATTACCGCTGCACCACTCAGGTAGTCCAATCAACAGTACTGCATATAGCATGCTACATTTTACTAATAATTACAGAATCACCGCCCTGTGCTTCTAAGGGAATCTTTATTTTATATTTGTAATGTTTTTGTCACAAGTCAGAATAATTTCAACTTTATATATAGTTTAAATAGCTACACGTTACCGCTTATTACTAATTGTGGTTGATTGTATAGATTTATTTTACTAGCTGTTGTTGCCTTTTGTAAGTGAATTATTTTCAAAAAAAGTTATTTTTTAACGTGTACTGTGCTTCACTGTTTCTTATTCTTATAATTCATTGTATTCTACCCACATTATACAAATAATTTATAACTGCAATTTTCTATACTCACCGTGTCGTAAATTAAGTAACTGAATTGTGTGTAAAGATTAAAATAATATATATATTTCCTTTGTAGTTGTTGTTATAGTTTAAACAAAGCATGGTTTTATTTAACATCCTATCGAAAAGTACGTGACTTTAAAAACAAACAATTTGTTTCGTAGTGTGTTTGATATAACATTTATTACAGAAACATGGCTAATGGATGATATCTATAATAGTAAATTGTTAGACTGTCGATATTTTGTTTAGAAGCGAGATCGTAATTATTTATGAACTGAACAAAAACGTTTTGAAGGTATTGGTAGCGGTTGAAACGAACTTACAATGATTGAAAGTTAAGACTAGCGTAGCTCGGCTGAGGATGTTTTGATCATAGTTGAGCAGAAATACAACCTCAGGTAACATATAATATTCATATTTATGCATCCCTTTTACTTTATCTTAATGTATAGGAATCTTAGGTAATTCATACAATACAAAATTAGGTACAAAATATTACAAAAAATCTTAAGCACTTGATTTTTACTCATCCATTGGATAAATTAATAATAATGGGACACTTTACCTTTTGTAGGTGCCATCACCTACAAAAGATAAATTACCCCATTATTATTATAGATAGAAGATTGCACTCATCATAATTTTAGTAACACAGAGTTACTACCACAAACAATTTTTAAATCTAAATATCACTGAATTCTTCGGTACCACGCGGACATCTAACTTATCCCAGTATAATGGTAAAACATCAACGGTAGTTTATTGGACCTAATATCCTCTTATGATGCCGCTAGGTACTGTTACCGAATGACGTCAACCGCTCGTGTTACCTTTACATAGATGCACAAACCAATAAATTATACAAAAAAAATTCAGAAGTTCCAATTCGCTGAAAGATTAAATTAAAAAGGATTTTTTTACATGGGTTCTATATTAAGGCCACTCGAACTGAGGTTGATAAAATAGTAAATCTGGAATGTCGTACTTCTTACGAAATCCGTAGATGACTGACAGTTGAAACTTTTAATAATACGCTCTTTAGCTTAGATATACAGGGTGATTTTGAAATCGTGTAATTCCTTTTAACCACGCATTCTACTGGTGATATAAAATAACCCTGACAATATTTTTTCTTAATTAGAATAATGGTTTCGGCAAAATTAGAGTACAGATTTTTTTCATGAAATGATTTCAAATAGTCATATTTTAACCACCTGACACAATCTTAATATTTTACTAATTTAAAAATAATAATATAACAATAACTGATGTCGTAAATAATAAGGGGCAATAAAAAGGACCGCCCGTTATTATTTACGACATTAATTATTAATATGTTTTTTATTTTAATTAGCAAAAAAATAAAATTGCCTCGGTGGCGTAGTGGTTAGTGTAACCGACTGCCACGCCTGAGGTCGCGGGTTCGATTCCCGCACAAGTCAAACATTTGTGTGCATGAACATGGATGTTTGTCTTGGTCTGGGTGTTTCTGTATGTATAATATGTATGTATTTACAAAAAAAAAACATATATGTATGTTTATCCATTGTCTAGTACCCATAGTACAAGCTCTGCTTAGTTTGGGCTAGATGGTGTCGTGTGTATGTAGTAGAATATTATTATATTATATTATATGACTATCTGACACCATTTCACGAAAAAAATGGAACAATAATTTTTCAAAAAAAATAATTCTAATTAAATAAAAATATGGTCAGGGTTATTCTATATCACCAGTAGAATGCGTGGTTAAAAGGAATTACACGATTTCAAAATCACCCTGTATATATTCTATGCCATTTAAATCGTTGAAACAAACTACACACCTACCTTGGTATAATTCATAATGAGTTATCGGGATAGATCGGTACTGATTTCTTCACCAGTACCGATCCATCCCGATAACTCACTGTCATCTAATATATTATAATATATAAGTAATGGAATGGATCAATGCGTTCAAGTTGACAAGCTGAGTATATACAGTATATACATATTACAGTAAATGTTTCGACCGTCTCGATCAAGGGTGCGTTTCATATAATTACTATATATACTAATACTATATAATAACTAATAGAGGTGTACCGAGTCTGGGTGTTCTTCGAGACCATTGCTTGAATGTTACAAAGTCCCACGCGACACGTTTGTTGTCCGAAAATTGAACCAGAACAGTCGGCGCGGCGGCAGTGGCGAGGGGTTCACTTAACCCACTACACCATCCGTGGAGTCAAATTGTCAATATTAAATCATAACCCTTTCTTTTTCCGTATGCGGTTATAAAGAACATCGAGTTACATGAAGTCAATAAATGTATCGTATTCTTATGAATGTGTCATTGAACCGGGTTTCGAATAATTAACTACGATTTGAATAATCGATATCCCGATACGAACCATTACATCTATCGAGACGTTCGTTTTTTTCCTGTAACCATCGTGTTTGTACCCTATTTGCCAATGTGCGTGATAAGTAATAGACATCAGAAGTGGTAGGAATGGCGATGGTTCGATGCACACTCTTTGCGATTCATACCAATTAGGTAAGTAAGTAAACTAGACGGAATAACAATGTATGTATACCTGATTTTGTTGCTAAGGTGTAAATTTTGTAGGTATACAATAATACTAATGTGTACATTCATCAAATCAAATCAAATCAAAATAAATTTGTTTAGTGTAACCGACTGCTACGCCTGAGGCCGCGGATTCGATTCCCGCACAAGTCAAACATTTGTGTGCATGAACATGGATGTTTGTCTTGGTCTGGATGTTTCTATGTATAATATGTATGTATTTACAAAAAATAATGTATATATGTATGTTTATCCATTGTCTAGTACCCATAGTACAAGCTCTGCTTAGTTTGGGCTAGATGGTGTTGTGTGTATGTGGTAGAATATTTATTTATTATTTATTTTACTTATGAATGTCAAAGTTACACGTAATTATTTTTCTGTGAATTTACATTTACTGCCACGTTCAGCAAAGCAAGGGTGTAGGGCTCATGAGAAGAACGGGCAAGAAACTCATAGCCACTCTTTTTAATCGCCAAGTGTACAATAATATTTCGTTTACAAATCATAACTGTATGGTGCTGCAACCATTTCTCCGTGAACTACTACTCAACATACTCAGGCTATTGATAAAATTTGATGGTAGACTCTAAAGCAGCAGTATGGTAAGTAGGAGCATCCACTTACATGTACATAAATAAGCAAGACAAGACATGATTGTAGACCGCAGTTTAATCTAATTGTTTTTCATCGTTTGAAAAATCTCGTTTGTCAATGACAGCTGACATATTAGGATTGTAAAAGGCAATGCTCAAGAAATCAGAACCAACAGGATTTCGTTTAAAATTGTATTATTATAATGTTTCTCTATTTACGGTTCTAACCTTACTTACATCTATCGTAAAAATAAAAGCTTACACAAAAACATGGTTCCAATATGCATTGGCCCTTAGAGATATTTTAAATTCTATTTATTACTGCTCAGTCTGCGATTGCGTAGCCCTGGCCGTAAAATTGGGATGTAGGTACCTAGCTATATAATACAAACATACAGACAGACAAATTAACATTCGAGAAATAATTGTTCTGGCTTCCATAGCTTTGTATGTTATAAAGACCTTCATATACATTTTCCATAAATATCTGCCATGTACAGTTACAATTTTATTATATGTATGTATATAACTTATATGGGAGTTGCTGACGACTCGGACACAATT
The DNA here is from genome assembly GCA_963675205.1 of Catocala nupta. Lineage (NCBI taxonomy): Eukaryota > Metazoa > Arthropoda > Insecta > Lepidoptera > Erebidae > Catocala > Catocala nupta. Next base: position 6,683,504 of record OY776090.1, on the reverse strand, counting down.
ATATTCGGTCACAGTGTCCGAATTGACACATTTAAATTTTAATATATTTTAACTGACTATTCGGACACCATCAAATTATTTAAGCTATTAAGTACAGTTAGATAAAAATGTTTTAAAATATAATATGTGGAAATAAAACGATACCAAAACTAACTATGGCATTTTAACCATGTTTTGTTCTAACCTAACCATATGCACAAAAATGTAAGACGAAAAAGGAATAATTTAAAAGGGGGACGAATGAAGAACATTTTTGAACATGGGACGTAAAGTAGGGGCAAATGCATAACAAACCTAGATGTCTACAATTAGGATATCGTTGAATGTTTTTTATCTGACTGTTCAAAACAGCGTTTTTATTTGTGTCCGAATTATCAGTGAAAAATATTAAAATTAAAATGTGTCAATTCGGACACTGTGTCCGAATATATTGTGTCTTAATCGTCAGCAACTCTTATATGCATATGATAATACCTTATATTTGCACCTTTACAATCTAATCCCTACTTGTACCTACTAATATCATAAATGCAAAAGTAACTCTGTTGGTCTGTCCGTCTGTCTATTACGTTTTCACGCCTAAACCACTGAACCGATTTTGATCAAATTTGGTAGATATATATACTAGACCTTGAGAAAGGACATAGGTTACCTTTTTTTGTAAAAAAGGTTGAAATAAAGGATGAATGTTTATATGGGAATTTGTAATTATCGAAAATAAAACCATGAAGCTCTGTATTTAGGCACTTGATAAGAATTTCCGGCGATATGGCAATGAAATAGGAGATGAAAGTTCGTATGGAACTCCAAACAAATCAGTCTATGTTTACTATACGTATATATTTATCGGTAACATCTGTATAATAAGCAAAAATGTCGTCAGCAGTTTGTATGTGTATTATATGCATAATAAGTATCCTATGAAAATAAAATGCTGCTCAAAGTAACTATTCCTAGCGGACGAAGTCGCAGGCAAGACTACTAAAATAATATTTATGTGTCTATACTGCTTTTGGTAAGGACTCCAGAGACAGAAAGCTTCTCACAATGCACGCGATGTTGAGCAGCACTGCCTTTTGCACCCCTGATTCAACGCAATGTTTGCGTACAAAATTCTAAACCATAGTATTGACTGCCCCCCATTGGTTACCATCTTTTTTTTTGTACAACTTAGTTGGCAAACGAGCATACGGCCTACCTAATGGTAAGTGGTCACCGTAGCCTATGAACGCTTGCAATACCAAAGGCATCACTTGCGTGTTGCCGACCCTTTAGGAAAAAAGGAAGCGGGAAGGCGAAGGTGCGGGAAGGGGGAAGAGGGTGTTTGGGCCTCCGGCACTCTCACTCATCAAACGAAACACAACAGTAGGAACACTGCTATTTGACGTCGATATTCTGTGATAAAGGAGAAGTCGATAGTCTTTAAGTTTCGTGTTCCCGCCAGGCTCCCGCGTCGTCCAGTCACACCACTGTGTCCTTCGTTGCGAAAGACAGTTCTAGACGCTAACTCTCCCTATTCAAGGTTTTGGAAGGTTTTAAATAGCTGCAGTCATATTATTGACTTACACTCTGACTCAATTCTAAAACAAAAATCTACTTTTAGCTGTTTACTGGAATATGATTAATGCCTAACATAATTATTTTTGAGAGTATATATCTATAGCTATACACATGTTTTCTACCTATATATTAACTTAATCATCTTGTATTAAATATTAATATGCGGTGTTTACCTTTAAGTATTTGTTACATTGTTACCAGATAACAACAAATGTATTACTCCTAAAATCTAATGTAAACAATTGTTGGTGAACCTTAATAAATAAATAAATAACTTCATGCACATATCGCAAGCCTTTTAAGGTAATTAGACCATTAAGCGTTATGGTTATCAGCACAATGATCACCGAGTCCATATCCTATAATATACAGGGTGTCCGGTAATTAATGGAAAACCTGGAAATGTCTTATAGTGGAACTGATGGCTGCTTAGAAAAATATGAAAAAAGATCCATCCTAACTACTACCTGAGATGTGTTTTTTTTTTAAATTACTATGTTTATCTTTCTTGTATACTACGACCATAAATGAATGAAATCCATCGGTATTTTGTTGTTTTATTATTAAACACTAATTATGCTAATAGATAGACAGTCAAAAGTATGCTATGCTAATATAGCTTGCACATTTTAATATATTTTTTTAATTTTTCTATTATTTTTTTTTTTTTCATTTTTTCTGTACGGCCTTCAGTTCTACTATAAGACATTTCAAGGTTATCCATTAATTACCGCACATCAACTTTACAAAAATATATAATGAAATCAGATCTTTGTAAATTAAAGCTTTACCTTAGTAATAATGCAATAGAGGACGAGAGCCATTTAAATAAATAAATACCAATAAAATTAGGTAATAATAATTCGCAATGGAATAGTAAACGCTTCGCTACCGTTAATACTACAGTCGGTGACAATTAACAAGGGACTCAGGATAAAACATGAGGGAGCTCAGTCTTACCGACAACTTTATTGGGAAACTTAGGTATTCCTAAGCCCTACAGACTTATTGCTAGTAAATTCGTTAGTTTAAATCTAGGTTTCTGATTTATATCTTTCTTGGCTTTCACAAGATTGTCATCACGGGAAATGGTGACATCGTCAATCATTGCACGGCGCTGTGATTGACTATTAACACAATGTCAGGATTGTATATTATTATTATCATTCAATCAATTTCGTATTTATTAACTTTTCCTTAGTACTTTACACATATTGGATTTACTTATTGGCTCGTTTTCTAGAAAATGATGTATTCTGTTAGGACATTAAAATCTATAAGAACATGTCAACATTTTTTTATTTAAAAATATAAAACTTATTACAATCTATTCCTATGAGAGAGTCTATGGCTTATCATTGAGGGGCAGTTCCACTTCGTGTGCTTCTGGAGCGGGGAGCGCGCGGCGTGGCGTGATCACATGGCGTTGTAGAAGAGCTGCGAGCGCGCCGCCCAGCAGTGGGCCCACCCAGTATATCTGCAATTCATAAGGCATGATTAGAAGCCTTACTACAATATCTTACTAATAGCCTTATCCTAGAAAGAGTAAGTGTTAATCATAAGATAAGAACCGTGATAATGAATATTATATGAAAACATTTGACCGCCTTTTATATTTTAATGCAAAGCAAAGCAATCATCAGTCAAATAATTCTTCTTTCCCTTGCCTTTATTATTATGATCGCCAATACGGCTTTCGGGCTAAACGATCAACGGGTGATCTTCTAGCGTTCGTCACGCACCTCTCGGGCTCTCGGGTGAGGCTATGGACAAGCACGGCGAGTCTTGGCTGTCAGCCTAGACATAGCCAAAGCTTTCGATAGAGTCTGGCACCGGTCTCTTCTTTCCAAACTTCCGGCCTATGGCTTGCCCCTCAACTGTGCACCTGGATTGCAAGTTTCCTGCAGAAGCGTCGTATTCGGGTCCTTTGCGACGGTCGCGCTTCCAAATTTATGCAGGTCAATGCAGGAGTACCTCAGGGGTCCGTCTTATCTTACAGGGCGCTCGATCTATGCGCTCTTTCTTCTGCATATCAATAATATGTTGAATCTCGGCAACATACATTGTTATGCAGACGACAGTACCGTGCATCGGCGGACGTCGTGGGGCCAAACAGGCTGAGTATGAGGGAAAAGGCAGGATCTTGTCGTTGCACTTGACCAGACCTTGAACCGCATCTCTGAATGGGGTGCCAAGAACTTGGTCCAGTTCAACGCCAAGAAGACCCAGGCATGCGCGTTCTCAACAAAAAAGTCTCCGTTCCTTCCCCTCCCTTCTCTGAAGAACACTCCACTGGTGATACGTGACAGCCTCTCCATCTTAGGTATGGATCTTTGACCCTTAATCCCAAAACCTACATCGAGAGCGTCATTAAGCAAGCTTCGCGAAAACTCGGAGTTCTGAACAGGGTGAAGCGGTTCTTCGCGCCTGGGCAGCTGTGCCTATTGTATAAGGCACAAGTGCGCCCTTGCGTGGAGTACTGTTCTCATCTTTAGGATGGCTCCGCGCAGTACTTGCTAGACGCTCTTGACAGGTTACAGCGGCGGGCTGTCCGTATCATCGGAGATCCAGAGGTCACGAGTTCACTGGAACCTCTGCAACTTCGTAGGGATATTGCCTCTTTGGCATGTTTCTACAGAATATACCACGGGGAGTGCACTGAAGAGTTATTCCACCTTATCCCGCCCTCCCTTTTCCTATCCAGAACAACGCGTGTTGGGCTCAGATGCCATCCTTACACGGTGGTGTCGACTAGAGTGCGTACCAACAAGTTTGGGTCCTCATACCTCTGCCGAACGATCAAGGCATGAAATTCTCTGCCAAGGCACGTGTTTTCTTCCTTCTTTCAATCTTGAGTCCTTTAAGCGGGGCGTCAAAAAGCACCTTCTCAGGCCGTCAAAGTAGAGACCTCAACATCGCCTCGGCTGCTATGAGGACGATGTGGAGGCCACTGCTCTTAGACCACAGCTTACCATCACTTGCTTACCATCAGGCGAAGTGTGGTCATTCTGACGAGCAAAATTTGGCTTGGCTTCGGCTTTTCTGGTCTAACGGGATTTGACTGGATATCAGTTTTTACACGGAGCGGCTGCCACTTGACCTCCGCAACCCGAAGGCTAACGATACCCTAAGGCTAGACCAGTGTCAGGATATTAAAGGGCACTGACTTCCCAATAACGACTGCCATAGTGTTCATGGCAGCCGGGACCGATGGCTTAACGTGCTCTCCGAGGCACGGAGCAGGCGATAATTGTCAATTAATACGCACATCATTTCAAAACGTCATATAACTTCCGAAAGTGCGCGACGTGTGTTCGAACCCGAGACCCTCTGCATTGCAGTCTGTTGGTCTCCCCACTGAGCTATCAAATAATTACAATGTCATTATTTGATAATTGGATATGATTTACTTACAGATAAATACTTACTAAACTGAAGAACTTAATAATAGAGTAGTATAATTCTATATTAAAATTAAAGAGACCTAATTACCCTTTTAAATATAGTCACAGCGTGCAAGAAATATCCTTTGTTTATTATTATTTTCATTTACTTTTAAAGACATCTCCAAAACTGGGAATTCCTACACCACGAGGGACTTTACGATCATTCAAACAACGGACACCCTGACTCAGAACAACCTTATGTGGATCACTCAAGTATTTTTACCGTGTAGGATTCGAAACCACAACACTCCTCGTGATGGCAGCAGCCAGACGAATACCTGAATAGCCATGCTATTCATGCCTCATTAAACAGTTTGACAAAAAGTAATTAGCGTCTCTTACCCATTGATACTGCCATTTGCCCTGCAGCAGCGCGGGTGCGAAGCTTCTCGCAGGGTTGAGACTAGCACCAGTCGCGGGACCCTGTGGAAAACATATTTGTCCTCAATCAATAATAAACTTTAAACTTCATAAACGGAGCATAGAAAACTCTTACAAAACATGAAATGATACCATAAAAATAATTTTGCATAAGAGGTGAGCAGCAGTAGCGCCTGCGCATGTTAATCGATACACGAAGATAATCTATCGTTGCAGTTTACATACTTAAAAATGTGTGATCACTGATCACTTATTTTTCTTTCCCTCTCTTTTCATTTTTTGTTTGCTGCGCCATCAGTCCTGACTGTCGAGAACATTTAACAGTTGACAGAGAGTCAGTACCGTCAAATGCACTATTATATATACCCTAAGCTTAATCACGTTATTGTTTTGTATTGGTAGCTTCATAGAACAATTAAAAGAGTAGTCGCCTATTATTTTACATACATGAGCAAAAAGCAAACAAAATAAATATTTTTGTGCAATCGGTATCAAAATTGGTTGCAAAATAAGGTAAAATTTATATATTAAAATTGGGTATAAGAAAAAGCGGAGTGTAGTAGGGATATCTATATTCCTGTCTTCCTCGGACAGCTGCATAGAAATAGCGTCTACGTCATAGTTTGTACCGTGAATCCTTTTTCTGTCATTTGACAATTACCCCTACTACCAGTTTTGAAACGCTTGGACCTTACTTACATAGGAGATTTCAAAAATTCGTTGTCTTTTAGAGTATGGGTAATGTATTTGACTTATTTAATAAGGAAAAGTGAGTTAACTACTCTATTAAGGTAAATCTGGGGAGACTGGCAAGGAACCCATATACTTGGTAATAGTAGGTATAAGATAATGATGCCAGAAGTACTTACCCCAGCATACACGAGGCCGGCGACAACTAAACCAAGTTTGAGTGGCACAGTGCAGTCGGGGCGCGACGGGTCGTGGGCGGCCCACACACCGCACACTGACAGCACCAGCATACCAGTGATGACAGCTTCCACGGCCACAGCAGCCAGCGGTGACACACCTTTACCAGGCATCGTGATAGCCACGCCTTCAGCGATCACGTCTTGAGGCGACGTCGCCATTAGACCACCGAAGCCGATTATAGCGCCAATCACCTGAGCTATCACATAGCCGATTGCAGGCACCACTTGTATCTGGCCGTATAACAGCGCGCCCAGAGTCACGGCAGGATTCATATGAGCTCCTGATGCTTCGCCGAACGCGCAGATGTTCGCTAGTACGACGAAGCCGAACCCGAGTGCTGGGTGTGTCAAGGCTATAGATCCAGGTCCATGTATTGGCACGAGTGTGGCGCAGCCTAGCCATACAAGAAGCGCCGTGGATATCACCTCAGCCAATAGCGCGCGCCACCATTGTCGAATCCATCCTCCCACTCCTGCATCTGAAACGTCAATGATATTCATACATACATGTTATAACTTATAACCGTCCTGTAATATTTTCTATAAATTCAAGAACTATGTCTGCCAAGCCGGCTAATTTGCGACTAAACAGAGGAAGTTGTCGTCTTTAATTATAAAAGTTGTTCCATCGTAAGTATTTTAGCTAAGCATCTGTCTTAAGCGGCTATTTTAGTTTATAAGATAATTATTATGTGTTTAGGGTATGATGGAGCTGACATGGCTGTTTGTGGCTAAAACTTTCTAAATAAATAAAGAATAAAAGTATCAATGTCATAAAAGCAATAATGGACGGTATAATAATATAATTTTTTTATCTCTTAACATCATTTACATCTACCACTTGACTTGACTTGACACATACTACATTGAGATCAATAGAGCTAACTTGTTCTCTTGACTTGTCTCTAGATTATATGTAATTTATGATTACAATTTTATAATATAATTCAATATACAGAAAAAGCAAGTTTATTTTTCAATTCAAGAATGTATGTAATAGCATTAACGGTATTGATACGTTCTCTGAATGATAAACACCAAAACATGTTTAGTTTGAAATTCGAAGTCAGAATTTTTCTTCTATTTATAATTCTTCTGTTCTCTATGGGTGAAAGACCGAACCAAGCCTAGTTATCATAAAGTTGTTTATATAATATATATATTGTTTTATATAGAAACTATTTATTTCACAATTCATACAGCTCAAGATTATTTTAAGGTTTTCTGAACAGTTAATCATTTCCATGATATTAGCAGTCTACTAACGATCGTTGACAAGTGATGTTGAACACTATTTATTAACCAAGATATATTTTATCCGTATTGCTTGCAAGAAACGAGATTTAGACAGAGGGAACATTAGCAAATGTTATTAATTAGTAATATTGTGCTTGTAGTGTTAAATGTTGATTGATTTTAGATCCTCTATCAATTAAGAAACCTTTCTGTGTAGTAGTTTTAATGTTGATCTCGAATCAAATAAATTAGTAGTAATTCATTTAGATCAAAACCAACAAAATATAGCATTACATTTACATTTATGTACATTTATGTTAGTTGCTCGGTTCAGGCAAATTATTAAACCTATGCTATAGGTTTATATATAAGATCTAATATTGCTAAGCATTAAAGGTATTATTTTGGTTTAAAATTCTTTACCTACAAGTTAATGCTTTGATGTCCGTGGCCACACATTACTAATAAGATAATTCGTACTCAGTTCACATTATGTTTAGTGTGTCGAGGTGTAGATAAAGCTGTTTCGAATGTTGTGACGGCAGCATTAAGGTATAAAACCACTAGAGTAACATTAATTTATCATAGAACGCTAGTGAAACTTACAGTTAAACCAAAATGCTTATTTACAATACTAGTTAACCCAAAGATAGCGTTTTGTTAAGCATAAAATTGTAACACATTAACCAAATCACCCCCTAATACATCAACCAACTGGTGGTGTAGCCACTGGTTTACTAAATATCTAGATATAATAGTTTTTATTTAGGCTTGTTGTTTAATTGTTTAATTAGTTTATTAAAGTCAATATAATTATGAAATAATAGATTTTTTAGAGTGAACAAATATTTACGTGTTTTATTTTTTGGAATTGTTTGAAAATCAGTTTACTAAGCACAGCATCGTACTCGCATTTGCATCAACAACTCTGTATATAATCAAAACTATTTTTGTACTTTCATGACATAACACAGGACGGAGGGATGTCCCTCGTAACACAGGAATTTCCTAGCTCGAGGGACATTGCTCACATTGTATACCTCAGATGTATCCGACCTAGTTCATTTAGCTCTGAACCCTTTTTGTTGCTAATAAACTATTATTATATTATATTATTATTCTTTCAATATTTTTACTGTAATATGTGTCTGCAATATGTATGGAATACTACGGCCATTACGACAATATTTTATTATTTCATGTTCATACCATACTGTGCAATGGTTATTGCTGGTAATGTTGTCTGCAACTTTAATGCAGCCAAATATAACAGTAATAAAAAGGCCTGTTAGAAATTACCTTAAGTAAAATGGATATGTTTTTTGTCAGTAAGTTTGCTGTATAATAAGTATGTGATAGAATATATTCCTATACCATTTATCCGACTGCGGTGAAACGATGGTGAGTTGTTAGGCGCACGACCGCGAATGGATCTGACAAAAAAATAAAATAATATAAATTTTGACAGAAGTCAAAATAGCTTCACTTTTGTGTATCATATGTTTAGAAATATGTATGTGATACAGTCATAACTTTTGCAAGTCATAACTTCTTTTAATTGACGATAGTTATCAAAAGTTCCTCTGACACAAAGCGTCCCGAATCAAATAAATTAAGTCAGAAGGAAGCGGTGCTCCTGCCTTAGCTTACGTGGTCATGCCTTTCATAACCAACTAGAAATAGAAGCCTCCCCAAGGTCTCTGTAGAGTAATTAGTTCAAGTTCATCTAACTCAATAGTTCCCAAAGTGGCCCACCTGGTCCCCTAGGGGTCCACGGGAGACTCGACGGGGGTCTACGTAGGCGTGACAAAAAAATGGGGGTTCACAATTCGTAAGCATGTCCACGAAAATTATTTTGAGGAATACCACTAGCTGAAGAAGCGAGAATTTCTAAAAAAAAGAAAGGTAAGCCTGCCTGCCGTGATAAGTCCAGCACCGAGAATTTAAAAAAAAGGTATCGCCCGTAAAAACTTAATCAATTTTTTTAACTTTATTCGAGGAATCTGGTAGAAATGTAGCTGTAGGGGTCTACCGGAACCAGCTAAATTTTGAAAGTGGTCTGTGAGAAAAAAAGTTTGGGAACCTCTGATCTAATTTATATTAGAAATGCGAATGTGCGTTTGTTTATTTGAAGCGCTTTCGCGCCTTAACTACTCAATTGATCATTATGAAATTTAACATACACTTTGGCAGGAGCACAAAAAAAGACATATCTTTCATCCAGAAAAAAGGAATATACCCCGAGAGATGGAAAATTGCCATAAGCTCCATTTACGCGAGCGATTCCTGGCGCAAAATCTGGTATTAGAATACATAAGTGTTACGTAGTCACAAATACTTTCAACCGTTATGTCAGTTAACAGTAGTTTTAACTAAAAAATAGTCTTAACTGTAATATACACATCAACGAATATCACCGTTCGCTAAAGCGTTGGAATGCTGTTCTTTATTAAAGTGATCATGCACGTACTAGCCAGTAATAGTTAGATATATAAATATGTACATTTAGTTGTTGCCGCATGCTAATGTGGTTTCGGTTGTGTACGGATTGAATATATTATAGGTGACCGGGGCCCGGCGTCAAAGCGACACCGACGCGAGCGCCGAATCATTCACGCTATCTACTTCATAATAACGCAGACAATTATAAAACGCACAATTTGTATGTATTACGTTTTCTTTCACATATTACTGTGTAAAACTTCTTACTATTGGTGTGTGTATAGTTATTTTTTTACTTCTCTTTTCAATTACTTAATATTTAAAGCATAAAGACAATACAAAGAGGGGTCCCTATCCATTTGCATAAAATTTTAAGACATAATATAATATGGTATACTTTTGTTAATCCTTATTATATTTACGCATATTTTTTTGTTTGTAAATAATCACAAGCCGCCTGGGGTGGTCTAAGAGCCACTCCGCGGCAACATAACGAACCTGTTTGTCAGGTTATCTCTAATTACTCGCTTCGCAAGCAAGGTCGGGTAAGAGGACCACACCAAAGATGGAGCTGTTCCGGCGTCATCCGATGACATTTCATCCTACACTGTTTTTTACCTCACTCAACCATATTTACGTTCCTTTTTCAATCGAGAGCAATTATTTCAAATATTCCTTGCTCAACCGATTGCGAAATTACCCAAAGTTCTAAGATTTGTGTTGACGGTCTGAAAAAAAATTACTGTTTTCGTAATCTATATCTATACTAATATTATAAAAAGGAAAGATTAGCTCAATAGAATTTTTTTTTTTTACTATTTGAATGCTTATCACAGAGTTCCTAACATAGACTACATATTTTTTTAAAGTACTGCTCCTAACCTAACCTTACCTACTTTTACGAAGCCAAAGATTGTTTTGCTATCCATACTTTTTTGGATAATATTTGCCACGGGTAGAGTAAGGAACGCATTTCGGTTGAATGAAGAAACTTTATTAAAATAATGTAATCGGATCAGTTAGGCATTAGATTAGTATGAATACGGAACAACCCATTTAATATGCCAAAAACAATTATGGCAAAGTATTATTATACCAAAAGAAATTATACATTATGCGAAATGAAGGAATCTCTACATAGAGATGGGTCACTATGTATTGTGCTTCTGTGTTTTGTATTAGTCAGATGAATATAGTCTTAAAGTAGTAACTAAATGATTTTTATAATGGATTTGTTTTTACCAAATAAGATAAATAACAAAAGGTCCATAGCTAATAAAAGCCACACAAAAGTGTAGACACTATATATGAAAAATATGCCTAATTATGTATACTTATTATTCTATTATATTTCTTTATTATATTCGTATTCGTCCCATAGTCCCATATAAACATTAAAACAACGGACATAAAGAACATTTAGACTCGGAACACCCATTTGTGAATCACACAAATTTTTATCCCGTGTAGGGATCGAACTTACAACACTCAGCGCTGCGGTATCCGTGCCGTCAATCACTATTAATAATTTGATAATGACTGCTTTATTGCCGTATCGGTAGTGAAAACAATGCTGCGAATAAGCAGTGAAATGTGGGTATCAGTCACTTCTGCAATTTTTTTACGTGGCAGCCATTGGCTCGTCCTCCTCCGCGGGGGTGTGCGGAGGGGTTATGACGGACTCACTCGGGAAAGATGGAGATATCTCTACTAAATCTACCACGGTGTTCCTTTTCACAATCTATGACCTGGACGCAGGGATCACTCGCGCATTTATTCTGCAGCCCCGGCAGATTAGGGTCGCCACTTAGTCGTGGCGGCCTCGTCGTATTTTTAAGTCACCCTTACTTTGTATGATAATTAACTGCAGAAATGGCGCAGTAGTTAAAGTATGTAGATGTTGTAGGTTATAAAACAAAAAATCAATAATCCAAAATACTTGTTCAGTGTCCGGCAATTGTTTGTGCTCGTTGTTCCAATGTTTATAAAGTATTATGCAATACAGATATTATACTAAGCAGGGTAGATAAAATTAAAAAATAAACAAATTTTGCTCTATACACAGATTTTTTGTGTTTACCTACTGCTGGAATAGAAATTCAAAAAACAATGCCCACCACTTCATAATGCCACCGACCTAGAATTGGACAGTCAAAAATTTTACTATTTGTTATTGTATTTATTAAATGAGTGCTTAACTAATAATCTGAGATTGATGAGAAGTCTGCCACGTTCATAATTTTATTGAAAAGTACTTTTATAAACTCAATAAAAAAAACACAATGTTTCGTGGGTATGTAAGTACACGCTTTTAATAAAGTATCGAAGTTAGACTACTTTGTTATGATTTAAAAGGAATGGATAGGGATTCACAGTAAGCGGACGATGAATAGGTGCAATAATACACAGCTTTTAGATGTTTCTATATATACATTAATAAAATTAAACTAAGTGTCAAAAAAGTGTTACCATTTTGGGTATTTAAAATGATATCGATTAATCGATATAGATTTTGAACGTCACCGCGTCAGCTATCAATATATATTTTTGTTCAAAATCTAATTAATTTATAATTGATTGCATCTGCTTCTGATTAAAAAAGTGAAAGGAAGGCCTTGGCGGTTATGAATACCTGGTGTTCACACGACACACGAGAGATTAATAATACACACATCCAAAGTGTCTAATGGCCAAGTAAGTTTTTGCTAGTTACTAATCAAATTATTATGAATAGAGAAAATATTAAATCGATTAACAATATATGATTATAATTACATTGTTAACTGATTTATTATCATGATTTTTTTACTGGCAACTTCTTATCTATTACACTTTGACTAGTTATACCTACGTTGAAACATCTTTTTAAATATAAATTATGAATTTATTATATTATACAATAATTATTCCACAACTAATTTAAACCCTATTGTGCTGTCCATGAGTTCCAAAACTGGGCCAGTAATGGGCATTGTTCTTTGTCACTCATTTCTATAAATTTTTTCAATTGAACCCTTGATATAAGGTGCTGTGGCAATATTTAAACCACTATACCATCCGTGTAATCGACGTTAACTATAATAAGTCAGTATAGATAAGTAAAAAGGTAGTATACCGCATTGGAACAAGTTCGTGTACATTTCGATTTAAAATATTTTGACTGTTACCTTGAATCGAGGTCAAGGTTTATCAACGTATACACAATCTCAACACTATTTCGCAAGTTAATGGTAGTAATTGTTCGATTTTATTAAGAGTAATTAAATTTTTGGGTACAAAGGACACATGTTAATGTATTCTTTTTTGTATTCTCGCACAACAGACCGAATTGGTATTTATAGACTGTGATGTAATACTAACTAATATTTTAAATAAAAATGTGAGTTTGTTTGTTATGCTTTCACGCCTTAACTACTTGAGCGATAATCATAAAATTTTGCGTGCACGTTGTCAAGGGTACATAAAAAGATATAGGGTCATTGTCCAAAACAAGTACTGATACCAATTTAATCTAAGTTAACGTATATTCACACGAGCAAAGTTATTAGTAGACAAATATGGCGTACTGGTAGAGACAATACGGTTTGTTCCGCATTCGTCCCTGATATTTCGTCTCAAACGTAGGAATACGCATTCGTACAAAAAAATGTTCCTTATATGCTCCTAAATTTAAATAAATATTAATTTCTTAATGTAATTCCTCTTTCGTTTCAGAATATATTCCTTTGTTGTCCCTCTTTTTTTGTATGGACTTTTTGTTGTACCATCAGCCGAAAAATATTTTAAAATACCTCGTTGATCTCTCAGTAAAACTTTGGGCTTATGATTGCATGACATCACGAACCTGATAAAAAGGATTAAAAATAATTTTAAGCCATGTTTTGTTTTGAAAAAGGAATATTATAAAAAGAGGGGCGAATGAGGAATATTTTGGAATGTGGGACGTAAATGCGGAACAAACCGACAATACAGAGAGATATTTATTTCTAGGTATTGTCTTTAGTTTTCTGTATAATCTATTGATAGAACGAATATAGAATTAACCTTTTATAGATTTTTTTAATTGTTTATTTACCAAATAAGACAAGAAAGAAAATAGTTTATAGCTATGTTAATGGAGCACAGTTTCATTTAAAAGTACGGTGAGGGCCTGAGGGGTATTTTATATCTCAAAATGAAATATGATTATATATATATTAGCGAACCAGATAGCTGGTGTTCTGACCGATAGTTGGCTTAAATTAAAACATTAACTTAAACATTGCTGCGCTATCTACCGGGTCCAATTGTGAACCTTAACTATGCAGAGACCGGTTTAAACGAACCCAAAAATCATCAAAATTGGTCTAGCCGTTTAGTAGGAGTTTAGTAACAAACATGCAGAAGAATGCTATCTATATTTGTAGGTATAACAATAATATCCCATAGTGAAAACCAGTTTAATCTGTCAATTCTTAAAATACCAGACATAATTAAAAAAACTATGGTGTCTGGCCGACGGTGTGCCGCTGCCATTTTCTGAACGCTTCTTTGATAGGCGTTTGTCGCATAATAATATCCTCCAGACCTAATTTCGGCCACGGCGGCCAGTCTTATAGTGCACAAGTGTGTGCGTAAACACAAGTGCACTCTCTGTTCCCTAACTCTCATGATCCGATGGGACGGTAATCCGACACGACCGGAGAGAGATCAGGCGCAGGACCAACGGCTTTACGTGCTTTCCGAGGCACAGGGGTGTGTTACACGGCCAACTTTCTAACTCCGGGCTGCTATTGAGATTTCTTAATTGAAAACTAAACCCAATAACTTTTAGTTAGCCCGACCCGGGATTCGAACCCGAGACCTCATGCACAGCAGTCACATTTACTACTACTGCACATGTAATAAAGTGCATATCATGCGCGCACACATATACATATATGCTGCGCGCACACATCTATACTAATATAATAAAGCTGAAGAGTTTGTATGTTTGTTTGCTTGAACGCGCTAATCTCAGGTACTACTGATCCGAATTGAAAAATTATTTTAGTGTTGGATAGCTCATTCATCGAGGAAGGCTATAGGCTATATAACATCACGCTACGACCCACAGGGGCGGCGCAGTAATCATAAATGATGAAACCGCGGCCACATCTAGTATACATATATATATTGACTATATTGTACGTTTCGTATCTCCATCACTATAAATGTTTTAGGCTAGCGCCTTGCCAGACCTAGAACTGTCAGTCCTATGACATTTAGCAAATCTAACACCTGGTTTCTGAAAGGCAGATCAACACAACATTTAGTTAACAGACAGATGTCAACTGCAGGGCTGACTAAATTAGTAACTGTCAATCGAATCATTTGAAATGAGTTTGATTTTGACAAGTCGTCGAATAGACGTTTAGGAACAGTGTGTTGGATTCTTTGGGTACCTAACTGCATATAATTAGGAGAACCGTTTTTGTTGTACCTACATCATATTGTCTTAAAGTTGTTATCCGTATAATAAATATACATATTATGATATAAGAACGTAGCCGTAGCGAAAATGTTAAAATAAGGTTAATTTCCGTAATTTTAATGGCAGCGATCTTATGGAAAGACCGCTGGTCAGCCTAGTTAGACGATCACAATCACAATACGCACTTTAAGCTTTACGAAGCTTCCATGAAGAAAGAAAACTTGCAATATACTCAAAAGTTCTTCATAGTATTCTCGAATATGTGTCACGTATGATACCTATGACAGTATGATACCCTTAATATCTCTTTCAGAAGAGATCAGTGTTTAGCAGTGAAAGTCTATAAACGGGATTGTATAAAAATCTATTTTCACAGGGCCCAATTCTTAATAGTCAGTTAGCTTATCAAAGAAATTTTATTTTGTTATGTCAAAACGCAGAACTCCTGTCAAAATCCACCATTTACTCCTATAGGATGATCTGATGGTTGAAAAAATGGAGGGCATTTCAGTACTAGATATCTCCAGAATACCAAAGAATACTTTAAAATCCACTAGATATAAAATTAATCAGACCGATAGAAGACAAATCAAAAGATTAAAGTATAAATATTTAAATACTAATATTAAAAATAAACATTGTTATTTAAACCCAGACTTGTTTGTTATTGTAGTAAGAGCAAAAAATGGCGCCATTTGTCGGTCAACTATGACATTATATTTTCGGTCGCTCAAAACTAGTAAATGTACATTTATGAGACACGGAACTGGCGCAGACGGTGATTAGATTTAAATAATAACTTTAATTGCTTGTTTTGGCACTGTGACCATATAATACACATGTGTAAAAACACATGGTGTAGATAATTTATTCGGTCGATTGCGTCAAATTCGCGGTTTGGGACAATGCTTCTGTTATACCAACATTTTAGTTTGATGATTTCAATTAATAAAAAATTGTTGGTATCTACACATGTTTTTAAATATTCTAAAATTCTAAATTCTGGTCTATGCTAATATACAATATTTCATTTAACATGTGTATTACAAAACATTAAAGAGATAGGATCTGTAAATTAAAGTTTATATCGACTTAGAATCACCCACACAAATAAAAAGGCTTCTAATTTTGTCTATATATCAACTAATTGAGAAATTCTGATACCGAAACTTTTCTGGTAGTTACCGTTATATCTGTGGGAACACATGTTTATGTATACACATGATACTATTTACCTACCTATGTATGTTGTATGAAGTTATGCACTTGCTCGGGCAGTCACGAGATTGTCGGGTTGCGAGCGGATCGCATATTTTGTATTATTGCATTCTCTAACAATATAGATGTGATTCTATCAAGGACATCTTTTATTTCTAAGTCCCTGAAACTCGACACTCAACATATCCGGTTCTACTAAGGAAAATTTGAAAACGTAATTTAACTTTTAATTGATCCTATAATACAAAACCATTGCTATATTTCAAATTTAGAAATCCGCAGTGCATTGAACATCCGCGTGAAGTCATCACAGCAAATTTATTGCGTTTGTACGCTACCTGACATCAAATTTACATCTAAGTATTCACTTGTTATCGTCACTCTGAGCTTAGTCAAAATTAATTATAATTTTAACATAACATAATGTACTCCACTATAATGACGCCGCGGGCATGCTGTAGATCACGCGTAGGCGCGGGCAAAATCTTCGTATTTAATAAAGGTACAACAACATTTCGAGTGTAGTATACAGTTGAATGCCTCTACCAAATTATCACACGTTACCAAAAGTGATCCTAACTGCAAAAACTGCAGGGTAAATATTTATATACAACTGTTTAACTTTTCGTGCAATGGCTGGTGACGGCAGCAGTACATACATTAGTAACAATAAGTCAAACACTTTCATCCGCGATGTATAAATACACAGTTCATGTAAAATGATAAAATGGTCCAAAATCTACCCCACGTGATGCATGCTGAAATAAGACGTCCAAGCCCATGTCCCTCGCCACCCTATGAACTATCTCTGCATAAAATGTCACGTTAATCCGTTGTTCTTTGGCTAAGTGAAAACGATAAACCGAACAAACACACTTTTATTACATTTAGAACTCAAAACAAGTTGACTTTAAGTAAAACTCACGGTAATAGCCTGATCTAGACTAACTAAGGCAATGCCGGTATCCTCATATCAGTCCAAAAGCCTAGTGAACTTTGCTAACATCTTTGATCCTTAATAGTTTACGATACGATATTCGATTTAGCACCAGCCTGCATAATTCGCATTTTATGACGGAATAAGATCGATTTTATATAGTATATTGGCTTAGTGTAGATATTATGTTATAAAGTGTAATCCATCTACATAAAGTAGTAACAATCTACATATTTTATTAGCATAACCTTTCAATGAACCCAAAATACCTAAAAAGAAGAAAATAAATTTAAACACCGTATACCTACTTATTGTTTCTGATACTTAGTATTTGATTATATTCAAGATTTTTTTGTTTTCATGGCGTCCTTCGGTAGCTTGTTAATAAAGTGAGTTTCTATAAATCGCTAGCACTTATTGCCTTCGATCGTAGAGGCTTTCAGGACAAACAGCATCTGACTCCACTTTAACATTTCACATGCAATTCACGGACACGGTTTCCGACTGCGGCATCATGCGTGTATCGCAGGTTAATAAATTAAGTATACAGATAAACCATTGTAAATGTACTGAATGAAATAATAAAATGTAATTCGTTACAATACTCATACACACGGTAGTACTAATACGTTAAATCTTTGTGTAAATATAGGTACATATGTGTAACTTTTTTATTTGTATCATTGCTATTTCATTCATTAGCTATTTCAACAGTTCATGGTAATTTGTGAAATAACTATTTAAATATATTTGACACTTAGAATATTTGGTGAAGTTGATAAAGTATGTATTAAAGGTATTATCATATTTGGCGAGTGGAAATTGCCTGCCGGAGAACTCGCAATGCGAGACCGTGGGCTGAACATACGCGCTACATTCTAAATGCACATGCAGTTGTTGCGCGCTCGAGAGGCGCCTCTAGACGTTTATAGTTCACTTGACTACACATGATATTGATACAAGTTGCCGAATCACCGTCGATACGAGTTGCACCTGACGCCGGTAAACACTGAGCATCGTCGCGCCCGGCTTATTATCCACCACAATACCAAACTTAGGTAACACAATATCCACACGTTCACTATAATATCTTGTATAAAAATGAATAAACCGACCAGTGCGTAATAAAACATCATCATAACAAACCACCTGTTGCGGTGTAAGTATCCACTATAATTATTTCTCCAAATAGTAGAAAGGTGTTAAAAATAGTATCGAGTAGTACACGGTGTATTTATGCAGATGATTGGATTTTGGTGACAAAGTTCACTTATATTTTATACTGATTAGCTCATTGTCTTCGATTTGTATTATTTCCGCATTTAAATGAATTATACGTATTCATTGTCACTATCCCTTTCTCGCTAATTGAGGCAACAGTCTTTGATTTCTAATCCTTTGTGTCGTCAGCTAATAGTTCGCGTAACTTCAATACAAGAGACTTCAACGATAACATTCAAATCAGCTCAAACACAAACTTACTAAAATGAGAACTCTCAGCCAAAAAATATTTAAACGCATTCGAAAATGTGTTGTTTTTCTCGGACTTCAAATGTGCACGATTTATGATATTATCTATACCTACGTGTTGATGTTATTTTAAATTATTATCGCGGAACGGCGAAACTTTGACATTATTAATCGGGCGTCGAGGAAAAATGTTATATTTCTGAATGTGAGATTGTATCAATAATACTGAACGTTAAGGAATCGGTATTTTGCTATTGCTTTTTGAGAATGGAATATAATAGAGGTAAAGCCAAGCCACCAAGCCTCAGGCCTATGGAAGCCGGCGCCTATGAACTAGCGAGGGCGCCTACACCATGTTGTAGTCAAGCACGTGTGTTTACATGTCGTGAAAGCTGCTGACGACAGTACAGCGGCGCCGCGCGGTTATTCAAGGGATATTTATAAATGTACGTAAAGATTGCGGTCCGGGTACTGACCGTTTCGTGGCCGAGCCATGCTGTCGTGGGTGTGCGCGGCGGCAGCGAGACGGGCGTGCGTGCGTCGCGGCGCGGAGTCGCGGACTGACGCTGAGTGAGTATACTCACTGTTCGAGTTTCGAGTTCGGTGACGGGACCGTACTCGGGACTCGCTGGGCGGTGCGCGAGAGCCGCCCGCCATTCACGCACCGTTGGACACATACGATCACATTTACGCAATCCAGAATGCAGCTTCAGTAATTCAGGAGTAACTTCGATACCTTCAGTTTGGTACAGTTTTTCATAATGCTTAACTTCCATATAAGTGTGTCATCGTCGGCGAGTGAAATGCCGTGCCTTGTATAGCGATGCTTTTATCACCTGAGATATAAAAGCCCGCTTAGAGTAAATAAACCAGAAGCCAGAATATTGACTACTCTCTATAATACAAATTTCAATCTTCGTCAACATTGGTCATCGGGAGAATCAACAGTTCTACTCCGTACTATTCTTAGTATTGGAGAGTCAAGACTTCGTTATTTTCTTAATAAATTAACTCGACAGAGAACTGCTAGGACTCTAATAGGCTCAAGACTACTGCTAAAAAGATTGGATAGAGAGAGCGATACAAGTTGCTAACCAACCTGTATCGCCGTCTCCATCCAATATTTTAAGCAGTCGTCTTCCAATTCCCAAGACAGATATATATTTATACAATTCTGATGATCTATTCACTCTAGGAAACGAATACTTGTATCTCGACTCACAATGAATCTTCTACGTTTACTTCTTAAAACTCTGCTTTAAAGCCACTATTTGCAAGATTTAAATAATTATATCATAATCATTAATTAATAAATCGTTATCATAATCACCTATCTATAGAGAGTTTAGGATATTGAAAATAATTTAAACAAGACTATTTGACACACCTGACGCAGCTGTTAAAAGTCGCGCATTTTTAAAATATCATCATTCATAATTTACACAGGTGCAATTCAAGTGTTACTGTTATAGTTATTTCCTTTTCAATAACTATTTAATGCATCTTTCGAACACACACAAATGACGGTGTATTCCGGTACTTTAATTACACGATGGGAAACTAGTCCGGAGTATCATTAGTTAACAAGCACAGATGATGGCCGCGGACGACGTTTCCGCCGACGGCGCTACTCGCTCGAAGCTGCGCAGGCCGGCACCGCGTCGAGCCCTCGCGTCTACCCACACACGCAAAAGACACACCTCCCACACGTCATTACACACACAACGACACAATTCACACGCCTTCTGTACCTGCTGAAACTATTATTGAACATCATTAATACTCACTCCTGTAAGAATGAATGGTAGTACCTATTCTTATTTATATGTATGTATGTATATCTAATTTCCACGAAAATGCATGCTGTCTTTTTTTTCTTGACAGACATTTGAAAAAGATTGCTTTGAAATTAGTTGGTATATAAAAGTATGTTCAAGAATTGTCGGTGGCAGTCTAGCCAGAGGGCCATCTGGCGGCAAGTGTTCATTGGCTCTCTTAGTCCTAGGCAATGCCAATACTATGAAGTCAATGTCTACTTTGATAGTGTACTGCCTGAAACATAATCAACGAAAGTATTTTGTTTTCAGGGAAATACTACTGTAGTTGTTCCATTCAGAGCAAGCACATAGTAGGAGAAGATTAAGGTTTAGTAGCATTATACAAATTTTTCAAAGATAATAAAGATATTGTCTTCTGTTTACGCGAATGTTATTCATTGAAATTGAACTACTATATACGGATTTTATCACGTTGTTTATTAATCACTGTATTACATAATTTTGAAGCTATTACACTACTACTACTATTAAATTTTACTAATTTATAAGCTAATAAAATTATTTAAACTATTAAATCTATTTATATTTAGGTTTACACTTTTCCCGACGTTTCGGTTGCTTTTCAGCAGCCATGGTCTCTCCGTGACCATGGCTGCCAATAATAAAGATAAATAATTTTAAATATAGTACTTAATTTACTGTTCTTGTGCTCTTTGTTAATGTCAGTCACTTGGCATTTTCATTATATAGGTATACATTTTTATTAATATCCTTGTGATTTATTATACGTGCGTAATTCATAAATTCTAGTGGATATTACAAATTAATAGAAGAATTAGAATTTCGTATTACCTTTAGAGGCGTATTTTATCTTATTCATGGTCTCCACTCTCCACTAAACAACCTTTAAATATGTCCTCACCATAATGTCACACAGTCAATTAGCACAAAACACAATCCTCTACCACCTAGTAAAACTATTGTTGCAGTTAATAAACCCCACTCCTACAATATTGAATCTATATTATTCCTTTTAAAAATAACACTTAGAATGCGTTACGTATCATTGACATATGTCAATAATTTAACTGATAAAAAAGTAAGCATCAGGTAAACATACAACAACATTACGTGTAGGATTAACAAATATAAGATAATAAAAGGATATGCGATTATACGAAATAATTTTGAAGTCAGCGTGTTATCTATTCTTATACTTGGTCAGGGATGTGACATTTCAACATACATATATTTATATCAGATTAGTCATACATGCTATGTATGATACGCCTATATATGTATTTAAAGTGCCTAGATGGCCGAGTTTTAAGGTAGTTCATTCTCATTACGACCAGTGGCACCAGCTTTTGTGGATTCGATCCCTACATGATACGAGGATACGACACAGAGAATTTTTCCACAGGATTTCTCTAAAAAACATTGCGGTTGCGTATTTGTAATTTATCAAGATCTGATGTCCTTTAAAAATCTTTTGTCGAGTCATTTTCCCAAACAGAATCCAGTTCTGAGCTTAGAGTACGTTGTTCGTTTCTCTAAGTAACATCTTCTTTAAAGATAACATATCTTTTCAGTAGGTAGATTAAATTACGACGTCTTTTATTGATTCAATTGTTGTACCAATAATTTTCAGTACACCGTAATCTTAACACATTTATACATTCTTCAAAAACTACGTATGCACTGCGGCTTCAGTTTCATTGCTTTAGTGTTCTAATATTTAGTGCAAGTCCCACAACTAGCAAGTAAAAGTTATCCGAAAGATAAATCGCATGCTGTTTCACTCTTGTTAGATTAAAGAAGAGAGATGGCGTGACTTTTATCTTATAGATAAATGCTGCCTGAAGGTGGTGGGCAAGCCCGTAATCTCATAGTTAAGCGTCATGGCAATTAAACCGGTTAAGCACAGTTACACAGTATAGGCGTTTCTCTAGAACATATCAATCTTGTTATAGAACGTTACATATTTCTTCCAATTTCATCAAAATCAGTTAAGTGGTTTATAATTTTTGGGGATACGAAGTTGTTTTCTATACAAGATTTCATCAAAATCAGTTAAGTGGTTTATAATTTTTGAGAACAAAGTTGTTTTCTGTATTAAAAATATGACTTGCATAACATTTTGAGCTTTTGTTTTTTAAAAAATGACTCCCACACTAGGAATGATTCCTGTGTCGCTGAGACATTACAAATATTCCAAAAACGGACACAAAGAACCCCCAGACTCGGAACAACGATTTGTGGGTCACACAATTTTATGTCCCGTGTGGGATTCGAACCCACGATTCTCGGCGCAAATGCAGTGGCGAGGCGATGTAACCTTAATATTTATTATACAGCATGTAACCTTATTGTTACATGCTGTATAATATAAATAATCGCTTCTATCTGAACAGTATTGAATGAAAACAGATCATTGAACTTGAGTCATTAGTCTACACCAAATAAACAGTTTAAATCTACTTTGGCACTAAGAAGTAGTTTAATTCAGTAGAATTTATTCTTTAATTATTTTACAATGTCAAACATTAATTGGAAGTTATCCAAGTCTACAGACGTTTCTTAAATGTCAATTGTTGTCTACGTTTTCTCATCAACTAACTGTTTTTACATGTATTTTAAATACATACATAGACTTAGGCTGCCTGTCCATTGAAGCGGAGCGAACGGAGAAATATTAATCAATAGGATTGCATACAATACTATTGGTACTACTACTACTTAGTAATGGTAGAATATAGTAGTCTACTACTACTACTCAAAATTAATATTCATTCGGCTTATACAATTATACGTTATTGCCTCTTAGTTCCTAAATTCACACAAGGCATGTGTGAATTTAGGACCGATCCTCTCAATTTTGGAAGCATTTAATACTTTTGGATAAAATTGACAATACTATTCGGCATACACTTAGCAAAATTTTAAATTTGGCCCTGAACGGCCGAGTGTGGCTCCAGGCAACCCTACCAGTTCGCTTGGGTGGCCTCGGCATTCGCAAAATTAGTGATTTCAGTTTACCGGCGTTCCTGTCTTCGGTCCACTGCACTGAAGAATTGACCAGAAAAATTTAGCTCCCACAAAAAAAGGAAAATTTTAATTCTGAAGTGTCGTGCAAGTCTGACGCAGTGAACGCTTGGAAAATGAACTGTCCAAGCTCTGATTTGCCATCCGATCTATTCTCTCAGAGTCGGTGGGACGGGTCGCTCTGCAACATGGTGAGAGAACGTCTCATGAACACATATCCTAATGTTGCTGAGCGTGCCCGTTTATTGGCTGTGGGGGAGTGGGAATCGGGTCTTTAGCTCCAAGCACTCCCATCGTCCAACATAGGCACTATGTTGGACGATGGCCTTCTTCTTCCTTCTTGCCTTCGTTTAGGTGCTCTATGTGTTTCTTCGCACCGATGTCACTGTGGTGAAGGGACGCAACGTGTGTAGATACTCTTGCGCCATTACATCTTCCCAATACGGCGGGTTGTGCTGGTGCTGCTGACGATCCACGGAGACCCTCAAACACAAAAAATCTGGCAGGCGCAAATACAAAAATCTGGCAGGGGATTATGTTTTTGAGCCGTTTGGGCTCGAAACGCTAGGGTCATGGGGTCCCAGTGCTCGTGCTCTTTATAGAGAGATAGCGAAAAGGTTAATCGACGCTTCCCGTGAGCAGAGGGCTGGCCTTTATTTTGCGGAAAGGATAAGAATTGCCATTCAACGTGGCAATGCTGCCAGTCTTCTGGGCACACTACCAGTCGACTGTGATGGAGGAATTCTATGACGCCTATTAGAGGGTTTTAGTTTTCATTTAATTTTTATTTCTGTTTTATAATATTTTAGGTATAAGTTCGTTTTAAAGAATTGTGTTTATATTATGTATATAATTAATAATTTATACTATTGGTTTATATTTTTCTCCATTCCTTCGCTCTGCTTCAATGGACAGGCAGCCTTACACACGTATATCTCTGTCCTATGTTTCAACCGTTTAGTCAGTGACGCGAAATTTTTTGTGTTTTTAAACAGTGAGAAGCTATCCTATTGACACATTAGGGCACAGATGTACACACCGAATTTTTCTGAGCAAGATCTTATTTTTTCTATTATAGAGCATATTTTCAAATACTGCGCTACCACTAATTTATACTTTGCCTAGGTATCGAACCCAGTTCCTCGCAATAGGCAGTCAATGCCAATATATATTTTTTATGTATGTTACAGTCAGACTACTTATAATCTAAATATAAATATTATATCAAGACTTAATTAAATAATTAAAAAAAATGGTCTTAATGTGTGGTGCAATATAGATGGTTTGAATAATATGCCAGAACCTTATACACTTTTTCATAATTTGACGTGATAAAAGCTACTAAGTAAAAGTTAATTTCAGTAATTACTTATCTGCCGTGCCATTCATAGAACTCTTATATAATTTAACTTACAAGGAATAACTAAGTGTATACGGTAGTCAAATATGTATGGGACTTATTCTACAGGCATTCGCACAACTCCCCAGTTAGTGACATAAGTCAATAAGAAAAATAAGCAAATCATCAGAAATCTCTCAAAAAGTACTCTCACTACTTTAACTTGTGTACCCAGTTTTAACAGTTTACCCAACCTTATATTACGATAAAAATATATTTTAATTATATTTTGTTTTAATAGATTACTTGTTTTTCATACAATGATAATTAATAAATTACCTATTGTTATGTACTTCTGACGCTCTTATCCATTCAAAGGTTGACTTTACCAGATTGTTTTAAGCGATAAGGCTAAAATTAAACCAATTATTTGCTTAACGTTTGAAGTTCATCCAAGACCAAAAAAATATATATGTAAATTATTAAATTTTTTCTGAACAAAAAGTGCATTGCTGCTTTAATTATTCGTTTGATGTAACTCAATAAAAAATAACCTTGCCTGCGTTCTGCATACTATCATATTTGCTCGATCTTACAATTTATGTTTTGGTAGATCTGTCCAAGTTTTCATCCTAATTAGTTATTTTAGAGTGCTTTAAAGATAACTTTAATTTGGCTAGTTTATTAATAAAAATTCTCTAAAACATGACTGCTGTGCAAGAGGTTCCGAGTTACTGAGTTCTGCTGTTATAAAAATCTCAGTAACTGCTACTGGGTCTGGTAAAACGACAACAGGCTCGTCTCCCATTACGTAGGACAAAAATTATGGCTGGCATACAAATGTTGGTGTAATAGACGTCTGCCTACTTCTTCGAAGATATCGGCGTCTCACGCATATATTTGCAGATCCGAAGAAGTGCATATATGTATTCAGAATCGCTCCTTGGCTTGCCTTATTTTTTTATGCCGGATTTTTTTGTCATTTCATAAAATAAGAATACTTTGCCTTCTGATTTGGCTGAATTAGCTAATCATACATATTATATGTTTTGAAAATATATTTTCCTTTTTGTTAAAGGGCTTTTTACTTTTAACCCCCAACGTAAAACGAGAGGTAAGTTGATATATATATATATATATGTCAGATTTTCTTATCTAAATAGTTCCACCCACACTGTAGCCAGGCTCAACAGTGGTGACCATAGAAAACACATTGTTTTGATATTTGTGAAATTCCGGGGAATGCTTGATTGTCTTGGAGCCCGTAAAGGGGCCCGTAAACAGAGGTATTGGAAAAAAAAAACACTTCCCCTTAAGTAAAGTGGGAGACATTGATGTCTGTTTGTAGTTTTCTAACGCTTAAAGGAATGGCTCATTTTGCAGAGGTTTTGTTTAATTGAAAACTGTTTAGAGTCTCTTGCGAATCTACAGTTGGAATCTATAACATGATGATCTAAATACATATGCGATATTATTTTACACATTTTCTTAAAAAGATAATGTAGCGCATCGGATAACATAATGTGGGAGTGCTCTTTTCAAAATATAATCTTAATCTTTTGATGTTTAGTTTTTACTGCTGTTGTTTATTTTCACGGAATCAATTGGAATATTTTTGTACTTGTTATTGTTATCAAGCATTATGATGCAGGTTCTACTCGTTGTTTGCATGCACCAAGGTTAAACTGCAATAATATGCAGTCATACAAATCCATTACGTTGACTTTAATCGTTTTATTGATTAATTTCCACATTACGTTTCTGTTTAACTCATGAGCTCATCAACGTAAAACAATCTACGAGACAACTTTAAGATTACTTATAATTTACATTGCAAATGACTAGTGTTCTTTATAATGCCTTATTCTCGGCTAAATGCGCAAGTCGGCTGCCTTGGTGAAGCGATATTGAAAGCGACTGCTCCGCAAAAGATTTTCCATACGATTCGCAGTTCGAGCAATGTGTTGTATTTTTCTGTCAAGGTTTTTTCGGTGACAGCACAGTAACAGCACGTACTCAGTAACTGTGCCTGATAGACAGCCATAGGCCCGTCTTCTGTTACATGGGACCTTAAGCTGGACCGGCCAGCTAAGATAGTAGTACTGAGAGTAGATACTAGTGTAGGAACACACGTGTATGCATACATACTTACCTATACGGAACCTATATAAGTAAGGCGTATGCACCGCCTCACTAGTCACGAGGTAATCGGGTGGCAGATCGCCTCTTTATTATAACTTTGCAATTACCTAAATTGTGGAAAGTCAATACAATACTATTTACTTGATATCGGACATTTTATTTTACTCTCGATATTCACCCGACCCGTGGCTCAATACTAGTAAAGGGTTCACGTGGTTGGTGGAATAGGGACCTTTCAATCACTACTCCGATGATAGATCACCAGTGTAACAGTTCTTTGTCGTTAAAATGATTTACATTCATTTCAAGTTTCACATTGTTTCAATTCTCAAGTCCTGTACAATTCTAGAGTTTCTTTTTGGCATTTTTCAGAAGCAGGACGTGAAGTGAGGAGCCCGGTAGACGACAATAGGCCCTTAAAATCCAAAACCATATCTTGCGAAATGTAAGTGTAATGCAAGTTTGTCAACCTTACGGTATAAAGGTGTGTGGTTATACATGTGTGTACGTATGGTACATGAAATAGTGATAAAAACAAGACGATACGGCAAAGTCCACTCAACGGACACATGGAGCAATTAATACAATAGCAAACGGTAAAACGGTAAATTCAATATTGTTATAATTTATCTGTGCTTTTGATTGATAGCTCTTTGTTTATGGTTGTTTGTGATAGTTGTTTATCTTGAAGTAGCTGCTACTTATCTAGACGTAAATTCTTACCCACTCAACATTTAAAAACGTAATAATTATGTAATAAGTAGAAATTCTGATGGATATTTCAAATACTATAGTAATATAACTGAATTTGTGAGTAATACAAGTGGTATATTAGAACTTTGAATTGGTTGCGCCGTTGCAGTGTTTGTAAAGATTTTTAAGTTTCCTACGTTTTCCAAGTACGAGAGTTATAGAAAACTGCACAGCATAAAAAGAAAATCAAATATTAATTATAAAACCAACCTTACATCATACAATAAATGAGAACCAAAATATTGTATTAAGTTTACGCGAAAGTTTCCTTAAAAATGTGAGTATAGATACTTCTTACTTAAGATACATTCTGAGAAAATTATTTCGTTGTCGTGATTGATAAAGATAATTTTAAAAATCGCATTCCATTTTGGTAGGTTGACCTAATACTGGTGTAAAATGTATGCTACGCAGCGGTAGCAAATGCAACTGTGATGATGTCATGGTTCGAATACCGGCTTAGGTCAACAAAAATTAATCAGGTATCTAGGAATGACAACAAAGAAATAAATAAACAAACAATTAACGTCAAATAATTCTCAATAGCAGCCCGGAGTTAGTTTTGCGGTCAGCACCTGATGCTGTCTGGTCGTGTCGGCTTACCGATCTGTCGGACTAAGAGAGTTCGGGAATGAAAAGTGAACTTGTGTTTGCGAACACTCTTGTAGACTATAATATTATCTTGGGCATATGGCCAATCTGCATTAAGATTGACTGCCGTGGTCGAAATTGGGTCTGGAGTACATTACTAGGTCATAATAGGTTATAGTGCATCAGGCTGGTCCAGTGCGAGATGGCAGACTTCACTCAATTCCAAAAGCGAAAGAAATTGTGCCAAATTCTACATATGAAGAACTCTCTATTGATATGTAGAATATGGTTTTATTTTTGGTTCTTCGCACAAGTAAGCGATAATCTCACATAAAATTCTACAACCGAATGTACTACGAACACTAAAATCGAATTCGTCACTTTTTCGTGTCCATATACCGCCAGTCTTTTTTTGTTTTATTATTTAATTTTGTAATGGATTATTGGCGACAATGGTACAAATAAGGTTTAAAGTTATTTCGATCGGGTTGACCTTACTAATCTGTGGAAAATACTGTAAAAGTAATCACTCAGATTTGAAAATGTTTGTGTACACACGCCTGTATAATGTATATTACAGCATACTTATATATACCTGGAATTGCCATAAAATATGATTATATTAATGTATAAGGTAACACAATTTACAGTAATACATGTTGAATACAGAAAAATAAGATTTTTCCTTGTAACAACGACAACATTTATGGCAAGACTAGGTATATATATGTACTTATGTATATACAGGAATGGCGAAATAGGGTTGCTTATATCACACCCAGATTTCGCCATAGGGAATGGGTCTAATACCTTCTACCGGGCACATTTTGCGACTCTGTATTACTGTTGCGTATTTCCTAACAGAATGAGAATCTTAAAACATAAGCGCTAATTTGTGTTTGTAAATGTCTTTAGACCGACGAGGCAGTCCAGGAGGCAGACAGGTAGGTGAAAATGGTATAGTAAAGTCTACCAGACACTGCAAAATCCATTTAGATACTGTTTTATTTAAAAACAGCGCTATTTAGTAAATTTCGTACGTGTTATGTTAAATAACAGTGCAGCCCACGTTTATCTACATGTAAACATGGTGATTGATGGTGGCTACATTATTCTTTCTCTTACATGTTTTGTTAGACGTTCGGCATAGCGAAATCTTTGCTCGCATGTGGAGAAAAGGTACCTTCACATTGGCTGAAAATGTTTTTATGTAGAATGGAGGTATCTTTATCATAAAGTAATTCGCAGCGCCTTCGCACCTTGTAAGACAATTAATTCGAAATACGGAACTTTGAAGTCGATAGAATACTGCACCGATGTTTAAGAACGAACAAACGTATACCTCTGTTTTCACTTTGAATAACGACACGAGATCAAAAGAAAATATATATGGTCTACGTTCCTTGCTACGTTATTAAATTTGTTTATTATAAGGACAAGGCATCTTCAAAAATTACAAATTTACCAATACTAATAAAATAATTAAAATTATACAGACATGGCCAGAATCCTTCTCATATTGTTAAGGAAAATAATAATAAAAGTCGGTTTAATTATAAATGAGGAAACAGCAAATTCTAATGATCGAATTATATTTTTAGAGGTTAAATCAGTCCGAGTATTTTTTTATTTTTTTATTTCCTTTGGTTGCAGAGGAGCAAGTGCCTCACCTGATGGAAAGTGATAACCGTTGCTCATGGACTTCAACAATGTCAGGACACAGCAAATTCGCTGCCTACCGTGAAAGTAGAACTCTCTTTAAAACTCGTTTGAAGAAGGACATATCATAGCGCTCGAGAAACACCGAAGCAGGCAGTTCATTCCAGAGCTTGCACGTACATGGGAGAAATGATCGCCTTTTGCACATTGATATTTCTTTTGGGTAATAGGTCTGTTTAAAAACATTTTTTTGAATGTTTTGTTGCTGGTACTTCGTCCTAAATTCTAGAATATAATATTACCTTATCGGGTTTGTCATTATACCTACTGTGAAGTAACCGGTACGAGTATGATTTATTAAGATATCTAAGGTGGGTTTTTTTTTTTTTATGTTATAGTTTGGCAAACGAGCAGACGGATCGCCTGATGGTAAGCGATTACCGCCGCCCATGGACACCCGCAACCCCAAAGGAGGTACAAGTGCGTTGCCAGCCCTTTAAGAAGGAATGGAAGAGGGAAAGGACAAAGGAAAGGATAGGAAAAGGATCGGGGTAACTGGGCCTCCGGCTCTCTCACTCACCAATACGAAACGCAACAGTACAGGTACCATTATTTCACGCTGGTATTCTGTGAGAGGTTAGTACTACACCGGTCGATCCGGCCCATTCATGCTGAAACCAGCGAGGATCATATACCAATGATTTAATATAAGTAGTCAACTTCTACTTATAATCATGTTCATAAAAGTAGAGCAAGGCGTCATTCAGATGCGAAACAACAAATGATAAGCTTTGAAAACAATTGGCTACTTTTGATTATTTCGATGTAACCTTGAAAATTACCATCTTTATGAAACTAGACCATATTTTATTAGTCAGTACAAAATTTTTAATGATGTTATTGTCATTTGTTAGTTTTCAGTTAAAATACACGATTTATTGATTAGGTACTTTCCGTAATTTGTTGTTGCTTAAGTTTTAAAATGTACATATTTATGTAGCAATTGTATGATGTATTGCAATATTTGTACACCAAGATATAGGGCATAAGTATGATATAGGAAGCAGATATAGTTACTTCAATCCACAAACGTACTAAATTATATGAATTGCAACCTTAAGTTAATGGCTACGAAATTCACGCAACGCGCTCACGATGTTTTGGACACTATACCATGCTTTACTATCTAACCCATGTTCGCATATGAATGTATTTTATTTGATATATTAATATTATAAAACTGAAGTGATTGTATGCATTTATTGTATTTATTAAGCGCGCTAATCTACAGTCGAGTATACTTTTGCAGTTGATTGTTCATCTATTAAAAAATGGCTATTAAAGTTGCTAAGCTATCCTAAATCACGCTACGACCCTTAGAAGCGAAGCGGGGGAAACCGCAGGGCACAGCTACTTTAAAATATGTTAAATTAGGATCTTGGCAGGATCTTAAGTTTTTTTTTTAAATCGAGAATCGAATTTGGAATCTCACAATCGGCTGCAATCTTATGCCAAAGAACCAATGGAGCCCAAATAAGCCGCTATGCATTATATGACACATTTATACTGTCTAGAAGGTTCTTTACGTGACAAGTAGAAGGAACAATAGTTGAAAGTACCTACCTATCTTGTAATTTTTGCGAGAGGAAATGAACAGTTAACTACATAAGAAGATTCTGCGGCAAATTTGTGGCTATTAACCACTTTAGGCTACCTTGAGACAATGAAGTTATATTTGACTGTTTATTGTTTTAAAAAGACGGTTGCCGCTAGGAATAATTCATGTGTTGCAAGGGACTTTATAAGCATTCAAACAAAGAACAGCCAGACCAGGAACAATTATTGGTGGACCACACACAATTTTGTCCCATGTTGGGATTGAACCCATAGCACTCGGTACAGTGGCATTGGCGACGTGATCCCTTTAACCATTAAATCATTCGAGTATTATACTTTTTAAACCTACATCGCATCGGCATCTGCGGTGTTCAGATTGATCGATTTGCGGGTTACGCACCCCAGAGAGAACAAACGTCGTTGTCGAAGTCACATGCATCCGGTACCTCGTACAGGATCAAGACCCGTCGGTTCTGGCTGTCATCAACATTAATAATATATAAACCGCCCTCGTCACCTACACTGCGTACGCATATGCATGGCTTAATTACGGCATAATCCTATGGGCAATAGCACTGATGCGCCCACATTATTTATATTACAAAAGAAACTTGTACGGATCTTAACAAATATTGAAGTAACGGAAAGCTGCAAGCCCCACTTTAAAGAACACATATTGTTGACTCTTCCCTGAACATACATATTAGAAACATGCAAATTTGTACGTAAATACCAAGAGTTCTATACAAAAAGAGATGAAAATCAACATAAATACGCACTACGCCCTCGAAATTTACTCAAACTGCCCGTATCTAACTTGCACATGCACTCAAACAGTCCTTACGTGATGTCGGCAGAAATATATAATAAGGTTACAGATACAATAGAAAAATTAGAGACTACACCGGCGTTTATAATTAAATTAAAAAGTCTCTTGATAGAAAAGTGCTACTACACTATCAATGAATACCTGAATGATAATCAACTAAAGACTTAGACTGGTACACATACATTTATAACAATTAAAATGGTTACACTAAAGTTCTAGAATAAAAACAGATATAGGTACATTTATTATGTAACATAATAAATTATAACATATATCTAATAGGTATCATAATATTTTATCCTCTCTCCTACTTTGCTGTGCCCGACAGGGTTCACAATGACTCGTTTAACTTAAGCACTACCACCTAAGTATACATTGTGAAATGCAATAAAGTATTGAGTATTGAGAGTAGTATGTACAGGCTACCGATATAATCATCTGCAAAATTGGAAGAGGTCAATCAGACCCCCATGTACTACTGATATCATAATATTGTCTTCTGTTTACGCGAATGTTATTCATTGAAATTAAACTACTATATACGGATTTTATCGTGTTTTTTATTTAACACTTTATAACATAATTTAGAAACTGTTACACTACTATACTACTATTAAACTATGCTAATTAAATTATTAAAATTATTAACTATTTATATTTAAGTTTACACTTTACCCGACGTTTCGGTTGCTTTTCAGCAGCCATAGTCACGGGAAGACTAAGAAGGTAGTTGTCTCAATATTCCAATGTAGTTATTGCAAAGTACCCGAACATAATTTAATCATTGGTGTTTCTATTTACGCAGAATGAGCTCAAAGTATCCTAAAGTCTAGCTGTGGTTTGCTTCTTCTTGGGTTTGACTATTTGAATTACTAGATCCCAAGCTGTTGGTACATTCCAACCATCTTCTCTACCTATTGAAATTAGGATGTTTATTTTATTTCAATAGCCTCGTGAAGCATCCTTGGTAGGAATCGATGATATCAGCAAAAATTACCTGGATTTTTTATTAAGATATTTTCTTATACGCAGACAATCCCGACAGTGCGCAGGTAAAGATCTGCGTCGGTCATATGGGAGCTCGTGTGCATTCAAGGGGCACTGGTAGTGCTTCTGGTCAATATACAATTAGTTGCGCATCTTATCTGCGTTCGTTTAGAATGAATACTAATTAGGTTGTCACGTAACATCTTAGAGTGGGCATCATGCAATTCTGTATAGGCACAGTTCATCTTATGCGCCAATGGTTCTACCATACTGCTATGCAGGTACTTTACATATAACATACTATAATGTGGTGAATGAATGCCAATGCCTTGGTGGCGCAGCGGGAGCGAAAGCGACTGTTGCGTGTGAGATCTCGGGTTTGATTCGTCCATAGCGGAAAGAGTAGTTGAGTTTTCCTATCAAGAAATTCTCAGTAGCACACGGGTATTGATTGGATTAAATTTATCCTCTATATCATGGAGCTTAAAGCCATAACTAGCGAAATGAAGAAATATATCTGCCTATATAGGTGTAAGACTACGTAAGTATGTAATTAATACCTCAAATATACATTACGTTGTAATTAATATCGTTATACCTTTGGGTTGCGAAGGTCAGATAACAATCGTATCGTGGAATACTGATTAAACAGAATATAATGAGGCTAGAAAGCTGACACGCATATATCTATAATAAGGATAATAATGTCCTCCAGACCAAATTTCGGTCACGGCGGCCAGTCTTAACGGAGATAGGAGATAAATTATAATGTACAAGCGTGTGTGGAAACACAAGTGCACTCTCTGTCCCCTAACTCATAAACCGATAGGACGGTAATCCGACACGACCGGAGAGAAATTAGGAGCAGGACCAACGGCTTTACGTGCTTTACGGATGTTTTGAGGGATAAAAATACTAACCTGAAGACTAGTTCGAAGTCATCGATATTTCATTGACTCAGTAATATCTCCGAAGAGGCGTTCTTATTACACCCACATTTCAGACGCTACCTATGTCTGCCGAATACAGTTACAGGCCTGCTAATGATTACTTCTAAAAATACTAAATAACACTTCGCCCCAGCTGGGAATCGAAACTAGGAGCAC
Source organism: Catocala nupta (assembly GCA_963675205.1). NCBI lineage: Eukaryota > Metazoa > Arthropoda > Insecta > Lepidoptera > Erebidae > Catocala > Catocala nupta. The sequence goes on along the minus strand of OY776090.1, from coordinate 6,648,587 downwards.
ATAATCATCACGGGATCATCACCGTAACTGTCAACAGTAGGTGCATATTCTGTATGTCATGTTTATTGGCCATGTAATAACAATGCATGTAACAAAGAGGTTGCAAGATTCGTGGAACTAGCCGACCTTTTGATAAGATTTTATGTGCTGATGGCGTTTCGACCTATCCGACGATAACGAGACATCAATATTCATAACAATATAAAAATACTTATTGCTTAATGAAACTTCTAATTAATAATTTAATATTTATTATATAATTTAGTTTTATATATATTAGTGAGTTATGTAAAGTCAACGAAACCGCACTGGGTAAGCGTATTGGACAATTATAGTTCGGATAAAAGGAATAGAAATGGATGAGATAGGTATGTGAACGAGTCTGTGTGTCAACTAACGGAAATTTAGAATCAGTTCTACTGCTCTTGAGCCAGATTTCCTTCATTTATTGCTGTTGGCTAATATGTAATGATTGTAAGCGCCTGTCTACCGGATTGTAACCGCCGCTCTTCTTCCATGTATTTCGGGTAAACATACTTTATAGTTTATAGCTTATGCCGCGTCTTCGTAAAAAAGCGAAGAAATAGATTACGTTAGCTACAACACATTTTTAAATAAAATATAGGTTATGTTACTCGGTGATAATATAGCTTTCTAATGGTGAAGGGTTTTTAAAAACGGTTAAGTAGTTTTTGAGTTAAATCTTTACAAGCAAATAAATAATAGTTTAAAAATCCATAAAACACGGGAAAATATAAAATAGAAAATAATTTAATAATTTTAATGTAAAAAAGCGTAGGGTGCTTTCTAAGATATTTTGATAACCCCCACCCCACGCTTTTTTACATTAAAATTATTAAATTATTTTCTACTCTTTAGTTTGGTTTTTTAATAAAGCGTGTTTTTAGTTTTTTGAACTATTACATATTTATTTACAATTCTTTTTCAAATATTTTTTAATAATAAAAGCGTCATAAAAATCACATCTTTTCTCTTTATAATATTAGTATAGATGATGGCAATAAAATACATACAAATACTTTATTTTACCAAGCCGACTTTAACATTTTTGATTTAATTATAAACTTAATGTACCAAACAGCAGCGCAAGAAAACAAAGTGCTCTATTGCTTTATTAAAATTAATATACTCGTAAAGCGAATGATTTAACTATCATAAAATAGATATAGATGGCAAAGATGCGGTTAACACGTTGATAGTAAATATTTGTTAGATGTAGCTAGAAACAACAAAAATAAACGTAGCAACAAAATAGCAGGTTAAATAAAGAACACTTAATATTTAGACGAAGCACTTTAGTTTTTACCCCTAAAAGTAAATAAACACTATTTGTTAAAAAAAAGCAACAGAAAGCAGCGATAGCGTAGTAGGAGACCGGTGGTCTGGCAGGCAGAAGTCTCGAGTTCGATCCCAAGACAGATCAGACTTTTCAAAGTAGCCCGCCCTCCCCTTTCCTATCCAGAACAACGCGTGCTGGGCTCAGATGCCATCCTTACACGGTGGAGTCGACTAGAGTGCGTACCAACAAGTTTGGGTCCTCATACCTCTGCCGAACGTCAATCAAGGCATGGAATTCTCTGCCAAGGCACGTGTTTCCTTCTTCCTTCAATCCTGGGTCCTTTAAGCGGGGCGTGAAAAAGCACCTTCTCAGGCCGTTAAATTAGAGACCTCAACATCGCCTCGGCTGCTATGAGGACGATGTGGAGGCCACTGCTCTTAGACCACACGACTGCTTACCATCAGGCGGAGTGTGGTCATTTTGACGAGCAAAATAAAATAAAAAAATAAAAATTATAATATCCGATTTATTAATAGCTAATAATCGCTCTGTTTAACAGTAAAGCTAACATGTTTAACAGTAAAAACTGCCGCCGTGGCACAGCGGTAGTGAATGCAACTGCTGTGCATGAGGTCTCGGGTTCGAATCCCGGTTCGGGCCAACAAAAAGTTATTGCCATTTTCTGTGAAGAAATCTCAATAGCAGCCCGGAGTTAGGAAGTTGGCGGTGTTAGTCACCCCCGTGCCTCGGAAAGCATGTAAAGCCGTTGGTCCTGCGCCTGCTCTCTCTCCGGTCGTGTCGGATTACCATCCCATCGGATCTTGAGAGTTAGGGAACAGAGAGTGCACTTGTGTTTGCGCATACGCTTATGCACTATAATATCTCCTGCGCAGATGGCCAGTCTCCGTTAAGCTTGGCCACGGTGACCGAAATTCGGTCTGGAGGACATTATATATTATAGGTATTAACAGTAAAGAAAAACATCGGGAGGAAATCTGCATACCTGCATTTTCCATAATGCTCTTGAATATATGTGAAGACTGCCAACCCACTGGACTAGCGTAGTAGACTATGGCCTAACCCTGTTTACATTGAGAAGTGACCTATGACTAGTAGCGGGGCAGTTGGCCTAATCCCTAATCGTATTGCCGCAAAATAAATAGCGACAACGGGCAGTTCCATTCAAAATAGGTCATATACCAACTGATATTATTATAAATAAGTCGTTATTATAGTTGTTTATGAATCTATTATTTGTTATAACTATTAGTAAAACAACGTGATTGCATCTGTCGTAATGATGCTATTAAAAACTTAGTACTAATATTGGTTCTAATTAGTATTTACTTATCTGTTTTGCACAGCAACTTGGTAGCGGCACAATTAATGGATGCTTACAATTAGTCATTAATGTAAATAATTTCATTATATGCATACATGGACTAAGACTGCCTCGGTGACGCTGCGGTGGTGTATACGACTCGCGTTTGATTACTAGGTTGGGAAAACTGTTATCGGTGTTTTTCCTGGGCTCATGTATAGGTCTCTTTTCAATGTGAGATGATAAATGAGACAGTCCACCATTCTGTCTCAGTGCCAATTCGCAAACTTCTCAAATCTTCAGGAACATTACATGGAAATCTCAAACATACAGGTTTTCTGACGATGCTTACCTTTTCTGTTTATTTTTCGCCGCATATATTGAAATACAAAGTGTGTAAGTTGCTATTTTTTTCCGCTGCAACGAATTCTCGTATCTTCTTACAAATAGATCAATGCCAATTAAATATTAATATATTCCTAAAATAATAATCGAATACATTTTAGAACCAATTCAGAGACATGGTAAAACCTAGTATTAGACATTACAGAAAAGAAAATCAAAAATTTCGAGTGTTAATCCATCTGCTAATATCTAATAGTTGACCTTGCTCTTTATCTAACCGAAAAGTCTGAAAGCTTTTCAGATGTTTGATGTTCTATTTGTGGATGAAATAATAAACTAACTGTGCACCGGAGCACACAAGTGCGTTGCGTGTATGCAGGGCTGAATTAAGTCAGATAAAAAGGCTTGCCTTTTTATCTGACTTAATTTGCCTAGGTAGGCCTGGCCTATAAGACTTTTAAGGCCCCGTTTTGGGTCCACTCAGTAATTATCATACACGTACCTAGGTGGTATTTAACCAACACCAAATTTCAAAGACTAAATATTGTAGAGATACCACATAAAGATAATTTGTAAAAAAACCACGCTCAAGTCCACGTTTTTTTTAAATTGATTTAATTTTCTTCAATATATCATTGTATATTGAACGATGTGTGACGCAAAAAAACGAGCTCCATTGTGCAGGATTCGCTGAAAACATAGAGTATAAAACAATACTTTTCATGTATGTAAAAACTACAAAATAGATTATCACAAATAGTTACAATATTATACTTTATTTTAATTTTTGTAGACCGCTGGGCTACTAGGCTGCGCTCGGCCCATAGGCAATTGCCTACATTGCCTATATGGATAATCCGGCTCTGCGTATGCATGCATTATATGCATGCACATGTGTGAGTGTAGGCGGGTAAACGCCGCAGACGATATTGTTTTTATTTAATTCTTTGCACAGAGAACATTTATTGACTTTATTTTACAAAACAATATTGGGCTAATATTTTCGACTGCACTGGTGGGCTGTTTGGTACGCCGCGAGTGTTGTAGACATGGGACGAAACATTGTGTAATCGATAAACAGTTGTTTCGAATTCAGTTATTCTTCTATATACCTATATACCTAAAAAAACCTTCTGCGGTACAGGAATTATTCTTAGTGCGCAAGTCGTCTTATAAAAGACATAAATAAATATGATTGTATAAATTGGTTGAGGACCTACATTCTTGAGAGGATCGTACCTCAAAAATCTTGCTTTACGTTTCTGTTGTAGGTTTGTTAGGTAAACATATCCGCTTCAAGCAAGAGACCCTTTGCATGGGCAGCATAATAATTTGTTTTCCTTTGACGACGGCAACACACGAATGATAATCCTGGTACTGCAAACCACTATAGGTTACGGAAACCGTCTACGAGGACTGTATGTTTGCGACCTCGGTAGAATAAAAAACAGAGCTTAGGTACATAAAAATGTTATGGCTGATATACAGTCAGCAACGTAAGTCGATTCTCATTTACGAAATTTCAATGGCACTATCTTTCAATAACATAACAAATATTTTTATAGCAGTAACCTACTAGGAGACTGTTGGACTGCCAAGCAGATGTCTCGAGGTCAATCCTAAGGCACGCATCGCTGACATTGCGAAGTTACGCGCGAATTAATTTGTTAATTATCGCTTGCTTTAACGGTGAAGAAAAATGCCGCGGGGCTACCTGCATGTCTGAGAGTTCTGCATAATGTTCTCGAAGATATGTGAACTCTGCGAACCCGCACTTAACCAGTGTGGTAGACTATCGCTTGCTCCTTCTCAAACTCAGAAGAGGCCCTTGCTCAGCCCAGCAGTGGGACAGTTTATATACAGGGCCATATTATAAAAGGGGCATGCCAGTATTAGGCCCAGAGGTGCACAAGAAAATGGCGATACTATAAAAATCTATCAATATTTATCCTAGTTCTTCCTTGTATTTATTATTCTGTACAAGTCGGTAATATTTAAAAAAAAATTATACACGAAAACGACTATATTATGTAATGGAAGTTTCAAGGAAGTAATGAAAATGTTGCCTTTACACGAAATAGATAATTTATCGAAAGGTAATTTATGGTTACAGGTAATTTATCGAAATGGTAATTTACCATTATTATGTTTCTCATATCATTCGTTTTGATTCGATCACTTAGGGACCTTTTTTATCTCTAGGGACTGATTCCCTGTGTATACCTGACGGCTGATGCCGTAGACCTTGCCAACCAACAACGCTGCCGACGGAACGTGTGGGGGCCTTCGATTCGCATGAATGCGTCCAAATTCACAATAGCTCTTCCACCATTAAAAGCTTATTGCGACTCAAGTGGGTGTAGGCTTAGCACAGCCCTACTCCCGACCACTGCTTTCCTGTGTAGAAACGGACTCGAAACACCATTATTTTTATTATTATATAATTATTATTTTAATCGTTAATTTCAGTTTTTATACAAAAGTTATATAAATACTAATAATTATTATTATCTTTGAAAGATTGCTTTAAAGTAATGTCTATTATCGATGTATCGAGGTTTTGTGTTTATTATGGCAACACCATCTCTAACTTGTATGACGTCAGAAAACGTAAATGTCAATATCATTGGTTGTTTTGCAACTCCATTGTGACGTTTAGTGTTTATTTATTGCGGTTAAATCGACGACGTTTACCTATAAGCTATAAAACTGCAATGTATTCTGTTTTAGTTAATTCCTAATTAATTGTACTTATAAATAAATTAAAATAATGTATAAAATTATATAGCACATATTTAATATAAATTGTATTGATCAGATATACGAAGATTTGATAAATTTAAAATGCCAAGTTTTTCGTAAATCACTTTTTATGCTAATTAATTATTGGCATCGCTTACTATTATTATCATTAGCCTTTATAGGTGTGCACTGTGGGCCCGAATTACCATGGCGTCTTGGCATGCCCCTTTATTATGAAGCAATAATAGTTAACCTATTGAGTTGCAGCGGCACACCGATGGCCAAGCACAATAGGTTTTCAATTATCTCTGGAATTCCATGGAATTATAGTTAATTATAGTTCAGGTTAGGGTTTCTAATTCATAAAATACTTATACTTGTTAAATGTTTAGCTTATGCTTATGCTGCTAACTATACGTTATTTTGCAGTAGGTGCTGCGCCAAGACCACAACAAACGTAAACTCAAAATAAAAAAGAAGTAGCCAGTAGAAAATAACTTCACTAATTAAGTGTTTTCCGTCGCGATGAAATGAGTTCATGCGGTGAATTTAACATCAAGTGGCCGCCATTTTGCTTTTACGGTGACAGTAACATGCGTGGGCGCTCTTGTAGAATGCAGTTGGTGTATTTTCCTCACTCCAGCATAATGATATTTATTTTGATTTTATGTCATGACACATTTATATTGCAGCATTATGCAAAGTCCACGAGTATTTTGGTTGAACCGGTTTCAGTACCGACTTCGTAGTTAGTAAATACATATGTGAGTATACAGTTGCAGTGGCTTTTAATCTACATTTATTGAGCTGACTATTGCGTAGAGATACATTTACAGGGTATCGAAATAATCACATAAATCAGCTGCAATATTAAATTAGGCGAATCAGAGGACGAATAAAGAATCCTAATTATTATTCTATATTTTTGAGCTATGATTAAATTAACTATAATTGCTATAAAATACTGGACAGAGATGAAAGATAGAGGCAATTAAAATCTCTCAAGTGTGTATCGCCTTATAGCGCTAACCGAACAGTTATCACAAAAAAAGACCCTTAACTTTTAATAAAAATAGTGGATATCTGAATAAAAATTAAGAGTTATTTTCTAATACGCAGTTAATCCCGATAAAGCACCGGCGATGATTAGTGTCAATCATAATAGAGCTCGCAGTCAAGGGGCACAGGTAAGATGCTTTTGGTCAATGTACAATAAGATGCGCATCTTAATTGCGTTTGTTTAAAATGAATACTAATTACGTTTTCGGTAACCACCTGGAGTGAGCACCAAGCAATTCTGTATAGGACAGCCCATCTTATGCACCAATGGTTTCACCGTATTACTATTCCAGTACTTCTACAAGTGTTATACTAATATCAACCCTATCACTGTCCCAGTGCTGCGCACTGGCCTCTTCTCGGTGTGAGAACGGTTAGGCTATAGTCAACCACGATGGCTCAGTGCGGGTTGGCAGACTTTACATTTAATCGAGAAGATTATGGAGAACTCTCAGATATGCAGGATTCCCCACGATATTTTCCTTCACCGTTAAATCGAGCGACAATAAACTATTTTAATACATACGTAACTTCGAAAAATCAGAGATGTGTGCCTTGGAATCGTACTCAAAACCTCTGCAAGGCAGTCCAACGGTCTCCTACTAAACTATCGCTGCTTTGCAAGTGATATGTACAAGGTGAATGTAAATTCCACTTTATATCACCTCTCCTTATAATCTCAAACTATTCTAAGTAATTAAGTATGCAGGATCGATTAACACAGTTTACTGATTTGTTTACGTCGTATTAATACAAATGTCTTAAGATATTCAGATGAGATGTAGTCCTTGTGCATAATGGAGGTATGGAATCCCATTTGTAATTACTGCCTCTGTAGCGCAATGGTGCAATAGTGTGTCTGCTATGCATGAGGTCTCGGGTAAGAAGCCTGGGTCTTGCAATTTTATGGGGATTTATTATTAAGAAATGTTTAGTAGCCTAGTGGGCAACCGTTGGACTGCCACGCAGAGGTCTCGAATTCGAACCCAAGGCGCGCATCTGTGACTTTTCGAAGTTATATGCGTATTAAATAGTTAATTATCGCTTGCTTGCCAGCGTGGTGGACTACGGCCTAAATCTAAGTCACACTGAGAAGAAGCCCATGCCCAGCAGTGGGACAGTTTAATACAGGGCTGATATTATTATTATATCGCAGTGAGGTGTCTGGAACTCTGTACACCAGGGATTCCTAAACTTTTAAGATAACGGAACACTTACCAAATACCTTTAATTTTATGGAACCTCATATCAAATGGTAACCAATCAAAGACACTGTAATTTAAACAAGAACAAAAACTTTACTTCTTCATATATTTTATGCTATTTCAAAATAGTATTTGTACTTAACTGTAGTATTATATAACAGCCAAAAATAAATTATTTCGCGTAACCTTGATGACTTTTCTACGAAACGAAAAGTTTCCACGGAACCCACTTTTGGAATCGCTGGTATAGACGTCAATGGGCTTGTTTTCTATTATGCAGGACTCAAATCCATAGTTGGTGTAATGTGGGTGACTACGCCAAATCGGATATAGGCCTGAGACGTAAGTATGAGTTTATAATAGATATCGGATGCAAATATAAGACGTAGTATCATAGTATGCGTTCTTTAAAAAGTGCGCGTAAAAATGTTTCATAAGATTCTTATGGCGCAAGTGATTCCTTCGTATTTATAATTATTTATAAGGGTGTAAAATAAGTGCTTGCCCTAAAACCGGTGGTATACTTGTTTGCCATCTAGGTAATATGTATACAATGTCTAACATCATTATGTCTGGTTGAAAAATGATTTAGGTATATGCGTTCCTTTAGAAATATTCACTCAGATTTCTTATTTAAATATTTTTTTTACAAGTTTCATATATGATTACCGTTCTTATATTTGAGAAACGTGTGTGTGAGACAGTGCAAAGTTACGAATTCCGAATTTTCCTGACCTAAACATTTGTTAAATTGTTATGTAGAAAATGTACAAAAATTAGATTTAAAAATAAATACATTTCGTGTTGCCAGAAAAATAGAGTGACTGGTAATACTGCTCTCACTACTCCGGTAAACTTGATATTACTTTCTTAACATCTTTATCGTCCCTATGGTACAGATAGACGTAACCGTAAGTCAGGGTATAACGTAATATTACATTACCACATAAGAATATGCCACTTTGATCCTTTGTCTCGGCTACTGAGTAATTAATATTTACATAACTAATATTCGGAATGTGACTTGACTATATTATTATTTAAATGTGGTAACCGACGGTGTTCGATCAGAGCTAATTAAAATGCTGCATCGAAGCAATACTTATAAATATAGCAAGTACTGCCTTACGTTAATAGAGACGCAGGTTACATATCGATTACGATCTATTTAGGATAATTGTTTGCTTGTTCAGTATGATTATTCTACTAATTAGTCTCGTAGTAAGCGCTTTTTGAAAAAACACAAATGAGAATAGAACATTCTGGAGAGGATGAGCTAGGCGAATGTTCATTGATCAAGGCTGACAGGGGCGTGGACTTCGTATACATAAATATTACGATTTGGGTTGCAAAGACTTACAATAATATTATGTATCAGTGTAAAATATTTGTGATAATCGTTTTAAAAACAAGAGAAAATACTTTTACTGTTTTGATGACGTATTGGGTATAATGATCGTATCGCCTCTACTAATAGAGCCGTTCCGAGTTCTTTGTGTCCGTTGCTTGAATTTTACAAAGTCCCTCGCGACACATAATTTATTACTAGTGCGGGAGTGGTCCTAAAAAAAGTATTAAGGTAACCATAATATTCTATGAAAACGTAAACTGACGAATGTCCTTTCGACACTGTACAAATAATAATTAGTGAGTCGTACTGTACAAATAATAAGTAATCGTCAGTTTAGGTGTCACGGAACCTTTTAATTTATAAATGAAGACTATGATGAAAATAAATAAAGCAACATTATAGATCTATCACGATGATGGTAGCAACTCAGTGGCAATCGTTATAAATATAACATCCAGATGCGAAACAACAAAAATATGGATTACACAAACGTTTGTCTCATGTGGGGATCGAAGCCACAACACTCCGCACTCGTGCAGCAATCACTCAAACACCTACTCTATTTTCGCTGTCATTGTAGACTGTTTGTTGAGAACTGCCATCCAATATTTTGTAGCTCTATAATTTAGTAGAGGAATTTCTATTCTTACCTAATCTCCATTTATTCGAATAAAAATAAAGATAATTGCTTATCAGTAAAGTGAGCTTCACTGGCCTCAGTATATTTAATTTATTTACTTTTACTTTAAACTATTTGAACGGTTAATGTTGTTTATAAACCATTAAAGGCTATGTTAGCCATACGTTAGAATTAACTAAGTAATGATAGCATAATATGAATCTCGGCAAACAATACATTAAAAACAATTTGTATCAACAACTTATCTATTACGCTATAATAACAAACGGGCAGTGATAACCCTGCTGATAAATTTATGTTAAATAACACAAGATCGCCGCGGGCGCGCGGCCTGGAAGCTTACGTATCTAAATATTACATTAAATAACTAATACTTTATCAGCTATAATATTTCGTGATTTTATAGCAATGACGTAACTCGTGCTACAAATAACGCGGTTATCGACTGATAGTGTGCTCGTACGAGGCTAGTGCCGACGACGCTTTGCCCAAAGCTTGAGCGCAAGGTTAACAGCTAAACTTCTACCGTCGTTTGCGGCGATCTAAAGGTGTAATTTTTGTTTGATAAAACTAAGCAAGCAAGCATAACATCGACTAATTATAAGTGGTTTTAGTTTATATCTATAAGCCTACAGTTTTCAATACTAAGAGATGAATTCGTGCGTTGCCAATTCTGTAAAAAGGGAGTTGCAAAGCTCTTACAGTACTCTCTATAGTATTTTGCTTAGGCTTTAGGTGTTTTACTCCACACTAGAACACAACAAAATGGCCATGATTTTCTGTAGGGTAGTATTTATGTTCGTTTGTCTTTTGGTCGGTTTGTCAGTCTTTTTTTATTTATTTATTCTTTATAAGTAAAAAATACATATCTTGACACAAGCATGTCTGGACACCTGCACGCTGTTAGGCTATCTAAATAACATAATGAAGTAATCGATCAACTTCAAGTCTGCGTGGTATACGTGTGAAATTACTCCTATTCCTGCCAAATTTACGCGAATGGTACTACCTATTTCTTACTTAATTTTACGACAAAAATGTCCGGTCTTGTCGTTTTATTTCCAGACTGACACTGACATAGGCTTAATATCCAACATTTTTCATTAACTTATATACATTTTTCAACTAATCTTATACGACTTATAGGTATGTGACTGTGTGTACTCTCTATAAGTCATATAAGATTAGTTTCATTTACCTGGAGCCTAACCACCATCTCTTAAAGCAATATCATCGCATACTTGGAAATAAAACGGCACGTTATACGTAGTACCTATAGTGCATGTATTCAATTAACGAATGCAATAACAATGTTTTAGAGATGGTGGCAAGCTTGTAACTTGTATCCTTTGCTTGTCGCTAACGCGTTGAAGTCAACAAATTCCATGAGATTGCGGTTCAGCGGGTTATCAGTAATTGTGTAAACGATAGCGGCGTTTGCGCACATCTGTGCCGCCGTCAGTTCAGAGTTCAAACCCAGTTCAACTTTTAATATCAACCAGTTATGCTATAGTTAATGGCGCAGCAATGCAAATTATTTTTATCGGATGTCACAATTTTGTTAGAAAAAACGTAATCTGTTGTATGTGTAAACGTGTGAGTTATTTACATCTTTCTGGGGTCACTGTCCGCCAACGTGTTGGGCTGCTTCTAATGTAAACAAATTGCGTTGATTATCAATTTATTTTTATTAATAGAATATAAATATCTATTTTGCTGCTGAGTTTGATAAAAGAATGTTTACCGTTGCAACAGATTTTTGGTCTGATAAAACAAAGTCTGTGGATACAGTGAAGATTCTTTTATTAGACAATTAATGTTAGAAATAGGATCACGATTTTTTAAGGTTAGACTATTTCTATACTACTCATTTAGCTTGTCAAACCCACTACACTACTTTGCCACATCTTTGAATGCCTAGCTGATGAAACAGTTCGATTGGTGGGCCAGGCCAAGTGTTCTTCTGTTAAAAAAATCACAGTAAGAACACGGAGTCTAGAATTATGACCAATCGTTTATTACGTGACTTAGATGTACAGCTGGTGAAATGTGGATATAATACACTTCTGCAAACTACCTTTAAGGATAGGGGCGTAATGTTTGTTATAATATTTTTATTTTGTTGCTGAGTCTACGTAGGCACGTCATCTTAACAACTAAATAGGGTGATGATGTTTCACGGTGATCACGGCTTTGCTCAGCGTGGCTGAATTTAAGTTAAATACACTTTAGTAAAATAAGCTCATTTGTAGCAAAACTAAAAGTTAAATATGCATATAATTTAGTATTTCTTGTATTTGGTGTTTATATTACCTTGATGTTGACATTATTGTAAGGGAATAAAAATTTAATTATTATCGAATAAGAATTTTGGTCCCGGCTGCCAGACTGAGACTGAGCACCTGTGCAAGAAATATTATAGTGCACAAGAGAATGCTACTTTTGTTTGCAAATGCACTCTGTTTTACCTCACTTTTATATTCCGATTGGACAAAAATCCGACATGATCAGACGAAGATCAGGCGGAGGACCAACGGCTGTACGTATTTATCGAGGTACGAACCAATGAATAAAAATAAGTCAAACGATTATAGAAATCCAAATATCATATTATCAGCTCAATCCCTTTCGTCTTCTCCCCTACCTCCCCTTTTTATTAGCTATCTAATAAGGAGAAACAAGCGAAAAAGGAAATAAAAAATAAACAAGTTAACATCATCATCATTTATGATATTAAATGGGAGATTATAGTAATATAAAAACAATCGTAAATAAACTTCCTACCCTACTTTCTGTCTTATCTTATTTACTCAGAATATAATAATTGTTATTATGAATATGGACCAGTTATTTTCCTTGTAGTGTAAAAATTACAGTTTTCCTTAAAGATTATACCTAAATAAGGATTTATTCATTATATTTCATTCTATTGGGAACAGGCTTATCCTATATACTGGGTGGCGCAAAAATAATGACCCTACTTGGTTCAGCTACAACTTCGTTTCTAAATTAGAAAACTAGAATTAGTTTTTTAAATATATATATTTGTGCCATGAAATTTAGTTGCATTATGATTTAAATATGATGTCTATTAAATGTTGACGTCCAGAGTTGAAGCACATTTGAGCCCTTCTTATGACATTTTCCATAACTAGCCGTAACACTTCCTGCGATATGTTTCTTATTTCTTGGTGTATGTTTTCTTTTAAAGCTGCAAGAGTCTGTGGTTTGTTCACATACACCCGAGATTTTAAATAACCCCAAAGAAAGAAGTCTGGACAGGTGAGATCGGGGGCCAAGCAGCATCTAGCAGGCCAAGGCAAATTGCCAAAACGAGAGATAACACGGCCTGGAAAAGCATCCCTAATTAAGTCCATAGTATCGCGCGCTGTGTGTGACGTGGCACCGTCTTGTTGGAACCAGGTGTGCTCCAGCCCCATTTCATTTAAATTGGGTATCAAGAACTCACGTAACATGGTTCTGTAGCGCTCACCAGTGACAGTTACTGCATTGCCTGCAGCGTCTTTAAAAAAATAGGGTCCGATCACTCTTTCTGCACAGACGCCACACCATACAGTAACTTTTAGTGGATGTAAAGGTGTTTGTTGAATAATGCGCGGATTTTCAGTGCCCAAGAAGCGAGTATTCTGCTTATTAACATGCCCCAAGAGATGGAAATGCGCTTCGTCACTCATAATCAATTTTGAAGAAAAATTATCCTCTTCAAGGTTGAGGTTTATGACGCGCTGGCTGTACTCTAGACGATCTCGGTGATCAGTAGGCAGCAGCTGATGAGTCATCTAAGTTTTATACGAAAACATCTTCAATTCTTTGACCAAAATACGCTGCAGAGTCCGCCTGGAGATCCCCAATTGCGTGGCACGTCGCCTCGTTAATGTTTCTGGACATTCTTCCACATTTTCGTGCACAGCCTCAATATTTTCGGCTGAACGGCCTGTTCTTGGTCTGCCACACTTACGTCTATCCAATGTTGACCCAGTTGCTTCGAGGCGTGTGGCAAAGCGTCGAATAGTGCGACCAACCGGTGCCGGACGGTGGGGAAATCGTCGACGAAATTCACGTTGTGTTTTTATCACTGATGAATTATTCCGTAAAAACATTGACACGATTATTCCACGTTCTTGAGGAGTAAAGTGGTCCATGATTATTTTTAGTGAATTTTACATTTGATTACTACAAAATTTTCAATATCAAAATGATATGATGTCATATAAAAATATAAGGAATTTCTATAGGGTCATTACTTTTGCGCCACCCTGTACCTAACTACGTTTGATTACAAAGGACGTACCAACGGACATTGTGTCATGTCTAAATAAACGGTATGTATAAGCCATTGTATAGCCATTACAAAAGCATTTTTTTGACAGCATATATATACCTATAGGGATAAAATAGTTTTCCATCGCAACTAGATGCCAGGGAAAAATCTTAACTGCCATTACTGTAAGCTTTGCGACACTATGGATAATTCTCGTGCATTGGCGACCCATCAAAAAAGGAATCGCTTCGTAAAGCTAGCGTGAGGACCGAAGATTGTTGGTGAACTACTGGAAATACAGCGCCGTTATTCAGGATCCTCTAAACCATACTAACCGCAGGATAACACAAGTTTACTTGCTCCTAATCTTATGTGTGGTGGACGTACTTCGCCAATTCAAGGGGTACTAGTTTGATCGGAAGTCTCTTACTTAAAATTTAGTTGAGCATATTTAAAAGACAGAAAAGGAAGAGAAAAGGAAGATATGTTTGAGCTTGTTTATGCATATAGACTACTAAACGCCTAAACTGATACATATATTATAGGTAATTACAGTATCCATTCTATCCTTACATTGTTTCGAATAACAGGTAACGAAAACCTTCAACATGAAATATTTTTGAGATGACGTCTCTTTTTATTTATTTACCTATTCCTGTTTGTATCCAGTTAGTCGGTCAAGTAAAGTTTAATATGTACTTTGAGACGTTTAGGTATTTTTATTTGAAACAATCATTCTCCCGGACTGTGATTGCGTTTCGTAGGATCACGGCTAAGTGATACAAACTGGCATAATATTGATATTATATAAACCAGTTAATGAAGTGCCTATTAATCTATTATAATAATTAATCTGTAAACTAGAGTCAGATGACGCTTTATGGCGTGTTTACCTTAGAGCTACAGTGAAAGTAGCTTGAAGCTTCATAGCTTAGCTAAAGGCTTTTAGGCCGGAGACATGGCTATTTCTAACGTAGTAGACAGCTTTGGTCTTATAAAACTAGACGAATTAATTAACGAATGTTGTTTAGATACAATTTAACGATTCCCAACGACATCCACCATTTTATTTCGACATATTATTAGGTCTGTATTTAGCCTCCTGGGCGCTGAAATAAAAAAACATTAGGTACTACATCATATATTCATCACTCATACTGTTTTTACCGTCACAGTTTTTCCTGTTTCCTATCAAGCAAATATCATAGATAGCACCGATAGACACAATTGTTTAAACTACCTTCTCGCTACTGCTAGTGTGTGTTATGAGTTCGATCCGCAGGGGTCAAAAATTTGAGACCGAAGTAAAAAAAATTTAAACAACTATTGTGCCGCGATTATAACCCTGTCTCGCGGAAGCTAAATTTATATAGACTTCTAACGAATCACTAAAAATAGATCTGATGTAATATTTAGTATTAATGTCAACTAAGTTAATTTTTGTATGATTCGAAGTATATTACGTCTAATCATTTAGTTACCTGTCTTAAGCGCTGCATGTCAGTGATGGCCAATATGTGGATACGTTAATAACTGTACACTTCCTATGTATGTTATTAATAGGTATAAAACAACCGTAAAGGGATTTCGCGGTAAGCTTAAGGTATAGCGATGAGCGAAAAAACGAAAAATTATAAGCGAGAAAAGCTAAACCGGTATTTGCAAAAAGGTTGTGCAATCATTATAAATATGAAATCTTACTATAGGCACGTAATTCATTGGATCAAATGGAAACAGTTAAAAAGAGACGGTCGCACAAAAGAAACGAAATGTGTTATATTATGATGGGTTCCATTTTGGACCAATATATAATAATAATATGAACCCTGTACCTAGCACGGCCCCTTCTCTTTGTGGTAGGGTTAGGCCATAGTCTATCACGCTGGCCCAGTGCCGATTGATAAAGTTAACATATCTTGGAGAACTTTAGTAAAGAATTCTCAGACATGCAGGTTTCGCTACGATGTATTTCCATCGCCGTTAAAGGGAGCGAAAATAAACTATTTAATATACAAATAACCTTGCAAATGTCAGAGGTGCGCGCTTTGGGGTCAAACTTGAAACCTCAGCGTGATTCAACGATTTCCTACTATATTATAAAAAAGTTATAATGTTTAAATGTCTGTTTTCTAACGTTTATTCGAAAGCCGAATGGACGGACTTACAGACGATGCTAAAAATGGAGATTGTCAAAAACATCATATTTATAGAACCAGTTTTATGACCTCGACTCTTTTTATACAAATATTAAATGTTAATAACATAATAACAATAAATTCTAATCTCCACTCACGGCCAGTCTGGTTCAGTAATGTATGGGAACAAGTCATTTGTTAAAAACGGTTTTAAGTCGTTGTAGATACATATATCAGACATATTTTGGATGTATAAATACATTACACATAGGTACGTAAAACTATGTTTTGCCACATATATTCTATCACATACACACAACACCATCTAGCCCAAACTAAGCAGAGCTTGTACTATGGGTACTAGACAATGGATAAACGTACATAAAATATACTTACTTTTTTTCTGTAAATACATACATATTATACATAGAAATACCCAGACCACGACAAACATCCATGTCCATGCGCACAAATGTTTGACTTGTGCGGGAATCGAACCCGCGACCTCAAGCGTGGCAGTCGGTTACACTAACCTAACTTTATGTATACACTTACGTATGTATGTATGTCCCCATAACAGGTACCTAGGCAGAGGTATAACACCCATATTTTGTCAGCTGTTTTAGGTCTCAAATAAAAGAGGGTGAACCTTAAAGTACTCGTACCTATTCTTATAATAATCTTAGTGTGAGCCCATTACCTTCAACATAGTACGTTTACTCGGTGCTACTACTGTGAATTTCTAAACCCACCCAACACCGGCGCGCGACAACCAGACACAAAAACTTTTTAATTTTGTCTGGCATTTCAAGGCTTGACACGTTAAGACAAAAGTGTGATGAAAGTTTATCGGGATATTAGCCAATTATAACGAAGTAAATAACATAACAATAACTGATGTCATAAATAATAAGTAATTAAAATTAAAGTAAATAATAAAAAGGACCGCCCGTTATTATTTACGACATTAATTATTGATATGTTATTTAACATTAATTAGTAAAAAATTAAAATGGTCAGGGTTATTCTTCTCGTTCGAGGCTGCGAGCCTCCTCGCCGGATCGATGCCATGGGACCTGGAAGCGGCGCTTCTGGCGTCGCTCTATCGTTGGCGCCAGGAGGCGCTAGCTCGGGGCGAAGGACCGGATCCTCCCGCTATCAAGGCGGCGAGGTCCGAGCTCCGCCAGGTCCTAGTGGCGAATTGGAAGGAGCGACTTGTGCACCCCAGTGCCGGGCACGCCACGATCGTGGCGGTAAGTCCCGTGTTTCAGGAGTGGCTGGAGAGGCGGCATGGCGCCCTCACCTTCCGGCTGACACAGGTTCTGACTGGCCACGGTTGTTTTGGCTGGTTCCTGTGTCGTATACGCCGGCAAGAGACGCCCGGTTGTCACCACTGCGGCGACTGCCGCGACGTTGTTGAGGACACGGCGCTGCACACTTTGGCGGTTTGCCCCGCCTGGGCATCGCAGCGCCATGAGTTGATCGCGGCAGTCGGATCGGTTGCCCTCTCGCTCCCGGCCGTAGTTCAGTGTATGGTCCGGAGTGAGAGGTCGTGGAACGCCGTCGCCTCCTTCTGCGAGGAAGTAATTTCCATCAAGGAGGCGGCGGAGCGGGAGAGGGAGCGTTTAAACCCTCTCCCCAACCGCAGAGCCGGGCGCCGGAGGGCGCGAGATGACCTCCAGCCACCCTGAGGTTTGACCTGGGGGTGGTAGGCTTTGTGGGCCTGCCCGCCATCCGTTCAGCACCAGGTCCGAGAGGCGGCGTGCGTGTTCCCACGCGCGCCTCTGTTTCGAGTCCGTCTCCCCTCTAGGGGGGGGACAGTAGGGTATATTATAGAAGTGAGTCCTTTGGGTAGGTCTCTTCGCGTAGTGGCCTGCCGTTTTACACGGCAGACCGTAACCTCGGCGGGGTCGCGACCGTATGCGAAAGCGATTCGCGCGGCCCCGTCGATAGTGGTTTTTGTCGAGGAACACCGTGGTAGGTTTAGTCGGTATTCCGGGAGGTACATTATCTTTTCAACATCTTTCTTTTACCCCGGCGAGTCCGACATAATCCCTCCGCCCGCCCCCGCGGAGGGATAGGCGTCAATGCATTCCCCCACGTAAAAAAAAACAAAAGGGTTATTCTATACCGGGCACGCCACGATCGTGGCGGTAAGTCCCGTTTTTGAGGAGTGGCTGGAGAGGCGGCATGGCGCCCTCACCTTCCGGCTGACACAGGTTCTAACTGGCCACGGTTGTTTTGGCCAGTTCCTGTGTCGTATACGCCGGCAAGAGACGCCCGGTTGTCACCACTGCGGCGACTGCCGCGACGTTGTTGAGGACACGGCGCTGCACACTTTGGCGGTTTGCCCCGCCTGGGCATCGCAGCGCCGTGATTTGATCGCGGCAGTCGGATCGGTTGCCCTCTCGCTCCCGGCCGTAGTTCAGTCTATGGTCCGGAGTGAGAGGTCGTGGAACGCCGTCGCCTCCTTCTGTGAGGAAGTAATTTCCATCAAGGAGGCGGCGGAGCGGGAGAGGGAGCGTTTAATCCCTCTCCCCAACCGCAGAGCCGGGCGCCGGAGGGCGCGAGACGACCTCCAGCCACCCTGAGGTTTGACCTGGGGGTGGCGGGCTTTGTGGGCCTGCCCGCCATCCATTCAGCACCAGGTCCGCGAGGCGGCGTGCGTGTTCCCACGCGCGCCTCTGTGTCGAGTCCGTCTCCCCTCTAGGGTAGGGTAGGGTTTTATGCGACGTAGTGCCTATTTTGGGTAGGTCTTTCGTGTAGTGGCCTGCCGTTTCATACGGCGGGCCGTAACCGCGGCGGGGTCGCGACCGCATGCGAAAGCGATTCGCGCGGCCCCGTCGATAGTGGTTTTGTCGAGGAACACCGTGGTAGGTTTAGTCGGTATTCCGGGAGGTACTTTACTATTATTTCCATCTTTCTTTTACCCCGGCGAGTCCGACATAATCCCTCCGCCCGCCCCCGCGGAGGGATATGCGTCATAGCATTCCCCCACGTAAAAAAAAAAAAAAAATATGGGTTATTCTATACCACCAGTAGAATGCGTGGTTAAAAGGAATTACACGATTTCAAAATTAACCTGTATAAGCGCAAACTTATGTCAAGAGGTAGTCAAAAATTATACAATTAATATAAATATATATAAATAAAGACTACCCTCCCACAGAATATCGACGTGAAATAGCAGTATTCCTACTGTTGTGTTTCGTTCGGTGAGTGAGAGTGCCGGAGGCCAAATCATGCTCTTTCCCCCTTCCCGCTCCTTCTCCTTCCCACTTCCTTTCCTAAAAGGTCAGCAACGCGCAAGTGATGCCTCTGGTGTTGCAGGCGTCTACATATAGGCTACGGTGACCACTTACCATCAGGTGGGCTGTATGCTTGTTTGCCACCATAGTAGTATAAAAAAAGGATAAAAAGGAACGGACACAAAAAACACCCAGCCTCGGAACATCCATTTGTGGATCACACAAAGTCTCGTCTGGGATTCGAACCCAAAACTCTCAGTATAGCCGCAGTAGCGAGGCGACCTCTTAAACCACAACACCATCCGTGCATTCAAAATTAATTAAATACTTGTTTACGGATTCCATATCCGTAAAGTAGTTTAGCAACTAATGTAAAAATCTATCTGCTTACCGCGATACAAGCCTCGAGCTTAGTAAGGAAGCCGCTGCTAATTATTTATTGTTATTATAAATTAATAATAAACAGATCATATATCTTGAGTTCGATCCCAAGGCACGCATCTCTGACTTTAAGTTATGTGCGTATCAAATAGTTAATTATCACTTGCTTTAACGGTGAAGGAAAACATCGTGAGGAAACCGACATGTCTGAGAGTTCTCCATAATGTTCTCGAAGATATGTGAAGTCTGCCAACCGGCACTAGGCCAGCGTGGTGGACTATGGCCTAACCCTTCTCACACTGAGAAGAAGCCCGTGCCCAGCAGTGGGACAGTTTAATACAGGGCTGATATTATTATTATTATAAATTAATAAATAAAATTACAAAGGTAATATGTGACTAGTCCAAAAATAAATGTTATAAGGATAACAGTGACGTAACTACCTATAATATATATAGTATATTGTATATGATACATAACGTACATACATGTTATAGTTTACCTATAGACTGTGCTAAATAATTCGGGGCCTAACTAACGGTCAAGCTAATAGTTAATATTTCGATTAAAGCTATGCTTAAATATGCCTTTACGTATGCGTAAGGGCAGGTAACCTAATATGTATAACGCACTAGAAAAATTCATTATATTATTGAGACGCAGCGGTACACCGGTGCCCAGACATAAGACGTTTTAAATAATGTTTGATATTCTAAGAATTGATAAGTCAAGCTTTGGCATAATATACCTACATAAAGACATACTTTAATTGTAAAAAAATATGCATTGAAACGCATCGTTGCAGTAGATAATTGCTTAGTTTAGACAAAGTCAGTTAGAGGCCATGCAGTCTAACACGTATTTCTAATACCTAGTCTAGCCGTGTTGTCTCCTCTAGCACGTAGTACAATTTTAACTTATTGGTTTTATGATTAAAAATTGCTTAGAAGAGTAACGAATGTTTTACCTGTAGGAATGAAAATATTTTGGCTCAGATTGAATAATCATTTCGATTGCAAGTCGTGTAGCTTTATCTACCTATAGGTACGTATCCAGTATTTTCTTTCTAAAAACGCGACGGTCACACCGCTACCTACTCTATATACTTATATGTACATATGTACCTACTTACTCAAGAACTTACATACTTAATTAGATATTATTTAAATTCCTCTTTATTTAGTGCTTTGACAGTTCAATCAGTCGTGACACAGACAAAAAGGAACGCAGGTCGTCTTTTTTTGCTTTCTATGTACTTTAAATAAGTTCCACAGTACATAAATATACAGTATTGTAACTCGGTCGTATCTTTGAAATAAATGCCTACAACCGCGCGGTACGTAAACATGCGATAGGGCTGCACACCAACAGCATTTTAATTAAATCTGCCTACTTTGAGTTTCTATCTATTTTTGTGATTGTAAACATATTTTATTTTATTTTAACAAATAAAATACTTTGTGACTGGAATAGGAAGTGTTCAATAAAAACGCATGTTGTTTTTTGATTGGTAGATTTAATTTAAAAAAAAGCATGTTTATGTTAGATTTAAGACTAATAACAAATCGGTCTTATAAATTTGCGACTGAAAAATATTTGCGCCTTGACTGAGACGTACGGAATGCTTTATTATTATATTTTAAAGTATAAAAAATCCGCATTCGAATATAAAGCTTAATTAAAAATTGTTTTGGGAAACATGGACAAGGAGGAGAAAAAGGAATATCTTTTACTTAGTTATAGATACCTGCAGCTACTTTACAATTTATATGTTTAGTTTAAAAAAAGTTCGCGCGGTTATTGTTTAAAAAACAACACACCGTCCGTTCGTCACTGCGGCGCATTCGCGACTGGTTGCGTGCCGAGCGCATGCCGATTGCCGACGCCGAGGCGCGTAGGTATGACTCGAGTTCCGACCGAGTTCCGTATGAAGATAGGTTACTGTATATTTATATACTGTGTTAGTTCTTAGCTGTTATTGTAAATTGCAGCAATTAAAGATATTAAAGCGTCGCGCAGTGGCATAAAAAGTAACTAAAGTACTGTCACGCACAGAGCTGTCACGATAGGTACATTTGTCTATGCTTGTTTTAATTTGGTTTAAATAAGAATGTCATTTAATAAAATAAATATGTTTGTAGTAAATTTGTATAAATATCACACATTTAGGTACTGTAAAAGCTTAGCTTTCCTAATAAAATGTATTCGTACGGATATTGGATGGTTCAGTGGTTACTATGCTACTGGGCATTCATATATCGCGCACAATGTATCAATTGTTCAGAATTCTGTACCCGGATCGGGCATTGCTATTAGGATTCTTGGCTTTTGACCTTGCTTTTGCCATTCGTATTCGCTACTCGAAAATCTTTCTTACCATCCTTTGTCGCTGAACCATAAAAAGGCGTATTCTGCTGTTTATACCAACATTGTTAACGAAGGTGGCAGGTGATGCGCCGAGCTCGTTCGAATAAAGAACACAATACCTACTTATACAAATCTTCACGACTCGTCATAGATACAACGCAATGCCCATTGCACTTATAAGCGTGATATGTTACATATACTATGGTGTTTCGGTGTGTCTATGAGCTGTCTTTTAAACAGACAGCACGGAACACAAGTTTCTCACGAAGGACGTCCTACTTCTCATATTGGTTAAAGCAATTATATAGACGATACAAATTTACTTGATTGAATGCGGATGGCGTACTATCTGAAGTAATCGCCACGTCGCTGCCATTGCACCGTCTTGTGGATTTGAGGCCACACGGGACAAAAATTTGTGTGATCCAGAAATGGTTATTCCAAGTCTGGGTGTTCTGGGTGTCATAGGAATTATTTCTAACGTATGAGATGTCTCTTTGAAGAAAAACAAGTGAGAAACGGCAATGAATTGCCGTAAATCTTAAGCGCCGAACACATCGCCCCGGCGGTCTGCGTTCTGCGGTCGAGTTCCTCTTTGATAATAATTAAACAGTTTCTCTTTGACCGCCGCGGTGTGACTGTTTTTATGTGTGTACGATTCAAAGACACCGCATACATCACAGTGAACGCGCAACGCAGAACTCGGAACTCTGACTGCTGACTGCCCGCAGAGTGGCCGGCGCCTTAGAGTTCGAAAAAATGATTCAAGTAATATGCAAAGATCAAGTGGTATCTCGAGGTCAGAGGTCAAAGGTAATAGTCATTTCGGGGATATATCGACTATGCTGAGTCAAATGGCGTTGACCGCGAGTCTCTAGCTCTTACGGTTCTTGAGTTGAAAGTCGTATAACAGATAGACGGACGGACAAATTTGTTGTATAAGAGTTTTTCGGAACTCTAAAATACATTTAAGTTGTTGATTATGCTGGCTGTGCACGGCACTATTTGCCATTCTGCACAAATATTGTTATTACATTAACCTGTCAGTCTCTAGTAAAAGCATAGCCCGTAGTATATTGCAGGCTCGAATGTTTTCGGTGACATTTAAGTATTTCTATTGTTAATATTGTCAAATCCGTAGTCGATGCCTACCCCTCTGGGAAGCAGGCGTGAATCTATGTATGTATGTATATCGTCAGATGCAATTATTTTTTTTAATGGAGTTTTATCGTATATTTTGCGACTGAGACGTTCTGCGCTTAGAGTATTTTTATGAGGTTACCTGTCTTTAAAATATTTCTTAAAAGCTTTGACAATCGACGAAAATTTACGTGAGATGAAGCAAGTGCTGCTTAAAAATGTAAGTTATCAAGAAAATCTTTGTTGCATTTTAGACGAATTCTGAATTGATAGGAGCTTTGAATAGAAAATCCATATTACTCGTGGTTTTTTGTTACAACCCGATTCAGAGTAGTTCGATAGTACAGTAATTATCTTCATTCAACTAAATCATTTGACATGGGAAGATGGTGGTAAAACAAAAAACGAAGACTAAAGTTCAAATACGTTTAATTTTACTTAAATCTATAAAGAGGAAAAATAAATAATTAATACTAAATAGTACCTGTGATACGACACAACTTACTATATTGGAGAGAAACACAGGTATATCACAAAAACAAGTCTCTAGAACTTATCAAACAGTGGAGTCGAATTACATTACAAATAAGATTCTAGGCAATGCATATTTCGAGGCAAAATATGATACAAAGATCTGTCTTTCTTCCTATTGCATGACTAAACATACGTCGAGAATATTTGTGTAGCGTAGAACACAGTTATATCACAAAACAAGTGTGTGAAACTTGTCAAATAGTTAAATCGAATTACATCACAAACAAGATTGCAAGCAATTCCAAACAAGCACTATTTCAGGGCAAAATATTGTACAAAGCGCCCATTTTTTCGGGACGTGGCGGTCCTAGGCGTTCTAATTTTAAAGGCAGTTGTAGTTTTATTAAGATTAATCTGACTTTGAGTGCAGTTGAGCGTTGTGATATCATGTAGATAGGTCAAAATTTTCTAGACTCGGCTGGTAAGTACCAAGGTATTATGATGTCGATGTCTAGTTGTTATAAGACAGTCGTCTAGTTTTCTTTAAATGCAGTTCAGCGTGATGATGGGTCACGTCACACGTCGTGCAGACGCGCTAGCTTGTCGTTGTCGCGCGCGCGCCACGCGCACAGGTAGAATAGTGTGCACGCTAGCGAGCCGGATAGCGGACCCACCCAGTATACCTGCGGAAGGACATACATTCATTACACCCTGTACTCAAAACATCATTTATTTGCAAACTAAGTGTACACACGACTACACATCAAGTTAGACACCCTATATACGCATAACTACACTACATACAAAATAGAGAATTGTCGAAAAGCGTCAGTACATAGTGGTGTCGATGTAATGGTAAGGATAGAGCGTCGCGTCCCGTTCAGCGTGAATGAGACAAAATAACAAAAATATAACGCACTCTCTCGCACGATTTGCAGCGTTTAACTTCTAATAATTCAGAGTCCAAACAGTCTAAGTTGATGTGTCGCTGTGTGTATCACCTGTACTCTACCTGTCTGAACATAAAGCTCACATGATCCTTATAGCATTGTCCATGTCATTATACACAGCATTTTAACACGCCTGGCTAATTTATTTAATTTGCCCGCAATAAATATTACGAGAAATACCTTGGCACAACACTGCGTGCCACTGCTCGCTACAGAATTGGGTTAATTATCATCTTCAAATGTCATTCTTAAACCGTCACAATGAGTTGATTTTTTATTTATATACTTTGTAACTGGCACTCACAATTTTATAAACCAAATTAGAACTTTTTTCTTTTTGCAACGCTCAATCACTTTAAGAATAATATAATTCCTGTATCTCGTGGGACTTTCCAAACATTCAGACAACGACACAAAGAACATCCAGCCACGGAATCACCATTTGAGTATCACAATCTTTGTTGAGTGTGGGGATCTAACCCTTAACACTCGGAGCTGTGCAGTCAAATTAAATTAAAACGATGTCCTAATAATTACTTTTTGAAATTTTGCTTCTTTTATATATAAATTGATTTGGTGATGCAGCAATAGTAAATTGAACTATTATGCATGATATCTCGGATCCGATATACGGGTCGTGCAAAGAATTATTGTGATTTTCCATAAAGTTATTTTGGTACGGAATTTGGAACTGTGAGCAATCGGCTAGCCATATATTATGCAGGAGTTAAAAGCATAAGCAGCGATAGCCTAGTGGGAAAACGCAGATGTATCGAGTTCGATCCCAAGGCGCACATCTCTGACTTTTCGAAGTCATGTGCGTATTAAAAAGTTAAATATCGCTCGTTTAAACGGTGAAGGAAAAATCGTGAGGAAATCTGCATGTCTGAGAGTTCTCTATAATGTAGAGATATGTGAAGTCTATCAATCCGCACTAGGCCAGCGTGGTGGATTATGGCCTAACCCTTCTCACACTGAGAAGAAGCCCGTGCCCAGCAGTGGGACAGTTTAATACAGGGTACTGGTATTATATAAAAGCATAACTAGCAAAATGTGGGGGTAATACATAGTTACAGATACATCATCCATATAAAGGGTACCTCCCTTTGTATGAATGATGAAGAACAAACCTAACTAAAACTAGATAATAATTAGACACTCGTCTGCCGGAATTGCAGACGCAATAAAACTCACTATATTTGTAAAACATCATTCAAAGGGCGTCATCAAAACTTTTAAGGGTGCAAATAACTGTGCAATTGTTTTAAATGTTAGTAACTCTACTACAATACAACGAGTATTTGTTGCCAAAGTATACACGAAACTTGCACCAAGAGTGAGCTTACGATACGTGCATCTAAAGAAACGGTTATTTAATTTTTTATTTTCTCCATAATGATGACAAAAAAAAAGATTTTAGTCCGTCTTTAAGACTAGCAAAAAATAATGGACAAGTTTTTTTTTTTTTGGCACACGCGCTAATAACTACGAAGATACAACGGGTTTAAATTTCGTGTTACGTCACTTGTCGC
Source organism: Catocala nupta (assembly GCA_963675205.1). Lineage (NCBI taxonomy): Eukaryota > Metazoa > Arthropoda > Insecta > Lepidoptera > Erebidae > Catocala > Catocala nupta. Next base: position 6,622,115 of record OY776090.1, on the reverse strand, counting down.
TACAAATTTTATTAGACAGTGACGTCACAAGCCCCAACTCCCAAACTTTAATGCGTTATATCTTAGTAAATATTTATTGTTGTATTAAAACAAAAAAAAGTTGTCTAATATTTTGTGCTAATCTAAAAGATGGACCAATTTGAATCACTTATTTTTAACCCTGTAATTATGCCTATTGTTGTCTTTGGTACAATAAACACTTTAAAGCGGCGGTAGCCCAATGGATAAGGCACTGGACTTGCGATCGAGAGGTCGCCGGTTCGAATCCCACCCATTGCAATACTGACGTGAACCCACTCCTAACAAGCATTCTAGCTTAGCTGGAGGGGTTAACAAGAATACTAGTCATTTGAAACCTTTGGACCATTATCTCTTAGATACAATTTGAAATAAAGAGTACTTTATCTTTAAATACAATATAAAATATTCTACATCAAAGACCCTGCGAGTAAGGAATAACTTAGTTGGTAAAACGACGACACAGTAGATTGAGGTCGCCGACAAATGCTACTTAATAGATTATATTTTTTATCGTTTATAATTTACATTTTATACGTAGAAAACTAACCCAATGGTTGGTCCAGTTGCCGCTCCAGAGCGCCGGTCCTAAGCTTCGCACCGGGTTCATACTCGCGCCGGTCAGTTCACCCTGTATAATGGAAACAAAATTATATCACGAGTAAACTTTGAGCATTCATCAATCAATAGATACATATAAATATTTCTGATTTCTGATATAAAAAGAGAAGTCCTGATTCACTCACTGACTAATCGATAAACGCCCAGCCTACCCTTGGACTAAGAAAGCTAAAATTTCCCTTTACGATGTAAACATGAAATAAGCTTTTCTGAACATCCGAAATACCGGCAAATTTAATTTTGAAAAATATTTTAAAGTTAAGTACTTATTTTGTTATATATTACAGAGGAATCAAATTTTGCTTGTGAGAAGGTAATTATGGTGACCTATTTTGGGGATTATTCGGTATTGCCTGAGGATAGGTTAAAAGCCTAAATATGGGTTTGAAACACCTCTGCATGCTTATCGGAGATTTATATAAGATGGTTACCCCAGCAAGAGAAAGTCCAGCGACGGTGATGCCAATCCGCAGTGGCCACGAGTCACGTAGCCCGTCGTTGCGCGCGTCCCACGCGCCGCAGTTGGCCAGCGCCAGACACCCACTCAGCACCGCCTCAATACCCACCGCCTGTAACACCAATAACATCACTTACGACCAATACCAGCTTGAAACAATAAGACATCTTTAAACTGCACGAATGACGCTATAGTGTAACTGGTCACCAAGCAACTTCACCATGCCACGTGTTGGTGTTTAAACCTTAGCATAAAACGAATAGTTATTACTGGTCTAAGAGTTCAGGAAATTACTAGGAGAGAAGAGTCTTAGAACCAAAATGTATGTAGTACCAAGTAAAAATAATCTACTCCAACGATCGCTTAGGTTTATGGTTGGCATTATTATAGATAGTAATATATATATTAGTAGTATATATACTAGCTGTCCCGACAGACGTTGTCCTGCAAAGGCGAAAAAAAAAAAACCGTCCTCGAATACACTTGACACAAAAAAATTCCTTCAAAGTGGTCCAGCCGTTTAGGAGGATTTCGACAACGCGTGAGTAATATTGTCTGGTATGACATTCATTCATAGAAAAATAATAATTGCCTAATCGCCTAATTGAATATCGAAAGGTGCATAGTGCCAGTTGTTGATGAACTGAGGCAGGCTGTATTTTGACTATGCGCGCCTTATGCCGCCGTAGTGAAGGCCGCAGGTGGGAATTTCCCGCTCGCCAGGTAATAAGTCGGAGCGACGCCCTCCGCCGTGCCGGGGCGTCGCCCAGGAGTCGTCGCCCGCGGACCTTTCCTGTCTGCGTTGGGTCCTGTTGTGTGGGTCGGTGATGTATTTTCAAGCGACCCACCCACTATAAAAAGCAGCTCTGCCTGTTGGTAGTAATATGAAACATGTTGGGTACCTGATAGATGGCTAGGTTCCCAGCGGGGACTGTGACACAAGAGGCCGTTTCTGGCGGCTGTAGATAATAAAGCGCGCCACCGCCGATCACGCCACCCAGCACTTGAGCCGCGAGGATGGCTATTCCGTTCAATACCGTCACTCGTCTATACAGCACCGCTGCTAACAGCACTGTTGGATTGAAAAACGCGCCAGATATGTGGTCCAAAGTCTGGAATGTAGACCACAGAACGATAAATAAACAAAGGAAACTAAAAACACATGCTAATATATAAATAATAATTCATTATTTCGATTCGATTCACAAAGGCTGAGCTTATTTCTTGGGCACATTCACCAGTCATCAATGAAACCCGGCTTCTGGGACTAATCGACCATATGTCAAAATTACTGTTATGTCAAGTGATTTGATTGTTTATCGTTGCTACTTTAGTCAAACGATCACAGCAGTTGACATGTATTTAAACGTCTATTAACATTTTTGTGTTGATATGCCTTTAACCATCGATCCAGGAAATCTGTTAAAATGTGTTGGATGTAAGGCGTGTTTCCACTATAGATGTTTGGATATTACTGCTGCTGTGTGCAGAAAGGAACAAGCACAAATGAGGCGTAATTTCAAGTGCGATTCCTGTATAAATGTAACCCAGAGAGTTCGGGTGACGGATGAAACTCCGGTTCGCGGGACTACCGCCAATCCGCTGAATCAGTCAGAGGAAATCTGTACCAATAGTTTTACATTAAATATGGAGAACTCAAACCTGGTAAATTTTGTGGAAAAAGTAAACAACACCATAACCGAAAAACTCGCGGCGTTTGAGGCAAAAATGTTGGCTGAAATCCGGACTATGATTACGGAGCTGGTGTTAGAGAATAGTAAATTAAAACAAGAATTAAGAGAAAGTAATGAGAAATGTGCTTCTTATAAACAAGAAATAACGAAGTTACGAACTGAGTCACAAAAACTTAGACAGCTTAATGCTAGCAATGAAACTACTGTTGTTGACCCACATCAATGTCAAACGGAAACTTCAATACCGAAGTCTTTGGATTCGAGGTCTATATTTGCATCTGATACATCGAATTGTGGCAGTGTCCGTGATACTCAGCCGTTAACTTTGGACGCAGGTGTCTCCTACGCAACGGTGGCCACGAAAAATGCGAAGAGTAGTGTAGTTGAGCGAGTTGAAAGTAATAACTATACTAATTGGCAAGAAGTGAATTATAAGAAGAATCCCAAGAAAAGAGGCGGAAATACATCAATTGTGTGTATTAAAGCAGTAGAACGTAAGAAGTATTTACATATATGGAGATTTGATAAATGTACTACGGAAGAGAATTTAAAGGAATATGTTGAGACTATATTAGGAAAAGATTGTGTAATTGATATACGAAAATTAAAACCTAAAAATGAACGCAATTATGCTTCATTTAAAGTTGGCGTTTCTGAAAAGAATTTTGACACGCTATGTAATCCAGATATATGGTTTCGTCGCCCCGCCGACCCAGTTAAACAACAGAAGCAGTAAAACGGTGAACATTTTGTATCAAAATGTGCGAGGTCTCCGTACAAAGACTAAACAATTTTTATCTTTACTTGCTTCATCTGAGTCGGATATATTCGCAATATCAGAAACTGGCCTTAATGAGTCCATCCAAAACGCCGAATTAGTGTTACCCGAATATCGAGTACTACGATGTGATCGGACCGACGGCCGTAAGCATGGAGGCGTACTTTTAGTGGCCACACCGCGGTTCGACATGCGACGAGTGGCGATTCCTGGTAATGTGAATTTAGACAATCATAAATTCGAATTGATTTGTGCAGCAATATATTTACAAAATCGGTTTTTATTCGCGTGCTGTGTTGTGTATATTCCACCACAAACAGATGAAAGTGAATATATGATTATGTTTCATATGTTAGAACAATTATGTTTAAAATATGCTAGCAATTTAATTATTTTGGGAGATTTTAATTTGTTTTCTTGTAATATTAATGTGTATAACTATTATGATTATTTTGTAGCCTTTGGTGAGTTCGTTCAGTTTAATGAGGTGCCAAACTGTACGGGTAGGCAGTTGGACCTCGTGTTGAGCGCGCGCGACGACGTACTCGTATGCGCCGCGGACGAAGGGCTCATGCCCGTGGACGCGTATCACCCGCCGCTCGCGGTCACTGTCGCCGTCGCGCGCGCTGCGCCGCGCTCCGACGAATGCTCGGCCACCACTTCTGGCTCAGCGGTACCGTATAAGCGTTGGAATTTTCGTAAGGCAGATTTTAATAGATTATATTATTTAATTAATTTATTGGATTGGACACAACTGTTCCGTATAAACGATCCAGATTTAGCGTTAAATTATTATTACAATAAATTGAACGAAGTTTTCGATGTATGCGTACCACTTAAAAAATATAAAAATGTTGCTACTAAATATGTATATCCGCAATGGTATACCCCTAGTCTCATCAGAGATATTAAAATTAAACATAACTTACACAAAAAGTATAAGGCTAGTAGATCCCCTTATGACTATCAGGAGTTTGCTCGATATCGGACTATGGTGAAGGAGGAAACGACGCGTGCTCATAAGTCTTATATGGACAGGGTACAGACAAACCTAAGAAATGACCCAAAGGGCTTTTGGAGTTATATACGCGAGAGGAAAGGTAAATCAGGTCAATATAACTTAATAAAAGATGGTCAATCGTTGTCTGGTCTGGCATTGGCTAAGGAATACGCCAAGTACTTTAGTTCAGTGTACAATACGCAGTCGGGGTCACTGAGCGCGGAAGCAGCGTGCGCGGCGGCAACGCCGAGCGCCGCGTATGCGCACCTCACGCGCCTTGACTCGTTGGCAGTTAGGAAAGCGTTGGCTGCTCTCCCTCCTAAGCGCTCGGTAGGACCTGATGGTATTCCGCCATTTATAATTAAGGATTGCCATATGGCTTTAGTTGAACCATTACTACACTTATTTAATACGTGTATAACTACTGCACGTTTTCCCGATCGTTGGAAAATTACGCGGGTGGTACCAGTACCAAAGGGTCGGGGTGATACTAATGTTATTGACTATAGACCAATAGCGGTGTTGAGTGCTACGGCTAAGGTGTTCGAGATGGCTGTTCACAATTGCTTATATACACAAGTAAGTCCTTATTTGTCTGATGAGCAACACGGTTTCCGTCCTGGTCGTAGCACGATGGGAAACCTGTTGCACCAGATGACACAGCTGGTACCGGCAGTGGACTCTGGTCTGCAGGTCGATGTAGCTTACCTTGACTTCCGGAAGGCGTTCGACACAGTCGACCATGATGCTTTAATTTTGAAGATGGCGAACATCGGTTTTACACTACATACACTTAAATTTTTTGTTAGCTACTTAGGTGATAGACAGCAATATGTAGACTGTGCCGGACACTGTTCCGAGCTGTACTACACGAGATCAGGCGTCAATCAGGGTAGCAACTTAGGTCCGTTTTTATTTATTATTATGATAAATGATCTGCCAAGGGTCGTTGGTTTAACATGTTTAATGTTCGCTGATGATCTCAAGATGTCTGTGCTCGTTAAAGACGCTGTTGACTGCGATTTATTGCAGAGGGACTTAGACAGAGCTGTTGAGTGGAGCCAAGGGAATAAACTTTTTTTCAATGTGTCTAAATGCTCGATACTGTCATTCACACGTTCACTTACTCCGATTCACCACCAGTACGTAATGGACGGCGAGCCGCTGCAGCGTGTGGATGAGGTAAAAGATCTAGGTGTACGTTTTACCACTGATTTACATTTCAGGAAACACATATCTGATATTTGTAAAAAGGCATATCGAAATCTTGGGTTTATTTTACGGCAGGCGAATGACTTCACAAACATCAATGCTCTAAAGGCTTTATATGAGGCTCTTGTGAGGAGCAATCTCGAACATAGTGCGGCTATTTGGAGTCCTAGTAAGGCTAAATACTCATCTATGATTGAACGTATTCAGAATAAATATATCAGATTTATATATCTTAAACAGTATGGAGTATACCCCGGGTATCCATTGTTATATCCGTCATTATTTGTCCTCGGTATGGTAGGATATCATAAATTAGAATTAAGGCGTGAAGCTGCACTAGTCATTTATTTGTTTAAGGTATTACGTGGTGGGATACAATATCCACCTATTTTATCTCAGATTAACCTACGTGTTCCGAATGATTACGTGCGACGACGACGGAGGCCCGAGCTCCATGCTGTGCCTCGCGCGCGCACCAACCTGCTTCAAAGGGCGCCGCTCACGCGTGCGTTGCGCGCGCTCAACGCGGTGTCTGATGTTGTCGACATATTTACATGTTCATTGAGCGAACTCTCTAAGGTTACTTGTCATGTGCTTAGTTATAGGTAGTAATAGTTATAATAATTAGTTTAGTACATTTAAGCATAAAATTATTGTCTGCGTATACCGTATTAGTAAATCTGTAATGGTATATGTAAGTATGTTATAAATAAATAAATAAATAAAAACTACACTATAGGGATTTATCGCGGTTAATTTTAAAAACTCAATCTGATTTTCATAAAACAGGGGGTTTATCTGTCGTACCTACTTTCCTCCACTGGACATAGTAGTGAAGACCTGTTCCAAATTGTATGACAATACCAGTTATCGCCTTATTCATCCTGTTTAAGAAATGTGCGTTACTGCCATACTTGATGTAGGTAAAATTCTTTACACTCATAATATTGTCTTCTGTTTACCCGAATGTTTTTCATTGAAATTAAACTACTATATACGGATTTTATCGCGTTATTTATTTATCACTGTATTACATAATTTTGAAAACTGTTACACTACTACTACTACTATTGAATTTTACTAATTTATAAGCTAATAAAATTATTTAAATTATTAAAACTATTTATATTTAAGTTTACACTTTCCCCGACGTTTCGGTTGCTTTTCAGCAGCCATGGCCACGGGAAGACTAAGATGGTAGTTGTCTCAATGTTCCAGCGTAATTATTTCAAAGTACCCGAACATAATTTAATCATTGGTGTTTCTATTAACGCAGAATGAGCTCAAAGTATCATGAAGTCTAGCTGTGGTTTGCTTCTTCTTGGGTTTGAATATTTGAATTACTGGATCCCAAGCTGGTGGTACATTTCAACCATCTTCTCTATTGAAATTAGGATGTTTTTTTATTTCAATAGCATCACTCATTTGCAAACTGATTTAATGTTAATATACTTGTAAAATACGGTCCAATATTGAGCACCATGTCGGTAACTCTTGAAGTTATGTCATAATATCTGCGACCAATATTAATTGATTTTAAATAATTTTTCTTGTCACAGCCAAGTTGTTAAATTATGTGCCCCGCCATTGTTACTACGCTGTCTTCTGGGTTTGAATCCTAGTCGGGACACAAAATTGCGAGATCTAAAAATGGTTGTTTCGGGTCTAAAATGATCTTTGAGAACCATGGGTACAGAACATACTAATGTTATTCACGCGTTCTTTGCAACATTTAGTGTTATGTTGTTTAAAAAATAAACATGCGGGGCAGTCTTTGGGGGCTGCCGATAGACGTGAAAACTAAGTAACTAGCGTGCGGTGACGATGACGCGTGTCTCACGCTTTCTGTTCATCCAAAAAGTACACATATATACACAGTATACATATAGCTCATGGAAAGCGTTCGGTGACGATGACGCGAGTTCCATGATTTTTGTTCACCCAAAAAGTGCTCAATGCGCCTAAAGAAGTTGTCACTTACTTAATCGGATTAAGTGTTGTTGGGTTTCGGCGTCACGGAGTCTGGAACTGTGCCCGGCAGATGATATTGGGCTCTCCTTTATTACGTGGAACGTAACCATCAACCAAAACTTTGCCCCGCAACTGGTTGTTACATTATGAGCTACTAGGTCTCCCCCGCGGTTTTACTCACTTCTATAATTTTGGCTCATAGCGTGATGTTATATAGGTAGCCTCTGTTACTTTAGGATAAATATGCTTTTAGAAAGAATCAGAATTGTTTAAATCGGTCCTGTAGTTTATTCATTACAAACAAAAATACAAACATACAACATTCAAGTCTGGCCTCTTCATAGTATTAGTATATGACATATTATAGAATAACTCCTACGATCCTAGATAGTGTTTTACAATTTAAACTAAATTACTGTAACATCTGTATAGCCAGACATTCGTTTAAGTCCCAGTGAAAGTTGAACTGTCTTGGAACAATCAAACAACCAACTTATTTTATTAGAACTATTCAACGTATCTATTGCTCTGTAGGTACTATCGACAAATTTCGGTAACACAAAGCGCTACAAATGTCATACAACATTATTTTTACTGATTTACATTTATTGCATGACCTACGAATTTATGTTTTACTACAGAAAATATGAAAAACGATACCTATGTGCAGTTCTATGAACGCCTTGCTATTGTGGCTTTGCGACGCTTATCGACGTGCGTCAAAAAATCGTTGAATACCTACCTACAAGTTGATTAGGTAATGCTACACATGGGTTGATATTTGATCTTTATCAATGTGTTTTTTGTTGTGTTTTTAATTGATTCGTGATCAAAATTAGCAGTGGTTTCACCCCTGTAAATATGAAGAGAATTCAGATCAACACCCTATTTAAGACAAGTTAAAAGAGAGGGTCAAGAGCAAAGAAATATTATGGTACAGATCATTGAATCGTGTTCAAAATAAGCAGTGTAATCACCTCTGTGAATATGACGAGCATTTACATCATAACCTTGTATAAATAAGTTAAAAGAGAGCATCATGAGCTAACAAATATTATGGTAGAACTGGATTGCTGTACCTGTACAAGTACGGTGACGATGAAACCGCCAGCGATCGCGCGGTGCATAGGCGTGAAGGCACCAGCGGGCCCGCAGCCAGGCAGGCAACTCAGTAGAACCAGCAGAGCTGAACCGCACAGCTCGGCTAGACACACGCGCCACAACGCCTGGTCCCGCGAGCCACGCGTACTGCATCCGCAGCATACCACTACACATTACAAGTGACGTCACGGCTAATTACAAGTCTATTTTATTTTCTTTAATGTATTTATCATGTTTAGATCATTTTCTTATTCGTTTTAGTTAATAAACAAACCAACTCAATATAAAATCATTAATTTACTGTCTTTAGACTGCTTTCTTCTGTCTTCTTTTTCCTTCAATTGACTAAATAACGAATACATTATCTAGTGAATTGTTATAAAAGTGTCAGAAAATAAATCACATTACTTAGAGAAGGGTCATAACTAGTCATAAGACAAGAAAGATGGTCTATACATATTATGATACTGGTATCCCCAAAGTGGTATAATATACTCACATTTAGAACTGTGACTGTAGGTTCCACGTAACAGAGGTTGAGCCTACAGCGGAGCAGTTACAGACTGTAGCAACTGAGAATATCTTAAGAGATAATACCAATGAAGGAGTCTGCCCACTACCACGTCTCATACCATGACCGTGCTAGGAACGTGTCAGGCAAATATATATTCTTTGTAAGAAAATGTATAAGACTATGCCCACTAGACCGTTCCGTCACCGACCAGCAGTTCCTCTAGCAGGGCGTATCGTGTTGCTTTTCGTGGCAGAGATCGATCGATCTAGCCTTTGCCCCACGGCCGGCGCTGCTTGATATTCTTCTAATATGGTATACTCAATAACTTCATTGCTCGAGATGAGTTTTCTTAAAGCAAGGTTAAATAAATCTGTTTAAATTATCACGCAGCTTAAAATATGTGTATCTAACCTTGTAATAAATATAGTAATATAATGTGTTCCCATTACAATTCACAGCTAAACCATATATACATAAGAATAAATACTTTTGAGGCAATCTAACAATTCTTTAGTATCTTTATTTACCTGCGCACATATTTAAACTACCTAAAAATTAATATTTTCTTAATATTTTATTGTGTTAATACACAAGACGGATTTTTATTGCAGGGACTTTAGATAATCTCTTTAATACCTACTGTAGCATACCTAAGTGTAATGGCTTGGTGTCGATTGGTCGTTAAAAGTATTATTGTGTTTTTCTATGAAGAAATTCTCTATGGCAGCATGGAGTCTGGAGCTGTGCCCGGTAAACGGCAATAGACTCTAAGAAGAATTACGTGGTATATAAAATAATTGTTGGCAAAATGTGGGGTGTAATAAAATTTGGCATGTTTTCTGGTAAGAAATTTTCATTAACAGCATGAAGTCTGGCACTGGGTCCGATGCCATCCAGCCTCGTTGGCAATTTCTTTTATGTCGGAGCAACATCACAACTCTTTTCTCTTTAGATAACAGCAATTATTCTGCTCCTTATTTCGTTAAATGAAGGTGTATGAGCTTTGCCTAACTCTTCAATGATGTACAGGCGAAATAATATTATTTTTTTTGTTATATTCTGCGCATAGCTTACCGCATCTGTCTGTCTGATTATGAACTTAATTCTTTTAAACTGCGCAACGAATTTCGGTGCGGTTTCCTAAGAAGTCGAGTTCCTTGCTAGCTGCTGGATTTTTTGCTAACTTCATTTTAGTGCACGCCGCGCGTTCGTGCAAAACGCACGTGTTGTAGCATTTGGCGCCAATCGGTCCGTGAGACCACGCGAGTATAGGTGCAACTTTTTGTGTAAGTTTAGTGCGTTTATATATTTTTACAAACTTGAATACTTTATGACGTAAAATGTATGTATGTTTGTTACTCTATATTATATTTTGACCAATTTTGTGATTTTCTTTTTAGATTATACTTCATATCAAAATGGACGTTGATCGAATCAGATTGCTGCTGGATGAATTATGTTCTGGTTCTAGCTACTAAGACGAAAATGACAGTGAGGTGGAAGACTATGTCTTTACAAGAAGAGACATACGACACCGAGCAAGAGGACGATAATGACGAGATATATGAGGTAGAAGGTAGTGAAAGTTCCCGCGAGTTTTACTTAGGAAAAGGTGGTAAGACAAGGCAGAATAAATCTCCTGCCTTAAATCCAACTAGGCGACGTGCTAGAAACATAGTTACTCAACTTCCAGGCGCTAGAGGAGAAGCCAGAAATTTGAAGGAACCAGGTGAGATATGGCAGGTTTTTCTCTGATGGCACTATAAATCTGATCGTAAAGTACACTAATGACCAAATTAATCGGTTGAAACTTAATTTTACAAGAGAAAGAGACTGAACCGATACAAACAACATTGAAATTGAAGCTTTTTTAGGCCTTTACTGTTGTTACTGTCTTTTGTGTTTGCTGGAGTCAGAAGAAACGATCGTCTAAATGTCAAAGATTTTTTAAAAAAGCAGACCTTTTATTCCCGGAGATATTTCGATTGACTATGAGCTGTCTATTGATGCGTTGTCTCAGATTTGACAAGAAAGATACGCGAAAAGAGAGTATTAATTTGGATAAACTGGCACCTATTAGAGAAATAAATATGGAATAAAAATGTATGCGTAGACAGATGCCAAAATGTTTTATACCCACACCATGGAAGTTTACGTTGGAAGGCAACCAGACGGTCCATATCAAGTTGACAACTCCGCTGTAGCTTTAGTTTTGCGATTGAGTGAAAATATTTACAATACTGGGCGTAATATCACATGTGATAACTTCTTCACTAGTATTCCATTGATAGATAAGCTTGAGTCTCAACACAAGTTGACAGTTATTGGGACGATTCGTAAAAATAAAAGGGAATTGCCTAAACAATTTACGGAAATAAGAGGAAGAGCCGAAAAGTGCAGTTTATTCGGGCACCGTGGCAATTGCAGTCTTTTACCGAAAAAGGTAAAAATGTCCTTCTTGTATCCACCTAAACCGGAAATGATAATGGACTACAACAGAACCAAAGTGGAGTTGATACCGTGGACAAAATGTGCGAGACTCACAGATGGCCAACAAACAGATGGCCAATCAAATTCGAAGACTGATTTGTGATAGACTGAAAGGCAGTAAAATAATTAATAAATTAAGTATTATTCATACTATTTTGTTTCATTATCCTAAACTTTGGAATATTAATAATATTTTTAGGGCTTCATAGTAAAAAAAATTTTGTAGGGGTACGAACGATCGGTCTGTGACATCGTGTGCGAGCATAGGTGTTACAAAAATTGGCGCGAGTATAGGCAGGTTAAAAAAATAATTCGGGGCGTTTATATGCTTAATACATTCTAAATCAATTTATAAATAGTACAGAAAGGTTGATGTTTTGTAATCAAAAATATATTTTCGGCCGCTTACATAGCTAGCTAACATTATAAGGTACCTACATCTACTAAAGAATTGTAGATATATGTCAAAAAGGTCCAAAGAAAACTACGCTATGGCATGTGTCTCTTCTACCTACAGCAAACCTTTTATCTTTACCTAGATAATTATTATTTAAAAGGATTAGGTTATTTGCGAAGTTATTTTGAGCGATATACTTAGTTCTAAACTATCAAGATATACCTTGTGATAAAATAATTGTTTGTAGACACAATTTGCACGATGGTTAATGAGGTTAATCGAATAATTAATCCTTATCCAATAAAATATCATAATTTCCAAAAATGTTATGTAGATTAAAACGGTCCTATCACAATTACATCTATTATCAGCTTATTATATCCAGTTAAATGTGTTAGTTATCTTGCAAATTTAATATAGATTAAACAAGCCGTTCACACAATAGCATTTAAAGAAATTCTTTTGAAGATATTACATAGGGTGTGCAGCACCTAATCAATTCCTCAACGAATTGATTAAGTGCCGCACCCTAGGTCACCGATGGCTTCAACAGTAAAGACACTAAAGGCTGCCACAAGCTGTACGACGCATACTGAGCGTTCGAGTAGCCGCTTCTGAGCCATAAGCTGCAAAAGTAGTCGGTGCCTGCTAATTGTGACCGCGTATAGTGGCCCCTCTTTTACGCACTGTCGACCTTAGCCACCGGCTTTAAACTGCCTCTTGCGAATCAATATACTCATACTCAATAGTAAAATGTACCTACGATTAGCTACTTTTGGCTACGACTGATGGCCCCCCACCGATGCACCAGCCACTAGTGGCTGCGATTGGTGGTTGTTGGTTCGTCTAGGTTACCGATCGATGCCGCTAATGCGGCAACAATAATGCTGATCGTATTATAAAGAGGAAAATTTTTATATCTGTTTGTTTGTTAGGTTGAAAGGATTTAACTCAAAAACAAACAGCCGATTTAAAATTCAAATTGGCTATAGGCACCTCTGCATTCACAGTAAAAAATGGCACAAGGATGCCAAAGAATATCACCGCTTCTTGAGAATTTATTGTCAGAAATGCCCTGTAGGTACTTGACACAGGAATCAAAATCGAATTTCCAAACTTATGCGCGGAGATCGACGGGACAGCCATATAACTAATACCTACTTTAATAAAAAAACGTTTATCGACCGGAAAACAATGAGAAAAATATTAAGGATGACGTTCCGTGAATGTTAAGAGACTTGGTATAGGAATTTTAAACAGACCAAGACAAACATCCATGTAAAATAGCACAACATTGTTCGTGAATGTTTGCAATTGTATCTAAAGGATTCTTTACTAATATCACATTTTAATTGTATGATGGTTATGCTGATAACAACAGATTTGATGTTTTCAGAGTCTTTATTTGTGTTTTGATAATATTAGTGCCGTTACCTTTGCCTTAACTCACGTTTAGGTTAATTCGTAAGGTCAGAATTAATATAACAAGTGCGCAAGTCTTCATACATTAGAGAAGAAGTAACGCAACGTCAACGGTAATATTCCCTGTTTTTTTACTTATTCTTATATGAAACAGGGCAGGTATATGAGGCTGAAATTGTTACTGGTCACTTGTACAATCAAGGGTAAAAAATCTGCCTAGTTCTGCGACAAAGGATAAGTAATATAAAATAATAATTATTATACGAACTTAGTCTGTGTGGATGACGTGCTCAATTGCCAAGCCATTTACAACGATCGCACTGTGGCCTACATCATACCTACCTCCGGTTCTATGGAAAGGAATTAGATGAAACGGGGATTTGAGGTGATGTCAGAACAAACAGACAGACAAAAAATCGACGATCATTGTTTTGGGTTAAAGATTAGATGACCGTAATTTTAAAAAATATTTTTTATGTGTAATGTACATACATTAGAGATGTTTTTAATTTGTTTAGCCTGCTTTATAAGAGTATAGTTTGATAGATAGATTGGTATTGTAACTGTGTAAGTTTGATGGTCAGCTCAATAAACCGCAATTGACGCGCAACCAAAGGCAGTAATATTAATTTACCTACACCTCTGTACCTAATAATTATCTGTATTTGAAATATACAACCACAGAAGTAAATATTTCGGCGCTTATTTAGTTTATATGACGCTGCTTAAAACCAGTAGCTACTACAAAAAGTCCCCAAATAAAAAAGTAAACAAAACTTCTGCGACATTTTCCTCGTGTTCAGTCAGATTTAGTTTACTAAATCCAAACTTCTGTCCCTGACAGCCCATAGGCATTAAATTAAAGCTGCGTCTTACTAAGAGATGTTTCTTTGGAATGAGTTCGATTTGGCTTGATGTTTTTTTTAAATACTTATACTTGAACTTTTATAGCTCGTAATATCAATCATAGTTTAACTTCGTAGTGCTGAAACTACTCTCAGAGTGTAGGTATAATGGCAATCTCCAAAGTTGTTTAAACTATAATTGATATTACGGGCCATATTATCATAGTTAGTTTTGCCAGTAAGTCGCAATAATAAAATGAATTAAAACACTTACTTTTGGATGATTCCGCGGCAGCATCGTCGTCATTCGGCATGTTGTGGTCGCTACTCGCCGCAAACGTTCGGTAGCGGTTGCCGCGAGCGTCGCCGAGGCCGGGCGGACAGGCTGTGAGTACGCGGCGCCCGCGCATACTCGCGTTATCTTCAGCTCGACGATCCAGATTCGCTCTCCAATCAACCGTCGCTACTGTCTCCTAGACTCCACTATGACTAAACTATTTGTCTCATATCGTATGTACACTAATTTTCGCACCATTCTACATTTGGATGTTGTGAATGAGATCATCTCGGTTTATTCAACGTCGTTTATTGAACGTGTAATGTGCGCCTGTTCTTGTTTGGAAGTGGTTATGTACGTAACAGTATGTAATATAGATATATTTAAATTTTCTTGACCTATAGCAATTCACTGGAATTGCCGTATAGCCTACAAGGCTAGTGGTTCGCATACTTTTATTCGAATAATATTCGAATACAGTTGTGTATAACGCGATATTTACTTTGTATGGTCAAGGATGCAGCGCACGCAGGTAGTGTCGGGAATACAATCGTAAAATTGAATTGAATCAATATACTTAATCGAATTACATTGTACACAGCGCTACCTTTAGCTCTAAATTTTAATGAAATATATGTATAATTTGGAATACAAGCATACGGCCCGCTTGATAGTAAGCGATTACCATGAACTAAGAGCACTTACTACTAACATAAGGTACACGTACCTGTTGTCTTCCTGTATACAGCATAGTGTCCCCTAAACGAATTGTATGTATCTCCAAGTGTGTTATTGTAATGTTTATGTGACACGCGTATAAATATTACTAAGCCTCATCTTAGTTAGATAATAAGAAAACGTCAGCATCTAAACAAATATCTATCAATCACGAGCGACTCTTAGCTATATTCTATCTGTTTTATAAGTAAAAGCGTAGCTCTTCGTCTAGACACAAATATCTTATTGCATTTATTAGGCAAAGGTCTCTTCAATTAATTCCTATCCCATATTTTGACTTATACGTCCTTCATAAAATCATTTAACTCATCGAGCCACGCACTGCTTTCTCGTTTGCGCTATATCCATATATTGATACCAATATTACTATAAAACTTTATTTACTTAAGAATAATTGTGTTTATGACCTAAATGAATTTTAAAACTACAAACTAACATTGAATTAATATAATGTAAAGTTAATTCCAATTATGTAATTTTGCATCTATTATTAGTTTTGAACACTACTCATTTGTATAACCCCAATATTTGCAATAAAGATTTTTGTATTTGTATTGTGTATCGTATAAATAGGACAAGTTACACAATTGATATTGCATTAATAGAAAACATATGCTCTAACAAATTATTACAATTCTATTCGTAGCGTCTTTACTAAGCTCCTGTATTCACTTTAGCGATATGCATTATCTACCAATATTGACGTTTACTATTTATTCAATTTACGTCGAACGATGTTTGTCGAGAGCTCTGAGCGTTACTGAGAAAGCAAAACAAAAGATAAGCGCGATCATGAAATTCAAGATCTGATAACATGCAAACTCACGATGTCGTGTGGAGCGCCGTTACCTATATAACTACACACGACCAACTCAATGACACACGAAAACAGACGAACTCACACAGCTATGCGTACAGCGATTACTAAAGGGCAAAAATGCATTCGAATAATATTCGAATAACACTATATATCAACACATACACTAGTGTTGTAGGCGTCTATATATACATAGATCCGTGCACTGCGTCCCTGAAGAGGTAAAGTAGCACATACATTATAGTGTTGCACGCGTCTACGTATACGTAGATGCATGCACAGCGTCCCTGAACTGGTAAAGTAGGTACCGCGTTGTGCATAACTTTATTCGAATACTATTATGCGCATCACTAAATATTACGTATCAATACAGACTTAATACAAAATCACTGTACGAAAAATTCTGTCTGAGTGCGCCTATTTTTGCACGATGTTTGACTAGATCTTCCGTGTGTTTACGTTTTGTGGTAGTAAAATATTATGTTCCTTCTTTTTAACCTAACTTAAACCATAATAGAAATTCTTGAGTTGAATTTTTTGTGAGCATGCTTTTCAAAAAGTTTGTGTATGCATTCAGTGACGACAGCATTTTCTAATTACGATATCTACCCTCTGGCAGTCAATGTTTAAGACTGCCAGTCCATATCTTTACGGTTTATTGCCAACGTTAATATTCGGCAACAAATCAGAATCGTTCCCTAAGCACACTTTTCTGTATCGCCATTCCTCAGTACGTTGACAAGAAGTCATCATCTAAATGCTTCCAAGGCGTTAAGGGACAATCACCCAACCCTAATTGTATTATCCTCCAATAGTCTAGTCAACATGTGCCTTTTTGGTCAAATTTTTCAGCAGGCTCAGGAAAATATGGACGAGGTTTCATTCGATTTGGAATGGCATGCAAATGATTTCTGGAAAAATTCAAGTGCCGCTTACAAAAATTGCAAAAGTTATAAACAAGTAACTAAAAAAAACATGGGGTTTAGTTCTTTTTTATTTCTTTTTTTTTTTGCTCTTCAAAATGACCCCACTCCGCCTGATGGTAAGCAGTCGTGTGATCTAAAAGCAGTGGCCTCCACATCGTCCTCATAGCAGCAGAGGCGATGTTGAGGTCTCTACTTTGACGGCCTGAGAAGGTGCTTTTTAACGCCCCGCTTAAAGGACCCAGGATTGAAGGAAGAAGGAAACACGTGCCTTGGCAGAGAATTCCATGCCTTGATCGTTCGGCAGAGGTATGAGGAAAAATCTCACAACTAATTAAGGTTTTTAAAAGATTAAAAAAGAGGAGGTAATTTCCTAAAAAAAGTCTCGGCTCCCGGAATTGTAGAACCAATATTTATAATTTAAAACTTAAATAAATCATTAAAAAATTTGGCATCTACGAAAATTGTTAAAAAACTGGAAAATGCTTTTTTTAAATTTTCCCAGTGAGGTTCTATTCTGTAGCTTTTCAAGAATAGCTCCAAGAAAGGAAAAAATCAATTAACAATTATCAAATTTGCAATGTTCATGTTCAAGCAGCAAAAAAATATTAATTAACTATTGCATAACTTGTGATAAACATTTTTCCGGCGGATTATTGTTAATCCAGTAGGCATCTGAATTTTTT
The DNA here is from genome assembly GCA_963675205.1 of Catocala nupta. Lineage (NCBI taxonomy): Eukaryota > Metazoa > Arthropoda > Insecta > Lepidoptera > Erebidae > Catocala > Catocala nupta. The sequence goes on along the minus strand of OY776090.1, from coordinate 6,604,154 downwards.
AATTTCATAAATTTTATATTGAATCAATTAATATGTTTATATAATAAATTTTTATTGATAAGTATCCGAAGTAGGCGTGGCTTGCGCAAGCCAGAGTACCCGTTTTCGGCCGTATTTTCATCCCTCTGGGAAATTTATAAATATTGGTCCTACAATTCCGGGAGTCTATTTAGGAAATTTCCTCCTCTTTTTTAATCTTTTTTTAGATTTGAAAAATTTCAATTAGTTTTTGAGATATTTGCAAAAAACTAAACCCCATGTTTTTTTCTTTTGGTTAATTGTTTATAACTTTGCAATTTTTGCAAGCGGAAATTGAATTTTCAAAAATTATATACCGTAATTATATGCCATTCCGAATCGAATGACACATCGTTCATATTTTTACGAGACTGGTGAAAAAAGTTGACCAAAAAGCACTTGTTGACTAGACTACAGGTTTAGCCATGTTGATATTTTGGCAATAACGTGGGGTTCAGGTGATGTGACTGTGTTGCATTGACGACTAGTTAATGGCAATGTGATGCCAAGTCGATGCTGAGCTGGTGATACTGACGATTTGTATGGACTTAGTGCCTCCGAAAGGTTTGCAATATGGGCTCACAATAGTCCTCTTCCTTGGAAGCGAGACGGAAAGATAGTTGTACACGAACAATGGGGACAGGTAGCGGTGTTTTATTGTCCGAAATTCTTAGTCATGGTATCAAACTTCACACGCACACACAAACACCACAATATCACACAGTCTCGATTAGGCAATCATACTACACCTAAATATGTGTTTTCAACGTTGCTATTGAGGATCGCCCATCCCATGTCTACTGTTATCTACAAAAGCGAGATTACGCATGCTTCAGCTGTATCAGTACATGCTATTCATGTCTATGTATGCAGAGCTGAGTAAGAGAGTAGTGCAGTTACTCATGCAGTTTAGATAAAATCATACACTATATTATATACGTAGAAGTAAAGTCTCAAAAGGCGTAGCTTATTGTCTGTAAGTCTACTTGCCAGATAATTCAGCTACAAGTATATTTGATTTATACTTTATTGAGCGTCTAATGACAGAGTCAAAATCAAACTGTCAGCAGTAATCACAGCACACAAAGTTATAGCACTCGATCGTTATTTATATAGTTATAAATCAGTAATCGGCGGCTAGCTCGGCCGCGCTAGTTCTGAGATTAGTCGCGGCCGAGGCACGCACGCTGATCGATCGGGGTCTTAGGGCGCACGTACACGTTCACGAAATCCGACGAGTAGCATACTGGCCACAATTAATCGGGGTAGTCTAATTATGATCAGTAAAAAAGATAGCGGTTGTAATACGTGAGCGTGTACAAGCGCCCTAACTATTAGAGGAGGAAATGAAAAGCGTGAATGCAGAATACAAATATGTTTACTGATGTCGTGGCGCACGGCAGCGCTTAGAGTCGCTGCAAGTGCGCGTGCGGCGGCGGGTGCGCGGGGTGCGCGGGGTGCGCGGCGTGCGCGGCGTGCGGCGCGTGCGGCGCGGGCGGGTGCAGCGCCAGCTCGAGGTCGCGGCGGCGCGCGGCCAGGCGCGCGTGCAGATAGCGCGCCACGCCCTCGCCGGCCCACGCCTGCGCGTAGAAGGCGCCCAGCCGCTCCTCCTCCGGGTTGCCGGTGGCGCCGCCCATGCTCTGCGCAGGACGAGGGGTGAGGCCGAGCCGCGGCGCGGGCAGGGGCGCGGGCGCGAGCGCCGAGCCGCGCCGCACACTCACCTTGAGGTCGCGCGACTGCGACACCAGCCACTTCTGGATGAACTGCTGCGGGTCCATGCTGAAGCTCAGGAAGAACTCGCGGTTTGTCTTCAGCTGGTTAATCGTGTCCACCTGCAATTACGGTGCCGTGAACGACTAAATTGGTTTATCGGTTTGCCCTTAGCGTGATATAAGAGAAAGACGTAATATTTCGACGTAAAGCGTTTGACTACATAAACCATATTTCCTGAAACGAATGGTAATAAAATTCTTTAACATTTGTAAAAACCATGGCATATCTATTACAGTCTACCGAAGCAACTATTGCAAAATAAATGATCTATTTTGTGACACCACAATGATTAATTATTATTGGTACAAAATAAGTTTGGCATGCCCCAAGGCAGTACACTTGTACCGCTAATATTCGATAGGTAAAATAAAATATAAAAATACGTAAAATGGCAATACGGAAGGATTTCAGCTACTAGATAAGAAAATAATATATTTGTTAGTAACAATGGAAAGTCTATATAATATAATATAATCAAGTAGGTTTTTACACACATATTTTACAAAATAACAATTTATGAAAATGTACTTTGATTAGTTGGTTACAGCTAAATGATTGTATGTATCATCCTGATAAAATTGAAAACATGCGTAAGAAATAATTATTAATATCAAATTATTACGATCACTAATAGCCTTATCTGTTATAATGATTTTACCGCAGTATATTATAATGAGTATTTCGGAAGCTATTCGAGTGAAATTTTAATCTCAAATGACAGAATGGCCATGTGAAGCAGGACAGCACTGTAAATGTCACACGTACTATGATGTAGTAAAGGCTTTGTACGTACCGTCTCGTGTATCTTGGCATCGAGCCCCTGTATCTCCTGCTGGTTGGCCGTGCTCAACAAGAAGTTATTCATCTGTGTCTTCAATGTATCGTCCACCTGCAACCAATGTGTAAGTATTCCAATCTAAGTTCTGCCTAAAGCCAGTTATCACAAATATACGTTATTTTCTACGCAACAGCATTCATAAGCACTTCTAAATTACATATCATGACATTGTCACGTCTCATAAGAATCTCATCGAAAGGCTGCGGTAGTCAATCTACTACTTTATTTTGCTAATTTTACTATTCAAGCGAGTATTTCTTCTCTACTTATCATCGAGTATTATTTACTAATTAGGGAATTAAAGAATTGTTGAGAGCAAGTGGAACAGAGAGTGAATGACAATAAAATAAGACAGGTAACAAGCGCCAACTTACCGAAAATCATACAATAGACAACAGATAGGGCAAGATAGATAGGGAAAAAGACAACATCTTAATATATCCTTCACAAATAAGAGCAACAAGAAAATGAGTTATTAACTGACCTCAACATCGATGTCGTAGCAAGCGGTCTGTTTAGTATCATGCGGCGGCTCAACAGCGATAACGTGGTTGATAACGATTGGATCAGGCGGATGCAACAGCGCGCCGAGACGGCCTGGCACTTCGGCCAGCTTCATACGCGCCGTGCCGAAGATCTGCTCCAGGTATTTATCGCACACGATGTACTCGCGCTCATGCGGGTCTTGAAGCTTGTGCGTCTTAACATACTGCCACAGTGCGTTCACGATCACGGGCCTTGTCTGTGTGTGCACGCCCAGTAGACGCGCCAGACGCTGGTCCAACTTAAACTGTAGCGGTTGATAGTCCAGCAGTAACAGAATCGTGCACCGCACGTTCTTGTAGCCCGGCCGCTTCACCTGATCATACAACGTTTATGACTGGACGATTTGGGAGACAACATTTGAAACTACCCATTACGGTAGCGTATAGTAAAAGCGATATAGAGTGATCATTCAGGCACAACTCGAGCGATTATTATTTTATTAATATTAACGTGACAGTCTCACCCCACTGGCCTGCATGTAAAAAAAGATTTCAGCACCATATATCATGACATTGTCACGTCTAATATATCCACAGTTGTATAGTTTTTATTGAATTTGGTGTCGATTACAAGCATTGTGGGATGAACATCCCACTAATATTATAAGTGTGAGTTTGTGAAGTGGTTTGGACTTTCGATGTTTGTTACATTATCACGCGTAAACCGCTAAACAAATTTGAATGAAAACTGGCACATAGATAGACCATCTTTTGGATTAACTAAATTGTCATAAGTTACACGTTGCCATGTTAAACATATGTATGTATAAGTAAAACCGCAGGAATTGATTACTTATTTACAGATTGCCCACGACTTCGTCCGCGCTAAAATTTATGTGGTTCACTTTACAGTCCAATTCTTCTGATTATAATTCGATTAAACCTGATTTGAATCTGAAGTTGAAACATAAGCTACTAAACTGCAATCCACCATGGCATCAAAATTAGTTCAGAAGTTTTTGCGTGATATACGAAGGCGTGATAATGGCACAAACAGACAGATACATAATGATTGATGATTATTGAATTATAATGTGATCGCCTAAACCTGTGATTTAGGCGATCACATTACCTTAATTACGGTGAAGAGCTAATAACAATTTTGTGTATGTTAAGTTTCCTTTCTAGTCGTAACCATTAGTCTTATTTAGATTAAGATTTGTATGGTATAAAAGTAAATCATTTTTAACTAAACAAATAAATGAAACTTTATTACTTTTAGTAATATATACGGTCAGACAAGTATTCACACCATAATTATTATACAAATGAATACATAAATTATGAATTATTTTGGTTTCAGACTTCTCTTAATAGTCTTACACAATATGCTTTTCCAAAATATATTTAACGTATACACAGCCTTGTTACAGTTAATGAGTGAGAAATTATGAAGAATCTTAATAGAGCTATCGAAGAAGAGTTTATTGTACAAAAAAATATACCAACTTAACTTTCAAGCGCCATTTAACAAGAAACGGTTTATTAGTTCAGGGGTATTCAAACTACTACAAATACAAGTAGAAGTAGCTTGAATAACCCGGTTTAAATTTACTCTAAAGAACTGTGGTGAACTCTAAAGAAAGTGGTCAATTCGTCACTACCAGAGCCGATAAACCGAGATTCACCCCACACAAGACAAAAACAATTTTTTTTTATACAAATATGGTGGCAAACAATCATACGGCCCGCCTGATGGTAAGTGGTCACCGCAGCCTATAGACGCCTGCAACACCAAAGGCATCACTTGCGTTGCCGACCTTTTAGGAAAGGAAGTGGTAAGGAGAAGGAGCGGTAAGGGGGAAGAGGGTGATTGGGCCTCCGACACTCTCACTCACCGAACGAAACACAACAGTAGGAGTACTGCTATTTCACGTCGATATTCTGTGAGAGGGTAGTCCTTCCCCGGTCGAGCCGGCCCATTCATGCTGAAATCAGCGAGGCTCTACTACTCTCTAGTTCAAATAGCCGTGCCTCGGCTGAATATTATATGTATCCGTTGTTTGAAAGTATAATAAGACCCCGCGACACGCAGCTTAAATAATATCTCTTACATACCTGGAAACCATCCGTCTCCTGTGTGGTAAGCGTGCGATGCCATTCGACGAGATGATTGTCAGGGCCATACAGTTCCTTGTCTAGTTCAATCACCAAAGACTTGAAGAAGGACGAGAACTTACGCTTCACCTGCAACACCTCCGCACCCGTAACCTTACACTTTACTATTACTTTTATAAAACAACTTGTATGATAACATCGAAATAAAATTATACACACGGTACACACGGCGATCTTATGTGGAGTTTCTGGCAGCGCTACAGTTGCTTATCGTATAACACACACAGCGACACATCAACCTAAGCTGTTTGGACTTTGAACTATTAGAAGTTGAACGCTGCGAATCGTGCGAGAGAGTGCGTTATATTTTTGTCTCATTTACGCTGAACGGGACGCGGCGCTCTATCCTTACCATTACATCGACACCACTATGCACCGTCCCTTTCCGACAATTCTCTATTTTGTATGTAGCGTAGTTATGCGTACATAGGGTGTCTAACTTGATGTGTAGCCGTGTGTACACATACCTACGCGCAAGTTTAAGGGTATCTTAGTATGGGTGTCTGATTTCCACAAGTGCTAATAAATTCTTAATTTCATAGTCTTTCTGGTTGTTTCCCTCTATGTAAACATTTTAGGCGATGCTAAGCGCCATCTATCACATAGTTAATATACAGAATTTAAGACATCATTGCTTCCTTATAAGCCAAATATTGCAATCTTTTTCCTATAAAGTTATGACAGTGATTTAATTTTATGACGTTCAAAATAGAGTAAAGTATTACTTTATTTGGATCATTTTTTGTGTCGTCGAGGAGGCGTCCTTCCACGCGCAGCTCCCACGACGGTACTGCGTTATCACCCTGTCCTGTAACATACAGCATTTTTACGTTAGTCTACTGTTTCTAAGGAGCAACTTAAGTGTTTGTTAAAGACTTGTTGCCAATTATCTACGTAACACTATTCCCGCCACGCTTCATCGATTCCCAAGGCGTCACTACTCACACGCGCGAATAGAAAAATAATGCGTCGTTTATAGCGCATCGCTGGCAATCTGTAGATATAAATGCAATACTTCGTTTTGTGTTCGTAAATTTGCATCTATCTTCTTCTTTTCCTTAACCTTTATTATTCCCAAGTCACTTGGGGTCGGCTTTTTCAAGTCTAACCGGATTTGACTGGATATCAGTATTTACACGGAGCGGTTGCCATCTGACCTCCGCAACCCGAAGGCTAACGATACCCTAAGGCTAGACCAGTGTCACGATATTAGGGGTACTGACTTTTCCAATAACGACTGCTGTAGATGTTCATGGCAGCCGGGACCGACGGCTTAACGTACTCTCCGAGGCACGGAGCAGGCGATAATTGTCAATCAATACGCACATAATTTCGAAAAGTCATATAACTTTGAAAGTCAGAGCTGCGCGACGTGGGTTCGAACCCGAGGTCCTCTGCATTGCAGTCTGTTGGTCTCCCAGTAACCTATAGTGTGCACCTATGATCACAAGTAAAGCATTGTTTACCCATTGGACATTTAAATAGTATATATGTATTTATCTACAAGCTACATAGGTGCAACAGACGACACCATACTTCTTTTTACACCCGCTTATTATCTAGTGTAGTTATGTGAAACGCACTACATTGTACAAATGTGGTACACCTTGCGACAAACTTCTAGTTCACTCTGAAGGTGCTACAGTCTGCTAAGTTCTATGCCTCCCGCCATTCACACCATACACCTGTTTTTTGTCAGTGCAACGCAACCCGAAGCAACTTCAAAGGGTTTGAAAAAGGAACATAAAATCTAGACATAATCCAATTAAATATTAACCAATTACATACCTGGATAAAAAGTATTGGATATGAATATCCTGAGCTTCCTCTTCTGCTTCATGGGTCTTTTGAGCGCTTCTTGAATATCAAGACGCTTGCGCATAATAGTGGCATCAAGTTTTCGCTCAAAAGCAAGCAAGTCCATATAGGCCTGTGACTCGGGCACCAAATCACGCACTTTTTGCGGTAGGATTTTATCTGCGAGGCGTTTTTTGCGTTTAGCGGGCGCTCCGCCCGGGGATGAATACGCATCCGGGTTATAGAGTGGTTTGTGTTGTGGTGGCATAGGAGCTCTTGCATCAGCTGCTCGTTTGGCAGGTTGGGGAGGCGTGGGAGTGGCAGGTGCTGGCCGCATGCCAGGCTGTGCGGCACCAGGCCCGGCTGCAGGGCCGCCGCCATATGCAGCGCCACCTGCAGCTCGCGCGCCGCCACCAGCGCCTCCCACACCACCAACACCGCCTACTGGCGGAGGGGTGAAGCCACTGCGTGCCTGTAATATAGATAAAAAGATTTTAAGATCACAGTTATGGTGACACATATGATCTACTATGAACAGTGATTTTTCTTGAGAGAGTGGCCATGAGTTTTTTGTAGGTATATTCTCATAGGCTAAACCTTTTGCCTAAACTTTTTTGTTTATACATAATGTGTCAAACGAGCGTACGGCCCACCCGATGGTATGTGGTCACCGTAGCCTATTGACGCCTGCAACACCAGAGGCATCGCTTGCGCGTTGCCGACCCTTTAAGAAAGGAAGAAGAGAAAAAGGAAGTGGGAAGGAGAAGGAGCGGGAAGAAAGAATAAGGGTGATTGGGCCTCCGGCACTCTCACTCACCGAACGAAACACAATAGTAGAAATACTGCCATTTCACGTCAATATTCTGTGAGACGGTAGTCCGACCCCGATCGAGCTGGCCCATTCATGCTGAAATCAGCGAGGCTCTAGTACTCATAAAAACCTAGCATCTAACATAAATGTAGATATAATAAATTTTTTGTCACTAACCTCTTCGACTTTCATAAGTGTTACTTTGTTACAAATGAATAAATTATTTCTGACTGTGACAGTGTTAACATATGTATAAATAAATAATATAATAATAATAAAAGCCATAGATTAAACTGTCCCACTGCTGGGCACGGGCGTCTTCTCAGTGTGAGAAGGGTTAGGCCATAGTCCACCACGCTGGCCCAGTGCGGGTTGGCAGACTTCACATATCTTCGAGAACATTATGGAAAACTCTCAGATATGCAGGTTTCCTCACGATGTTTTCCTTCACCGTTAAAGCGAGCGATAACTAAATATTTAATACGCATATAACTTTGGAAAGTCAGAGATGCGCCCCATGGTGATTGAACTCGAGACCTTTGTGTGGCAGTCCAACGTTATTATATAAAGATTTTGTAGTACTTGATATGGATACCTGAAATTTTTATTCTGTGTACATTTAGGTGGAAAAATCGAAGATCAGAAATAAATTTGTTCAGGTTAGGTTACACGGTAACACTTATGAATGTCAAAGTTACACTAAATTTTCCTGTGAATTTACATTTACTGCCACGTTCAGCAAAGCAAGGGTGTAGGGTTCATGAGAACAACGGGCAAGAAACTCATGGCCACTCTTTTTAATCGCCAAGTTTACAATAATATTTCCTTTACAAATCATAACTGTAAGTTGCTGCAACCATTTGCCCATGTGTGGCCTATGTATCCTATAGTAAACTGCTATTAGAAGCTACTTTTCAAATTTATTTATTGCTTGAGTGTTTCATGAGTTGTTGTGTTTGTGGTCATTGAGAGGTTAGTGGTGTAATGGCTGCAGTTTCTTAGAGAATAGATTTGTAAAATAACCAATATTGTAAACTTGGTGACCAAAAAATGTGGCTGTGATTTCTTGACAATTCTTCTCGTTAGTTCTATGCCACTCTGCTAAACTTGGCAAAAGGTAAATGTACTATCGACAGCAGCGACGGATGACCATTTCAGAAAAATTTCGCTTGCGCATGTTGACCTTAAGTGACTCCGCCCTTAATTTTGTTAACCAATCAAAAAGGAATCTTCGAATAAAAAAGTGTACCAACCGTTTGTTTTTATGACTTTTCTTACTTTTGCCAGATGGTATCATATTTGGACAGTTGTTGCGTTGATACAATACCGAACTTTTAACCATGAGCTCCCACAAGAACTTTAATACTCTAATAGAAAATTTAATGGTAGCTTTTTGTATTAACTTTTGTTTTTGCTCTATACATTTAGTATTAGTAGTATAATTTATTTACCATTTTAAGATAATATGCTCTTGTATCAAAATAAATAAAAAATATTGTCTCTTAGGATTAAAAATAACGGTATGGAATGTAAATATAAATTTAAGCATTGTTATACTTAATAATTGAAATAGGTTTTATTTGTTACTTTCTTTTTTTTTGTTTAGTTTGATGGAACGTAGCTACCTAGTTGTTCAATTAGTATTAGTAGGTAACTTTTAAATTACAATTTTACTGAGATAGTAAGTATATTGTTGTTTTATTTATTTATTTCAAGGTAGCTTTATTCATTTAACATTTATAATTATTATATTAATGAAGTCTGAAATATTTAAAAACATATCTGCATCAAAGAAGTCCATTATACGAGCACATCAATAAAACTAAATAAACTATTATGTAGCAGACCTACGGCCTATTCAAATATTAACATTGTTGTATAAATAAATAGGTAATAAAATATTTTTGATACCTTCCAGTCGTTTTGATTCGTTTGATCATAGCCGCTTCAGAACATAACCAATGTTAAATTGCTGATTTCTATTTGAGAATGTTTATACCAAGTATAAATAATCAATCCTGGCGGTACACAAATATATAAATAATACATATAATACAAATGTAAAGTGTAAAAAACCTCAAACAAAAAGGTCGTAGCTGACCAGTTGAGTTTCTATCGCCTTAGAATTAGTAAACAAATGTAAAGTGTAAAAAAACTCAAACAAAAAAAAGGGGCGTGTCACGTGACATGTTGGCCTGCTATGCGATTTTAACCTTAGGAATGGTCATGCGTGGCTGCTGTCGATAGTACATAATGAATAAGTGTAACCACGACATGCATAAATGCGTGTTACTTTGTCATTTACATGTATAAACATATTTTTGATGTTGATCTAAAAATGTGCCAGTCAAAGAAATACTTAATTGTAAAAGATTTATTTTATTCCTTTTTTCAATTGATAACCACTCCCTTCACACAAAATAATTTTATCTATACTAAAGTGTTAAAATAAGTATGTAGGAGATAATCATTGGAAGTATTGGAACTACAGAATTGTTTCTAGAATTTTTTCATTAGGAACCTTCTATATTGACTATATATGTTGAGTGCATAGATGTCGTTGTGGTTAAAGTAGTCGCCTCGCCACTCCTACTGTGTCGAGTATTGTGAGTTAGAATCCCACACGAGACAAAACATTGTGTGATCGACAAATGGTTGTTCTGAGTCTGGGTGTTCTTTGTGTCCAATGTTTGAATGTTTGTAAAGTCCTCCTCGACACAGTATTTATTCCTAGTGTGAGAGGTGTCATTATAAAAGATAAAAAAATATTTTTGAGGTACTATGTTTTTATGATATAAGTACCCCTGAAAAAATCCAATGAAGCTTAAATTTATGTAATACTAGACGTGCCCGCAGTTTCACCGTTTATGATTACTGCGTCGCCTCAGTGGATGGTAGCGTGATGTTATATAAATAAGCTATCCAATAAAAAAATAATTTTTCAATTTGAACCAGTAGTTCCTGAGATTAGCGCATTCAACCAACCAATCAAACAAGCTCTTCAGCTTTATAATATTAGTATAGATAATATATTATTATTAAATATAGAGTACCTATAGAGAAATATTACAATAAATTATAGAGCTTTATATTATAAAAAATTAAAACAATCCTTACTAATATTATAAACTTGAAAGTAACTCTGTCTGTCCATCTGTCTGTCTGTACATCTGTCTGTCTGTTACCTATTCATGACTAAACCACTGAACCAATTTAAATGCAATTTGATACAGAGGTAGTCTCAAACCTGGGAAAAGACATAGGCTACTTTTTATCGATGTAGGTAACACGCGGGTGGAGCCGCGCGCGAAAGCTAGTAACCTAAAATATGGACTATTAACATATGATTATTTATCTTCTTTACTTGTTATGTGTAATGATTGGGTAAATTTAGGTGAAAAACCCCTCATCAATTATAGAATGATAAAACTATAACTTTTGTTATATAATAAAGCATCAATCATAGTTATTTTTTCTTTACTCCCGGTGCTATATGCTTACGTTATACAGTATTTATTGCATAGTTGCCCTTTACTTGGCCAGTAACTATTTACTGCGGCAAAGATTTATGCAAATGTAAAACACAACAAGATGATTTTAAAAAATTTGCTTACCTAATAGGCAAAAAGGATTCTCCTAACTGTGAAACATGTGGTGTTGTTGAGGATGTTAAACATGTTTTAGAAGAATGTGTACGCTATAATGTTGTAAGGGCACAACTTATAGATGCCACAAAGCTATCTGTGTATAGTGTAGGTTTATTTCATGGCATTTTAGCCGATCCTGCTTGTGATGATGTTAAAGTTTTATTAAAGAGTGGCCTTGAGTTTCTTGCAGGTATCTTCTCATAGGCTCAACCTCTTGCCTGAACCTTGCAACTAACATAAATGTAAATTCAGTAAATATAATAAACTCACTAACCCCTTTGACGTTCATAAGTGTTACTTTGTGACCTAAGTGAATAAATTATTTTTGACTTTGACTTTGACTTTATTTTCTTTTTTATTAGGTAAATAACTTAGTTGATATAGTATTTGGGAGCATGTACAATGGGATTGACATAGTCACTTCTGTGTACTGAAATCCCTTAAAATAGAAAGAATTAAATAAACAATAAGATGATAACTCCTGCACTAAGATTAATTCTAGTATTGCAAAGACTTTACAAACATCCTAATCACTACATCATATTATAAAACAAAGTCTCCACTGCATCTGTTTGCTATAAACTCATAAACTACTGAACAGATTTTCAATTTCATTCAGTTTTCACCAATAGCCAAAGTGATCCGTGAAAAAGGTATATAACTTATAAAGGTTTTGTACTACCCATGCAAAACTGGGGCATGTTGCTAGTAACCGATACAAAGAACACCCAGACTCGGTACAACTACCAGTAATATAATATAATATTCTACACATACACACAAGACCATCTAGCCCAAACTAAGCAGAGCTTGTACTATGGGTACTAGACAATGGATAAACATACATATTATATACTTTTATTTTTGTAAATACAAACATATCATGCATAGGCAAGACAAACATCCATGCTCATGCACAGAAATGTTTGACTTGTGCGGCAATTGAACCCACAACCTCAGGCGTGGCAGTTGGTTATACTAACCACTACGCCATTGAGGCCGACAAAAATCGGATCCCTAAAATGTGTTTTATGTGAGAATCAAACTTAGATTATTAGTAGTGGAAATGGTAAGGGAAAAACTTGAACCACTACTCCATCCATATAGTCAATAAAACCTGTCTTAGAACAGCTCGAAAGATATTGTATGCATAAAAAACTAGTTTAATCCTAGAATAGATTCAGTAATAACATACACTACAAAATATAAAATCCTTATACAAAATTATTTATTAGAGACTAAATATTACCTATAACTAGCAGTAACAGCATGCAAAGTCTGAGCATATACCATGACTCCAAATGTTGTATAAATTAAGTTTAACATGAGAAGGGGCTTATAAATCACTTTTTCTCCCTAACCTTTATTATTCCCAAGTCACTTAGGGTTAGCTTTTCTGATTTAACCCCTCAAACTCCGCCGTTGAAAACATAAACCATACACAATCGAGTGTGCTCGACGCCCTATCGCGTCACCGGGGTTTGACGAGTACAAATCTGAAGACGTCGATCGGCGTCAACGGTAATTGTAATTGGACTCCCTTTTCGCTTTTTTTTTTTAATTTCATTTATGCGTGAGGCGTCAACGGCATTTGAGAGGTTAATCGATCGGATTTGACTGGATATCAGTTTTTACACAGAGTGGCTGCCACCTGACCTCCACAACCCGAAGGCTAACAATACCCTAAGGCTAGACCAGTGTCAGGTTATTATAGGGTACTGACTTCCCAGTAACATCTGCCACAGATGTTCATGGCAGCTGGGACTGATGGCTTAACATACTCTCCGAGGCTTGGAGCAAGCAATAAATCACTAAGCTTTATTAAGGCTGTTGTGTATTGTTAAAGCAAAAATCCAACAAAAATTATTGCATCTGAGATGCAAAACAGGTGTTTTATTTGCTATAAATATATCAATTTGAACCTGTGCAGCAATTAGAGTAATTCAGCCTCAGTTATACAAGTATTTCTTGCTACTTGAGAGATGTGTCTTTTATTTATACAATTACCTACTAGATCTTACCTTGCTTATTACAAGCATAATATTGAAATAAGCAAACACATTATGATCAAAAAAAGATTCTAACAAATTCACTTACTTATTGAGTCATTTGAAAGCTAGTGCTATAGTTATTAGTTGAAAGTATAGTACACACCGAATCTTACTGGAAAATTAATGCTAGTAGGGAATGGGAAGTCATAAATATAGACAAATTTAGTCTTTAATAAAAACATAACATTTAAATACATTATTAAAAGAGCATAAGAGTGTAATCCTACCTAAATTATATAAACACACATCACACAACATCAATGACGCCAATGTTATAAACACAATATTGATACTACCTAAAATTGTAAAGTAAGTAAGCGAAGTATATAGTTCTGTTATGTAATAGATCCAATCTTACAGGGAAATTAGGTCCTGGGTACGGTCTAGGCGGCATAGGAGAGCCCTGAGGCTGTGCGGGCCCTGGGTACCGCTGCTGCGGCTGCATGGCGCCCGGAGGCGGTGCGGGACTTGGCCCGCTCGCGGGAAAGCGTTGCGCCATCTTGTCACTGATTTATGATTACACTTATCTACTAATACATCACTATTACTTATATTTTAGGACATGAAATAAAGCTAAAAGCACAAAAAATACACTTTTACCGTAATTGTCAATTAAAATGTCATTCACGATGATGCGTCTAAATGTTGCCAAGAGAATAAAATGATTTTTAATTACCTACCACAGAAAATAAATAATAACAATAACATGCATGAGTAGTTGTATTCGAAATTCTATTTAGTAAAGTGAATTATTATTTAGGACAAATTGTTTCGCTTAAAAGAACAAACCATTGGACGATAGATTTTTTTTTATTTTTAAACAGAATTTATATTGTCGAGATTCTCTGCATGAAGAGAGATTTAAATTTTGGAGGTTGAGGATAGTGACCGGTATAGAACACGTACAGTGCGACATAAAAGAAGAGACATTAAATGTGGGCACTAGCATCGTACATGTGGCAACACAGGAAGCATGCGATCCACTAATTTTGATGTTTGATTTTTCAGTATCGTAATAAAATACATAATATCACAAGTTTCTAATTTATTTCCCAACTAATATCATAATGCAAATGGGAGTTTGTTTGTTACGCTTTCATGGCATAACTACTCGGCAGAGGATCAGTCGCAGCTAAACAGATAAAATCTATTTGAGTGACATTAGCTAGATTAAAAAGGCTGATTAAGTTGATTCAATGAGCTTGTGAATAGGCCGATGTTACTGTCAATAAATAAGATAAAATATATAATATTAAACATTTGCTGTTCCAAACCTGTTGAAGTGTGAGGGAAAATTCTTTGGCAAAACTTATCGCGATAGTGAACCGAATATCGATACTGACTGACAACATCTGCTTATAGGTAAAGTAAAGTAAAGTAAGTATTTCTATTTTCAAAACATAAGTACACATTATTACACGAATATTTTAATACACAGACAAAACAGAGAGGTACATATATAATGAAAATGAGGTTACCACTCAGGTTTATTGTTGGTTTGCGGCTTATGCCTCAAACCAACCCTGATATTATTTGGTAACCCCAAGTGACATTTAGACGTACATCAGCTACACATACACAGAAATATACCTAAGATATACATATAAATTATAATCGATGAGTAAGTATATAAATAAATATATAAATTAAAATAAATATAACATGTATAATAAATAAACTGGCGCAATAGCATAATAATTATAATACTCAATAACACCCACCGATAGTTGCCATTCGCCGGTATCATAACGGGCGATAAAAACATTATAGTGACATAATATATACTTAAAACACGAGAAAACAAACACAACCACAGAGTTAATTATCGTAACTACACTTATTGTAATATAAATGACCGTGATTAATCACTAGTGATATAACAGTGACGAAATAATAATAACTTCGAGATGATATAATATATCAAAGAATATTTATGGATATAAAGTTATATTATTGTAGCTATAATTTGCATGCCTAATGAATTAATTTAATTTTATATGACTGATATTGCCTGTCTATGTAGCTGTTATTCAAATACAACTAAGATCTATGAATTGTTTTAAAAATTTACCTACTTTTTGCCTAATGGCACATTTATCAAAGTCATCTAAGTTTTTTGATGGGAGACCCTTTCGGTGCTTAGCCGGCGTTAAAAAATTTCCACTAGTTCTCATGCCTTCCTTAACAATTCTTCGCACCGTGCTTTTTGATTTAGGAACCTAAAACAAACACAACGTCACTTAAAAGTGTCAAGATTATTAATTTATAGTTTATTTATCAGTAATAATACTGTAAATTTTCTATTTGTAAACATAACCTAAAATATGTGAAAAGTCATAGAAAATAATAAGGAATTCGCATAAAATCTTATTAGTTTTTTATAGTACTAGGTAGTAATTCACTTTTAGTACAAGATATACTTAATAGTTACATACCGTTGAAATCCGCCGCACGTTTATAGACATTGTCCAAACCGGATAACATATTACTGGCTTGAAATTCTGCTAAACACGGCATGAAAACATTATAAATGATTTCACAAGAACCAGCATGTATTACTTTATTCTTGTTTGTGTAGAATGATATACCTAATATTATTGTCAAACAATAATAATATAATAATAATATAATATTCTACCACATACACACAACACTATCTAGCCCAAACTAAGCAGAGCTTGTACTATGGGTACTAGACAATGGATAAACATACATATATACTTTTTTTTTTTTGTAAATACATACATATTATACATAGAAACACCCAGACCAAGACAAACATCCATGTACATGCACACAAATATTTGTCTTGTGCGGGAATCGAACCCGCGACCTCAGGCGTCGCAGTCGGTTACACTAACCACTACGCCATCGAGGCCGACAATTTAATTAATGTTGTTACGAAAATACTTCGACAACAAGCATAAGACTAGCTTGCTACATAAATTAATCTGTGCACACAGATTACAGAGAGTCTATACAGATCTGTGCATGAGACACCAATTACTGACAGTTTGTGTACTCATGTATAGTGTTGATGTTGAAATTTTTAGTTCTCTCATAATTCATAACTCCAGATTTTAGAATGTATATATTTGAATTTTGAGTGTTTTGGTACCGTAATTTATAGCACACCAAATATTGCGTTAGTCAATAAAAACTTATAAAATATTTACACAGAAACATCGAACAACACAGAAATGTAACCAATAGCAACATTTGACGAATCGGAAAAGAGTTTAGTTTATGCTAACTTCCGTGCGTGGCGCTAACGACAGAGCGAGCCGTTTCCCGCGCAAAATATGGAAGCCATTGGTCTTGTCTTATATTGTGGTGGCTATAGTATTCCCCTTCAAGAGTAAGCGTAACGGCGCGGCGCGGTAGTTTGATGACACGGCCCAAGCGTGTTACCGTGGCTGGCTGTGACGTCATGGTGTCCGTTCGCAGATAAGGTTTAGGTTATTTGTCGCTTGTCGACAGTATGTTGCGGTGAAGTCACAGGTTCTTGGGTAACGGGTATGTTGCTTGAAGGTATAGTAATTGTGATGTTGCTTGGAGGTAAGGTACTGGTATGTTGATTGCTATCTTCCATTGTGATGTATGCAGGCTTCAATCGATCAATCGAGATATTTGCTTGTCCATTCGGCAATTCTGTAGTAAATACTTTTTCTGTTCGGCTTATAACTCTGTTGAAGCCTTCATATGGTGCTTGAAATGGTTTCTTAACTGTGTCTATCCTAATAAAAACATGAGTGTAATCGCGTAATAATTTAAAATATGAGTATATAATGAATAAGTAAATAATAATAATAATAATAATAATAATAATAATATTCTACCACATACACACAACACTATCTAGCCCAAACTAAGCAGAGCTTGTACTATGGGTACTAGACAATGGATAAACATACATATATACTTTTTTTTTTTTGTAAATACATACATATTATACATAGAAAATATTGTTTACTTATCGATAAACAATATTTTCCTAGCAATAATTGTCTACCTACCAAATTAATGTTATAAATTAGAAGCTTATGGAAGCTGATAGCCTAGTTTTAGTTTTCATTTTACTATCTTTAAAAGTAACTATCTTGTAGTGACTTATTGCCGAAAAGTTAGTTTAGTAGGAAGTTAGTTTATATGTAATGTAACACATTCCAATTGACTCTAAAATGACAAAGAATAAACAATTTATTTGTAAGGAAGTAGTTAAATAAATATATCTTTATTGTCTTTTTAGGCAGCCCGTTTGATTTGCTAGTTTTACCGAATTTGATCAAATTTCTATTTTCTTGTAGGTTGACTTCGAGTAAATGCGGGGAGTACACCAACCTATAAATTTGACCAATACTGAAGACGATAGTTCTGCTTCACCATCAACAAGCGCGACTGACACAACTCCGAGGACTTCTAAAGAACAGGCACCTCCAACAGAACCAAAAAAGAGAAGGCTTATGACAGATTTTTCAAGTCAAGAGAACCGGCAGAAGTAGATGTTTCTAGAATGACAGTGCTGGATGGATGTTCCTTTAGATTTTTTAGAGAAAGCCAAGATATGCGACAGTTATTTCAGAAAAATGGCTACTATCTACCGAAATCACCGAACTAAATAGCAAAAATATTATATACACAATCCGAAGAAGTAAAAGCTGCTACGATAATCAAAATACTAGACCTGAAAACAGCTGGAGAGAAATTTGCACTCTCACTAGATGAATGGACATCGTTGTGACTTTGTACTAATAATAAATGTGACTGACTTGATAACAATTTTGTACTATGTTTTTGTATTGTATTTTCTTGTAATTTTTTCCTATATTTTGGTTTGAATGACCAAGGCAGGTTACGTTGATTAATAGACTGATTGTAAGTACCTAATTTGTTTTCTTACATTATATTCTTTTATTTTATCCTAGAAACGAAAAGGTCATACTAATTCTAGAATTAGTCCGGAATTCCGGAATTGACCTTCCAATATCGGAACCAATTCCAGAATTGAAAACTTTCCGATATTGCATGCCCTAATACGATCCGCTGTTATCTCGTCGGTAGGTATAGCTTCGGGCCATCTCGTAAGTCGGTCGATCATAGTAACAAGGTAGCGATGTCCTTGAGCTGTCGTAGGTCTGCTACCTACGATGTTGACAATGTCGATGCACGTGTTGAAATCGGTCAGTTGGCGGGCAAGTTGAAATGAATGAAAATGTGTGGCGTTGTATTTTGTTTTTTTGGCATGGTATGCAGGTTCGAGTCCAGCGGGTGACGTCTGCGTTCATAGATGGCCAGAAATACTTTTTTGTTATAAGTTTGCGAGTGCGCGTACCGGGATGACTGATATTGTGCACGCTGTTAAAAATTTCTTGTCGATCTTGTTGGGGTATATACGGGCGTCTATATGATGTAGATGTTTGACAGTATAGTTCAATGTTTGTGTTAGGTATTGTCGCTTTCTTGAGGGAGATGTTTTGTTTTAATAATTCTTAAATATTGCTGTCTGTTTCTTGCGCGGTCGCTTTGTCCTCGTAGTCTAGTGTAGATGGGCATGAGATTGTTTCTATGCGACTAAGTGCGTCGGCAACGATATTATATTATTTACCACTTACGTGACGTATGTCAGTGGTAAATTCACTGATAAATATAAGTTGTCTTGTTCGCCTCGGTGTTTCGGTTGTTGAGTTGATCTTAGTCATGACGAATGTTAGTGGCTTGTGGTCGGTGAATATAATTAAATGACGTCCTTCGAATGTCTTGCGGAAATGTTTGACGGATAGGTATATAGAAAATAGTTCTCAATCGTAGGTAGAATACTTCTTTTGTGCGTCGTTGAATTTCTTTGAATAGAATTCCTAGGGTATCTGCCATGTTTCGTCTATGTACTGTTGTAGTACGGCGCCGACTGCGTTGTCCGATGCGTCGCAAAATAAGGCGAGTGTGGCGTGACGAGATTGGTGAGCGAGTAAAGCTGCGGTTATGATGCTAGCTTTACACTGCTCGAATGCATGTATTGCCTCGTCAGTCCAAGTTATTTGCGATTTGTCCTTTTTCTTAATTTTGTGGAGATATGAATTTAGCGGTGTTTGTGGAGTTGCAGCGTCATCCCAAGAAATCTGCGTAGCTCCTCAATTGTCTTGGGCTTGGATTACTCTGTGATGTCTTGAATTTTATGATCGGGCTGTTTAATTCCTTCCTTTGCTACTCTGTAGCCTATAAATTGCACTTCTGCTTTTCCTAAGTTACACTTATCAGGGATGATGGTGATGCCATGGTCTTGCAATAGCTTAAGCACAGTGTGGAGATGTTCTCGATGTTGAGCTTCGTTTCCAGACGCTAATAATATGTCGTCTATCAATGGATAGACGAAATCTAGGCCTCGTAGCACTTCGTGAATGTATCTTTAAAATGTTTGGCCACCGTTTTTCAAACCGGGGTACATGTGCGGAATTCAAATAACCCCATTGGCGTAATTATGGCTGTCTTCTCGATATCTTCGTCTCTAATGCTCAGCTGTTGGTAAGCGCGGTTTAGATCGATTGTTGAGAATATAGTCTTGCCTGATAGGTGGTGAGTGAAATCCTGGATGCGTGGAACTGGATAGCGGTCTGGCTTGGTAATAGAGTTGAGGCGGCGATAGTCACCACAAACTCTAATGTCATCGTTTTTCTTAGGCACGATGTGAAGTGGTGAGGACCATGAGCTCTTACTTGGTCTGCATAATCCTTGTTTAATTATATTTTCGAACTCTTTCTTCACTATCTCGGTAGCTTCTATACCAGTGGGGTGGTATAGAACGAGCGTGGCTATGTATGGGTGGTCCTTCCGTTTCGATGTAATGTTGCACGTTGATATTAGACTTTAATAGCATAGATGTTAGTCTTGTTATGCCGGGTATTGCGATAAATATCATGATACGACTGCGACGTATCTATGCTGCGAACTGTAGGCATTGTTGAAACTCGTATCGGAGCGTTGACCTTCAGACTCGTAACACCGTCGATTAATCTTTGAATTTTGAAATCTACGATGTGTTAATGATGGTTGAGGAATTGGGTATTAATGTTTTCTCACCATACGTCGCTATAGATGTGTTGTTGGCTGCGTAAAGTTTGAAAGGTAGTGGTATTGCAATCTGTCCTATTCTCCTCGGTAGCACGGATATGTTAGCGCCTGTGTCAACCGAGAAGGATATACTGGCGTTGCGATCGGTGAGGTAAAGGCGGTGCGAGATTTCATGAACGTCGGTGTCCGCCGTAGCCAACGTTCGGTCTAGTTTTCCGAAGGCTTAAATGTGCAGGATGAAGTGCAGCGTTGAGCTTGTTCTTTAAATCGTCGGTGGTAATAACAAAATGGCGACGATGATGCGCCTCGGCTCTGTGAGCGTGACGAGTCACGATGGGGGGATGAGTCACGATGGCGGGACGGGTAGCGTTTGCGAAGATCATTATTATTGTAGTTGTCGTAATACAGTCTTGATTTTAACTCGGCTATTTCCAACGATAGCTTTCTGATTTCAGCAATGAGGTATAGAGAATTTACTTGCGGTGTGGATGGTGATGGGTTTGACGTTAGTTCAAGGATGTTGTTTGTGGCTGGGTGGCGCAGCTGGCTAGATCCAGCCCGCACGGGTGAGTCCCCGTGGGCGATGTCCGATGTGTCACTCCAGTGCATGGCGAGCTCGAGCTCCCCGGGAAGGGTTTTTCGGGGAGCGCCCGTCAGCCAGCATCAGGGAGGGGCATTACGTAGGTCCGGTAAGGGTTGACACAGAGACGAGGTACGAAACAGTAGTATTATAATATCAATTATATAGTTACAGTCTACATGTATATTACAGAAATTTACCTGTAATTTGCTAGCAAATATGCTAAAATGATATAACAGGCCCTTTGTCAAAAGTCTAAAATAAAAAGAATAAGTACCTACTTTGTTTTACGTAGAATTATAGACACCAATTTTTCTTGACAAAATAATCGGAGTGGTCGCTGCTAAAAATATATCACATGGATTTTGGAAATGCGTAGCGGAAACGAATAGCACGTTTCTTTTTTTATTCTTGTTAAAATAAAGCAATAAATTAAAATCTCTTATTAAGTAAGTACTTATATAATATTTTATAAATATATATACTATTCAAAACAAAATAAGGGCCACTAGTTTATATTCATTTAAGTGCACTTTAGTAAACTGAAAGTAACTGATAAGTAGCATTATATTGATATTACGAACTCTTTGGTGTTTGATCTCTTTTATGCTGGTGTCCATGTTCCTAACTTGAAAAGTATTGGCCATCATATTAAGGAAAAAAAAATGGATGTTATTCTCATGTTTTTCTTCGATTGTCTTCTTAACTTGTTTCGGTTATTTTAGGAAAAAGTTTTACTTTTTCAATTTTAATTGATTCATTTATCATCTCGCGTTAATCATGCCACCAGTACGAAGGCACATGGATACAATTACAGCAACCAGAGCCATAACTATGATTCAAGAAGGACGTTCTCAGCGTTACGTGGGTTTGCAGTTGGGTTTTTCTCGAAGAGCTGTCCAAAATGTATGGAATCGCTTCCAAGAGACCGGCAGTGTTGCCAGGAGACCCGGTTCAGGTAGAGTTCGTGTAACAACGGCGCACGAGGATCGGTACGTCCAACTAAGTGCTCGTCGTGATCGTACAGTAACGGCCCGTAAGTTACAACACCACCTACGGCTGACAACGGGTACCCGTGTCAGTGATCAAACTATACGTAATCGATTGCACGAAGACCAGCAAATGTCAAGACGACGAGTTGTTCGAATTCCTGTGACCAGGGTTCAACGTGCAAACCGTTTAAGATTCTCCCGTCAGTATTTCTACTGGGGGATTAATCAGTGGGGCAAGGCGCTTTTTACAGACGAGTGCAAAGTAAACATTTTTAATGATGATCGTCGTATTAGTATGTGTGGAGACAATGCGGCGAGCGGTTTTCGGAGTCCTGCATCCACGAAGTTGACCGTTTCGGTGGTCCCAACGTAGTGGTTTGGGGTGGGATTAGTTTACACGGTAAAACCGAGCTCACCATTTTAAATGCAGGTATCGTAACTGCAGTACGTTACATCGAGGACGTCATCAGGCCTCAAGTGATCCCATTTGCACGGCGAGTGGGGCCTGGATTCATCCTGATGCAAGACAATGCCCGTGCACACACAAGTCGATCGACCCAAACTGTCCTAGAAGGGTCTCATATTGCGGTATTACCATGGCCAGCTAACAGTCCGGATTTAAATCCAATCGAGCAATAATGGAACCAATTGAAACGAAGGGTTAGAGTGAATGAGCAAGGGGTCTACAACCAAAAGCAGCTGATTGACGCTTTAAAACTTGCCTGGGAGGAAATTCCAGATGAAAACGTGAGGAATTTGATCCAGAGTATGCATACGAGGCTTCAGGAGTGTATTGCTAAGAGAGGAGGACATACTCGTTACTAAAAAGAAGAAACAAAAGTGACAAGAACAGTATTTTGTCTTTTTCCGGTGATTTCTTTTGTTCATGTTTTTCATTCAAAATGGCCAATTACATTCTGAACTTAAAAAAAAAACAATTCATGATCATTATTTTAAACAATTGTTAGCCTATATTATAACCAATAACATTATTTTGTAGTTACATAAGTTAAACAATTTAATGTCTTTAAAACAATAAAGACATTAAATTGTTTCATTTCATGGTACAGCAAAAAATCTTAGAGGCCCTTATTTTGTTTTGAGTAGTATATACAGTGTGAGTCTTTATAAAGTGCACATATTAAAAAGCGTGAAAATATAAACAATTTTATCAAGGGAAAAGTGTTTAAAAAATCTTTAAAAAAAAAAAAAATTATGGACTTTTTACTCTTGTCTTGGTACCCCATGCAAACAAAGTGTTACTACTTTTAAACTAATTGTGATATTAAAACAAAACAATATTAATAATAATCTCGAATAATAGGCCGAGCTAATAAAGCCATAATTTTTTGAAAAATAAACCTAAATTAGTTATTAATGATTTTTTGAAGAAAATTTACCATTTTTCTACCAATTTTTGCAATAAATGTATGTTTTTGTGTTTACAACAGCGTGGCGGAAATTTTGAGCAATTAATGCATTAGTTTTAAGTTTCATGTGAAATAATAAATGATTTTGATTAACCTAACCTACGCTTCTTTGTTTTATGAATCACATAGCCTTCATAATAAAGTAATTTATCCTTTCGAATTAATAACACACCCGGTGAGCCTCTTTTTTAGCCTCTGATAGCAAATGTAGTGCTTTAGCTACAACCATGGGATTTTTACCAAAAACTAGCTAATACGATGTAGAATAACATAAAATAAGAAAAAAGTAGGGTAAAGGGGACATTTTTTTGATAAATTTTACATTTATTGCAAAAATTGGTAGAAAAATGGTAATTTAATAAAATTAATAACTAATTTATGAGGTTTATTTTTCAATAAATTATGGCTTTATTAGCTTGGCCTATTATTAGAGATCATTATTAATTTTGTTTTGTTTTAATATCACATTTAGTTTAAAAGTAGTAACAGTTTGTTTACATGGGGTACCAAGACAAGAGTAAAAAAAATTAAAAGTCCATTAAATGTTAAAAATTTTTATTAGATTTTTTTTTTTTTAATTCCTTCTGTACAATTGTTTATATTTTCACCCTTTTTAATATGTGCACTTTATAAAGACTCATACTGTATAATCGTACCGAGGTATCTTTATGTTAGAAATTAACGATACAAACTGGCAACATTAGATTTAACGAATCTATTTCAAGTTTGACATTTCCATGAAAATAATAAAAAGTTATTTTCAATGTTTTGATTTCCTTTTTTATAGTAGCTAGATCAGAGAGCCAAATTCGCAAAATAAAATGATATAGGTATGTAATTATGTAAACCTAGCACATTTACGAACAAAACCACCTGTATGTACCTTGTGAGAGAAATAAATAAATAAATTGAAATTAAAATTAGGCTAAATATAAATAACCCATATATATTTTAAATATTTTAGAATAGGTACTTTGTGAGTGGGCTTTAACTGCTATAGCAACTTATTCAAACAAACAACATACAGCGGACATAAAGAACAGCCAGATCCCGAGTAGGATCGAACCCGCAACAGTCGGCACCCTGGCAGTAGTGGCAGTGTCGTGACGACTACTAAACAAGTCTGCTAATGTGTAATAAAATTTTCTTTTACATAGAATACAATGTGGACAGTGTTGTTGTAGGTTTCTTACATTTACCTAATATTGTTTTGGTCTGAGGTGTAACACTGAGTTTCCTTCTTTTCCTGTTTTCATCAGAATAGGTTACCAATCAAAATCAAAATCCCTGCCTTCAAAATAACAATATAAGTAATTAAATATTTTTAAACTTTGTTTCATGTTCAGGTTTTGTAATTACAAAAGCTCTAAACTAAATAATAGTAACAAATATGTGTCCAGCAGCAAAAAAGATTTCTATTGTCTAGTGAAAAAAAGGTAAACACAGCTTATTATAATAAATTGCCATTTAGATGTCCAATTTGAAAGGTAGGTTCTTGTAATAAATAATCCCTACATCACATGGTATCTTTACAAACATTAAAAATCAAAACACCCACACTCAAAACAATTATTAATAGATTAAACTACCATTCTGCATACCAATCTCTTTTAAAGAGATTTCACAGTTGCTTTAATTCTTCTCAAAATAGATGAGCGAAGTAGTGTCAGATATTCACCTAAATCCATTATTTTATAGGTACTTCCTATCCCTTGGAACCAGTACTTTTTCCTGGATAAAAGGTACCTTATGTCCTTTTCTGTACCTCTGACAACATATCTTATGCAAAATGTAATGATGAGCGGTTGTGTAGTTCAGGTGTAAAAGCATAACAAAATTAAATTCCCATTTATAATAGTAGTTATATATAGTAGTAATATATATATTTTCTGTACCCTTGACAACATATATGTGAAATGTTATGATGATTAGTTAAGTATTTAAGGTGTAAAAGCATAACAAGCAAACTCACATTGGCACTTATAATATTAGTCAGCATAACTAGTGTATGATTCAAATACCTAGGTACCTATGTTATAATAATTCAGCATTATAACATATTTGAAAGTGAAAAGACAAGTCTTACTAGGAATAGGTAACTGAAATGTGATGCAGTTGACTTTGCAAGAATAAAATGGTCTGTTTGGATTAATATGCTTACATGTATAATATATATTTATTCAGAGTTGGTATATGAATTTTTTTATTGCCCTTGGTAGCAGACGTGCAAGTGGCCCATCTGATGGAAAATGGTAGCTAACTGCTACCCTACCTAGCTGCTCATGGACTTCAGCATTGTCAGGACACAGCAAAGGTGCTGTCTACCGTAAATATTTATAGAGTTGTGTTTATTAATATACAAAATATTTACATATATCTACATATGTCAAGCAATAATCTTGGCTATTGGCACCTTAGTATAATCAGCACTTATGTTTATACCAATTTATTGAAAGAAGAAAAATAAACTCATGAACCACTGATACAGTGTAAAAGAAAAAGATTAAAATATAATAAAATTAAGTTGATTGCACGGATGGCGTACCTATTTATAAGTGGTCACCTCGCTGCTGCCACTGCGTTAAGTATTGTGGGTTTGAATCCCATACGGGACAAAAATTTGTGTGATTCACAAATTATTATTGCGAGTCTGGCTGTTCTTTGTGTCCATTGTTTGAATAATAATAATAATAATAATAATCCTGCACCCGATATCGGTTGGTTTACGTGGTCCTATTTTATATTTTTTTTATATATAATGTAAAATATAATTACGAGAAAATATTGGAATAAATGGAATAATAATAATATTCTACCACATACAACACCATCTAACCCAAACTAAGCAGAGCTTGTACTGTGGGTACTAGACAATGGATAAACATACATGAATGTTTGTAAAGTCCCCCGCGACACTGGAATTATTCATAGACCGGGCGTAGTCCTTAAAAAAAATATATATTATGTGATCCTTTGCATGATGCCCGGATCAGGCAAAGTGATATTGGATTTTAGAATTTTATGAGGAGGAACACACATTTTAAAAATAGTCTTGGTAAAGTCAACATTTTCTTCTGTTATGTGCCACGTAAAATGATATCTGGCGAAATCTGACTGTAATACGCCTTTAGTACTCGCATCACGTGAGTCAATGAGACTCAATACTGCAGTCAGTTACGTACACAGTCCAACAGTCTCCTAGGCTATTGCTGCTAAGCTAAGTAAATACATATCACCAAGCGTATAATGTAATGACTAATTTGAACATTTTTATCATCGGGGGCGTAGCTCAGATGGTAGAGCGCTCGCTTAGCATGCGAGAGGTACCGGGCTCGATACCCGGCGCCTCCAATCCTACTTTTTGGTAGATTTTTTACACCTCACAACAATTTTTTTGATGTGCTACCCCTTCAGTGAAATAGAGCAGAGGTGTATCGCACTAACATTTCATCAGCTAATATGGGTCAGGTTTATTGTCATTTACCCAGCAAAGTTCTAGGGCCAGTGCTACTTCTGAGAACTTCTTAAATGAATAATCAATAGCAACTCCGAATGCCTATATATCGCAGGATTGAATTCTAGTTATCTGCATCGCAATCTAACGGTCCTTCTACTCGGCTATCACTGCTCTAATTGGAATTCGGACCCAAGACTTAATATAAAGGTTGCATTAAATACTGCTGCGCCATTGAGGTACACATAACATACATAGTGGTGTATTACACTTATAATTTGCTAGTTATGCTCGTGTCCTTCGATGGGTGTTCTCCGCAGTTCTCCTTCGTTGCGCAAACGTAGACCAACATAAAAAATTTCAAACAGACGTTGAAAAGCATCTTAACAGTTATGATTGGCTGAGTAAAACAACAACTAATCAAATTCATTGACCATAGGTTTGATTTTGAAACGCTTTCCAGAATTATTACCCGGTACATAGTAGTCTCGTGTTATTTGTAACTAGCTGACCAGCGCAACTTCGTCTGCATCATATTATAAGATAAGAGAATTTACCCCGTTTTTGCAACAATTTTCATTGCTGCTCCACTCCAATCGGTCGTAACGTGATATTATATAGCCTATAGCCTCCTTCCTCGATAAATGGGCTATCCAACACTAAAATAATTTTTCATTCAATTCGAACCAGTAGGAATCCTTTGATTTTGATTTGATTGAGTTCCTGAGATTAGCACGTTCAAACAAACAAACAAACTCTTCAGCTTTATAATATTTGTATAGATTTGGCCACTAACTGTAAAAACTGTGAGTAACCGACTTAAGATTGGTTCTCGTACACGTAGGTAATACCTAGGTGTAACCTACCTTCTAGGTATATCACTTCAGCTGGATAGTTAATCGGCAGGTGACACGGATGTTCCTTTATTGTATCTGGATTGTACTGAACGGATGGCGTAGCGATCTAGAGGACTATCCACACATATTAGGGCCGTGCCCAGGACGTTACAGGGCCCTGGCCGTGGCCGTGCTAGTACACTGAAGCTCCGTCGCCGTGCCGGCCCGGGCACGGGCGTGTGTGAATGAGTTCATATAAAATGTACAAACCGATATTTTTTTGAGCCCGTGTCAGGGCACCGTCCATACACGTTCCGGGCACGACCCTAATGTTTGTGGATAGACCGACCTTAGGTGGTCGTCTTGCCAGTGCTACCGCCGAGTGTTGTGAGTTCACATTGGACAAAAATTTGTGTGAGCCACAAGTTGATGTTTCAAGTCTGGGTGTTATTCTTGTCTATTGTTTGTATGTTTGTAAAGTTCCTCGTGACGCAGGCATTATTCATAGTACCATAGCAGTCTTCAAAAATGTAACAAAGCTCTATAAATTGCTTCGGCAGTCTAAGAACTCATTACACGTCGTTTTCGCGGGTTATTCAACGTTGAAAAGGTGCTTGATAAGCGAGTAATCTGTTATTATGAGTACCATTTCAGTGAGTATGTATTAAATCTTTAAAATTGATTTTATATATCTTATCAGTTTCCCCGTTCCGAGATTTAAACTCTAGCAGCAAAGTTATGCCTCTAGGTTAACGAGGATGTCCCTGTAGCGGAAGCTGGTCTTTTCCAGAAAATAATGCTATTTTCTTATAACAAGAAGTGAACCTCCCTACCTAACCTAACCTACAGGATTTTACAAATATTGAAAATACGAACATAAAGAAAACTCGGACTTGGAACAAGTGTGTGTGGATCGCACAAATCTTTGTTCCCTTTGGTGGTCGAATCCACAATACTCAGCGGTGTGTAGATAAACCTCGACCACCGTGTCAACCGTGCAATGTGCAGAATGCAATCATTCGCGAATATTATTGAAAGTGAGTGCAGATTAACAACGTTGCACTCTGTTTTCTGCTGTATAATATGATTCTACTTTGGTGCAAAATTTAAAACCCGAAAAAATATTTTAACGTGAGAAAGTTAGCAGGACAAGGCAATGTGTTGAACGCATATAGAATATTTAACCCGTACTAAAATATGTACCTACATATAAATAGATACTCTGATGGTTCAGGACAGGCCGACTGGAACAGTAGCTATGGTAAACAGTTACCTTTAGGCGAGCTGTGTGCTTATGAGCCACCTTGGTGGAATGCAAAACATTTGTAACCAGGCAAAAACAATTTGTAATTTATCTTGCAGTGGAGCAAGAAATAGGCGCACCATAATAATCGTCTTTCGCTTTTCGACTGTCGAATGTTGGTAGTCGTCTGGTAACTAGGTTTAACAATGGTGGTCTAGACACTAGTAACACGTAAACGTGACAGGAAGGCTATTCACACCAGCTCGAAAGGGTTTTTCGAGACTATCTAATGCCAGCGGTATCGTCCAAGTGAATATGTGCAATGCGCGGAATGAATGTACATCATGTTCCATATAACGTAATATCAGCCCTGTATTAAACTGTCCCCAGCTTCAAAGGTTCCTCTCCTCAGTGTGAGAAGGTTTAGGCCATAGTCCACCACGCTGGCCCAGTGCGGGTTAGCAGACTTCACATATCTTCGAGAACATTTATGGAGAACTCTCAGACATGCAAGTTTCCTCACGATGTTTGCGTGTACCGTTAAAGCAAGCGATAATTAACTGTTTAACATGCACATAACTTTGAAAAGTCAGTGATGTGTGCCTGTCAAACTCGAGACCTCTACGTGGCAGTCCAACCCCCACTAAGCTATCGCCGCTTGCTGTTCCATATAAAACTGTTTAAACCCATTCAGTATACATATTTTAAATAATTTTTCCTGTATAAGAAATACTGTATAAGGAAAATATGTTCAAAATTTCAAATTTATTCAATAATGCATACCTTGCTATTGGCATTGATGCCTATCTGCCAGTCATTCAATCAGTCAGTTATTTACTTAATTCGCTGGCTCATCGACCCAAAGGGCAACTTGGTCTACGACAAATCCAATCAATCGGGTAATCTCATCTCTTTTTCCAGCGGTATATTGCGGCCCACTGGATGAAGCCCGGTGGGTTGCCCGAGATACAATTATGCTCTTTTGGGACTTCTAACCTTTACCATTTTTTTATATGTGAAGTTGGGCAACTTATATTTCCACGTTAAATCAGTTAGTTAGTTTCTACGTTTATTAGTAACGATAAATACCCAGCGTCCATGAGCTATAAATGACCAGCAACTCTAATAGTAGTAATGACTGGTATTTACTTTTGTTTTTGTCAGTATCGCTATTCACATAGAACTCCAAATCTAGAACTAGGTAACTTTAAGTACAGAAGATCGCAGCCTGGTATTGTGTTCTTTGGTTCAGTGGTGTTTTAAGTTTAAATTTAGAACAGGTCTAGAGCAGTTTTAGACTTGGAGCAGCTCGACCAAGGGCTGTCACTTTATAGATGATCGCAATCTTGTTTCGTGTTCTTTCGTTGTGTGGTGTTTCAAATTTTGTTTCGCAAGTGAATAGCTACTTTATTGGCAAGTGTGCTTAAAATTCGACCACATCGATGATTGTAAAAGCTGGATATAGATACGTAAGTTAATAATTCATAAAAAATGAGCTCTGTCTGGTGGTTGACGAGTCATTTTTGTGCCTTGCGCTACCGGAATATAAAGTTGCTATAATAAGATCATTTAAAATATATTCATTATTGTGTAAGTCAAGTAGATACAAACAAAAATTAACGTTGCGCGTCGGTGAACGTCAGCGTCGTTTTACATATGTGTATTTGTGTGTGTCTGTGTGGTTGAACGAATACATTTTAACCTACCAAACCGTGCCATACGTTTACCTACTTTGAATTTAAGATGATTTTTACGTACATTCAAATGTAGTTATATTATACGCTAGTGTGGACTTTGCGCGTCGGTACGAGGGGTGTTGTTGGCGTGCGCACGCGCATCCAACTCATTGATATTCACGCGCGGCGACACCGGCGACCCCGCACCTCAACAGTTAACCTAAGTGTTACATTCTTTCTGGTCACCCATTGTTGATGCCTACCGATAAGAACAATTTCCAAAAGCTATTCGTATTATTTAACAGTTAAGGATTTTTAACGATTGAGTAAAAAAAGGTTGAACTTAGTAGCGCGATCAAAAACCTTTTGAATAAAGGCTAAAACAACGCAGTATTAAATTGACCCGGTGATCTTGACGTAATATGTCTAGGACATCGGCTAGCACTACGACTTTGCTTCTAAAGACCTTCGTTAACTGACTGAAACATAGGAGCTGGATGAGACTGGATTGAACTGGAAGTGCGGATTGCACTGTTGACATTTTATTGAGACTCAACACCATGTTGGGTGACAACACAGTCTTTACAATATTCTGGTCTATAAGTATAAACTGTTAGTTAACTGTATGGAACCCAACAGCATAACAAGCAATGTATTGTTCTTTGCAGAGATATGTTGTATAAATTATAGTAGGTACCTATAAAGAATTGTAATGCAAATCTTGACAAAAACAACATGCGAAAACATGAAAGCCGAATGCAAACGTGCTGCAGTTGTCATGATAATATTTCACACGGTAAAACTATAAGCTGCACTTGATATGTTCACAAATAGGTAACATTTCAAGAGCTGGCCATAAGTTTCACAGGTGCCTTTGGTAAATAAATAGCAATCTACATTTTAACAAAATGTTAAACATAGATTTTTTTGTTGAACATATATTAGTAACAAACATTAAACATCCCAGAGCGGTGTACTGCTCTTTCTACAAAAGGGACTTTGCTTGTTGGACTAAGCTACATCTTGACCATTGTCTGACATTAGCGTGTGGCTTAACGACAAAGTAACCTATTATTCTTTCCAGATTAGTTACCATTGATAGTGACTAATTAGACCAAGCAATAACAAAGATATCGTGGATGGTCCAGAAGGAGTGTGGAAAATGAGCTAAATACCCATAGTTAGAATTGACCCTAGATTTCAGACTCTTGGCTTTGCAGTGGAGCAGAAAACAGGATCCTTAATAATTATAACGATATTTTGAACCAGCTATAATATGTAGGTATTGCCTGTACAACACGCACAGGGCTTCTATTGTATGTGGACTTGTAGCATTAATGGGTTTTAATATTACATTTGTTATAGATATATAATAGGGGAATTAGTGATATTTTTCTTGTAAGAAATCTAATCCGTCATCTTAACCACGGAAGGCGGAGCGTTCCGCCTCCTTGCTGTTTGCAACGCTCACCTATAACTGCATAGCTGAGAATGGACTTCTTGCAGAAAATATTTTAAAGCAAAAGTGACTGATTCATCAGACATTTTTTACAATATATAATCACCTCTAATGCCAAAGCAGGCGCAGATATGCTCAGGTAGGTAAACACCTGACAAGTATAAGAACGTATAGGATACGAAGATGTGTATGCCTTACCTACGTGCTTAAATGTTATATTATATATGATGTGATTCGTTTCAGGTCAATGTATAACTTAATTGAATTGCGATCCATACGTTTCATGTGGCTCACAAAATAGTTGCTTATGACAACTAAATAATAATTTTGTCTGTAATAATTAAGAAATAATTTATCGCACTCAATATTTTAACGCAATTACGATATGAGTGAAATATATGAAGTAAATAAGTACCTAAGTCAAATGTAGGACATTGTAAATCAGAGGTCGCACTTATATAAAACGGGGTTATCAAGAGCCAGTGGAAAACATGACGCGAAGAGTCGCAGGGGCTTCGGACAGCGATAACTGGAGATAAAAGTCGAGGCGATCCATACCTATGCCTTATATCTGAGTGTAGGTATGTGTATTTGGCCACGTGTCCTCATCTGAGTTGATTTTGATCAGAATTCCAGAATATAAGGTCCCCGTGTAAGTGACGGAAACTTGTTAACAACGTACGGTCGTCAAGGAAACCGGTATTGCGACGGCGAAGATCAGAGGCGAAGGAGCAGTCGGTTTGAATATGAGTGGTGAAGTTAAAGGGCGGGTGGTGGTGGTGCGGTGTCGGCTGGTGGTGGCACGTCCCGGGGGTGCGGGCGCGTGGCAGGCGGTGTCGCGGGCGTGGGGCGTGCGGCGACGCGGCGCCGCCTCCGCCGCACCCAGCGCGGCGCGGCGCGGAGCGGAGGAGGCGAGCGCGCTCCAGCGCCGCGACTCCACGCCAGTCCGCGTCTAGCGCCGCCGCCGCCTGCACGTGCCGAGCGCTCGCTCCTCCCGCGCGCCCGCCGCTCGCGCACTGCGCCTCGTGCGAGCTCACCGCGCGCCTCCGCACGATCCCTGCTGACTCTGCCTGCTGCGATCGGAGTGGCGGTTCGCATCTTACCGGGCAGCATTAGAGTCGTATAGCTATTTTCTAATACTGTCAGGTAAAGATGTCGTCCGCGCTCCACGTTCAACGTTCGACGATGGAAATTCTGGCCGCTCTCAGCGAAACCGGTCTGGTGACGACGGATATATTTACCGGGCCCGGCGCCGCGCTGGACGTCCGCCTCCGAAGCTGCAGGTAACCGGCCGGGCATGGCAGCGCTAGCGCCGCGTGCGTCGCCCGAACCGCGTGCGCCGGTTGCTCGTTCAAAGGGACTCTTCTTGCCAATGGATTCTATGGTAATCAACAATAAGCGTATTGTGGTGGCGATCACTGCCACCATACTTGATGAGTTTTCGCACAACATTACGTCACACGTGTCGACTAGTCGGCGGCGCGAGTGGTCGCAGGAACGGTTGCTCGCGGCGGCGACGTGTCACCGCTGCGCTGAGCCCGCACTCACAGATAGTAAAGGCTTGTTGGCAGCGAACACATACATCACTACATACATAATATCATTTTACTTCGAGTGGAGAACTGTCCGCTCGGTCCATTGGTCGCCTCGTGCGCCACCTTACATCGACACCGTTACCGGCCAACCGGTTATCGGCTAAGGATTACTTCACAAAGATGTCAACTTTTTCGAAACACACTGAGACGTGTCGTTTCAGAGTCCAATTAATTATGTTGTAAATGGATAGATAATAGTGACACAAGCGCCATCTGCCTGATAACGTAGCAGCGCTAGATGGCGCGACGCGATCGCGACGCAGTAGTTCGGCTCATAAGTAATGAGAAACGCGTAACAGTCGAGTTGTTCGGAGCAAGAAACGCTTCCCGAAGTCGATGTTATCAACATAATCCGCGCACTGTTGCGTTTCCTCATCGTCGCTCACGTAACCCACTTAACTAATTAAAATTCCTCATGGCCGGCAATGAGCACGCGTTTTCAACTCATTAACTCCGCGCACGATATTCCAGACGCCGCGCGCGCCGCGCAATCTCGCGCCGCGTCCCGCCACGTCGCGCGGTTTGTGTGTCTGTTTGTACATAAACGCATACTTGTTAACATTGTTTACACGATATGTGACCAGATGACGGCACTATATCAATGTCATGTTGTCTCCAGTTGGGGACCATGCTGACTAGTAATCCGTTGGACAGATGAGTGTGTGATGAATGATGATGAGCGCAATAGTATGGCAATCCCAGCGATGCCGGCCTCTGTACTCGCCCGCAGTCTTCTGCCAACCGATATAAATTCACGTGCTGATTATTCCTCTGAGATGCTGTACATTATTCATTAGTAGGTGGAAAGTTTTAGCTTTCCGAATATTAAGATGTGGGTCAAGGCCCGAGCCTTCACCACACGCTTAGATGCAACCTCCTTTCTGCGCTTTTTAATTATTTCTTATAGCAGCATTTATACCGGACCGATATTAATTTGACTTGGATAGATACTTAAAATATGCGTGTGGATGGAAATCGACAAAACTATTATTTATCGCTTCTTAGTAGTATACGACCAGAAACTGGAGCCTTTAGGATGTTTTCAGGCAGATATGTCATGGTTACCTCATTGTTAGCTCGTTAAGGCAATTGTTGCTAAGCGATCATAGATCTGTACAATATGTGGTTAGTCCCTTGGCCACTTAGTACGATGCTGTTTCAATACCCACATACTGAAGTATTGTCGTGCTAAGTGTTGGACTGAGGGAGGCCGTCGCGGCGTCGGTTGGCGCATCGGCGCAGCAGCACGCGGCGGGTGCGTGCAGCGCGTCCGGCCGCGGCGCGGCTCGGCGCAGGCGCAGGCGGCTCCGCCACTCGATAACGCGACCGGTGAAAGCCGCAGTAAATTAATCGCTCAGGTGGATTCCGCTTTCGAAATGAATTTTTATCGCTATCGGAGAGTGTCGCCGCTCGGGACCGGTTCTTAATTTCCTATAGGTGCGCGCGTTGTGCATCTATTTCGGGAGTCGTTGACCGCGGGTTTGGCACTACGGGCGGCCGGTTTTATTCTGTTCGTGTCAAGAGTCGTTCCGGGAGCGGCTCGCTCGCCGAACGGCGATTTCGTGTAAAACTCGGGCGTATTTCAGGCGATGACGTAACGCGCGGGAGTGCGTCGTCCCCAGGCGCCGCGAGGGACATGCCTAATCGAGCATAATGTTATTAATAAGCCGGGGGCGGGCCACGACTCGCCCTCGTATAAAACAGCGTTTATCGTCCATCGGCTGCATGCGATGCCACCACTATGACACACAAATATGACACCGAGGCGAAGAGCCCAGTGCCCAGCGCTCAGCGCTCAGCACGGTGCAGCATTGTTGCGCTATTTATACGCGCCACTTCTAAACTGAGCGAGCGACGAGTCACCGTCACTGCGGACGATCCCGAGCCGATTTGCAAGCCATGGCCAATCATTCTGTCTTAATTATTGCCTAACCTATGTAAAACTGACAATAATATGACCAGAACCGCGTCCTGTCCACTTCACCAAATGATTCAACCAATCTGTTGATAAAACGCAAAAATATATACCCAGACCGTCCATCAGCTGGTTTTGGCGATATCAGCGGATGCGATATACTTGTATAAAACCAGAACCCACCAATGAACAATGACAATGAGCTATTTCCTTTAAAATATAATTTACTTCACTTCATCACTATCTATAACCCCTACAGTACGATAGCATTTGTACAAACACCCATTTACTTGTAGACAAATAGTCCTGCTCCCATATCTCCTCACAACGAGCACCGAGGCAAATACATGCTAATGTGTAAACAAATTTAACCAAATAGTTTATTATGCTCGCATTGTTGACGAGCAACCATTGTGTGGCTGTTATAAAGACGTTTAGTAATCAACAGTAATTTAGTAACGATGGTGTATACTCTATCGGCAGTAACGAGGCTAAACTAAACAATGGCATTATGGCCTTATCATTTATAAATGAATGTTACTCATCTGGGACGGCTTCATAAATAAATTAGGTGTTTTGTTTCAACAAATAGCAGTTGTTAGCTATCAATCAATTAATTCTCAGCGCTATTATTTTGTGTTCCTAACAAATGCCGGTGAAACTTCGTTAGTACGGCGTGCTTAGCCTACAAGCATCTATTTGCGGTCATTCCCTTGTAGTAATTATGTATTACAACTGTAGCAATAGCTAGAATTTATATATTCATTTATTTACTTTACAAGAGATGTAGTGACAAAAGAAAAACATATTCATGTTTATATATAGGTATATGGACGCAATAATATTACACTCAAAACATATTTAACACGGACTTAGAAGTTACTTTATAGATACCATAAATTGTTTCATTTTGTTTTAGCCCGCCGGCGATTTACCTTAAGAATAATGAAGTAGTTTGAAGTTCTAGAGTACGATTCTAATCGTGTAAGCCACTATAATATCCCATAGTACCTATCTACTTATATTCTTTTTATTAGCAGCTGTTAAATTATATTTCATATTTGGTTGAAAAGTTCAACTCTGGTATAACTATTTATATTATAACACCTCCATAGTCAGAAAATTTCATTGGGAAATAATCTAACTTTGCATGACTTTTTGATTTCCGTCTCATTTTCTTTTCGATGATTAGTTAAGCCATCCGTTAAAAGATATTAGTGACTAGGATATTGTATTATTACTACAATCTCAATTGCGTAACATTATGAAATTACTAGATATAGATTAAATATTTATGTAGATTTCTTGAACAAGCTCTTGTCAAGGTTTTTCTACTTATTTACTTTATAAAATGGTCGTCACTTTTACCAAAAAACAGCCCTGTTTATAGCAATTTAATTAGACTATCTCCTTCGGTAACTATGACGCCTGCACCATTATAATTACAACCATTTCAAGAGGTTTTGAAGCCCAACAATGAAAGTTGTTAGACAAATGCTTACATTGTATTGATATTTGTATAGTTCTGATCGTCTAGACAGACCTGGATCAAAACTAACTGGCTGTCAGGTATAGAAAGGTTTAATATACCTATTGACATCTATTAGCACTTTACATATAGTATTTTGATAGCCATTTTATAATGTCTTCATAATGCCAAAAACATACAATAAGAATATCTCTATAAAGATTCGACGTCGCTTTTGTGACATAGACGTATATGTGATATCTGTATCAGGTAAAACTCTGTTTATGTTAATTGGATAGATTATTCGCATGTTTCTAAATTCGTACCATCTTTGAGTAGCGAATATTTTATAATGTTCCGAATTGGTATCATCAGAAAGCAATGGTCACAGGATAAATATATATGTGTAGATTTTGGGAGCTAATTAGCATTCTAATGTGTACTGGAATCGATACCAAACAGGTTTGTATAACAGACCAGTCTCAGCCGACAACCTCCACTCTATGGTTTACACGTTATGTATATTCATAGATAATTTTATTAGATTACGATTTGAATGTTACAATGTGACAAAATCGATACCACCAATAGATAATTTTAAATATGGATTAACATTCTCGTTGACTAAATCTGTATTAATTGAAATTTAGAATTGGACAGCGTTATTAGGTGTTTCTGTCAAGAAATATTCAGTAGTAAAACAGCTTATAGTTGTTTTAGGAAAACGATCAAATCATAGAACAGTCTCACCACCGCGATACGACATATTGCTACACTTTGGTAGAGGTACTTTGGCTACCTCTAGGAACGGCCGTAGACCCTAGATTGATGGCTCCTGCTGTAGAACATAACTCGGTCCTTATAACGTCGAACCTAAGCAAATGAATTTTAGATATTAATATACATACTTGTGTTGACCCTTCGGAGAGTCAAAGACATGTTACGCCATATTTGCAAAAGCAATACAGTATGAGCAGAATCGTCAGTAGAAAGGTTGTGCGTTGAAGTCTTTAGTAGCACCCTTTTGTAGGAGGGAGGGTATCCTCCCCATACGCCCGCGGACCTCTGTGTAGCGACGCCTGTAAAAGACATCAACGCTCACAGCACAGCAACAGCCTTACGTTGAATTAATTAACTGTAGCTCGCAATGTAATCTATTACACAGCGCCGCGGGACATGCGAACCGTCTTGTAACAAATTAAATAAATAACACTTAACAATGAACTCTCGAATTGTAAGAGCGTCAACTATGAAATAGCGATAATCGCGGTCATGAGATGAGAACGGGCGACGCAAGCTATTATTATGTAAATAAATAGTTTCTTTACAACATTAACCTTATTATGAATAACTTCCGTTGCTATAAGCCGTGTTACATGATTGTGGCAGCGCGGGCGCAGTGAGCGCTAACGTTCCTTCATCGATGTCGGTGGTGTCGATTGCTGTTTGATCAGCTGGTGGCGAAGGCCTCTGCGAGACCCGTCACGTACGTGACGTCACACATGTGCTCAATACTAGTAGTAAGCTTCAAAATTAGAATATCGTTGCGTGGTTTTTAATTGAAGATAGTATTTAGGTTTTGAGTTGAAAAATAATAAGGTTGGTTAGAAAAGATTTGCTCGTTGATTGTGATGAGTGTTGTAGTTCGGGCATCGCTGTCGCCGGTTGTATGTCGAGCGCGATGCGACGGTGACGGCGGATCATTATAGCGACCTATTAATAGTCGGCATTGTTGTTGTTGTGTGCGTTGTTGCGTGTGTTTATTTACGCGCGTGTGCGCGGCGCGACGTCGCGGAGCCGCGCGACTGCGCGCGCACACTATAAATACGCGCTCTTGTCTCAGCTCCGTTTCGTCTTTCGGATTCTCTCGTAAATGCCCACGTGCGTGCTACAGCTGACACTCAATGCAAAAATAATAGTTAGCCGCGTTAAAACGAGGCAAGGTTTTTTGATCGCGGCTTTGCGTTGTACGTGACGAGTGTGCGCGCGAACGCGAGGTCGCCGCGCTAAGTTCAAGGCGGACGGTGCGCGCCCGCGCCAACAATGCGCCTCGTCCACCCTATACCTACCGTTGCGCGGTGCCTACTTGACAGCAAGGAGGCTCGCGCGCCGCTCACCATCGCGTAAGGCGCCACGCTCGCGGCTCCTACGTAACCACGCACTGTTTCAATTACGTTATGATTTCCGGATGCGGATTATTTCAGCTTAATCTTACACAACTGTAACCATTTAAAGTGCAGATTATGTGTATGTTTGTTTGCTGTTCGATTTTCTATGTCAATCTGAAGTATAAATATGTAACTGCATGGATGGTGCACTGTTTTATTTGGTCTTATAGCTACTACTGTTACGCGTTGTGTTTTGCTTTCTTTGTTTTAATATCGGTCTGTGATTTTAATGTATGACATACTAGATTTTGCCCGCGGTTTCACCCGCGTAAGTCCCGTTCCCGTGGGAATATCGGGATTAAAAGTAGCTTACGTGTGAATCCAGGTCTCTCAGCTATGTACATACCAAGTTTCATCGCAATTGGTTCAGTAGATTTTACGTGAAAGAGTAACAAACATCCATATATCCATACATCGTCACAATCTTTCACATTTATAATATTAGTATAGATTAATGATTTATTAGTGCGAGAGCTACCTTAAGAAAACAGACAAGTTAGGAATTTCTTGACGCTATCCGTCTTGTCCTTGGTTAGGATTCAGCTTACAATGAAGTATCATCTATTTTGCGCCTATCTGTCTTTTAATTTAAGGGGATTCACATAAGTGATATCGTATAAGTAAAAAAATTGTTTATTATTCATTACAATGTTTTGTAGATGACAAAACATATGTATGACGTAGCCCATAATTTACGGCATTGCTGATGGCATTGATATTAGGATCTTATTATATAGGATAATTTAATACACTATGTGTAGTGAAAAATCCATGACTTTTCGGAGTTCATTTATGCACACTCGAGTGTACACAATTTCTATTCATCGAGTAAACACCGTGTGTTTACCTGAAAGTCAAGAGGTTAAAATATAATCCTATTAATTTAAATATACATTTATTGAAATTCTATGTGGTTTATTAATTACACTGTATCTAAATCTATCATATCATGTGCATTTGTAATTTGATATTTAACCACCTCATTAATGATTTAATGAATAACTGTAAAACACAGTGAAGTGTAATTATAGAAAAATTAACGAATACGGTTTTCTTTTCTGACCATCCAGCGAGCTCCTGAAGTCGTTTTCTGTACTAAACTTGTTACTTTAGGTACAGTTAACTGCAGACCCTCAATATACCGCACTTCAAGTCTTTGGGCTTTAACACAAGATATATGGTCCCTAAACGTCTAAAAGATATAGTGGTTGAGTCATCGTTAATTCCCGCGGAGTGGACACTCTTTGTCAAGACAATGCGCTGGCGACGATCTTGCTCCCGGACGGCCGTCGAGCTCATTATGCGCGAACACCTTGAGCAAACTCGGCGCCAGCGCATTCAGATAAAATATATTAATGGTTAGTTACTCGCGTATATAAAATGCGGTTTTAAAAATACAGTTCCACGGTAACGGTCACTCTCGCACACGAGGAGATTCATAACGGACGGCGGAGGCTTTCGACGTGCGTGCGGAGGGCGAGGGGGGGACTGGACAAGCCGGCAGGGTGCGGGGTGCGGAGCGCAGGCTGCAAAGGTCAGCCGGCGTGCACCTGCGGCGCGCATTGCTGGTCCATTTATCACAATCGCCGCTACCACATTACCTATATTCCTTACCAAGCCAGCGACTCACACGCATCGAGACCGGTATGGCTCATTCGCTTGTGTTCCACACACCGTTTGTGGAATTGATCGGCAATCATCATATTCACACCTCTGCGGTGCGCAGCGCGTTATCACATCAGCTGCGGTCAAGTTATCGCGATAATCGATCAGATTTGTAACTGCTGAATGAAATTATATCACAATGCAGTCACGTACAGAACTACGGAAATATTTAGCATAAACGGTCACGTCTATAGATATGCTTCAATTAGCTCGTAGGTATTGAGTTGCTTATATCAATGGACGTTTTATTCATTTCCTCGAAGTAAGTAGTAATAAATTGCTCTATGAAAAAGAAAGTTATAGAACAAGTTAGTTGGCTTCTTGGATTCTAATTACCATTAAAATCAGTAGCTACTGGTTAACTTCCAATTTTATGGGGTATAACCGGTATAAATGCTGCTTGCTGCGTTTTAAGTAAAATTTTGAATTCGAAATTCCTGCGAAATAAAATAAAATAGCTTTTGCTTGCGACTGGTTCGGGTAAAATACTACTTTTTCTGAATTAAAGTTACCCTATGTCCTTTTCTGTATCTCTGACAACGTGTATGCGAATTACCATGGTGATCGGTCGAGTAGTTAACGAGTGAAAGCATAACAATCAAACAAACTCACAATCGAATTATAATATTAGTTGAGATACTGGAAATTATAAAGTTCTTTACTTCTTTTATCAAATTAAGAGCATTTCTAATTAACTTATTATAAGTCTAAATTTAATATTCCATTAATTGTTTCTCCTCTCATCCTGCCATGAAGTCGAAAACAAAGAGCCAGCCCTATATGTTCATGTCACACAAAACAGCATTATTTTGAGTGGGAACCTCATTGTTGGCAATGAGGTTCTCACTCAAAATAATGCTGTTTCAACGTGCTAGTACTAATAATTTGTTCAAGTTCACAACGGTATTATAAAGTTAACTAAAACTATAATATTTTAATTAATATTCTTAGGATTAAGTATATGAAAAATTAATACACTAATAGTTCAATTCCAATTTGCTTCAATCTAAACAAATAAGAAATCTTTCTTTT
Source organism: Catocala nupta (assembly GCA_963675205.1). Classification (NCBI taxonomy): domain Eukaryota; kingdom Metazoa; phylum Arthropoda; class Insecta; order Lepidoptera; family Erebidae; genus Catocala; species Catocala nupta. The sequence continues at coordinate 6,561,978 of OY776090.1, read as the reverse complement.
TATTTTTGTAGATTGAATATTAATGTATAACAAGAGGCAGACGATAGCAGCGCTGGTTTATACATATAAAATTGTAACTGGTCGATGTTTGTACATTAAGAGATTTTTAGGCAACCAAATTATAAGGGTCTTTAAGAAGCTATGAAACATAAAAACATTAGAATTTTTGTGTCTGTCTGAATGTATACGCGCGTCACGAAACTAAATGCGGTTTTCTCAGTGGTATAGTTGCAGGGCTAATTTAAAAGCTAGTATATGTTTCATCTCCATTCGCCGCCTAGAAGTCGAGTATTAGTAATAAGAATGGCAGCTATAAGTCTATTTGTAGATACGCTTATATTAACATGCAAAGAACTAAAAATATAAGTAGGTTTCTTGGCCCAAAGAATCAGCATTGCCATTCAACGTGGCAATGCTGCCAGTCTTCTGGGCACGTTACCAGTTGACAGCAATGCTGAAGAGTTCTACGATGCCTAAACCATTTTTGTAAATATTTAGTATTATAATTATTTGTGTTTTTGTAGCTATGTTAATAAGTTTGTAAATATAAATACCCTAATAGTTTACTAATTTCATAGTTTTAATATAATCAATAATTTGTATTTACTGCGATCAAAGCCATATAAAGCAGTATAATTTCAGTAGGTACTATTTCCAAATTGCAATCGTAAGAATTCGCTGGCAAAGTCTAGAACTAAATAAAACCACCTCCGATCCTATTTCAGAATTATTGTCAGTTTAAGAATGACATGTCGAACTATAGAAATTAAAATAGGTAGTCAAATACTTAAGAAAACTAAATTACATCAAACTTTTCCTAACTTACAACAAGTAGATACTTATAGTATCTTTCTAACGCTGTTGATAATATAAAAAACAATATGTTTCAGTGGAAGCCTCAGTCTTAATAAACGACTTTAAAGGTTTTAAAATTGTCTGGCTTCAGCATAACTTGCTTGATATACCGTATTTATAACTAGATTTGTAGTAGTTAAGTAATTCGATTTATTTATTCGAGTAATTTGCAAATGAACATAGCTGATAAACTATGAGTAATGAAGCAGGGCTCTCAAAACCAAATACTGGCTCGTAGTGACGGCTGTTTCCATGTTGGCTGTTTCTACTTCGTCCGGAGTTTGAAGGGTTGGAATACTGTACCTATACCCTGGAGTTGCAAACGTCTACAGGCAATGGTACCCGTCATCATCAGAAAAGATGGTATACTTCCCTCCCGCCTTGGTTATGGCTGAAGCCATTTTGTTTTCAGTCGACAAACGACTTTTTAAACGACTAATTATCTTTTTACAAAGGTAATCTATGGATATGTAGTTGTTTGACATCTGTCTGGTGAAATTGGTCTAGCCACATATTGAGTAAAGGCTGCTGGTGTTTCAATCACCACGATTGGAGGCAAAGATATCATATACTATGGCCAAAATAAAACAAAAGTTGAACACAAATATTAAGAAATAAATTCGACTAACTGAATTGCAGACAGAAAGCGGAAATCTTAAATCTTGTTAATAGTTTACCGAATCGTGACTGAAATTTCCAGCGCTCACCGGTAAGCGGTAAAATAATCAATTGAAATAATTGCTTACGTTGATTATTTATAGGTATTTATGCTGACCAATTTTAAATTTATCTGATTCAGTCGGCACACCGGCGGCCAAGGTTTTCAATTGGCCTAGCATTCCAAGAATTGACAGGCTAAGCAGTTTGCAGCAGCTCAACCGTGGTTTTTATGAGTAAAGTTTAATATTGGTCGATATCAATGTCCTTTTATATCGGTATGTGGAATGTAACAAAGTGTTATTGTTGTTGGCGAGCACGGGAACGTAGCGACGGACGCAGCGCGCGGTAGCCGCTCGTATCGCCGCTTGTCGCGTTATCTATCCCTCGTAATCACCTCATTATCGCCGATACTGCCCAGTTTTAGGATAATACACACGATAATGTGCGATAAGAACTTGCATGGCATTTCACCATATCGACACCGCAACCTATTTAGTCAGTCACGTATTTAGACAACGCTACTATGATCTACTTTATGAATAAACAATCAATGTGCTTGGCAATTCCTCGTCAATTAATGCCATTTATATCACAATGTCCCAAACCACTCGTGTTGATATGAGGCACGCAGTAGTATGATAAATACAACGGTGACATCTGTGAACTGACACATAATGAGCAATTATTTAGGGAGTATGTATGGAATGTTATCAAAAATTAGCATTGCGGCAAGTATCGTGTGTGTGCCTGTGTGTACACATAGAGCGTGCGGGGTGCGTGTGCGCGGGTAGCAGGGGTGCGCCGCGCGGTGTGCGGGGCGCGGGGGTGAGGCGCGGACACATGACAACAGTACACACGGTCTCATGTCCATTTGGTGGATGGGCGGTCGGCGACCCCGCGCGGCCGTGGGCGCCCGCGATAAACTTTATATATTCATACGCGGCGAGCGGCGAGCGAGCCCCGCGCCGGCTGGTTATGTCCAGTACCGTTACTTTTCTTGCTTTCAGATCTCGTTCGGTGTTTAATTCTTGTTTTAAAACTGGCCGCGCTGGGAGCCGGCGCCGTCGCCGCTAATGAATGTACCGTCGCATTAACATGCGCCGCCAGACGCACCGTGCACCACGCACCACACACCAGCGCCCGCCACACGTACACCTCGCGCTCGCAAGGACACCTGCAGGTATCAATGCCATTTTGTGCTGGGAATGTAACATACAACACCCGCGTCAGCCACCCAATACTCGCAGGAATGCTTCTACATGATACTGCTATCTTTAACACAACTCGTTGCTACCTACCGGTTTGAAGTAGCCGCCGAAGGGAAAACGATGCCGAATATACATAAGCTATTATAGTGTAGGTAGATTGCGTATGAAATTACATTCTTAGTAAGTAGCGTGGTGAAAGCTGAGAATTACTTAGTGTTTGTACTCATAATGTCTTCACACCCGGCTGTTTGCGACGTAATGTTGATCTAAGTAGCTAATGATTATAACAAAACATGAATGAAATACACAGTTAGATCGGCAATGTTGACAAAACTATATCACGACGTTGTACACTTAGTGGGCGGTGGCACCATGACGAATCGTTTAATAGCTCATTCATCAGCGGTCATTCAAGTGTGTGCGCAGCTCGCGTCTCGATCTAAAGTGCAATAACAACAGTGGCTTGTTCTGCACACTTAATGACTACACTATAATACATATTATCTCGGGCCGGAGCCGGCGCGAGCGCAGACCGCCCGCGCGCCCGTCCGTTGTCGCCTGCCGCAGCGTCGGCTTCGATATGTGTCACACTTTGCCGACTGGACTGCGGACGCGAGCTGTGATTCCTCAGTTTGGCATTCGGTGGGATGCATTCGAATTGAATATGATTACTGCGAGCGGCCTTCGGTACTTTTAATTGTAAAAACCATACGATACAAGCAGTGCCACATACTCACTAACACGCGTTCTTTTGTTCCCTTGTTTGCTTGCTACATACTAATGATTGTTTCTTTCCTAATAAAGCTTTATAGTTATTTAGACACACTTTTGTTTTCAAAAGCGTGTGTCGAATTCACAACGTCATTAGAGACTTAAAGAACCTGTGATCAGATGCTCTTAAGTATTTATAATAGCGCTGATGTTTCTACTCACAGACATGTTTCATAAATGATCATTAATTACGATCTTTTATATGAATTTTATTTAAGCTCACTTTTCTACTTTCATTCAATGCCATGCACAAAAAATGGCTTTACGAAAGTCACTTAAAGTATTTTAACGTATGGTGCGTATTGAAATTAAACACTTTATACGGATTTTGTCGCGTTGTTTATTTTACTTTATAACACTGTTATTACATAATTTTAAAAACTCTAACACTACTTTTATTGAACTTACTATTTAAGCTATATATATTTAATTAATATAATAAAACTATTTATATTTGTTCTTAGTCTCCCCGTGAACATGGCTGCTGTAAAGCAACCGAAACGTCGGGACAAAGTGTAAACTCAAATAAAAAGTTTTAATTAAAAATATATAGCTTAAATAGTAGTAAAGTTCAATAATAGTAGTGTTAGAGTTTTTTTAATTTCAATGTATAACATTCGCGTAAACATAAGACAATATTATGTATGGTGCGTAGACAAGTTTCATGTCATCCCGGATGTATTGTAGCAATCAGCTGATGGTAATGAATAGGATCCGTGGCTCAAATGTTTTAGTCGGCTAACGGTCGAAATTAATAATCAATCTAATCCAAATCTTTTGATATTCGGCACATTTTAAACATTTGCGCTGAAGGCGTAATAAATATCATTTGGAACAGATTGATTATTAATTTTGACTTTAAGGCCTTATTCATCTCTAATTCTCACTCTCTCTTCGTAAAAGATTTCATCATTCATTAATGGAAGAGGCTGTCTTTTGTGATGCAAGCAAGCATAAAGAGCCGACATAAAGGTAAGCACTTGTCATAATCTATCATGTAGGTACGCTTGAAAGTCAAGGGATCATTCGCGCGTAGCCTATCTTTTAAAGAAGTTATAACTGTTTTATTTGAGGCGCTCATAGCCAGTTGTACTCACTGATCGGTAAACGATTAACGAGGTTAAGCAACGTTGGGTGCGGTCAGTCTATAGATGGGTGATCGCTTAGTGGTATTCCATCTGAGCGTCTCCGTGCTTCGGAGGGCACGTAAAAAGTCGGCCCCGGTTGTTGCCAAATTAACAGCAGTCGTTAAGCCATGTCAGAGGCCTACGGGCGGCTTGAACAACTCTTGACAACAGGTTGGCCACTAACCACACGAAAAGAAAAAGAAAGAAAGATTAGAGGAAAGGACAAAGATTACACTGGTGTTAACCGCGCGGCATTTCATTAAAATGCTGACAGATTTTGGACTTGGACTAAAACTTCTTAAGAAGACACATACATGTTTATTAGTGTTTTTCTTAAAGTCCTCTTCCGCACTGTTCATTATTTCTATTCGGAGGACTTTACTAACATTCAAACAAATGACACAAAGAAGACCCAGATCCGATACAATTATTTGTGGATTACACTAATTTTTGTCCCGTGTCGAGCGCCCAACACCTTGCACAGACGCCGTGGCTACGCTACCATTTAATCCACTGCGCCATTCATACAGTCATTAGCAAGTTGGTCAGTTTATTTTTGCAGGTATAGATTACTGCTTAATTAAACACTATCAGTACCACTAGTACCGATATTACACAAGCATTAGAGTTTGTAACAATTCTAAAGTCTATGTGCGTCCATATGCGTCCATAAGCGTCCATAAGCAACCGTAAGCTACGCTAGCCACACACTATCAGGCAGTTCATACGTTTTGTTGGCTTTCTTAGATGTTTAATTATTTTTTGGCACCGTTATCCGTGACCTCAAGGTGACTCTATCATTAATCATAAACATTCACAGTTCTTCATCAAATTTAGTAAAAGTAGGTAAGTGCTGTTGAATTTGCTGTCACTCACAGTTCATATAGACATATACGATGCTTTATGTTAAGTTTAAAACTCCATTAGTGCCCTTCTCTGCTTTGTATGAATTGCTGATTGGACGTTTTCAACGAAATCTTAAACAATAACAGTGCGACTGTCTAGAATAAGTAAGTCATTTATTTTAACACTAGCTTATGCACGTGGCTTCGTTCACTCGAGCACAGTACATTTTTATAGATAAAAGGTAACTTACTTCCTTTGCTAAGCCCCTGACAACGTTTATGCTTAATTTCATGATGCTCGGGCGAGTAGTCAAGCTCACATTCTCATTTATAATATTAGTTAGTATATAAAACTGCCTCAAGGTTTGGTAGGCTGATTTTCGGGTAGAATAAAGTGTTATTGGTTTTTACTGATAACTGAGTGGCAGCGTTAAATCTGGAGTGATACCTTTGTGTGTTACATGATTGTAACACATATTTAGACTAGTTCGTAAATGTTTTCTTTAGTGGCGTTTCATGAAAATGTATGGCAATATTGCCAGCCCGCTTTGGCATTAAAAACTAGTGTACAACCTTCGAAGTCAGTCAGTAAAAGAGTATTTAAATTTCATACAAAAAAACTAATTTCGAAATCTATTTCAGTGACAATTATAATACAATATCCAAGTATAATAGGCTGTCGGGCTTAGAGACTATATCGATTAGATTCAATTAAAGCTTCATATCAGTTACAGGGATCTCACGAATGAGCGCGGTTGGAACTACTAGCTGCAGTAGCGCGAGACAGCGCCCGCGGCGTCTGTGGCGCTAGTCGCGTAAAGCCACGTATCCACTTATAGCAGATCCTAATAACTAACCTGTAATTTTCCTTACTTGCAATTGGGATTAGAAGTAACTTGTATGCAGCATGTTTCAAATTTCTGTCTTTAGTGTGACAAACTACAGATAGGTCAGATTTTGGGAAACATCGTTAACGTCTGAACAAAAGAATCTACAATGAATTTTCATACATTTTCTAAAGGCACTAGCAAAATGAATGTTGATTGATTTTCTAAAGACGACACTAGTGAAATGTTTATGAACTTGTCAAATATTAACGATCAAATGTATAGAGTTGTTTTAAAAGCTCTTGGTAGAGCCTCTGTTCTAGGCAAGTAAACGTTCGTCCACGTGATACATCAAAACAGTTATACTGAACGAACATGTTCGTTCAATAATGATCGGACATTCGGCGAACAAACGCGCTTTTGTGTTCGTCGTCCCGAAGATAATGGCACCCACCCCATATATTGAATAAATGAACTGGAACTAGTCCTAACAGAAGCGCATCAGCTTAACTGGAGGGGATCACAAGAATACTAATAAATAATAAAGCAAGGCAATTCCTTACAAAAAAAAAATGTGATGGGAAACGAATATTGCAGGCATGTTTAGAATTAAAATGTTCGGTCCACAGTGTAATGGAAACGCCGCTTAAGTCTTTATGTTCACTGCGTACCGCGGTAGCTAACTGCGCACTGCACCGTCCTCCCCGTTACTTATCTACTAGTTACTTTTACTTACAAGTGTAGCAGATGCAATATAAATGAAGATACACGATCATTAAAGCATTAATCGTAAGTTTATTTTGATAAAAGGAGACTACCCTCTATTTTTGAAAATGGAATACTTACTGCAAATTTAATAGCACCTGGATTGATACCTACTTACTTTTAGTGCCTCCTCCTACTCTTCCAAAAACATTGCAAATTTAAAACATCATGATATTTTATTGGTTTTAAAGAAATTATTCCTTTTACATACGGAAAGTTAATTTTGAGCACATATTCTTTTTAAAATATGTCATAATGTCACTTTGGTAACTATGACGACTCGTTTTTTACATATAGAAACCGGGCTTTATTAGTATTCTTGTTAGCCCCTAAACCCGACTAGGTTAAGTGTTTGTATTGGGAGTGAATGCACGTAGGTAGTGTAATCACAAATTATCTTAAGCTTATCCATTAATTGCAGATATAGATATATAAATGTAGAAATAATCTTATGTAATTTTTAATGTTTCTAAATTTGAGATCTTAAGCATTGTCAAACAGCACGTTGTAGAGTTTATAGTTATGTCCCATTCTTGCGCCTGCAAAGACTATACCATATCACCATCCTCAGTAAGAGCCGTGATCTCTGCCCGTATTGCGTTCAACATACTATGCAAATATCGTCTGAAATAGAAATAATATTGTCCTGACGTCGACGCTTTTAGCAGTGAATGCACGTAGGCTCGATAAACAAGGTAACTGATGATTCCTCAGTAGGCTCTGCGTTCTTAAGAGCAATATTAAATGTTGAAAAAGTGATCATCTGTTTTCTTACTATATACAGGATAAGAGGGAGGCTTCTACTTTTAGCTATCCCCAAACTATTACGATTTGTGGAGGAAGCTAAAAGCTAGATATGCTAGTAAAATATAATATTATGTTTTGAAGAAATGTGTAAGAAGTCGAAATACCGCATGTATTTATTAAATGTATTTTTAGATAGAGCAATTGTTTCGTGAACTATTTAGTATTCAAATGAGTTGTATACGAATAGACAGAGACAAAAATATGCCATCTCTACATAGGGTAGAGATGATAATTGTCGGTATTTATATACCCAGTAAAGAGCTTGCAACTATTACATTATTTATGCCTTCTTTAGGAATTTATCGGCGTCAGTCTATGTATGTATTTATGCACAAAATATATGAATAGAAGATAAAGTTAAATTAAATACTTCAAACAAAGGGAAACTATTAGGCATTGAACTTCGATCTGCCAAAATAAAAGTTAAATATTGCCTAAATGTATAGTTTTAAGCCTTGGCGCTTCTTATCTATTCTAATACTAGCTTTTGCTCGCGGCTTCGCTCGGAAACAGGGCTTTTTCAGAATGAAAAGTACTCTATGTTTTTATGCACCCCTGACATTGTGTATGTGCAATTCCACGATGATCGGTCGAGTAGCTAAAGCGTGAAACAAACAAACATACTCACAGTCGCATTTATAATACCTATTAGTTAGGATAAAGCTGAAGTGCATATACATTCAGATATACTAAGCGTTGTATTTAATCTCAGAAATTACTAGTCCGATTTGGAGGATGCTTGTTGTGTTAACTAGATCGTTTATTGCCGAGGATTACGACAAAGGAGCAGTGATTGTAAACCTGTAGAGCGAATAAAACCGCAGGGCACAGTTAGTAAATACGAAATTTTTTATACGTAGACATAGCTGTTCTAATGCTGGATTCTCAGTATGCATGCTGCTTAGATGTTTGTCTAGCCTCCGTGGCATAATTATCTAATGAGTTGTCTTTTTTAGAATGCTGGCTTTTAAAGGGCAATATATATTCTAGTTAGTCTACCATTTTATATAAGTTAATAGCTTCCACCCATAGCTTTGTTCGTGAAGGATTTCATAAAAACTTAGGTACAGGCAATCTGCCTAGAAGGAGCACCTAACATTGCTATCCAGGTTAGTAGGGATTCTTAAAGTTCACTTGCCTATCTCTGGTATTCCCTTCATTTTATCTCACCTGTAATTCTCCGTTCCATTCTTTTCCCTATAACAACGCAACGCGTGAGTATTACTTCTGAGATAATGAGGTACAGTAAATTCGTACCATGCATTGAGTTACAATCGTCAATGTAGGTACTAGAGGCAACATCTAAACCAAAATATTTGTAACAATCGTTAGAGTGCATGATCTCAAACTCACTTAGATAGAGCCGGGCGATTACTATAATTACGCGTTTGAGTGCAATAATAATTATTAGGCAGTAGCGTAATACACTTTATGGTATGTCCTAAATATTGAAATTTTGCACTTAAACGTGTCGATACATTAATCGCGAGATACGTTAGAGAGCAAGCTCTCTAACTCACTTCTTATCTTATCTTGTGTGGGGGCCAGTCAGTACAGACCGGCGACACTTCGACCCAGTGGGATATTTTGTGTTGTCTTCCCCAATAATGACTACCATAGATGTTCATGGCAGCCGGAACCGACGGCTTAACGTGCTCTCCGAGGCACGAGCAGGCGATAATTGTCAATCAATACGCACATAATTTCGAAAAGTAATATAACTTCCGAAAGTCAGAGGTGCGCGACGATTTTACATTGACATTGCAGTCTGTTGGTTTCCCCACTAAGCTATCGCTGCTATTCTCTAACTCACTTAGAGTTCGGAAGCTTGCGTGTGTTAAACAATGCAGTTGAGATGTCTTCTCTAGAAGATAGTACATATTAACCCAATGCCTACAGACTTGTTTGCTACAGTATATTGTAATCTTCTACTAGTCTACACTAATATTATAAAAAAGGGAAAGATTAGGTTTTTGTTTGTAATGATTTAACTCAAAAACTGCTTAACCGATTTAAACAATATTTCATTAATAGAAAGTTATATTATATAACTTGTCGGCCTCGACGGCATAGTGGTTAGTGTAACCGACTGCCCCGCCTGAGGTCGCGGGTTCGATTCCCGCACAAGTCAAACACTTGTGTGCATGAACATGGATATTTGTCTTGGTCTGGGTGTTGCTATGTATACCTAATATATATGTATTTACAAAAAGAAAGTATATATGTATGTTTATCCATTGTCTAGTACCCATAGTACAAGCTCTGCTTAGTTTGGGCTAGATGGTGTTGTGTGTATGTGGTAGAATATTATTAGTATTAGTATTAAAGATTAGGTTTTTGTTTGTAATAATTTAACTCAAAAACTGCTTAACCGATTTAAACAATATTTCAACATTAGAAAGCTATATTATATAGCTTGTCGGCCTCGATGGCGTAGTGGTTAGTGTAACTGACTGCCACGCCTGAGGTCGCGGGTTCGATTCCCGCACAAGTCAAACACTTGTGTGCATGAATATGGATGTTTGTCTTGGTCTGGGTGTTGCTATGTATACCTAATATATATGTATTTACAAAAAGAAAGTATATATGTATGTTTATCCATTGTCTAGTACCCATAGTACAAGCTCTGCTTAGTTTGGGCTAGATGGTGTTGTGTGTATGTGGTAGAATATTATTAGTATTAGTATATTATTTATGACCGAGTGACATAGTTATTTTATTTAAAACAGTATTGTCACACCTAAGCTAACATACTATTACGTGAGTGAAGCCGCGGGCAAAAGCTAGTAATATATATAATAGATAGGTTTAGTAGTTCTAAAGATAATCCTTTACAAACAAATAAATCTTACATCTTTATAATATTAATATATTATACATTGCGCATACGCAGGCTATAAAGACAGCACGTATAGAATGTCTACGTGATATGAGTGTCGCTAACGTTATGTCTAAGTAAGCGCATTCATTGATAACTTTTGTTTAACGTGAGTTATTTAATAATATCACTAATAGAGCCCACTGTGTGAAGGAGCTCTTGCCGAACATACACCACATCATTTAAAACCAAACTTTAAGATCGAAGAATAAAGTTGATTTTTGTAAATGAATGCCCGTCGATACGTAATAAATAATAATAGATAATTGTTATTCATGTATAAGAATGTTAAATCAAGGAAACATGGCGTTGTTTTGTGAATTTAATACGTTTGTTGTGTGGATTTAGATTCAACATTTAGTCAAATTAATATCAATATTTCGAGTGTTCTAAATGGATACAGCCTTTTCGTAGACGCAGTTTCACAAATAGATAGATAAAGATTTTATTAAACACTAGCTGTCCGCGGTTTCACTCAGGTTTATGATTACTGATACGCACCCGTGGCTCGTTACGTGATATTAGTTTTGAATAAAGTAGCTTATTACTGGTTAGAATTCTAAAGCCGTTTTGAATTTATTCATTATAAACAAAAACAACAAACAAACAAAAAAGGAAATCTTTCCACTTTATAATATTTGTATAAATCTATACTTGAGAAATGTATTAGAGACAACACGGATGGCATAATAGTTTAACTAATCACCTCGCCTCTGCTAGTGCCTCTGTTTCCGTTTTACCGAATCCGGGAATCGAATTCGCTATAATTAGTATTGAGTTCACACAGGACAGGTTTTTGTGTTCGCTCCTTGTGGTCCCTTATTTAAACACTATTATTCATGTTCTTACATCACTATATACTAGAAAAGAAAATATATCTATTCTGTATGTAGTCTTCCCTAGAAGTAAGAGCGAGTGCGCTGGCATCGCAATAAAATAAAATTTATTGGTAGGTATAACTTTGTATCAAGAGTTACTTTATCAATATTGAAACAAGATCAGACAAAAATAATATCTATGTGTTCTTTGTGTCCGCTGTTACAAATTGTCCCAAGTTTGGAATAACTATTTGAATATCATACAACCATTTTGCAACAACTCAAAACAATTACTCCCGGTTTCTATAAGGCTACTCAACGTCAATTCATGTCAAAATCAAACTTATGTCAAATGATTCGATTGGCTGCTACTAATTATTATTTTTGACCATAATAATTATGTTAATAAATTTTTGTGATGCTTTGCCTTACAGAAATCGGGGAAGAAGTGTATCAGACCAGATGCGTTATTCCCTGAGTACCCCGATCCCCAAGGCCCCTGTCCCGGAGGACCCCGATTTATTTTTATCATGATAATTTCAATCAAAAGTCAGTTAAGCTTAAAAGTACCGTCAACAGATGACATGTTAAATACAATTTTATTACTTACTAACATTATAATACTTAACTTTAAGGATCAGGAATAAAATGATAAAGTCTTGCTTGGTAAAGGTAAATATTATAATTAGAGAATACAATACAGAGTCTCCTAGAGCAATCTCAGGTTTTAATTATTATCACAATCGCCCTTTTTCAATGCAGTGTAACAAAATACCTACTCTCAGGTAAAATTTCAACTACCTTTCTCGCCCTGCTGTGCTTTGTAAATTTGAAATAATTATTGTTGTCATATATTTGTAAAATATATTTGTTAGGTATGATTTGATAATATTGTAACATTTATTTAATATATTAGATAAATATTATTCAAACTGTAATTACTTACCTCTTTTAAAACTATGGTTCGACATTGTACAAAATTTCCAATAAATTACTTTCGTCTTATGTATTTTAAACACATACATTTAAGCTCTTTTTATATCGACTATACAATTTGAAAACAATAGAAAAAGAAATGTAGTCATATTTATTGTATTCCGGGTTCTACGAGGGCCTCGGAGATCGGGGTACTCAGGGAATACCGGTATAACCCGTAGCGATCACGTATACCACTACAGCATTTTAGGTTCATTACATACATATGTTTTAGACTTTGCGGAATAAAAACTATTTAAAAAAAGAATTTATTTTTCTAGTCTCTTAAATATCACAAATGGTATTTGCCTCAATTAAAATATATATAAAATGTAAGCATAAATTGTAAATTATTGAACTATCACTTCACATTTGACATTTATTAGACGAAATTGAAACTCTATGTTGATCACCTTTTATAACGAGAATTGGGCCTCTGTACTTTAAGATGTTATGTCAAGAATCTGTTACAGTAGTCTTTGAGAGAGAGTGTGTATACAGGATGTTAATGGATAACCTGGAAATGTCTTATAGTGGAACTGATAGCCATTCAGAAGAAAATATGAAAAAATCTATCCTAACTACTACCTGAGATATGTGTTTTTTTTTAAATTACCATGTATAACTTTCTTGTATACTACGAGTACGACCATAAATGAATGAAATCCATCGGATTTTTGTTGTTTTATTATTAAACACTAATTATGCTAATAGATAGACAGTCAAAAGTATGCTATGCTAATATAGCTTACACTTTTTAATATATTTTTATTTTTTATTTTTTTATAATTTTTTTTCCTTTTTTTGAACGGCCTTCAGTTCTACTATAAGACATTTCAAGGTTATCCATTAATTAACGGACACCCTGTATAATCTGAGGTGTAGTATATATAAGACGAAGAGTACACCCATTGATACTGTTAATCTGTTTCATAAGAAGTATATTGCCGTTATGTTACGGTGAGTTAAGTTCCATGTGCCTAGCTCATGACGTCATGGTACTGTTTAACTAGCCTTTTTCATTTCTAACTTCCCTACTGATATAAATGTGAAAGTTTGTTTGTTAGTTTATCTTCACGCAGCTATAAAAGAGTGATCGTATTTATTTGTGTAGAGATAGATAGTTCATGGGCCGGATATTAGTGCTTTTTGCATGAGGTAACTTATAACCACGAGAGCAAAGACACAAGTAAAAGCTAGTCAATTATAAAGTAGACTGGTTCAAAAACATGTCTGCGTTTTTTTGAGTACTTTATTTCGTTTCAAAGTGCGAGTTCTCTGTACTAAGATTAATTATAATTGGTGTAATGGATTAATTGATAAACAGGGGCCTTACCGCATTTCGTAAAGCATAATCGTGCGGATACAAGATTTTCAGCCATGCAATGAAAATGCTTTACGAATGGTACTAAGACCCTTGATGCATTATGTGAATGTTTGTATTGTTAATTTAAGCTAGTATATGTACAAATTATTCCTATTCACAGTGTGAAATTAATTAACAGTGACTTAATTGTCTATAAATTAAAATTACTAATCAATATTTGCCAAGTATGATTGTCATTAAAGTATAAATTCTCCTGTAACAATGAAGAACGATCATTATTTTTTATGTCAACATAACGTATACATAAATGTTCATAATTGTTATGAACAATTTCAATCTCGCTAATGTTAAGTAACTTATGTCGCTGAATATACCTTAAGATAATTCTTGGCATATTATAATAACATAAATGTTTTAATGTTTGTTTGTAAATTAGTTTGGACTGTCTCGGTGATTCAGTGGAAGTAAAGACTATTCTCTTTCGAATCCCGCATGAAGAAACTTGGAATTTTCACGGAGTCTGGCTAAGTGTAAAGATCCGTGCCGCTACAGATAATTTTCTGTCGCTATGCTGCTTTAGCTGTTTGCCTGGTAGACTATTGTCTTCCAGGCAAAGGAGCCCGCCATTCCAACGTGGGACCTGAAATCTTAGCTGGCTGAAATACACCATCATCTATGTATGTGTAACAATTTACGAGTACCTATATTAACAATTTAAAAATTCGCTTATGTTTACCGACATATATTGCTAACTGTACTTTCAATAATATTCTATAATTCTAGAGATATGATCCAATGGTATAAGGTTTACTTATAAGCTAGTTTAGGTTATATAACAAATTTAAAATCATGTAATCTATCACGCCGTAGTAAGGCCGATGCAAATGGTATCAAATTTCAGAAAACAAGGGAACCAGTAGCTGTAGTATCAGTAATCTATATATTAATACGTGAAGCAAAAACTTTGTACTCCTTTTTACGAAAATTGCGTGGTCGGAGGAATATGAAATTTGGCACAGTTAAAGTTTATATAGAGAAGGAGTGGCGAATATTTTTATAAAATATGCATTAAAATACATTAAATTAAAGAAAAAACACGACACGCAGACAACCATGCATTTTACACACGCAGTCGAATCGCGTTCGTAGTATTTCGGCATTGTTCGTCTAACGTCGTACAATTCTTCGTAACTATGGTTACATATACTCAATTTACATGAAAAAAAGAAAAACAATGTAGGAAGCTTAATGAAATAGTATAGTTAAGTAAATAATAATTTGTTTCAAAAGATAGGTAAATTAACCTGTATAGCCTTGGCAAAATCTAAATGAAATGACATTATAAGGGTAAATATAGACAATACAACTTTAATAACGATCAAACTTAAAATTTTAATCAATTATGGTCGAATTTTGACCACTAGGCGATCTCTAGTAATATATAATAATAAAATAGTAATATATGTTTTATTTCTCTCAAAGGTTAATTACAAGTTAAATTTAACCTTTGAGAGAGCTGGAGTCTGTACGACTACGTGAATTCAAATGATGGCCGTTTTCTATCTTTGTTTTGAATTAGTGTGTTGTATATCGCGTGATAGGCAGTAGCAATTATTATTTACTCAATGTTATGTAATACTTAACACGCATATGACCTTTTAAAATTCTATTCTGATATATGAAGAGCATAAAATGGTACTTTAAAAAATGTTTCATTGTTGGTATGTTGGTGTTAGTAAATGTTACGTAGGTAGTAAGCTACTTGTAAATCAAAACATTGTTTAAATATCTAGTAAATACAGCAATATTTTAGTTTCTAAAAATTTGATTGCTCACGCTGTTATTGAAAATTGAATTCTATTTCATTTGTGATAGATGTGTTATTTGTATTTTTGTTTGTTGATTTTGTCAATTTTGTCAATGTAATTCAAATGTCCAGTTTCATGGCATACGTACTGAATTGTTTTGGCATCTCCTTAATACACTCTTTGCTTCATATTTTATACGGCTTTTATCGCGGTTTATTTGTAAAGTAGGACAATTTTGAATACTACTACCGCAATTGAACTTTGCTACTATTCAATTAAACTTACCAATTACTATTAATAAACAGCAATAAAATTCGTGTAAAGTACTTTTATTTCAATAAGTAATTATTCCGTAAACGTGAGACAATTTCTTTTTGACTATATTTACGTTTAGAATCAAAATGTTGTGTAGAATGTCTTTGTGTTTTGAACTGTACATAATGGTATATAAAAACGTATTGTATAGTAATTGTACACTCGCCAGTATGTTATTTCTTTAACTACTATTGTGTATTGGACAGTGTGAATATCATGAATGATGTTATTATACACTACGCCCACACTTGCGCTTGCGCATGTGTTGTGGCCGCTGAAACCAGTCGAACAGCCGATCCAGCTGTCACATGGCCGAATTGTAACGTTAATTCAAATAAAATCGTTATGCATAAATTTTGTTTCAATTTTCTCTCCTTGTCACTCGGCGGTTGAGACACGCGCCGTTAATAAAGTTTATATGACGACCGCTGTAGGCGGCGGACCGAGGTGTTTGAACCGCACGAAGCGATACACTCAATCTTCATTTACTGCACATCACACATACGTAACATTACACAACAGTATACATGATTTAACAAAACATATTGTACTAGTACGCGAGCCAGCCACACTCCTCAAGTCTAGCAAAAAGTTCGCGCGAGGTCGACTAGAAATGGCTGCGTGTTGCCGCCACATCGATGTATAAAAACACTGAACGCTTTCCTACTCATGTATTACATAAGCTCATGTAACACTGGCAGTAACTAGCTCACTGTATAAAAGCCGAGCATTAGCAGGATCGGCTCACAGGAATCAAATTCTTTGCAAATTGAAGCGCCACTGACTAAGCACAACCAGTCGGTTACCATCCAAGTGTCGTACACGCGTCTATTAATAGACGCGTGGATTTTTGGTGTGTGTAAGTGTATGTACGTGGTGTTTGTGTGTGTGCGTGCGGGCCGCAGGTGCAGGCTCTCGGGCCAGCCTTGAGCGAGCAAGTGTCGCGTCGAGAAATTATTTGATGGCCGGCGGTCGCGCCGCGCCCACAACATTAGCATAACCACAGCACACAAGTACCAGTATTACAACTAGCGCAATATTAATATCGCTTCTCTAAAAATATTCGCTTTACGATGTACGCCATTATGACGTAGTATCATCAAGTTCATGGAAACAACGCCGCCAGTTACAATTCTTAATTATTTCTAATTATACAGGTATTATAATTTTAACGTTGGAGTAAAGATTACATTCAGCCATTATGATGATATGACTGCGAATAGGATTTAGGTGGTAAATAATTTCCTACTGTGTAGGTACGTGTGCAAATCTAAAAGCTAGCCGACAGTAATAGTTTGGTTCAACTTCTGGATTAAGTAAGTATGTTTTTAGTCTTTTATAGCACTTATAAATTAACCAAATTGAACTAAATAACTTTCGTAGAAGCTGATACTGTTCCTACATTTTATACCTGGATCGATAAGGGAAAGGTTTAGTTTGTCTAACACACACATAAATCAACGGCAGAGCTTGAAATTAAATATGGTACTGGGTACAGATCGACCTTATTGCCATATAGTAATTCGCTAATAGGTCCTAACCTATGACGTGATCGTGACTTGGTTTAAAAACTGTTAATTATGTAATTAAATGTACCTTTTAATATTAATTAATTATAATATATTACGAGTTCCATTGTATGTATGCTTACTATTAATTTACGTATAATTTTGAATACTCTACATTTTAAAACATCGAAAATGCTGGCGGTTTACAAATAGAAACTATACAAAGATGAATAATGCGTACCTACTTACATCAAATAATTTAATTTTCCTTCTATGACTAAATAAATAATCAAACAAAGAGAATAATAAAAATAAAACAATTGATTTATTGTTACTTATCCGACAATAGATAGATTTTATTGATTTTTAGTAACTTAATATGTTTTGAGAATTGCATTTACTATGTCACTATAAACCTATACTAACACAAGACACGCAGTGAATTCTGGAAAGTTCAACTAGATATAGAAGTGCACAAATACATACAATTAAAAAAAACTACTTGCTTGTTCCTGTGAACTCATATGTATCAAACGTCGAGACCCAAAATTATTGTTATTATTTGTTGCTCTTTCACGAGGCTTACACGGGGATATAGGTGATATAGGTCCAACATGCAACCCTTCAAGAGTTTTAATCTAAAGTGAGATGGATATCTCATTTACTTGTTATTATTATTATGTTTCTTTTATCACAGGTACTTTCTAACATATTATATTAGAAAATACCTGGCCCTTTGGGAGGCTTACACGGAGACATGGGTCCAACATGAAAAGGCCCTTCGAGAGTTTTAATCAAAGGTGTGATGGAACACCTACAGCGGCACTAGCCGCAGCAGGCGTAGGACAATTGCTACGTATGGATTCTAATATATCGGCTATGGGTATGGGTGTTTGGTTGACCGGTATATTGCTAACTATGGATGAAAAACGGCGTCTGCCCTGAATACTCTAATAGCATCAATGCAATGGGCAGACGGTGACTCGCCAACTCACTAGATGGGCCCCCTGATAAGTCACTATAGGCATACAAGCCTATAGTATTATTTTTATTATTATTATAAACCCGTAGTGTTTCACTGCAGGGTAATAGCCACCCCACTCTTCTTCCATCTCTCTATATCTAGAGCCGGTAAAAGTCAATCTTTATTAAAGAAGCCTAGCTGATCTCAGGTCTCTCTCTCCAGTTCACAAGTACCTACCATTAATTCATACCAAAGCAAATTCATACCACAGTTGTTTTTTCTGAACAGTAACTGTCAAAAGAAAACGTACCACGGTGTATGGAAGATGTGTACGCCTAGATATGCTTGTCTATTAAAAAACTGAATATCTTAACATATATAACACAACGTCTCTCTGTCTATCAGTTTATGCGCTTATATTTAAAGAACCACTGGTGCGGTTTACATATTTTTTGTATACATTAACTGGCTAGGTTTTAAATTATATTTGTTTGATTAATATACTTGTTAGAAGATAATTTGAATAGCTGAAGCTGATTGAGCTAAGCCAAGGGTTTATGGTAGAGCCCAAATTATCCACGAAATTGGATTTATCAAAAAACTAAATGGCATACTTTCTAGCCTATCGTTTTTGATATTTCTACTAAAAAACATTAATGTGTATACAAAATTTTAATTAGGACGTAACGTAACTTCGAAAGAAAGAAATCCGAAAATCTTTTTTTGTAAGCTAAAAAAATATTTCGTTCGGCCCGAAGTGTCGGATACACATTTTTATGGCGAGCCTACAGATTTATAAATTAATATGTATATGTATTGTCCATTGAAAAAGCGCATCAATATAAAAATGGCCGTAATTCCCTTTATACTGTACCTTTCTCTAATATGCTAATAAAGCAGTAAAGTATATCATATCCAATAATGCTCCCACCTGCTTGCAAGAGTTATTGATAACATTAATCACTACCGTTCATAAAATTAACACGCAGTTTACAACGTTAATCGTAAACATAGCATAAACTTTAAATGCAATTAACTTATTTTCGTACAGCCTATCATTAAACTTATAAATATAATTATAGGCTCATATTACTGATAGTATCGAATGTTTGACGATACGGTTGGGAGAGGGGTATAATTGGCCATCGCAAGTACTCTGAAAGTAAGTGCTGGAGCACAATATAGTGATTTTATACGTGGTATATATACGGACCACATACTGGGATAGTAGTATCCCAGTATGTGGTCTGTACAGTCGGCCAAAAATGTGGTCTACCACCCTACGGTTGAGGTTTTTGAACGTTATGAAACAACAAAGTCGATTTTCCCTTGCAATAATATTATGATAGTGACCATTGCTCTCTTTATCATGTATTATACAGGGTGTCCGGTAATTAATGGATAACCTTGAAATGTTTGTCGGCCTCGATGGCGGAGTGGTTAGTGTAACCGACTGCCACGCCTGAGGTCGCGGGTTCGATTCCCGCACAAGTCAAATATTTTGTGTGCATGAACATGGATGTTTGTCTTGGTCTGGGTGTTTCTATGTATAATATGTATGTATTTATAAAAAAAGTATATATGTATGTTTATCCATTGTCTAGTACCCATAGTACAAGCTCTGCTTAGTTTGGGCTAGATGATGTTGTGTGTATGTGGTAGAATATTATTATTATTATTATTATTATTATAATGTCTTATAGTAGAACTGAAGGCTTTCCAGAAAAAATGAAATAAAAAACAAAAAATCTAAGTGCAAGCTATATAAGCATAGCATACTTTTGACTGTCTATCTATTAGCATAATTAGTGTTTAATAATAGAACAACAAAAAACTGATGGATTTCATTCATTTATGGTCGTAGTATACAAGAAAGTTATACATGGTAATTAAAAAAAAACACATATCTCAGGTAGTAGTTAGGATAGAATTTTTCATATTTTTTTCTGAACGGCCATCAGTTCCGCTATAAGACATTTCCCGGTTATCCATTAATTACCGGACACCCTGTATGTATATCATGCCATATGACATGTTAGAAAAGTCTACCTTAGTGATAATTAGAAATAAATACTAACGAAACTGCTAGAGGTGGTAAAACATTCGTGTTAACTGACAGACGGCGCCAAGCGCTAGCAGCACCGTCAGTTCGACAACATAGGTGTCATATTTGTATAACCTGTATTGTTGTCATACGTACGTTTGGATTGTATAGAATGGGGGGTTTCTCTAGTAAGAGGTTGGACTGCGCTGTCTGATGGTAAGCGGTTTTTGTAGTTAATTAGAGTTTCAAATATCAGGATTATCAGCAACATGATGTCGAGTTGCTGCGAACTCAGAGTTTAAAATACCTTGCCTAACATAACTGAAAATCAATATTTGTTATTGGCTACCTGCGGGCCAGCCGCTACCGAACAACAGGTTAAGAAACACAGAAAACTCTATACACTTTAGGA
The DNA here is from genome assembly GCA_963675205.1 of Catocala nupta. Classification (NCBI taxonomy): domain Eukaryota; kingdom Metazoa; phylum Arthropoda; class Insecta; order Lepidoptera; family Erebidae; genus Catocala; species Catocala nupta. The sequence continues at coordinate 6,541,064 of OY776090.1, read as the reverse complement.
ATAAAACCATATTGGTACCTTATCTTCTGTAGGCTGAAAGATCAGTGGAGGCGCAGCCCTGGAAAGGTATGTCTAGAACTTCTATAAGCTACTGTGATCTACCCAGGATAAAAAAACTAGATGCTACACCACAAAACAGAGGATGAAACCTCTATAATATACACGCGGACCTACAGAAAAATAAACTTAACAATGAATAAAATCAATCTGTTATCTTATGACGGCTTACCTTTAATTTTTAGCAACACGCCATGCTATAAAACTGCAGTATTTATATAAATTTATTATTTGATTACAGGAAATAATGGTTTTATATCTATAGAGGTATAGAGTGCAGCGTAGAATTGATGTTCTGTATTGATTTACACTGTGGCGCTAGACTTACTGACGCTCGTCAGCACATCGCGCCCCTACTGACGGATCAAACACTTTGTACTTAATAGACTTCGAATAGATATTTTTAGTGGACAGATTGACTTCGACCGTGGGTTTCTTACAAGTATCTTCTCATAGGCTCAACCCCTGAATCTTGTAACTAACCTA